>CM042747.1:8885146-8902685 GCA_022496165.2 Catalaphyllia jardinei | reverse complement strand
GGGGGGTACTTACCAAAGTTTAATACGGGGAGGCTTCGCCCCGAGGTCCAACCCCTTACCTTTTTATATACCGTTTTGACAGAAAAGGTACCCCTTTTATATACCTTTTATTGAAAAAAGCTACCCCTTTCACATACCTACTCTAGGAAGTCTTAATAAATAACCTGATACAGCCATAAGGGGCGTCTATTCGAAATATAATTAAAGGTCGTTTTAAATACCAAAATGACCGATTTCCCTACCCTTTTATATACCTCAACTTGTGAAATCCCTACGTACCCTTCTCGGGCGGAGCTTCCCCGTATAGGCTGTTATAGGGAGTACCCCCCGGGTTTTTAGGTCATCTGCATCTGAAAACGAAGAAGTGTATGCGTCTGAAAATTCTTGTATGAAGGAAACCTCTGTTCATATTAAGAATACGTGAATAAAAGAGCTCTGTCATCATAACCTTCGAGATTTTGCCATGGCTTTCCGGGAGCTCCAACTTTTCGGGACCTTAGAGAAACGGGGCCTAGGTGTCTGAAAAGATCTTGAGAGGGATGTAACCTTGTGAATAAGGACTATATGGAGCATCAACTCTCTTACCTTTATACTTGAGTCTGGAATCGGGAAGGAGGGTGCGTTATATATAAGGATGATATAAAACTAAAAGGATAGCTTCCATTTGGCGCCAAAAAACAGTGCTAAGATTATCTGCTCAGACATGTCCGTACAAGCAGACAGTTTTCAAGTTCGAGGAAAAATGTCGTAGTAAAGTTTTAAATTCAAATGACGGCTATTATGCTTATTTTTCGCGGCACGCGGAGACAAGGATCTCTTGGACCAATCCACGGTAAGGAAAAAGATGGCGACTGGTACATTTACCTATAATGCTTTGCGCACGAAAACTTTAAAAGAGCGTATAAAAATACGAAGGAAACTTGTAAGTCATTCAAACTCGACAAGAGCAATGCTGTTAGTATAGGAACGACTGCTTTTAAACCATATCTTTCTATATGCCCATTGGGCTTAGTTTGGTTCGCAAGGTATTGTGGTAAAATGTACCGCCGCCATCTTTTTTCTTATGGTGGATTGCGTGCGAGCGAATTTACGGTCCCTGGGGAGAGTCTCTCATCGTCAAAACGAGGCTGTTGTCATAAACATGGCCGCCAGAACGTCCCGGGAACGTCTTTTCTGACCCGATGGCAAATTCAACTCGCTTATTAACTTGCAGGGGCAAGCAGTTAAGTATAGTAACGAAAGAAAGTTGACATGAATACTCTGAGCTCAGAGGACGGCGATGTCAGTGAAAGAGAGCTTCTTGTAGACGATATTCAACGGATTCGTGAGGTTCTTGATATTTCAGCTGGACGTTCCAACAAACTTTCCTCTGACGAAGAAGAATACGACTCTGGAGAAGAGGACGAAGAAGATGACGAACGAGAAGAAAATGAAGAGAGCAGTCTGTTAGGTGTGTTTTGGATGGTTATTTTTAAAAGCGTTTTTCGAAACAAGACTCATAGAATGGGCTGCACATGTGACAGCTGTGGAAAAACCTGACACCTCGGAGAATTCCTCCCTTCCACCTTGCAGACCAAGCCCAAGAACTTAACTTCTATTTAGAACGTTTGTGGTGGTCTTAAAATCCGAAAACTGGTGAAATTTCTCAATTTAAGTGCTTTTTCCTCTTTTGCCTGTCAGATATCAGTTTGTGGATGGGTAGATGAGGCCGAATAAATAAACAATAGTCTCCATTTGGGAAATATCACTCAGATAATAGAAACCTTAAGATACCCAGGTTCCAGGTAAAGGTACAGGTAGGCTTATCCGTACCTGTACTCAAAGCAAAAGACCATAAAAACTTACCTGTTTCTCCATTTTTACTGCAAGCAAACTCACATATAGACCACTGATTACCCCAGGAAAAGGTGTAACTTTTATGGGAAGGATGTGATCGCATGATCATTTAATGAATTCAAAATGGTACTAGCCGCATCCGTGCGTGAAAATCAGGGTATCTCATGGTGCCTATTCCCCAGTTTATACTGCAGCATAGTTAGTCAAGTGATGTGTTAAGATTTATGAGATGCAAGTGGAAATATTTGATGGTCCATATTATCAGGAGACATTAATTTCTTTGTAGTTTTAACCAGGGATTTGGCTTCTGTCTGCAATAGTGTGATGTCCACAAGGAGAGAGTTGACTCTATACTGATCTATGCAACTTTGTCTTGTGCATGGATAGTGTATTCTAACTTTTGTCTCTTCATATTTCTTTCCATAGGTGTGATTCCCAGAAACCTCCATGACCAGAATGTGAACTATGTTTCACCTCTTGTAAGTATTAGAAATACAAGTATGCTGCTGATTATGATTGTGCTTTTTACTTATGGACATCCATGCATAGGACCATATAATTTTAAATTAAATGTACATGTACATTTGTCTGTTGCTGCTCATTTGATTTCTGTGCTTGAGAGAGAGAAAGCAAAGAACAAGTCTGAGCAGTTTTCATTCTTGTTTGGTCCTAGCTCGCTTAAGAAATCATTCTTTTATAGGACTGGTGTTTGATTAATTATAGAGTTTGAGGAGTTTGGGGCCACCTTTGGTTCTTTATAGCTGGCTAAACAAAACAATAGGTGAACAACACAAACAATGCTCCAAGTCACAAGAACAATAGAAAAGCAGATGAACAAGAACAAACCAAATCTAGAGGTTTTAAAATAGGTGCAGGTCAACTAAGGAGTTTATTTTGTCCTTATAATTCAGATCAAATTAATGGTTTATCTCAAATACGATGTGAACATAAATATTTTTCATGTTGTTATTGTAAGATGGATGTGTGCCAGTATGTAGATTCAGGCTAGGAAATTAATGCTAAGAAATTGATATTTCCACCTGAATGAATGTTTGCCACTCAACGGCATCTCTGCTTTTTGTGTTTTTGGTTAGTGCATTTGTTGTGTTAATAAGTATCTTAGCACCATTTATGTTTGCTGTAATAAACAATGCTAGGGCTGTTTATGTCTCATCAATAAACGAGTTGCCCCTCGATCCTTTATGACTGGTGTTTTCTTACTTGTAGGAAGTTAGAAATTATTTTGTTTTTCTTTCACTGCAGAGTGATTAGACAACAATAATTATTTAATGTTGTCTGTTTGTTTCTTAAAACAGCCAAGTAAAATAACAACTACAGAGCAGGTATTTGAAAATGAAAATGTCAGGGAGCAATCATCAATAAGTGGAGGACAAGAAACTGTTTCTATTCCTGATGACAACCATGTAGCGGTTTCAGATAGCCTTTTCCAAGGTCAGCCATCAATTGAATATAATGTGCCACCACCACAAAGTACTGGAAATGTTTCATCTGATGAGTACGTCTTGACTGAATTACAACCACGGAATTTTCATACTCCCACATGTGTTCCCTCTTCAAGCCAAGGAAAGCACCCACAGAATGGAAGTTGGTTTGTTGAGTTGAATGAATTGAATGGTCATGACGACATTGATCAGCAAGAAGGAGAAGACAGCATTTTTCATGATGATGAGGGAGAAATCGATGGTGTATCAGAGACGTATAGTGAAATTCAACAGTGCTTGACGTTGAACAGAGATTACCAGGTAATGATAGTTTTTGTCTGTCTTTAAGGAGTCCCTTTGCGAAGTTTTTCAGTTGCTAAAATTGTGTATTGTCAGTGATAAAAGTATGTTTTTGGGGTACCCCTATAATGGCCTATACGGGGAGGCTCCGCCCGAAAGTGATACCTTTTTCAGGCTTCAGGTATAAAAAAGGGTAGGGATTTCACAAGTTGAGGTACACGTATATAAAAGGGTAGGGAAATCAGTCATTTAGGTATTAAAAAGGGCCTTTAATTATACTATTTTGAATAGATACCCCTTATTGCTGTATCAACTTATTTATTAAGTACTACGTGTACATGAAAATGAGAGCAAGACTGGTGTGTGAAAGGGGTCTCTTTTTTCAATAAAAGGTATATAAAAGGGGTACCTTTTCTGCAAAAATGGTATATAAAAGGGTAACGGGTGGGACCTTGCTTGGAATACAACTATGTGGCAAAGTTTAGGAAGTGTTAAAATATGGAAAAAAAAAGAAGTGAGTGTACACCCCCTGATGTCCAGGCAGGTGTGATGACCAGTATATGCTATAGGAACAACCACAATTTAAATATTGCAAATTGCTGTTTTTACCCTAAGTAGTCATGGTTGTAGCTAAGAAAATAACATGCCAGCTTACAGAAAGCACATATTTGCAGCTTAGAGACCTGGTAACAAAATGTTACATGACCTTGAATGAGGGTTACCAAGCTTTGCATTCACAAGAAGGCAGATACAGGACACAGAATGAGGACACATTTACTAAGTGCTTGAAACAAGATTTTTAGCTGCACGATTACCTTACTTATTGTAGTGGCAGTGATACTCAAGGTAGTGAGCAAATTATTCTTACTAACCTTTTCATTTAGATGATATCGTTCATTGTAACCTAGAAACTGTTTGTTGCCCTTTAGTTATTGATCACTGGCTAACATCCAGACAGTGATCACCACTTTCTCAGCTAGCGAATTTTGCCAGCTGTCGGTGCTTAGTGACGTTTATACATGCATACATACATTAACTTTATTTCAGTGCTAAGAGATTTAGCCTTGAAGGCTAATCGTAGACTCTAAATAACTAGTAATTAAATCGATAAATTAGTAGATTGATAAATACATTAAATTAAATTATCTACTGCAGAGAAAAAGTATAAATCGACAAGGTAAAAGTCCTAATATAGTAAGGAGGAGAATAGTAAAGAAGAATCCACATCAAAATATAAAATATGTAACAAAAGTCAGTAAGTCCAAAATCATGACAGGCACATGTCACATTGGCATATTCCACCAAATATGTCTACAACATTAATTTTACAAAACACTCTTGCAAGTAAGGAGGGGGGATACCATAGTAATTTCTTCTCAATTCAAGTCATACTCCTTACCTACGAAGAGATGATGTTGTCCATATTGTCTGTTGTTTTGATGATTTGTGCAAAAGATGGCTGACATTCTCATTGTTCTGACATTCTCATACAAAAAAACAAACATTGCTCAGGGAATCCTGTACTACTTTGCTCTTAATGATTGTTGCCTTTCAAAACATGCATGTGGAAGCCCTCTGTTAAATAGACACCAGGGAAGGTTCAAAGGGTGTCCAGGTAATAGAAATTTCACTGTGTTTGTTATTGATTGTCAATGTTCTATAATGATGTAAACAGCAATCATAACTAAAGAAAATCACTCTTTTGATACCACTCTACTTTTCAATCACCTTGATATTAAACATGATTTTTTTGCAGTTGGTAATACTAGATGAGCTTGAGAGAATTGAAATTGCTTTGGCAAAGAACAGGGAAAAACAGGTAATTGCATTAAAGGAAATGTGTGTTCTTCTTTACTCTAAGATGAAGTCACTAATGGCCCATCAATCCAGTACTTACACTGTATCTCTGTTTTCTGTACCATTAAGCAACCATGAGTATTTCTGTTCCCTTTTGAATTGGAGGCTTGTCAAGAAACAGTTATTCCCAACATTAACTTTGTGGGCACCTGTTTCTACACCTGGTTTGAGAAGCCACCGTAAGAGTAAATAAGTGTCTCAGAACACAAAACAATGTTTAAGGTCTGGGCTCTATGCCAGATCATTTGAATCCGAATTCAGTACATTAACCATATGGCTGCCTACCCTGTCCTTCATGGTAGTCAACATAAGATATTGCTTTTTCATTCTCTCTATAATTCTGTAGAGTCTTATCATTATTTTATGTTTCTACATACTTTTCTTTGGACAGTGTTTTTTCCAATCAGGTGTAAAGAGGTTAGCATAAAACGTTAACAGAGTTATAAATCTTTTTTTCGGACTCAAAATTTAGTATGGATTACATCAGATGCGAGCAAACAAAGATGAAGGAAAACCTGAACCTCACACATTGGCCAAGTTTGCTAATCCATATTTCAAAGACACAAGTTCAATGGTAAGCTATGCATTCTTGCCAATGTTTCTCATTAAAGGTGCATTGCCAGATTTTGTACCGTGAGGGCCTGGATATGAGTCCGTGTATTATGGGATTAACAACATGAGACCCATATATTTGGAAAGAGCACACCAAGCTTTACAAAATCTTAAAGTTTCTTGTCAATTGGGCCAATATTGAACAAGATACAGTCATTCAAAAACTTAAAAATTTACTAACAAATGTATGGATTGCTGGACACTTGTCCGGAAATCCATACATTTCTTAGCAAATGAGCAATTCCAGAAAATACCCATACCCACCACGGACAGCTTCCATTTTTTAACCCCCCCTTGCCTTCGGAATTTCCAAAATGCATTACCCCCCATGCCCTCAGAATTCCATAATTGTGAACCTCCCTTCCCCTTCAGAATTTCTGTTTCATTTTTTTGGAAGTACATTTTTGACTTAGCAACGGCTCCATGAAGAAACGAACATCATTTTGTGCCTCCTCAAGGCTGTGATCTAGCGGCACAAGGCGACAAGCTTTACTCTTCGGCGACAAGAAAAACCTACCCCTAGTGACCAGGCTGTGCAAACTCCTTTTTGAGTCTGAATTTGGCTATAAAAAATAAACACCACTTAGTCCAAGTTTATGGTAGCATAAACTGATGTTAATAACCCTGAGAATTAGGCCCTACGTAAGTTCTCTATTGTCATATTAGCATCAATCACGTCTGCTTCTTGGTCACACAACATGCAAGATTCAGATAAGCCTTTGTATTATGTAACAGTAGATACTAGTCCAAATTACAAGAGAGAACAAGTAACAGTAGCCGATTGTTCGATTATAATATTTCATTCTATTTGGAAAAGTCCAGTGTAACCTAGCACGATATATTTACTACTCTTCACAGAGGTTCCATTCATACTATCACATGCTCATCATGCTCATGTGCTCCGTTGTTTCCCGCACACTGTCCTTCCCCAGTCATTCCTGTTGGGTTTCGGTTCACCCACAACAGCATTTTTCCCCTCCCTCCCACCCTTAGTTCTGTCTGGAACCTTTGTTTCTGTGTTTCGATTTTTCACTAGGTTCACTTTTTATTTAGCATGACCAGAATGCTTTTGCATGCAGATCATTATTGTATTCCTCTCCATTGATATGTTTCTTTAAGGTTACTATGTACATTTCAGTATTTTACCAGACTAGGTCTCATTCCTTCATTGGATTTTGGGGATGTAGATTCACTGTGGTGCTTCCCAATAAAAAGAGTGGCAGGGAAGTGCAACCCGTGGCTGCACTTTACCCCACAGTAAGGCTTAGCCCTTGGAGACAGGTCCGGAAAAATATCCACTCCAGGGTGTGGGCCCCCGGTCACACCTGATCTGTACTCCACCCAGGATGGGCCACTCCTCCTGGTTCCCCTTAGTCCCTAGTGACTGGGGGATATGGGCCTCACCCCTGGAGACTAATCAGGACCCCTGTCCAGGGTGACTACCCCCTGTATCACTCGATCATGTCTCCCCCCAGGAGGGCTTCTCTCCTGGTGCCCCTTCCCCCCTAGAGTTAAGCGCTTCCCTGCCACCAGAAGTTGCCCATTACCTGTTGTGTATTTTTTCTTGTGTCACCCCAGGCTTAGAGCCTCAATGCAAAAAACACTGCCAATCGGAAGAGACTATTAACGGTAATTTTACTCCTCTTTGTTTTTGTGTTGTTTTGACGTTTGCAAAGCAAAATAGCTCAAATTCAGACTTAAAATCTTTCGGCAGGCAAATACCGTCAATTGATCTTTCCTCGTTGCGTCTGTTTATATGTCATGTAGTGTGCACGAAAAGTGTTCTCAACCCATATGCTTCATGTAGTGTACACAAATGCTTAATAATCTGGCAGGTGTTCCTTGCAAGCGAGGGACTAGTGTGAGTTTTTTACTGATCAGACGGGAGTAACAAGAAATTTGCAAGCAGCAAGGTACATTTTATTCATGTGACAAGAAATTCATCAAGGTAAATATGAAACCCACATTTTACTGTTCACTGCTATAATTTATGAGCATAAACACATGTCTGATCTATCAATGCTTCCGCGGTCATACGTTCATGGTTTATTTACGAACTACAAAAGTCCACAACGACAGCATTTTCAAGGAACTCACTCTATACTTTCTACTCCAAAAATCCCACCTGTGAAATCCCCCATGCCTTCGGATTTCCAATCGTAAATACCTCCCCATGCCCTCAGAATTCCATAATAATTATTGTGAAACCCCCTCCCCTTCAGAAATCGGAAAAGTCATCTGTGGTATAGGTATGGATATTTTCTGGAATCTACCAATTTTGGAGTTTTTGAATGTCTGTATCTTGTTCAATATTGGCCCAATTAACAGGAAACTTAAGGATTTTGTAAAGCTCGGTGTGCTCGTCCTGAATATATGGGTCTTGTGTTGTTAATTCTTATAATACTCGGACTCATACCCAGGCCCTAACGGTATGAAATCCGGCAATGCTTCCTCCTTGCAGTTAATCTAATTGACAAAACTCGGGGTTTCTTTTTGGCTGCACAGTGGAATTCCAATAATATTTCAAGTTGCCCTCAGTTTTTTATTAACCCCTCTGACACCTGGAAGCAGAAGTCTTTTCCCTCCCCTCAGTTGAATACAAATAAATCGATATCAATTATAAATATCTTAATTGAACACTCCCTCGATGGGTTTTTAGGGGCCAATGAAAACAAACGATGAAACAAATAGTGTAAATGAACATAACATAGTTAAAAATCCTAACTGACAGAAGACAGACCCGTCGGCCATTTACAAACAGGACCAAGGAGTTGAACTAGGGTCTACCAAGAAACAACTCCAGCTTAGTGGTCAGAGTGGGACTTGAACCTGTGACCTCCTGATTTCAAGTCTGGCATCCTAACCACTTGCCACGCTGCCTCCTATGGTAATGTTACCCCCAATTTCTCCTATTTTTCAAACCAATTTTGATTTTTGTTGGAGATTCAATGTGGATTCCACTGTAGTTGGCACTTAATATTATTATGTTATTGCGTGGTCAAGTTTTGTATGGGTGACGTTTGGTTTGGTTAATGAACAGTGCCTTGTAAATTGTAATGTTTTGGAGGATCAGCACAGTAGTTTGTCTGGTTATGGTACTATAAGTGACACTAGTCTCAGCATTTTTTTAAATATAGGTACAAGTCTTGTGATGGAAACAAATTTAGTTATGGAACCACTGCTACATGTATGTAATAATAAATCTAGAATAAAATTTGTTATGATGTGCATCTAGGCATTGATATGAGGATCAGCCATTTTGTTTGTATCCAGCACAAAAAATTAATTTAACTTGTTCTGAATGATAGTTGGTAGACTGATGAAGGCATTATTCATTGGCAAAGTGTGTCATAGAAAGTTGGCGTGGTTTTTTTAAGAGTTCCATATTGTGACGTTGGTGTACGTGGGGGAATTGAAACAAAAGGAGAAATCACCTCAAAGTCAGTGTCCATATGATATGGAAGAAATTAATAGTCAAAAAGTGCATACATTACTGCATTTGTTGAGGTCTGTGACAAAGAACCTTGGTCTTATGGATGATGTTTGCAGGGACCTCCAGATAATGAGGACACCAAGGTAAAGAGGCAGAGCTGTCATTTTGAAGGTTACCAAACTTCATCAAAATTCTGTAAGTGTACATGTGATCCTCTGGGGAAAAATATACTATGTCAGTCCATTATTTAAAATATAGTTAAAACAATATGCAAAGTCATTAAAAACCCAACTCTTCCCCATCTCTGTGGGCCTACATTTTAACAACAATATGATTAATTTTTTTCTGTAACTTTTCAGTTTGTGTCAAGTTTCAGATACGAGTTCTGCTGGAATATCAAAATAATGTTCTTTTGGTGGTCTTCCTCCCCAGCAATGTTATAAGCAATGTGTACAAGGGGCTACAGCGTCTTTGCTATCCCCTTTGAACATACAACATCATACAACAGCATTTAATCTTCTCTTTTCAGCTGAACACAATCTTTCACTAACAGAGTTTGTTACTAGTTTGACAAAAATTAATCCAGGTTTCAGCTGTCCCTCCTGTTGCTTTATACATGCCAGTATTGATGCAGCATTGTCTGTTGTCGTAAGGTATCTTAGCTAGGTAAAATCAATACAGTTGAGCCCTGTTTTACAGTCAACATGGATACCTTCTGTGTTTTTTACATAAGTTCAAGTCAGTGGTATGTATCATCTCTATTGACAGGGAATCAAAAAGAAAGAAACAGCTTAGCCGAGGGAGTCAGGATGCAAAATTTGGAAAACAAACTGTCTCCAGTTCTGCAGAGGTATGTATGTTGAGCAAATTTTTGCATCGCACCACATCCATTCATTACCAACCTTACCAACAAGGCTTATAAAACCACTCAACTGCCTCTTGAGGTAAATGACAAAAATCAAATGAAAATCAGTGAAGATTGTCTGATAGTTTACCATACATATAACCTGTATCAATTGTATTAAATAAAGGTAGAAACAGAATATAAGTAATGTCAAAACTAACTGATTATGACATGTTAAGGTATCATTTCTACAGAATTTGTGATAGAACCAGAATAATAATGGACCCTGTGCAGTGATCCATCTACCTGCGTGTCCCGTGTCTCAGACGTATAACTTCCAAAACGACGCACAAATTTAGTCCCGCATGCATCCATTTGGAAGCAAACAATTACTATTACGATTAGGGCTTATATCTTTTCCTCTGTTAACAGGGCATCTGACAGGTTGCAGCAATACAGATCTGCTTAATTTGCTAACATCCACATCCACATAATCAGAGCTATTTTCTGCATAAAACAGAAAAATTGTGCCATATTAGCAATAAAGCAGCTTCCTTACAACCCGAAAAGCAAAAATTCCAAGGAGAATGGTTATTTTGAAGAAGTTTTTCTCTTGAAACAGCAATGAAAACATGCCAATTCGCTTGTGACAAATTGAAAACTATGAAAATGCCTGGTTACAAAGCTATGGATATTCCATGAATGCAGCAAAGCATTCTGTACAGGAAATGAGCTAAAATGCTGTATGGGACTCACTCTTTTGTCTGAGGGACTCGCAGGTTTTTGGCTGTGTAGTCCCTAGACTCACAAATGCCTATTACTAGATGGATCACTGCCTGTGAAACTTGTATTTTCACTTGAATATTTTCATGGCCAAAGTGGATCTCTCAGTTAACGAAACTCCACTTTACCTAACTTAATGATCACTGTACTCAACTTGACAATGACTCCTTTACAACATCAGTTTTATACCAAAGTCAACCTGTAAAAAACTTATACAACCTATTTTGGCATTAATAAGTAACATGAAATTTCTGTGGCGTTTGTTATTGTGTGGAGGTGGGAATTGGCCATTGCAAAGGTGGAAGGTGGTAAAGGACAGTTATTGTAATGGCTAGGTGAGCCTGGGGTGGATTACAGACAGGACTGCAATAAATCTTAGTAGAACATTCATGCCAAACTGTTTGACAATTTTAATATACCGGTATTGATGATTATAGTGATGTCACTTGCTCTTCCCAAACCTTCATGATCATACAAGTTGTAGCTGTAGTCCACAGTTTCATTTCAGAGATGGTATGGGGAACTCTTGTTTGTAGTGTAGAAATTTGACACTTGGCATTTGTTGTTTCTTCATGATTGTGAATGTTCCAATGTTCTCTTGCTGTCTTTTTTTTTATAGAATTCAAAAATTGGAGCTTAAGAATGATAAAACTGAGAGGGAATTACAAGTACTTGAAGATCTGAAAGCAGAAAGTTTTAGGATCAAGTATGTTGTATTACTTTTGCCAATGCATACATGCGTATGTTCTCTGAAACCTTACATCTTTTTCTAACAGAAGTGAAGTGCAGCAAGTGCACGACACTCATGCTGCCACAAGTTACAGTTAAAGAGAACAAGAGGTGGTGAGCAATGAAGGATCAGTATACAAAGAAAATCAAATTTCAGGCTTGCTTTTCAGGCAAGCTGTAACTATGATTCACTTAACCCCCAAAATCATTCCCACTTGCTTCCAGAAAAATCATCTTTTACAGTTCATCAAGAAACCTCTCTTGCTTGTCAGGCAATTGGAGAACAGAATTTACTTGCCAACTTCAAAATCAACTGTCTGAAATACCAGGCCACTGGACACAGCATTCTTTGCATGCTCAGGAAGAGGGCTGGACAAGAGTTGTCTGCAGTATGGCTTATTAAAGAAAGCATGTGTTAACAGTAGTGAATCACTGAGCAGGTTCACACTGGATGACAACACAACAGTTAGAGTCTCAGTAACATTAATTGACATTTCTGTGAGAGTCGGGGTTGAAATGGTTGATGTTGAAGAGGAGCATTAATGATAACAATAATCTTTATTGAGGAAACTTTTTCACAAGATGTGGTTTTCGAAAAAGGACCTCAAAGGTTAAGACTAAAATATATACATAGAATTACCGGTAAATTAAATTTATTAAATTCATATTGAGAAATTAAAAACATGGCGCTTGAATGTATTAATATTAGTAGATTCTTTTATTACCTGGCTAAGTGAATTTAAATCATTTGCAGCATGTCATGCAGTTCTTTGGTCCTCCAATTCCTCTAAACACTGGGGAGTCTAAGATTGACTTTATTTCTTGTGGTGTAATTATGTTGCTGTTGCTTTGTTACTTAAGTCAGTTCATAGCTTATAAGTCCATTGAGACGTTTGTATACATGCACACATCTTCGCTGTAAACGCCTTTTCTCTCAAGGTATCCACTTCAGAGTTGCTACTACATGCGACACAGATGAATACAGCAGACGATCTAAAACAATTTTAGTTGCCTTATTTTGTAAAACTTGTTGGCTAGACATTCAAGTTACATTATGCTTGTCACCCCAAACTAAATCTGCGTACTCAGATAAGGGCATTACAAGGATGCGTGCTCTAAACAGACCAAGCAGAACAAGCCTTTGGTTAATTTTCCTTGCAATGTATTGGACGTGATTAGTCCAAGTAAAATTGGACAAATTTAAAATTCCAAGATATTTGAAACAATTGACATTGTTCACATAATGGCATAAATTGACACAGAGCTACTTTGCTCTCTATTTTTCTGTTACTGCCAGTGGGCATGCAATTGGTTTTATCCAGATTCAGTGTTAACTTATGTTTTTTTAGACGTTTCACTACTGCTAGGAGGGCTTGAGTTAAGATAGACAACTCCTGGGGGGACGACCCATAGCAGTAAATCACTGTGTCATCTGCATTAGAGTGATGCTTGACAGGCACCAAGGACACTTGGGAAATCATTGATGTAGATGGCAAATAACAGGGCACCCAAAATACTTCCCTGAGGCACTGTGTGGGTAACTGGCAACTCTTCAGACAACTTCTTCCCACAACATGTGTGCTGTTTCTTGTCAGTGATGTAAGAACAAGACCACCAAAGCGAGTTCTCACATAAACCAATCTCTGAAAGCTTGTGTAACAATCCTGTGGTCCATGGTGTTGATGAGACAAGAACGCTTGCGTTCAGTCAATGCTGCCCGCCGCGGTGCCATATGTGTGTTGAGTTTGTTGTTGGCTCTCCCCTTTCTCCAAGGGTTTTTTCTTCCAGGTTCTTCAGTTTTCTCTCTCTGCAAAAAACCTTCATCTCCAATTTTCAATTTGAATAGGACAGAGGATTGATGCATGAAAACCAGCCAACATTGTGGCTTGCTCTCTAATTATTGATATTATGTTTAATTATTTATTTTAATGAGAGTGATAGTTTGAACCTGTCATCTCTCATGTACTCTATTCATAATCTGTTCGATCCAAGATTTAGCATTTCTAGCGATTAACTTTCATAGACAATAGCAACAAAGATACACGTGGAAGGAAGCCACAGTTTATAAGCTTCTCTTTTTCCTTTGTGTGCTATATTTCAGAAATTTACCTAAAGACAAACTGGAA
The DNA here is from genome assembly GCA_022496165.2 of Catalaphyllia jardinei. Lineage (NCBI taxonomy): Eukaryota > Metazoa > Cnidaria > Anthozoa > Scleractinia > Caryophylliidae > Catalaphyllia > Catalaphyllia jardinei. Next base: position 8,888,723 of record CM042747.1, on the reverse strand, counting down.
TGCGACTTGGAAGCTATTGACTGGGACAGAATAAGCGGTACATATGTAAGTGAAGCCATTCCTTGTATTTATACCCAATTGTACCTTTCTTTATTCTCTTTTTGTCAAATAAGGCAACTTTGGTCAAGCCATGGCTGGCATGGTTTATATTTTGGCTAGAGGTGGTCATTCCAAAATACCCATAGTAAGACCGAACTCACCTTACGTTTTGTATAATGTTGCCAGAGCATACCAGAAAAAGGTACGATTACATGTTTGCCATGCCCAGACTAGCGAAATGATTGTGACGTTGTGTTTATACCAGGTCAGTGAGTTGATATTGCAGAATATCAGTGTAATAGACTAGGTAAGTCTGATTGGCTAATTGCAAATCTCTGGTGCAGTAAATTTACAAGTGTGTTCAGCTAATGGCTGAAACCTTTGCTATTTAGTAATTGAGGAGGATATCGCTATGCCAGCAGCTAAAGAGCACTTGTCATGTATGTTACACATCATCAGAACACATACATGTAAAGCAGCTTGAGGGGTTTTTCTTGTGCACCAGATGACAATGAAAGATTTGCTGTGTGAAAGTACCATCAAATTAGTTGCACTTGTAAATTGTTACACATGCAGATTGCAGAGCTAAGCAGCTCTGTTTTATACCTGCCTAGTTTAGAATTGACAATGAAACTGACAAGGTACTTATGATTATGTTTGTGTGGTAGTAACCTACAGTACATTACATCTCAGTGTTACACTGTAGAACTTAAAAAACCCAAAACAAGGCAGTTAAATGATAACTCACGTCTTATCTCATGCTTATACAGATAACATTTGTGACATTATGCTCATTTCTCGCAAAGTTCCACATGCTGCAGGGTTGAGAGAAGGACTGTGAAAATCCTTTTAAAGCCACTGAAAAAAAGAGTACAGATTAACATCTTTACACAGTATATCAATATTAATTTTCATCATAGTTAATGTAGTCTGCTCTTTTAAATTGACTAGGTGCAAAAACGTTCAGGTTTTCAATGCCGCTTACAGTGGTGTAACTTTGGCCACCCCGATGTGAACCGAAAACCATGGACTAAAGAAGAAGACAAGATGTTAATAAAGCTTGCCAAAGAGCCTCGAAATACCTGGGATGTTATTGCACAAAAACTTCAGGTATGGCTTAGTCTAATACTGGTGCTAGTATCACCAGATGACATGAAGGGTATCAGTCTTGACAAAAAACAGTGTCATAAATGGTTTGAACCCGGGAGTATACATGTATCAGTATTTGGAATAGTGTGAATGTCTGGGGAGGGTGGTACTGAAAAGTTCTGCTGACTGACATTTCCAGAACCTGAGCGGAAGGAACCACTAAACAGAATTATAATTTCATTTGACTAACAATAGATGGACCTCAAACTGACTGATTTGAATAACTATAGATGGATCAAAACCGACCAATGGCTAATGACATACTAAACAGGAGTCTTTCAGCCAATACGATCATGGCTAAACTGACCAATCACTTTCAACAGACCAAACTTATAACATCATTGACTCACAACACTGTTCACTTGATTCTGAAAGATGACCTGCCCAGGTTGTCAAAATGTTAGTCACCAACAATGGTTCTTTTCAAAACTACCCTTACCTGGACAATCACAAGTTATACGAGCCAAAGAACAGTGTGTTTGACTCTTGGATTTAGGAATGTAGCTTTGTTATTGTCAACATCAGTGTTTTTTGTTGTTAGATATCATCAGTGCATTTGCTCTCTTGTTTGTCTTCCCAGACCAAGCGCACTCCCATTCACTGTTATGAACGTTACCAGAGAAGCCTTAATAAAAATCTTCTTAAGAGGTGAAGTGACAGAACCATTCTATTGTATTACTGTATCAAAGAAGAGTTCTGACAATGATTTAAATGCAGGAGAAGAAGATTAGGGACACACCCTTGTAAGTCACACTCTCACTAGATTTTCAGTCAGTCGCCAGCAACTGGTTTTTGAAGTGAGAAAAACATTTCTCAAGCTGTTCAAACCAGGAAAGCAAGATTGTTTTCACAGCACTTTGTTTTGAAGCAACACAGCTGAAGAGAGCAATGTCTATGATTATAGAATCTCATGCCATTTACTTTATTGTAAATTAGTATAACAACAAATTAATTTAGCTCTCTTTAATGCGGTTTCAGCAAGTGGACCCCAGAAGATGACCAGCAGCTGCTTCAAGTGGTACAGATAGTTGGGCTCGGCAATTGGCCAAGAGGTATCAAAGTGTGCATTCTTTGCCAGGTGCATTCCCTCTCTCAAACAGTCATGTCTGTAGGTTCTAGGCAATTCATCGTATTGAACAATTACGTTACTTTGCGTAAAACTTTAAGATTTGTTAATTTTGCTCGTTACAGTAATAGTAGTAATTCCTGGCAAGGCTCTGTTTGATCTGGAGCCCAGATCATGCCCACCCGGGGCTAAAAGAGGCGATGAAGGGATACTGATTCTAATGCACCAGACGATTCCTTTTCTTTAAATCTCCTCAGTGGCTAGTTTCCTCGAAGGGCGACATGGAGACCAGTGCTTGCATCGTTACACACAGACACTACAGATGGTGAAGAAAGGCAAATGGTATGAGGATGAAGATAAGGTATGATCCGACTGACCTGGTTGCCTCAGCCTGCAAATTGCTTGTTTCTTCTTTCCAGAGAATCAACAAGTAGGATATTTTGTGATTCAGTTGAAGATAAACTTGAATAACAGGGAGCTTAAGCAACAACCACAGCGATGCCGAGGACGACACACAGTCAAAAATGAATTTATGGGCACCAAATTCGCCCAAATTCCCTCAAAACATGCTCAGACTTAATATTCATGTTCATGTTCCTCAGACTACGCAGAACTCAGGAAAGGGGGTAAGTTTCTAAAGAAACTGTGGTGCTGCGTCGGTGGGAGTATTAAATTACTTCAAAATGATCTCGAAACTGGCAGAATCTTTTCGCAACCGCCATTAATTTCATTCAAACGCGACAAAAACATAGGTAACTTTTTAGTCTGAAGTGCTTTTCAAACGAGTGAACCCGGTACTTTTAAATGTGCACGCGCACGATGCAAAACATGTCCTTTCATTTGCAACGTTGAAAAATTTGCGAGACCCAAGCGATCCATTAAGATCAATGTAAGCCAATGTCATCTATTGTATAACTTGTACTCTTTGCAAAAAGTTATATCGTTGAAACAGGTAGACGACTAGGCGACCGATTCCGAGAACATCTTCGCGACGTAGAGAAAGACGACAAAAGTGCATCTAAACCGGCGAAACAGGTAGACGACTAGGCGACCGATTTCGAGAACATCTTCGTGACGTAGAGAAAGACGACAAAAACGCATCTAAACCGGTCGCTAGACACTTTATTCTGCTGAATCATTCTACGCAACATATGACAGTCTGCGGCCTCTCCCTACATCAAGGAAGCATAGAAAGCCGCAAAACTCTAGAACAAAGATTTATTTTTCAAATCGGCACTCTTAATCCTCACGGTATCAACGAACGTTTTTCATTTAACTAATTTATTCTGTTTTTCACGTTGCCAGGCACCAACCAATAGCGTA
>CM042747.1:8838014-8855514 GCA_022496165.2 Catalaphyllia jardinei | reverse complement strand
AGAAGTGATGCCTTGACAAAACATTGTTATGATGTCACGTAATTGAGTAGAAGTTGACGCATAAAATGTCATGGAGACAAGTTTGAACGCTAAAACAAGCACTAGAAATAAGGTTTTACGTAAGGAATTTTTCCAGCGAGGTAAACTAGAAAATAGACCTCCATGATCTTGAAATTAAGATCATGTTTTTCTCACGTTTCACTAGCTTGGTCAATATTATGCAAATTTTAAGCGAAGTTTACCGTGGATATGCAAATTCCATTAACATGAACACATCTATTATGTGAATGACTGAAAAATGAGGCTACCAAAAAAGTATTTTTTCTTTAAAGGCAAGATTAAAGGATCGAACGTTAATCCTACTTCGCTAAGTGTAAAATGATTTCAACAATTGGATTGCATGTGACACTTACGTGGAAATCATTAGTAAACGACTGAGTCGCGATTGTCTTGAGTAACTGAAGGAAGACGACAGGACAATTTTCCTACAGAATTATTGTTTGGAGCTTGCGACGAAACCGTTGCTATATAAATTTTTTTACCGCTAACGAGAACCGGAAATAAGATAGATTTATATTTCCTGTATTTGAGCCACAACTCATAACAAAGAATCGAGAAATATGGGAACAACCTCGCTGCAACAAAAATTTTTGATTATACTGCAAAAAAGGCTAAGGGAGAATTTTGATAAAAATGTTGTCTCAGAGAGTGATAGACGGGGAATTTGTTAGTTCGGAAAGAATATTCCCCTTCAATAGATGTTTTGCATCCTAAACAGAGAGAAAGTTTGACTCAATAACGTCACAAATTAGCCAATCACAATCGAGGATGGCTTTATTTAGGTTTAGTTATCACGTGTAGTTGTCACGTGGTCACAGTTGATTTTCCTGGAAGACGTATGATTGGTTGAAACATAATTGGATCTGTCAAGACTAATAATTGCCATGATGAAAGCAACAATAAGCTGTCAATTATTATTTTTAGTCCCCTCCCCGGAGAGTTGGGCCGGTTAAACTTGGGAATATGGAGAAAACGAAGCCACGCGAATTAGAGGAAATTTGTAAAGCAAGTTGTTGAGTTGTGTTCGCGGAAATTCCCCCCGCGCTGAACGCGCATGGAAAACCGTTAACAAGCCCAGAATTATTTTGGCTGAGTGCAGTCTGTCAGTTTGGTGAAACGATCGACGGAAAGTTCGGTGTGTTGCCTTTGTTACCGATTGACCTGAAGTTTTGAGGATTTTTTGTGTGGTTGAGCTTATTATTCAAAATCGATTCTTCTCAAGCCTGCGTGCATTCATAGAAGGTCGTCGCGATTTCTTCTTCGGACGGAGCTTTCAATACTGGAACATTTTGACGAATGAATCCGCACGCGGGAGATAAGGAATTGAGCGATCTACTAGACTTCAGCGCGGTTAGTATAACTTGGAAAATACCTGACACACTTGCATTCGCAACTTCTCTTGATGTAGCGATTAGCGAACGCTGTTGTCTGCAGTTTATTAACGATCGTATTTGCTTTGTGTGTTGGCAATTTTTTTGCTCAGATGTTTTCGCCGCCGGGATCCATGGTCGGCAGTAAATCTAGTGGCTCGCTGACGGAAGCTGGGTTATCGAGTTCCATGCACGCATCTCGAACAGGTGCCGTTTGCGTTTTATTTGTCTGTCGTTCGCCATGAATTAAACTTGCTGTATGGAGCTGATAGAACCTGCTACTCGCACTATAGTGCCTCGAGCTGGTTCTTGATTCAAACGCATATGCTTTTCAACCTCCAGAACGTAAAAATCTTCAGTTTGATGGCTCTGTTTTATTTTTTCTTTTGTAGGTTCTTTGGATGAGACACCCACGTGGCAAGCTAGTTCAGTGTCGGCCTACGAAGCTCGGGTAAGCTGTGAATACAGCGAAATTTGCAATGTTTTATGCGCTTGAAAATAAAACAAATTTCAAAACAAAAGTCGTGTAAAACTCGCTTTACATGTCAACAGGAACATTTGTTCAAAATTAGAGCCACTAATGCCGCACGTGCCCAAACGGAAACTCTATATTTTTGAGCGATAATTTGTTACTTTATAAAGATGCAAAATATTTTACTAACAAGTGGCTCTTATAGCCGTGCATGTTAGCGAAGCCGTGCTCGATGAATGTTGTTTCGTTGTAACGCAGAATTTTTAACACTTCACTGATCAAAACCTGAGCGACTGAATAAATATAACTACATATGAGCGATCGCCTTTTAATTTCACTTATTTTTATATTCGCTTTTTTTGTTCTTTTCAGGGATATCACACAGATAGTCACGGTGTATACAGCACAATCGACGACGTTGAGGGCGACTTTATTTCCCGCAAAGGATCTGGCTTTGCCAATTCGTATCTCGGTTCAAATTCTCTAGGAACTCTAGGTAAGAGATCGGTTAAAACTGGCAAGAGTTTCGTGCGAGAATTTAAATGTAAAATTATTCTTTGGCACTTTAATGGTTTGGAGATAAGGTTCTACTTTTCTTTGCTTTGTTGTTGTTTTGTCGTGCATCACAGCCATACCTCGAACTGCCTTCTTGATATTGCTCGCAAGATCAGGCCTCTTCTGATCTAAACATCGGCTCGTGTTAGTTTTAGAAAAAAAATCTTCGATCAACATGAAAGGCAAGACAGCACGAAAGCAATCGCAAATTTGCATGGGTTCTTTTTTAGAAAATGATCGGTTTGTTTTTTTGTTTATAATAGTTTTCGATGCATGACAAGATCCCTTTCCGACACCAAAATTCTTTTTCGCATGATCGATTTTAACGATTCGAAGACTATCAGACAGTGGTGAAATTAACGTAAAACAGTTTTTTAGAGATTTAGATTTCCCCCCTTGAATTTGGGATAATTTTAACATTTTAACGCGCCATGCTTGGTAAATAGAATAACCATATTTTATATTCGTTCACTTCAAGTATTGAGCTGGTGGAATAATTTGTTTATATAGACGTTTGCTCCGTTCTGGAAAGTTTTCTCGCGAGGTCAAACTTTTGTGAAGGACTTAATAAAATGAGCGATTAAAGCATATTTTCATTTTATTTCATGGAAAAATGTTGCCATTCATCCTTTGTTCATGCTAAATAGAAGATATGATAATGCGAGTGAACATGCTTACTGGCATTAGCCCCACCCTCCGCGAGAGTTTTACGGCTGTGAAACCTTTAACTTCGCGACCAGCATCAAAACTAAGTCCTTGATACATACCCACGGAAAAATTATGGCCAATTTATGGGCCTACTAGTAAGTCGGGTACCCACAAGCGCGTGCTTCATATACATCTACGTTACATGGTTGATTTCATTCAATGAACAAGTGCAGCGTATGTCTAGTTAACTTTTAATTTAGACAATTTCACTTATTCAGCATCGCTCGGTTTACCGACCACGCAGATTTACTCATCACATCAAAAGGTTTTCACACCTTTTATTGCCATTTTCATGGCAGATGATACTTTGCCAGGTGAAATTTGACTTTATTAACTGTGCATATGTTTAGACCATAAAAATGCATTTTTGGAGTGGTAATTGTGTTACAGCTAGTTGCTTTGCAGCTTTTTTGACTTCCTGCAGGTTGTCTCGACTTGAAAAATAAATCAGTTATTGACATTTTTGGTATTTTACCTGCAACAAGATCTTGGAAAAGTTAAACAAGAAGTGTCTTGGTGTATACTTTGCATTGAGCCAGTTCTCTCAAGAGTGACATTAGATAAATACAGGCTTTCCAGCTTTCATAACTTCATAATTTCATTTAAATTTGTAAAATTTACATATACTGGCAAGAATGAAAGATAAAATAGGTCCCTGTCATTTCAACTCATGTTTACCATCGCAAAAATCAAAGGAAAAAGAAAAGAAAATGTGAATTACTGGTATGTTGTAAAATTGACTTGCAGTTTTAGTGATGTACAGGGAAGCAAGAGATATATTACCTGACTTACAGTAAACAGTATTATAAGATGAATCTTTGGCACAGATCATAACCTATGAACAGAGTATAGTACCATCATTACAGGGTGATGAAAGGCCCATGATTTATCCTCTAGCTTGGACCAACACCATTTAGTGCTTTGTCACAAATAGGACTGTGATTTAGTCAGAAAATTGTACAGAATGTCTGAGTAATTACACAAACATTTTGAGTAAAACATGCACTAAAGGAGCATATTTTGTACCTAGAGGTACACAGATACCTTTTACCAAGCAATTTGTAATGTAAAAGCATTTTATCAATTACTGAGATGTCATTAAGTAATCACTTGCCCAGTAAAGCTTTATATACAATTTTCTGAGGAGTAGTGTTGTGTTTTAGTGCAGTTCCTTGTGTGATGTTTTTAATTTGTTATTTGGTACTGTATATGAACATGCCAATGTACACAAACTTTCTGCTGGAAATAACCTTTTTAAATAATATTATTATAAGTTGCTGTAGATTTGTGCAAAATCATTGGAAATTAATGTTTGTCTCTGATGCAGTTTCAACATACCCTGTAGTTCCATAAGCAGTGAACAGATAAGTCAATCTCATCAAAACGTCCAAATGTTGTTGCAAATCAGTGTAGTTGTCTGAACAGCACCTGTGCACCTCTTTTTCTGGTCCTGATATCTGTAGGACAAGATGTAAAATTATAAAAAATAAAGTCTACTTTATTTCACTCTATTTACAAAAAAGCATTGAAAAAGAGATAAATAGTATTATTCGTTCAAAATATTTCTTGTTTCTGCCTCATAATGAGCTCAACTTGACCAATATTTGGAACATTAATGTCATTTGCTCAATAATCGTTAATCGTTATTTGATGACTGGCATTGATCCTCTGGTGATAAAATGTCAATCCTCCAGTAAGATAAAAAATTTATCAGATGATTGACATCGCACTGCTGAAAGCAGTGGCAAAAGAGTATGAAAGTGGTTGGTAGATTTTAGACGATTAGTAAGACAGTACACTAGAGTTGCAAGCTGAAAAAGTGAGAAAAAACAAAAGCCATAAAATAAGTAGGACTGGTTTTAGAAGCAGGGTGTGAAAAAAGCTTGTGAATGAATATTAGCTTGCCCTTGGGACAAGTAGCTTGCAAAGTTTGCTTGTCCTTGGCAAGTCTTTGTTTACTTATGAATGATTTAGTTTCAAACAATTACTTGCCCACTGGGCAAGTGGGAATGAAAAGTTACATGCCCAAAGGGAAAATGTACTTGTCCCAGACAACCGGACAGCAATTTTTTTGAGCCCTGAAAAAAATGTCCTATGAAAAATTCACATGGTATCTTGTGAATGTAGCAAGTTGTTACAGTAACTGTTCATTTTGTCCACTATGAAGAAAGATTTTGAATGATTATAAACAATTATTGAATCCAACTTCTATATGAAGAATGCTACAAACATTGGACTTGTGAGGTCTGCATAATTTTTCATATCTTACTCAGGCTTGGCTTGCAGTTCTCTCCTAAAAATATGATTAGAAACACTCTTTAAGTGGAAGTGTAGCCTTGCATGGCCGTAGAAGTGGTGTCAGTCCCATTGTTCTAGTGGTGCAGTAGAATTTAGAGTACATGTTTACACTTGAGCCAGCTTTGGCTTAATCTATGCCACATGTTCTAGTATTATACAGATGTAAAATCATACTTCAGAGGCCAGTGGCAACTAGCGTACAGATTAAATACAAAAAGAGAAGAACATTTTAAACTTGTACTAGTCCCTTTTTACCTTTAAGTAAGTAGACTGTCTAATTATGCAAATGTTGTTTTGAGAAGTTGTTGCATTGTATAGCTAGAGCAAGGACATGGCAAATTCGTACCCCCTGAATATGAGGCTTCAACTGTAGTTTGAAAAAATCTTGAATTAAAATTTGACAATGGTTTAGGTGGCTACTGTTGACTAAAACTATTTCTACTCCACTCTGGATATAATGCTTGTCTATCACCCCCCCCCCCCCCCATAGTAAACACCTGGGTGGAGAGTGGCACTCACAAGAGAAAAGTGTCTCACAAAGGACAGAACACAGCCCCAGCTGGGGCCTGAACGCACACCACTAGATCTGGGTTCAGCATTTTGACTGTTAGCAGAGCAATTGCCTCCAAGAAGAGACTGCTCATAAACTCAATCCCTGATTTGACTGTTGTCCAGCTGTAACTGACAAATGGACTAACAGATATAATAATAGAAACTTTGTTTGTTTTCCAGGTTACAGAGACTCAGGACTGTCAGGAAGCCAGGTGGGCTTTCTTTTTATGTACATAAGATTTTAGACTCTTGTACAGCATTAGTATGTGTGTTCACAAGTAAAGCAAAGCTCCACCGGATTCCACTGGCTGTGTGCCCTTACCTAGTAGTCAGTCTACTTTCACTTTTACTGCTCAACATATTGAGACTTTTAATACTTGATCTAATAAGGGCAAAGGGAATTTTGTTGAGCTTTCCTCAAACTTAGGTTGTCTGCCCCTGTTGGGAAAATCCAAAATTACAACTACTAGTGCCTGGTACTGGTATATAATAATATTGCCTAATTTTTGTAGAAGTAAGATTGAAATCAAACATTTAAAAAAGTGACACAACAATTGAATTTGCAAGACATGTTTCGGATACTCAGTATCTATCTTCAGTTGAAGGATGTTTACAAGTGAGTGACTTTCTATAAAGTTGGTAACAAGCAGGTGTTAATTACAAAAATGTCTTGTAAATTCAAACATTGTGTTGTTTTTTTAAAGTTAATGATAATAATGATAATTTGCCTCTGTTTTCAAAATGAGAGTTCTACTAAACAAGGGAGACATGGCTTGAATGTCTACTAGATCACAACCACCCTAAAATCTTACATGCTCTCTGATTGCATAACAGAGATCTGATTACTACACAATATGAACAGATACACGACTTAGTTCTATGACACTTGTAGTATAAGTAGAAATTCATGGTGAGATAAAAGTCATTTAGACTTCTATGATGTAGAGAGTTTTATTATCTCACAAAGTTTGAAGTGCTACTGAAAAGAAATTTTCTTATCTTATTTTCAAATCTCAATTTATAGTTTCAAAAATACTTATAATCATACTTAATACAAAATCCTCTTTTTGACTACATTAAAATCAACTTTTGGAGCCAAACCGTGTTCAGTCCCTAGAATTGAGATTAACTGTACCTTTGGACATGACTGGTTGTAGATATAAATGTATACTAGAAGTAAAAGTAGAGTATTGGTAGGTAAAGCAAAAATCCTTGGAACAGCATTTTGTGCCTGAGCTTTTAGGTAGACATGAAATTGGCCTGACCAGTAGGGGCGAAAACAAATGAATTGGTCGTAAAGAACATAATACATACAAGAGGGTTTGTTCTTATTTGTGCATGTATGACCAGGCAGTATAAAACTTGGACTGTAATTGGTAACCACATTTTATCCGCAATCCGTGTTTAATTCAAAAATCCATGTTCTGTACATGAGTACTAGTCTATGTTTTATACCCAGCCTGAAATGTGTAAGTCTCAGTTTTATACCTCAGTCAGTGTTTCACACCCAGTCCATAGTCTGCAGTCCACAGTCCATAGTCCATGTTTTATACTGACCGGAAAGCTACAATTCTGGGCAATGTAAGTCGACCCAAACATTGCCTGTTCTTTCGATATGGGAGACAACATGCTCTTACTACCAAAACTAAAGACAATTATTCTGTTTACAAACACAACTTGAATAGCATTTGCTTTCGGGAAACAGATATTGAGCATTTTCTCTTCCGAAACAATAACATGGAGTAGGATGTATCAATGTAATCCTGTAGGAGTTAAACTCTTTTCCCATATAAACACTTTCAGTGTTAGAAACTAAATTTTGACAGCACTTGCCATTCAGGCGAGTGACTCTCAAAACACACTGGCCCGCCATGCCTCTCGGTATTGATTCACAAACCATACATTTTTAGTATAATTTCATAATCACACAGACCCAGCTAGCCATTTCTTGTTGAGCTTCTTGTTCCAGCCTAGCACGAGACTCTAACTCAGGATCACAGATTTTACTGTAGATTGAAGCAATTTTACTGTAGAACGATAACCATAGAAATATAGGTGTGTTTTAAAATTTCTGCAGCGTGGTGTGGATGGACAACGTTTGATTGTTTTCAGAGTGACGGAACTTAAGGCGGCGCCCACACTATGGCAAAGGAATTTTATTTCTACGTACGATTAGGCCCACTGTCCACACTAGTCTGTCAAGAAAATGGAGCTTTTAGAAACTCTGTTCAAACCAGAGGAACTTGACAAAGTTCAGTGACTTTTCATTTTAATGTGGACAGAAAACATTTTGAAAACAGAGCCAAAACTTTCATTTTAGTAGCACTAAAGCTTGATCTATCACATAATGTCACATGGAAACACTCGAGACACTGTAAAGATAGAAAATATAAAGCTTTTATCAGCCAGCTGATGCACCATTTCATCCATAGTGTTGTCTACAGATTAAGAAGCTCCTGTTTATCAGAAGGTAGCATCCTCTACATGTTAAGAAAACTCTAGTAAATGGGTTTGCACCTGCCTACTTATCCTGAGGCATTGCATACTGAATGGTCTATTTGAGGTTACAAAAGCTTGTTTGCATTTAACAGTGCAAATTCACATGTGAGAAAATGGAGTTTAAGAGAAAGGTCATCAAGGAATGTTCTCTGTGATATTGCATGTTCATGCGTACAAGACATGACTTTTATATAACCTACACTTCAAAAACTTTTATTGAGAACGCTGTATTTTTTGGACTGCAAGCCAGCCAGATAATTTGTGTTATAAAATCTAATCAATAGCAAGCTAAGGATGTTCTATTTCCCTCTTGATGTAGGATAGGATAGGTAATGCAGTCTTTAAGTGGCAAAACAGAGAGAACATTGATAGCATCTGTTCTCAGACGTCCTTCTGTGTAACAGTTTTACAAGAAAGCAAGCAAACCCAAGAACTGAATAGGCTATTCTCGAATGCTTTGTTGAACTTCCCGAGGGAAGCCAAATATAAGAAGAATTTTTGAAGGCCTGAACCTTCCTGGTCAACTGAAGGCCATAGCTCAGGACAGGATTCAAGTTAATTTGTGCAAAAATTCTCCATGATATTTTTAAAAGACTACCTGGAGAATTTGTCCATTTTAGTTTAGAATGCAGAACACAGATCAGCCACATTCACTAGCATTTCCAGTTTTCACCATAACCTTCGGACAGATTGCAATTTGAAGACCCTTGAAGAACTTTGTACACTCTACTTGATGCTAGAGATATCCTGGAAATAATCTATTGAAAAGGAAAGAAGGCCACGGAGCTGGGTCTCATGGTAAATCAGGTTCAAGGCTTTTGACTAACTTGGAGCTCTGCATTTACAACTGACCAAAGATTCTAATTTTCAAAAACCTTTCTGACTAAATAATCTCCTGCTTGTAAAAAGTAACATAATTCCTCTAAGAACTAATTGTTCTTGAGGCAAATGAAAAGCACACGGTAATGCAATTTCAATGCAACTTCATGATCGCAGTTTTGGAAAGGCCTGCTGAAACTTAATGGTGCTTAGTAAAGAAACTGTAGTTTCAACGTGTTGAAGTACATTAAATTTTTACAATTTTCTTGTAACATTTGACATCACTTTAATGGGGATGGTAAGTTTAGCTGTCTACTACCTACCAGATCTGAGTGATTTCCAAGTTTTTTATTTTTTTTATAAAGATTTAAAAACGAAAGTTGTGTTGTGGTTATCTTGCAATTTCTGCAACTCACCAGCTGCTGACCAGTTCTGAAAATGTAGTTGCTAGTGCTCAATTTTTGGTCACATTGGCGACCAGTGAGTTGCAATTTTGAGGCTTGGATGGGCACTATGGGCTGATAGTGTGTCTCTCTGGATGAACATTATCGTGTCACATAATCAATTTACAACCAATAAGAATTGAAGAAAATTTAGTGGTGAACTGTAAGAAATAATTATGTCACATGGAAACATTCAAGACACTTTAAAGATAAAAATAAGCCTTTAGAAGCCAGCTGCCACATGCTTTCATCCAGTGTTGTCTACAGATTAAGAAGCTCCTGTTTACCAGAAGGTAGCATCCTCTAAATGTTATGAAAACTTTAATTAATGGGTTTGCACCTGCTTATGTATCCTAAGGCATTGCATACTGAATGGTATATTTAAGGTCACAAAAGCTTGTTTGCATTAACAGTGCAAATTCACATGAAGAAGATGGACTCGAAGAGAAAGGTCATCATGGAATGTTCTCTGTGATGTTGCATGTCCATGTGTACAGTACATGATTTTTATATAAAATACACTTTAACTTGGTTTGGACTTCAAAGACTTTGATTAAGAACCCTGTTTTTGGACAACAACAAGTCAGCCAGATAATTCATGTTATAAAATCCAATCAATAGCAAACTAAGGTTCTATTTCCCTCTTCATGCAGGATAAGTGTTTCTTTAAAACCTGATTGTCGAGGGAGTTCTGACAAATTGTTTTGTTTTGTTAATCAAAGTTATTGTTAATCAACAGGCTGGTCTTCCTCCACCACTGCAGACTTCTCATGATGTATCTTTGTCAAGTCCAGACTGTAAGTTAACTATGTGAAATCATTTCCAGGGAAAGAATCTTAAAGCTTTAGGAGCACTAGTAAGAATACTTATAAGGAACAACCCAGGGGCCCAGGGGACCTCTTCTTAAAGGCTGTTGTACCTGGAAGGCTGTAGTAAAATTTCAAAATTTACGATTACAGCCCTGTTTTATTCACGTATTCTTAACATGAACAGAGGTTCCATTGTATACAAGAAGTTTTAGGCATATACACCTCTCTGTCTTTAAATATCTATTAAATTAAAAGGCTTTTTGGCCCGAAAAGTTTACAGGCCTTTTGAGCAACAGGCATTAGAACACAGGAAATGCTTATCCAACTAGACATTGCTAACAGTTTACTGCTAACTTTCAAGGTCAATTATGAACTTCCAAACACCAACCCTAATCCTAACCATTAACCCAATCCTAGCACTTAGCTAATCTGGTCTCAGTGATGGGGAGAGTACAAAGCTTTACTGGTCCATGGACCCCCCCCCCCCAAAGGATCAGGTCCATTGTTTACTACAGTATTTTTGGTGGTAGTAAAAATTGGGGGTCTATGGACCCAGTCCATAGACCAGGTCAATGGGGGGGTCCATGGACCAGGGTCCATGTTTTGTGCTTTCCCTCAAGGATGTCCCTGGGAGGATTTTTTGATTATTACTAAGTACATGCCCTGAAGTATTTTTCTCCTGGAACTTGAAATGTCTCTTACTAATGGTAGGTTTTCTTGTTCATAAAGGAACAAAGAGATTGAGCTGTCCAGTTTATAGGTGCTACATATAGATACACATGTACCACAAACCTATATGCATCTAATTTATGGGGAACAAATCCTCTTTAGGTCATAAGGGTTGTTCAAATTGATGCAACCAAACTGTTTATGTGAAACAGTTATGTAATCACACTAGTAAATCTAAGGTGATTGCTTTTTAAGTACTTTAAGGTATCACTATCCCCCCCCCCCCAAAAAAAAAGGAAAACGTTGGCGATCTTTCATGCAAAAAAACCCATGAAAAAAGATTGATTCTAGGCAAAGTTATAACCACAAAAAAGTTTAAAGTTGATTTCTGCATACTTGTGTTTGGGAGTTAATGTGCGGTTTGGAGTGTTCGCTGGCTGTACATTGTTGATTCAAACTTAAAAGTGTTGTCAAAGAAACCTGAAAGTAAATGTGTCCATTTGCAAATGCAAAGGAAGCACCACAGAGGAAACAGTTGAGGAAAAGGTTTAAAAATATTTGATCAGAATTGGCTGGATGATGCAAAGGAAGACATTTGATATTTTTTAACCATCTTAATTAATTGGCATTTTCACCATTTGAAGAGGTGACAGTAACATCTCAACTCAATCTGCATCTCGTGGGTGCTTACAATTGCACTCTTTCGTTGTCTAAGGCATGTTGAAAATTGAAAGAAAGAAACAGAAGCAAATTAAAATTATTTTCTTAATAGCCTGGGCAAACAGTTCACTCATTAATTTATATTTGTAATTTGTCAGTGCCCGCACCCTTGCTCCCACTCAGCCAGCCCTTCTGAGAGGAGAGGGGTTGGTAATTTGAATTAGCCAAGGTTCAGAAATATCTTCTGTGATCAATATAATTATCTTCTTGAGTATGGACATCTATACAGTGGGAATTCAAGGTGCTTTGTTTTTTATCCTTTTTTCAGTAACAAAACTTTGTATCACATTAGTCAATGCCAGGCTGAGACTGAATGGGCAATCGTTTTTTAGCAAAGTAGCAGCAGTCAACCTGAAAAAGTGCAGTTCTTATGACAACTGGACAGTGAGAAAGTGTTGATATAAAATTGATATAAGTGAAAGTGGAAGAGATATCTTATATTTGATTATTGTTTTGAATATCTGGCATACGAAACGAAGTGAGAGCACAGATGGCAACTGACCTGTTATAACCAAAATTAAAATTGCAGCACTTATGTGACAAATGGTGATACTATGAAACAAGCATTGTTTTGAGCAAAAACTCATTTTTCTCAGAAAGAAGTTAATCTTGAACCACCTGGTTATAAGGTTCAGTTTGTTTGTGTGTTGTTTTTTTGTGTGTGTGCACTATGCATCAAAGCTAATGTGTGTAACGTATTGCCAAGCTATTCAAAAAATTTCCCACAGTTTTCTCTTACAGTGATTAAACTTTGTTGACAGAAAATGATTGAGGTAAAAAATGAACCTCAAGTCCATTTATTGCAAAATTATAAGTGTTTAATTTAGTATTTTTATTATGTGAGATGAGAATTTATTTTAGTAAACCTTGTTTTGTGTTGTTAGGAATGCTTCCTAACAAGAGATATATCTATTTGGCTGATGTTTCCTTTTTACAGCTTTCAGTCAAGTATATTTTTGAATTTGTCTTATTGTGCAGTGCATGAATTAAAAGCAAAGTAGCATTAATCAGGCATAACTGTTCATAAGCAATGATAATAATCAAGGTTGTACGACTTCATACAACTGTTGTTAGTCTAAGCCATTTTAAGTTGATTAAACACTTAAATTCAAAGAGAATATCTTATTGGAGTTTTTATTCTAATTATTGAAATTATGATGTTGCAGCATTGGCTTTAATATCAATTGATTGTTAGCAATTTTCAAACTTGAGATTTTAATTATGGTTACACTGTCAAAACTTTGCATATTACATGTAAGATGGATAATAGTAATCAAAAGCCTCTCAGTTCAATAATGCCCTTCTGCTTTATCACGACTGCTTAATATTCTCATTGTGATTCCTGTCATAAGGTATTCAATTTTGCATTCAATATCTAGTTAAAAATATTTCCACATAAGCCTTTAAAAAATGCTATTTAATTAAAATTAATGATTCATTCACCAAGATTTAAGCAAGGCCCATTAAACTAGAATTTTTCATCTCTTAGAATTGAAAAGGAACTTTATTTGTGTAACTGGTGCATGACTGATTAAAAGACATGCTGCACCCTGTTGCTACAAGCATAAATGGCTTTACAGTGTAGATCTAAACTTTTGGTTAATATAATTGAGTATATGTTTTCACTATAAAAGAACTGCCATAAAAAGATTCTGATCTCCTGTAACTTTCAAAGTCACATGACAGTCTTGGTCATATTCATTTCCTTACGAAATATTATTTGTTTTCTGTAATAGTATTGACAACTTGGAATAATCAACAAAAGGCTCTACTTTAAGAGTTAAGTTTGCACATGACCAGTATTTTCTAGATGGGTTTACCATCATGATACAAAACAGTCACATAGTTTGTGTTGTCAAAAACATGGTTTGAACACTGAGCAATTATGTTGATGTATTTCAGAACTATTGGAAGTATTTGCTTACTCTTTAAAACAAGTGGTCTCCTGCAGGGAGTTCCACTCTGCATGATTTCATGATTTCTTTGTTTAGCAGATTTGAAATAACATTCTTGTGAAACATTATTATGCAGAGTTTAGAGTTTATAACTTAGTTAATGAGAACATGGATATACAACAATATAACAGAAAGAGACTTTCTATTTATCTTTACTTCCGAGAGTTTAAAGATATATGTTTTGTTTATGTACTGGGTAAACACTTATGAAAATGAAACAAAATAAATGTACAAAAAGTTTGGTATCTAATAAACTTTGTTGGGGGTGCAGCTAAAATAATCAAAATTCCTTGAGTGGCATGAAATGTAAACAAGTGATAAGTAATGTCATCTTCCGGCCTACATGGCAACTTTGTAATAATATAATAAACCTTCTAGATTGTTGATTGTGAACTTAAAAATACAGTGTACAGTACCGGTCAAATTGAGTTGACAGTCACTCGAAACTCAAACGACTCAACTCGATCCTTGAAACTCGAATACTTTGAGTATCGAGTCTTGAGTCGAGTCAAGTAGTTCGAGTTTTGAGTCAAGTTGATCCAGTTTTGAGTTGAGTAGTTTGAGTTTTGAGTAGAGGAGACAAAGAATTTATCGCTCCATTAACTTTCCAAACGCATGTGTATGTAAATCTTGCTGGTTTACTTTTGGAGACAGAAATTTTCGAGTCGTGACTCTAGAGGCGGTAAGCGACGCTACATTTGTAAATCGGTTGGCTTATTGAAATCGATTGTTTTGTTCCTAGGTTGAACTTCTGTTCTGAACACAATGCTGAGTTTCGTTTAAATCAACTATAATGGAACGCTTTCAAAATAAACATCTTGAAAGTGACGTTACTTGCCGATGCGTGCGAAACAGAACATTCCTTGAAGTAAAAAATAACTAAACGCGAGCAGCGCACCAAATAAACTTTGATTAACTCATAGTTGAATAAGGAAAAAGCATTTTACTGTTTGAGTGAATGATTTGTGTCAAATTTAACTGGAGATATAATGTTTTTGACAAGGTCTTTTGAACGCTTTAGAAGTAGACATCTCGCAAACGACTTGCCCACGTGTGCGAAACACAGAACTTTTCCTTAAACAAGAAAATACCTAAACATAAGCGGCGCTCCATACAAACTCTGATAAAAAATTTTTTCGTCAAGCAAAGAGCATTAAATACCGTTTGAGTCAAGTATAACTGAAGACTTTTGACTGAACGCTAAATTCAGACAATAAACATGTGCCAAAACACAGAAACATAAAGTTCGTGCTAAAATAGGAATTTCAAATGACGGTTTCAATTTTCTTCCCATTTTGGGTAGCTTAATATCAAGCGAGTGTCAAAGACACGGTAGTTTGTTGGTGAATTTGCAAAGTGATCGAAAACTCGAAATATGATAGCTTACATTGATCGGCATGACGTTTTGGCGTTTCAACAATATATGCAAATTTTTTGCTGTTCTTGTTCCCCGTAAAAATATTTTGGGGTTGGCGAGTTTTACATGGCTTGAAATCCTTTGTATGTTGTTTGACATTTGCTAATTCGTACAACCGCTATAAAACATGGTAAATTTGCATACGGCGAGCAAGTTGAAATTTGAGCTCTCTGGAATCAGAAAGAGCTAGAAATATCATTTCGCGCTGGCAGACGTTCTAACTCGGTTGACTCGTACACGTGTTGTTTTTCTACGCAACAAACGCTTTTATTATGATTGTGATTCAAGACTTCAACTCCAGACTAACAATTCGGACGTTAATTAAGAAATAGAAAACATGTACCGTGTTTATATCGAGTTATATAAACACGAGTGGAAGTTTGGGAGAACGAGAAATGCTGTGGGAACATGAGCCACAGGCGAGTGTTTCCACAGCTTTTTCGAGTTCTCCCAAACTTTCACGAGTGTTTATATAACTCGATACAAACACAGAGTACATGTTTTCTATTTCTTTTAGAAAACACCGCAATGAGAAAAAGGAAAACAACTTGGTAACTTTGATTATTAAAATGTAAATTCTATTTGCTCGCACCATCATTACGTCAACAGCGCGCGCTAGTTCTGTGTCTCCATCGAGTTATACAAACATGATTATGAACCAATCAGCGCTCATGCTTTCTTAGGACTGTTTTCTAATATGAAATACATGTACCCTTGCACGAATAAAGGAAGCCACACGATGCTCAGTATTGATTTATTCTATTGTTATGTATTCGAGAGATGAATCGTTTTCTTGAAATATTGTTTGAGCGTCTCAACTCGAAACTCTATACTCCAAACCCGAACTCTAGCCTCAAAACTCGATTCTTGATAGCATTGAGTATTGAGGATCGAGTTTCGAGTCGAGACTCTCAACTTACATTTGAACGGTACTGTACATTCTTTTTTCTATTACTGTGGTGCTCCTTATTATTCTTGAATATTTAACAATGACTGCCCTCAGCTTGTGTGGAAACTAAAGTTCTCGGAACTGGTAGTTACCAAAATGCAGAATAACCCAAATCCATCCAAAAGTACCCCCAAACCACTCTCATCCGCTCAAAATGAACTACAAGCACCTGATTGACCTACAAGGGAAGACTTTAAGGGAATTTTCTAGTTGCCATCTGTTAACCTTCTTTTTTGCATCCATCATTAATTTACAAATCTGGAATACAGCTACCTGACTCTTTGCTCCTAGGTGCTTCTGTGTCCAGACTGCCAGGTATAATGAGTTGCAGATGTATTTGCAGGCCACAGTCATTGATTATCCACCTTTAGATAGTAAAGTGTGGTTCCAGAAAATATCCATACCCCCACCACGGAGGGAATTGGAAATTCCAAAGGGGAGGGGGGTCAAAGACCCAGGAAATTCCAGAGGGGAGGGGGGTTGTATGATTGATTTAGTTTCCAGAGGTCCATTGATTCAATACGGATTTGAGTGTCGATCTAGCTGTTCAAAAATCCTTTCTTACCTACTAAGTAGAACTTTCACATGAAAAATAGTGGCTTGAATACTTGAATTTGACTTGCATTATATTTGAAATGTGCAGTTCCAGAAAATATCCATACCCCCCCCCCCCACGGAAGGTCGTTGGAAATTCCGAAGGGGAGGGGGGGATCAGAGGCTAAAATTTCCGAGGGTAGTGGGGGGCTCAAGTCTAAGCTTTTTCCAGAGGGTGGCAAACAGTTCGTAATGAACGAAATAATACTTACGTAAATTGTTTTCACGATCAAAAAAGGAATTGAAATAAATAAATTACTTCTCTATTCACCTGGGCTTAAATGTGCCTTGCCATTAATGTTTGTGTTCTCGCTGCGATTTTCCTGTCATTATCCCCAGAAGAATGTGGCCTCTCGTGCACTAAACCGAACCGATACAAAATGGCCGACAGCAAAATTTGATCTCCAGATCCCTGGCCGAGTGCCTCGTACTCATACCCATGCTTACGCCACTTTCGTTTACGTGAGGTCACCCGAAAAGTAAACAAACACAAGTACATTTGCCAAGACAGCACAATTTATTACGCAATTTTTAACAAGGCTCAGCGAAAAGCCGAGAAAAAGGATATCTTACGCATGCAGCGAGCCGTGGCTCACTTTGCAACAAAGCTT
>CM042747.1:8818394-8837614 GCA_022496165.2 Catalaphyllia jardinei | reverse complement strand
GAAAAAAGTGCTCTTTTGCTTCGTTAAGTGATATTATCATTTCCAAATATTTCAAAGTATTTTGCCCCCTAGAGCAGAATGCTTGGAAAACATTCCTGTGCATTCCAGAATTTGAAATTGAGCAACTAAATCAAAATATTAACACTGCCGCAGCCAAACAAATGCATTTTCAAGTCTCCCTTTTCATTGAAGAAAACAAAGCAAACTATTTTCACCCACACTAGCTACCATTCTTGTTTGTTTTCACCTGTCCATACTAATGCATTTTCGAATTAATGCATACTTTTGATGCGTCATTGCCTATCATCGATGCTAAAACACCTGAAAACACTATTGGAAGTAATTGCAAATGATGCTTTCAAAAGCCTCTGTTTTCACCTGTCCCACACTAGAAGCAGAGAATTTACAAAATGATTGATTTTCTAAAATCTCCACTTTTCAAACAGTTTCTGAAAGTTGCCGTTCGGGCATTTTAAGATGAACAAAAGGTGAAAAATATGCATGAAAAAGTGTAAGTTTACCCACAAAAATGCAATAGCAAGGCTTGAAGTTAACTTTTCAGTCCACTTGCAAAGCTTTGCTGGTAAGATTTTTTCCACTAGCAATTTGGTGAGATCACTAACAAATTCGTTCCAAATATTTGGGAGACATGGATGATTCTAACTGATGCAAACATTTGCTAGTCTATATTTTTCTCATTCGCAGATTATCAAAAGCACTTGCATTTTGCGAGTTTGCGAGTGTTAATTTTGGGGCCTGAGCTGAAGAGGCAGCTAGGTGCAGAAACTATTTTATTGTTAATTATGTTTCATCAAATCTGAAGTTGTATTGGCCATTATGCCTTAGCTGCTTATGTTCTATGAAGTTTTCACTGATAAGGTATAAAATAATTTAACTCAGATGTTTTCTTAATGTTTTCAGGGAGAGGAAGAAAGTACAAGTCAAGCAAAACTAACAGCTCTCTGTCTGTAAGTTGGCTTTAAAATCATGGTATTAATATAACTGAAACCAGTGATGTATGAATTTAAAATACGGAGATTCCTGTTAGGAGAAAACAGGGTGTCTACATAATTTGGGCAAAATCAAGACTTTCTTAAGCAGTGTTTCTTGTTAACATGCATTAAATGGACTTACCTAAGGTCAAGAAGAATTGTAATGGTTGATGAAGCTATCTTGACATTCAAGTTACATGAAAATGTGCAATTCAGCCTTGGTATGTCACTGGTCTCTAATCAAGTAATTTTATCAATGAATAACAGGGAATTAATCTGATATATGAGAAGTGACCAAAAGGCATCCATAAGGGAGGAGAGGCAAGGAATTCATTGTCACAGCAGGCTTTTCACCTAAAGCCTGACTAGGCTGTGGCTCTTGCAATGCTAAATCTTTGAGAAGAGCTGGTGTTTGGAATGATTTTATAAAGAGGTTTTAACGACATATAAAGATTCACAAAAATGTTTTCCAGACTGGCAGACTAAAGAAGAAACACTGAGTAGTTATTGTCATTCCTTGCAGTGCTGATGGATTTAAAACATGCAACTGAGAATGTTTAATCCGTGGCATCACCTGAATTTCTGGCAAATACACAGTTCTGAAATGTTTTGGTTTTGTAGAAATCCCTAGTTTGTAAAGTCAATCAACAGCTGGGAAGCTTAAAATGTTAAACATCTGTTTAAATAGCAAGGAAAAGCTGCCAAATTTTTTTCCCTGACTGGGGAAACTGGTTTCTTCTTCTGGTATAAAATTACAAGCAAACAGTGGTGGCTCTGTTAAAGATCACTGTCATTCCTTGTCACATGATAGCCTAATCAGAACTTGAGTGCTTGTGATTGGTAAAAAACATGACCAAGATCATTGTTTAGATGCAGGGATCATCTTACAATAATTAGATTAAAGTCCTAATGTTGCCTGCATGAGGCACTGTTAGGAAGCAGATAAAATAAGCCAGACAATACTTGGCCTGTTATTTAGTGCAGTGATTTTTCTAAAAGGTTTTTCCATGTGGAGACATCCATATCCTCATCAAAGGCCTTTACTTCCCTACCATGCCAGGGGAAAGGTATTATTGATATCTCTGAGTACATTTGAGGCATTTCTATTGAGCAGTGTTGTTTGAATATTGGGTTTATTTACACGGATGTCACATCACTTTGACTTCAAGTTGTGTCCTCAGAGATGAAACAGAAGGTTTTAAATATTACCTGCGTCATTTCTCTCAGCTAAGATTGTGAGCCTAAATAAGTCATAACAGGATGTAGATAAGCCTTGTGGAGATTTCAGAACTTCCAAGAGCCTCTAAAAGCGTTTTCTTGATCCCATATGCTGAGTAACTTGAAACAACTGTTACTCCACTGTGACCCCCTGCGAAAAGACAATTTACATGTGCTTTTCTTCTGCAATTATTGTTTAGAATGATGGTGAATATATAAAATGATGGTCCACAGTGAAATGACAAGCCAGTGCTTTTATAAGTGACTGCTGTCGTCATTTGCCTCTTGATCTTGGTTTATCTTTCTTGTGTGCTTTGGCATCTAATATACATCCTTTTCATTCTTTGGAATGCTAAAATTAAACATTGTTGGTTCTTTTATAGGTCTATTCGCCTGGTGCTGATGACATGATGCCTCATCCTGGGGATGCCCTAACTCAGTCCCATTATTCTCCAAAAGGAGGAATCTACGCAGACACTTACTACATGGGTAAGAAGGATTAGCACTTTGCATGTTACACAGCACTTCTTGTCTACTTGCAATGTGCTCTTTGACCACCATTTTGGAAGAATGAGGTCTCTTGTTACAGTCTACTGTCTGTTCAAACCTTTCTCTTTTCCTCTTTTGCCCGTGCTAAGCTCTCTATTTCTTGTTTCATACTGGACTAGTTATATTGTAATCTGTGGTAAGGCATTCAATACACTAGGTGCTAAATAAATGAACTTAATATTTTGGTTTACTTTACCTGACATTCCTTTGAGGTTTCTCTGTACTTGACAAAATGAAGCCACGAAGATCAGCAGTTAAATTTCATCAGGCTATCTGTTTTTGTTCAGATCTTGCTGGCAGTGGTTTCTGTAATTTTTTTAACTGTTAAAGAAGGATCACAAATTTTCAAGGTTGATGTATCCACAAAATAGCAAAGATAACTACACAGCGATACAACTTGTTGCTGTTGCAAAGACACATGTGTTAAAGATGAAGATTCTCACCAGACTATTAATGATTACAAGTCTGTTAAAGACCTGCAATGGCTTAAATCCACACCTGATGACTTTTTCATTGCAGGCCATTTCAGATACAAGATAGTGTGGTGTGGTAAAGGCTGTAAAATGCATTTGTGCTCATAAACACTTGATTTGTGGTTTCCAGCTGAAGTAACATTTATTCTGTCATCAACCAAACATCGATTTTGTATCAGTGATTTTCCTCATGCCAGAGATTTTTTCCACTGGATAACTTTAGTTTTCTTATGTCATTTGAAGGTCTTTTGACTTTTCAGTCCTTACAACCCTTTGCCTTTGAAAATACTGCTCATAGCTGTACAGTGGCAAACCAGTTGCAGTTTATTAATAGTTTTATACCTAAGATCGTAGACCTAGTTTAAGTGAGGGAATTGACATCCTCCATGCAAAGCCAAGTACAATCTATAAAGATAAGCCTCCTTTTTGTGTTGTTTTCTGTGCTCATGCAGCAGCATCTGGCCAAAGGATTATCATTGCACCAGATGAGAATGATACACCACCATTTCATAACTGCATGCTTTGTATCTTTTCTTCAAATTAATTCCTGTTAACTGCTGAAATGCTGAGATGTTATAGATCTGTTTAACTTGCAGTTATGACTACAGTGGTTAGTGAGTATACTAAGTAAAATAGATTGCTTTTCTCCTGATCATGGAATCTTAACTTGCATATTTGACCTGACTTCCTGTATTTGATATAAACTTAAGATTGTTGCTGATTCCAAGAATTCCTAGCAGTGTTTTAATTTGCCTACACCACCCTAACTTCACTAAACTCCCAGCAGCAGTTACACATGTACAATGAATTGACTCTCTTAACATATATTTACTTTATTTTTGTTTGAATATTTCTTCCTATTACAATTTTATCACATGAAGGCTATGAAGGTTTTGTTATTTTGGTCATTAAGTCAATTTGAAATTTAGTTCCGAAAACATCTCAACCTCATTATTATGTAAAGCAAAGAGGATTTGATAGTTCCAGTGATGTGGGTTTTCCTTCTAGGTCAATACATTTAACCTTCACTGGTTCATCAATTCAGGAACAACTGTATTTCATATTACATTGCTCATTTCCTGATTCAAAACTGACCTTACTATCAGTGTCCCCTTTCACATTGTTTTTCCGTGCAAACTGTAGACACATTAACTTAATATGTTCTCATTCCACCATCCCATTTAGCTCCTGAGCATCTGTTTTGGCCTTTCCAATTTCATTAAATGCCACGTGCTGAATTCTGGTTACTCGTGATCATTTCTCTGTGGCTTTGTAGCAGTTGCTGAAACCATTATTTGCAGAAGTTACCTAACCTTCTTGAACTACAATAGTGTACTATAGGTCATAACTAAAATTTCTGAATGCAGTAGCTTTATTAAGGTGATTGTGCCTGTTCTTCAGTGCGTCAGTTGTCACTGAGGTGACTTTGATATGCAAGTTATTGTGCTGTAGCAAGCCGAGCTTCAAAGTTTTCCAAAATTGTTTTTCCCTTATGGTGTTATCGTGTTACCAAGAGCTGGTCTTAAATTTAATTACTGGATTCATTTTTTTCCAAAGGTTTTAGACTTGCTATTTGTCTGGTTTATTTATAGATCATGGCTCACCTGATCCATGGAGCCACGGTGGTCAGCTTGGCCCAGGTTCGTATTCAAGTTCGGCAGGGTCATATAGTAACAGTTACAGCATGCATCCAAGAGACAGCATGGTAAGTCATACATGTAGAGCAGTTTGCAGACACATTTTTGCTTTGGTGCTTTCTAGCTGGGAAGTTTAGTTTTTACTTTTATGTTTATGATGAGGGGTTTTGTTTATTTGTTTGTTTTTAGAGCGATGTTCGTGGTATTCCTGTTTCAGCATTAGCAAAGGGTCCAGCTATTCACCAGTCTAGGGTGGGCACTGTTTATGGTGTTAGATGCAGTTACATTGTACTGTCAGCCATGTGCTGATCACTTGAATCTTTTAACCACTCCAAAATAAGCTCAGCTAAGCCTCTAATCATTGCATGGGGTAGATGCTAAAGGTGCTGGTGGCTTTAAGGGTTTTGGTGCTTTTATAGAGCATTAATCACAGTAAGCTGGGTATCCACTGTTTCGTTACACTGTTTGGTCTTCCTCTAAAGTTGTCGTATTTGTACTGTCTTACACTCAAACAGCGAAAACAGTAGATAGTAGATTGCAATGTCTCAGTGGAAAGAAAAGCTGTTCTGAGGGTTTTGTTTTCCACTGAATTAGGATTTTTATCTTTTGTCATGACACCAAAAACCGCAGTCCAAGACATTAAGGAACAATCCCCAAAAAATTGAATTGCAGTTTTTTGTTACACATCAGTGTCAAAGTGTTTGCGAAAGTTGGAAAACCTCTGACACTGGCTGATGCTGGTGCAGGCATCACACAATGTTTTTGTCATTTGCAAAATATTTTTCTGGATTTGGCAACAATTCTTGGATTCGTAGCTGTATATACTGGGTCTATAATGTTACTCACCATAAGCCTACTGTTTTCTCCTCAATCTTAGAAGTGTGTCTTGATCTCTCAGCTTTCATCTTAACAGCTTACAATGTTGTAAAATTCTAAATCAAGTCAACTTAATAAGATGTAAAACTTTACTTTCTAAGGTTGCATACGTACTCAAGTTAAATATGTTTATGATGAATTACCAATGTTAGATTTTGCTGAGTGAATACAATGCCATGCTGGCAGGTGTGGT
This sequence comes from Catalaphyllia jardinei, assembly GCA_022496165.2. NCBI lineage: Eukaryota > Metazoa > Cnidaria > Anthozoa > Scleractinia > Caryophylliidae > Catalaphyllia > Catalaphyllia jardinei. The sequence continues at coordinate 8,831,676 of CM042747.1, read as the reverse complement.
TGGTGTGATCAAATGTGTTGATTTCATGGATACACCTCCACCCTACTCAAAAAATCAATCTCAACTGAAAACTACAGACAATGTAATGTTTATTATCCTATGTTTTACTTAATCACTTGTAAGGAATTATGAATGCTATTTTGCTCACTTGAAGGTAAGGACCCAGGACTCACAAATTGGCTCTGGTTAAATTTTATTCCTCTACCTTGGTTACACTGTGTCAACTCACCAGTTTTTGTACACTACACTTGTTTCCACAGGGATACCATCACTTGCCCCATGGTGAGCCAATGGATAGACTTTCGTCGTTGCCACCTATGACATCCTTTAGGCAGTCTGGACTGCACCATGGACAATCATCTCCCTACCTTCATTCTTCTGTCTCACCTCCTCTCAATGGAAGTGACCCAATGGGTATGATATTTACCTTAACCCATTGATGCCTGAATGAATTTGCCCGCGACCCACCCCTTATTCCGTATTTCAGAGCGAGCGAAAGCACAAAAATAAACCATATGCACAGTAACCACAGACACAAGATCAGGTTTCAAGATGTCGTTTATTTAGAGTCGAATGAATGAAGGGCCAAAATGTTAACAAAAAGACCTCAACTTGATATGTAAAACTAATAAGAAAGCAAGAAATTATAATATTTCTTTACCGCACGACAAAATGTCCAGCAGAAGCCGAAATGATTTAATTATTGACTTCAAACGACAAAACGAAACCAAATACAACAAAATTTCCTTCCTTGTACTATTTGGGCAGACATTTGAGAAAACAACAGAAAGTAAAAGCGAAGAACTCATCAAAAAATCAATCTGAAAACAAGAAATCAAATAATTTCTTTGTCACACGAAGAAATTCCATTACGGCCGAAGAGAAATAAAATTTGTAAAACAAAAAGATGAAAAAAATCAAGCCAGTTATTTTGAGATCAATCATATTTCAACTGTGTTAAATTAGTGCCCATTTAATTCTTTCCTGATTTGTTTTGTAGTAGCTGAATAAGACTTCAAAACATATTGAACAAAGCGATTAAAGAAATAAACAAACCCCCTCGTGGTTGCCATAAATTAAATTTGCAGAAATCCAGCGTGAAAGTTGCTGTTCGCTTTTAAAACCTAACATTTGCAGGTACTTGGGACCAAATCAAAGAAATGGGAAAGGAAGTTCAATAACAAATTTTCATTCAAGCTGAGGCGAAGAAACCTATTTAAAAGCAAAAAAAGTTCCAAATTCGTAGACTTGCCTTCGCTGCATAAGCACATGCCCAAATTAATTCTTCACGCTAAAGTGTGAGCTTGAGTTTTTACCAATGGCTTTTGCTGTCATTTTAATGCCTGTGGCTTTACCAATCATTCTAAAAGTTGAATTCAAGTTCGAAGTAATAATGCGTATTACAATTATTGTTACTCAAATCCGAAAAGTTGCTTTTAATATGTGATCTGTCGTCAGAACTTACTTGAAAGCGCTCCGATCTTCATGTTTCGCGGCGATGCTAGGAAGAAAAACTTCTTCACCAGAAAGGTTTGAGGACTTTGTACTCCTTGATTTTCCGTTCTGAATCCACCTAAACATTGAATTGTATTTTTCCTTTCTACTTTGAAAACCAAAGCAGTAATTTCTCCATGTTAAGAATGAAAACAAGACCTTGGAAGTTTAAGATTTGGCCCGCAACACGCCATGATTTACTGCACTTTTCGAGTGCACAATTTTAAGAAGAAAAAACTGTCTTTCTAGGACCCCTGAAGTCCTCTAAAAATATGCTCAGAAAGTCCATTCTGATTGGTTTATTTGTCCCCAAGAACAATAGAACAATAAGAGAAGCAAAGAGTCCAGGGAGGATAGGAGTCAATTGTCCCCATGTACATTTTTTCGGGCGGTTACAGGCGGCACAGGGAAATGGCATGGGCAGTTACGGGCAGCACAGGCGTCAATGAGTTAAGGCCTTTCCAAGGCTCGAATAAACTGAAATTTCAGCTTGCCCTCAGAACTAGCATCTCTCAAATTTTGCTTGGCCTTGGCCCTTGCCACACAGGTTATTGTGAATGAAAAGTTATTTGCCTGTCAGGAAAATCTACTTCCAGTGGTAGTCAAATTGATGTTAATTGACAAAAATAAATATCAGTCAAAGATTGATTGAATATCAGTTGGCGATAGCAACTGATGACTATCAATGAAAAAACAGTTTACTGTTGGACATCTATTACCCTGAAAGTCATATACTTGAGCCGAGTGTTCCATCCACTGAACATAAAGGGTCGAACCCAGACACGACTGCTCTTGTGTGGCTTTGATCACTCAGTTGGTAGAGCATTGCACCGGTAACACGAAGGTCATGGGTTCTAATCCCATTCAAAGCCTGAATCTTTTCAGTTCATTTTTCCAGTAGTGTTATGGCTGCATTCGCATCTTTCATTCTTTCAGTTTACAAGTTATCGATTGCCAATAGTCATCAACAACCACTGATTCATCAATCATTATCAATAGTCATTGGAAATTATTTTTGTCCATATAAGTTACACTGATGAAATGTCTTTAATGGTTTTATTGAGTGAATTTATCATAGCCTCGTATCATTTACGATCATTGAAAAATTACAAGAACAGAAACAACTGGCAGACATTGTATTTTAGGCAGCCTTTACATCTTCCTTTGCTATCTTACGACAGGGGAAGAATGTTATCCCAGAGTAGCAGCGTAAAACCCTCCAGTCTCATAGTAGCGTCGGTATTAAGATGAATCAAAAGAATCAACAGAGTCAGTGTTGTAGTGATTTCAATTATTTGCATTAGAAAACAAAAAAAGGATGGATGTTGGAGTAAGGGAAAATATAATCTAGTAGTATACTGAAGATGAACGTCTTGTTCTAGGTTTAATAAATAGCAATTGATACAGAAATTTTTCTGTGAGTTATCATCGATTGGTATCAATTGTGTTGACTGATTTTTGACATTGACTTAAATCGATGGACTATGCCAGACTATTTGTCCTTAATGACTTGACTGCATTTTCTTTGAGCCCTGCTTTTAAATTTATGTTGCATTGTTTTAAAAAACTGAAATTGTTGTGGATGCTGTTCTATTACCATTACTCTCAGATTGTCTGAGTTTGCATGCTTTAACTAGTGATTTCTGACTGTCTGAGATTCAGGCTACTGTTCTGTTGGCTTCCAAAACAAGAGGATAACAAAACTTCCAAAGTATAATTTACACTGTTTCAGTTGAAAAATGGTTTATCAGGGATCCAAGCATACTTCTATTTGTGATGTTATAACATGGCAAGATTTTGTAAACTGCCCTCTGTCGGATGTCATCACTAATAAACTAAGATTATCTTGTGAAAAAATTACATGAGATTGTCCATTACAAACCGCATTACTAATCAGCAGATAAATGATTGATCCAGTATTAAACAATTGCTGTAAAGAGATTGTTTCGTTATGATTTCCAAGATCAACTAGAGGGATTAAAAAACAATCTGAATGCAAAGTAGATGCTATTTAGTTGTTGTGTTGTTTCATTTGTTTGTTTAGTTATCTCTCTTTCTCTTACTATGTGTTGTTGCTGGTATATTTTTTGAGTGTTGTTGTTTGCATGCTTTTTCTCATTTTCCATGTAGCCGCTCACAGTTCAAGGGTCCCAACATCTGGCTCACAGACTGGAGACACACTTGGCAAAGCCCTGGCATCAGTAAGTGTCAAAGATGTTGTGGGCAACCCAACACACGTCTTAAATCACTGTTGATATTATGTAACAATTTGTACATCATTGAAGCATTGAAGCAGAGTAGTAGGTATTGCCCATCACTGTTTTCCACCCCCAATTAACAGAATAAATTATTTTGCAGATATACCCCACAGACAATGGTGGTTCATACTCTTCAAACCCATCAACACCCGTCGCTTCTCCTCCTCCCTTAGCAAGTGTGAATGAAAGGCCCCTGTCAGGTAGGACATAACTAATTATTATCCAACTGTCTGACAATCCTTGTTTTCATTTTAAGGGAAAGTAGGTGACAGTGGGTGATCAACAAAAACTGTCTACCTATGATGCAAATTGTGTGGCCCAGTGCCATATGTGGATTGAGTTTGTTGTTAGTTCTCCTCTTGCTTGCTTCAGGGGTTTTTCTTCAGGTTCTCTGGTCTTCCTTCCCCCCAACATCTCTAGATTTCAATTTGATCTGGATAAAGGACCCGCATGAAAACCAGCTAAATACTGAAATTTAGTTATCTGTGTTCTTGTCTGAAATGTTTTTGATGGAAGTTGTTTTACTGCAGACTGAAATTAGATTGTTTTAATTTCTGGTGATTATCATCGATAATTGAAGATGAATGACAACATTGTTATGTATCATTATTACAGCTGGCTCTGGAGCTTCAGGACATTCTGCAAGCTGGGGAAGAGCTAATCAGCCAACATCACCTCCATATGAAAGCCACTTGCACTCTCTCGTAAGCAGCACAAATATCATGTGCACTTTATTTTGTGATGCTAATTTCAGCATGGCTGTCACTAGAAGCTAAATTCTATCCCATAGAGGTTTATATAATAACCCAAATTATTCTCGCACTTTGATTGGTTCTCGCCTATGATCTATTAGAGGACAGACGCAGCATTGATGTCATCATTAAAAAGTTTTTCCCTCTGTGCTTTAAAATGGCAGAAGTTTTGAGAATTTAGATATTTTATGGACTTGGGGAAAGATAAGATCCATAAAAGTCTTGTCAAGGCATTGAACAGGTACAGTATGAGAAGCAGGATGAAGAAGAAGAAAACAAGCCGTTTCTTTCGTAGAAAGTGATTCAGAAATAATACTCTGGCAGTCTCGAGCTCGGTCAGCAGTCGAGTGAGACTAAACTGACCAAACACACAATTGGTCTTGAAATTGATCTAAGGTAAGAAACCATAGCATTGTCTCGAATTTATTTAAAGAATTCGCCTTTTCAAAAAATACTTAAGCAGTCCTCAGTCAGCAGTCAAGCAAGACTAAACCAAACACAAATTTGGTCTTCACATCAACTTTAAGAAGCCCAATAAGCAAAATGTTTTTGACATTAATTTATTTAAAAAAATTCTCAGTCTTTGTTGACACAGACTGATGTCAGGTATGAACCATCAAAACATCCATTTTTAAATGACAGTTAAAATAAACAAATAACCTTGCTTTCTGACGCAAATTTTCCAGGCCATTTCAGGGCACAGCAGCAAACAAAGTATAGCTCGCTACAGCTCAGGGCCAACTGTATCACAGCTGAAAGGTGTCTCTGCCACTAGATCAAACTGGTTTGAGAATCTCCCAGGGCTGCTCTGATAACGAAAATAGAGTGGCCCAGCATTTTCTTTAGGATTTTGTACATTTCACAGTTCAATTTTACTTTTGCTCTGTTTTCAATTTCATTCCATGATAAGCGACCACTCAATTCAAGTAACAGGACCGTGATTTTCCTGGACCAATCAATTACTTAATTTTGTATAGACATTAGATTACATCAAATGGCTTTTTTCTTGTTTATCAAAGTGGGCAAAGGCTGGCTTTCAAGTTATTTTGTGGTAAGAACATACCACATTTTGACGTCAACTGTGATCTATTACTCAACAGATGCATGGCAGCATGGAATCTATTTGTTAATTTACCGAAAGTTCTTGCATCGTAGCTCTGATTGAACTTTAAAAGCTGATCATGTGTTTTTCTATCAACACAGCAAAGCAGAATGGAGGAAAGGCTTGATGATGCTATCCATGTTCTACGCACCCATGCTGAAGGTAGTCTCCCTCCTGGAATGTCACCTGTTGTAGCTGGAAGCCTGCTGAGTGCAGCAGCCGCTGCTGCAGCTGCAGGTGCAAGTGGTGGTGTTCAGCCTGTAGGTTATTCATCATCGGTGGGAAGTAGTGGACCTTCAGTTGTACAGCCCATGGATCAAATGGTGAGCCAAGTGTATTGCAATATCAAGCCTTCTTAAATGCACAGTTCACCTCTACTGTGTTGCACTACCGAAGAGACGCTCAGCGTTATGTAATTACTAAAGAGACCAAAAAATTTTATGACATCTATTCATCTGTCCTCCAACTGATCATAAGTAAGAACCAATCAAAATGCAGGAATAATTTGACTTATTGCTGGAAATATATATATCGCTTTGATGATCCATACGATGTTTTTGAATTCATCTTAAATCAAGACATGTTTCGGATGAAACATCATCCATCGTCAGTTGTACAATGAAAAATAAACTGAAGTTGAGCATTAAATAGTGTAACAAAGTGAGATATAACATGAATGATTAAGGATGAAGGCGAGAACAGAATAAAAACACACAACCACAAAACAAAAAAAAAGCACCAAACTATTTAAACTAAGAAAAGAAACTAATTAGTATGTAAGGGATAAATTAAGATGTTTGACTTGGGAATTTAAAGATGGCTGCTCCCGAAGGATATGCATGGCTTCTTTAATTTTCAACTGGAAACGTGTGGAAGCAGAGTCGAGGATTTTAAAACAGTCTTCTGAACAAAGGGAGCGACAATTTTCACAGCCCCTCAAGTGCTTAAAGATGTGGGAATGTTTGTCAAAGGCGAGATGTTCACGGATGTGAGTGGCAAAGTGTCTATTGGTTTCACCAATATAACAGGCATCACAGCCTGCACAACAAAACTTATGAATGACTCGCAATCGTAAACCCGCAGGGATATGATCCTTCGCCTCAAACCAACTCCTGATTTTAAACGGGGTGAACACCAACTTAATTTCCAGGTCGCTGCAAAATGCGTTGACTAATTTCTTAATTCTGTGTTGTGGGACCGATGTATTCGATTCAGGTATTGAGTTTTACCGTAGATATGTCAAAGACACCTTTGCTTTGTTTAATACCGAGCAGGATGCTTTATCTTTCTTTATTTATATCAACAGCCAGCACCCTAACATCAAGTTTACTATGGAGAAGGAAGAAAACCACAAGCTCCCCTTCTTAGATGTGCTTTTAGATAACCATAGTAATCTGGGCATTATTACCTCGGTTTTCCACAAGAAGACCTACACCGGTCTTCTCACTAATTATTACAGCTTTGTACTTTTTAGTTACAAATTAGGACTAGTACGCACTCTGGTTGACCGAGTATTTAAAATTAATAATACTTGGACTGGTTTTCCCTTGGACATGAGCAACCTTACCAAAATGTTAAGGAAGAATTTGTTTCCTTCTTGCGTTATCAAGAATGTTGTTAGAAAATTTCTCAACAATTACTTTACCTCCGATTCCTCTCAGAGTGTTGCTAGGAAGGGCAATTGTTTGTATTTTAAATTACCGTACATTGGTCCCTTTTCTATCGTAACACAACGCAGAATTAAGAAATTAGTCAACGCATTTTGCAGCGACCCGGAAATTAAGTTCACTTGGTGTTCACCCCGTTTAAAATCAGGAGTTGGTTTGAGGCGAAGGATCATATCCCTGCGGGTTTACGATCGCGAGTCATTCATAAGTTTTGTTGTGCAGGCTGTGATGCCTGTTATATTGGTGAAACCAATAGACACTTTGCCACTCGCATCCGTGAACATCTTGCCTCTGACAAACATTCCCACATCTTTAAGCACTTGAGAGGTTCTGAAAATTGTCGTTCCCTTTGTTCAGAAGACTGTTTTAAAATCCTCGACTCTGCTTCCACACGTTTCCATTGAAAAGTAAAGAAGGCATGCATATCCTTTGGGAGCAGCCATCTTTAAATTCCTAAGTCAAACATCTTAATTTATCCCTTTCATACTAATTAGTTTCTTTCCTCAGTTTAAACAGTTTGGTGTTTTTTTTTGTTTTGTGGGTGTGTGTTTTTATTCTGTTCTCGCCTTCTTCCTTAATTATTCATGTTATATGTCACTTTGTTACAATATTTATTGCTCAACTTCAATTTATTTCTCATTGTACAACTGACGATGGATGATGTTTCATCCAAAACATGTCTTGATTAAAGATGAATTTCAAAAACATTGTATGGATCATCAAAGCGATATCTTACTTCGTCTTACTTCATGCTGCTATATATGTATATATCTTTATTAGAGTTGTCATTGTTGTTTTGCGACTTCAGAGTGGTGGGCATAGTGGAATGGAAGACGACCCTGGTATGGCGTCCCCCAGTAATTTATCAAGTAGAGGGGCAGGCTCACAGATGTCTCCAAGTAACTCTGAGACCAGTGAGTCAAGATGTAAGTTGACTGATCATTTGTACCTGTCTTATTGTTGATTATTGTTTTATTATGGCTTTGCTTTTTTTCATAAACATCTGGAAAGAGCTGTTGAAGCGCTATACAAGTTTCCTTTTATTATTATTATTTTCGTCGTCATCATTATCATTATCATTATTATTGTTATTATTTTTATTAATATCATTTTTAGCATATTAGAATTGTGTAATTTAGGCAATAGCATACTTTTCTTTATTGTTGTTGTTTAAAACTTAAGTTTTTAAATTCATTATTATTATTATTATCATCATCATTATCATTATCATTATTATTGTTATTATTATTTTTATTAATATCATTTTTAGCATAATAGAATTGTGTAACTTAGGCAATAGCATACTTTTCTTTATTATTGTTGTTGAAAACTTTAGTTTTTAAATTCATTATTATTATTATTATTATTATTATTATTATTATTATTATTTACCTCCACACGATGATGTCATTTGTTCACCTCGCTTGGCAAAAAAGTGTTGTTTATGATAAGCATTAAGCTTTTTGTGAAGTAATTTCATACTCAATTTGCAGATGGCTCTAAAATGGACACTGGGAGTGACTGTCCAAAAAGCAGCAAAGACCCATCATCAAAACAAGATATGAAGAGTAACGGGGATCTGGGAGACGACAGGGACAGTAGGGACTTGATTGTAGATGGTGAAGATGATGATGATAAATTAACAGATGATGGTGGTGATGAACCTGGCACTGGCAGAGTCAGAGTGGTGAGAGAACAAGAAAGAAGATACGCCAATAACGCTAGGGAAAGGTAGGATGGTCAGCTAGTGTGTTGCTTTGTGTTGTTTGGCTTATTACATTTATCTTGGTTGGGGATCTTGCACCCTATTTGTCACCTAACAATGTTGTTAAAAGTACAAACGTACGCATCTTAATGGATTAGGTTTCCACCATCAGGTGACTGTTTGTTTCTACAGTCTGTACGTGTATGGCAGCGGAGGAAATGGTATGGTGAGGGCGTTGCTAGACCATTTTATGTGCCGTGGGATAGTTTGAGGTTTACAGTACATTCCCTTTGATAACACCTAAAGTTTGATCTTTAATCCATCATAAAAAGGCTCAAGGTAATTTGATTTTCCAAAGGGCTCTCAAAAGGAAGAAAGCCCTGATCAATCTGATATTGAACCGTACAAATTTGTGCTCTGCACCTTGCCTTAACAGGTTGAGAGTTCGAGACATAAATGGAGCCTTCAAAGAATTGGGAAGAATGTGTATGATGCATTTACAGGGTGACAAATCCAACTCTAATTCTAAACAGACTAAGGTGAGATACTAAGTTAACTACAACTCAAAAAATCATAACTCTTTATTACAGGATGAGAGTTCGAGACATCAACGGTGCCTTCAAAGAATTGGGCCGAATGTGTCAATTGCATTTAGAGAGTGACAAACCCCAAACCAAGGTAACAAAAAAAGAACAACAGGTCTTAGTATATAGATTCCTCCAGGCTGGCCGTTCTTCTGGGTGTGGTTGGCACTGTTGCTTGGCACTGTTGCTTCTATGTACACTGCTTCACTTTTGTCCTTCTCAGTGAGTCAGTTTAAACTGAACCGGGTAATGCTGTTCAGTTTAAATGTGGAATTTTAAAATTATCCCTTCATTCGTCTCCCTTCTTTTATTCGTCATCCCTTTTCATGATCTTTTCATTGTCTTTTGTTATCATTTATTCGTTGTATAAAATTGTTTTCTTTTGTCGTGTAACCTTTTCCAAACTTTATTGTGGTCTTAATGTACTGGCTTTATGAATGCTTGTTGTAATAACATCAATTTATACACAGCTTGACAGTGTAATGCGTGTGTGATCTATTATATGAGGCATACCATCATTTCAACTGGTTGTCTGAAAGCGTTTTCTTTGCTCCTCAGCTTGTCATCCTTCACCAGGCAGTGTCTGTTATCACAAGTTTAGAATCACAAGTGCGAGGTAAGCTAACTTGTTGCAGGGAAAAATTACACTTGTAGCATAATAGCATCGGTGATGTGCGCCACTCAGGCACAAGGTGTTAGGTGAAGGAAGCATAATAACAGACTGATGAAGTGCTAAAAAAACCTTGAATTCTTCACTAAGGGACTGGTCAAAAAGCATTGGGGGAGGGGGGGTGGGCCGGAGCAGAGAGGGGGTGGGTCATCAGTTTTTGAACCCTTGGTAAGGGATGGGTCGTTCAATTTTCAGCTCCCCCTTAGGGGCGGGTCATCCTGTTTTTTTTTTGGGGGGGGGGGATTGGCACACATTTGACACTGATCGACAACAAAGGTACCCCCTTTCAAACATTCAAACAATTAAAGCAAGTGTCATACTCAAACATCAATCCACGGTCTGGCATGTGCACAGCCATATCACTCAGGCAGTGGCAGCTATGGGCAGCTGTGTCTGACTTGTTAGGCCCCATCAGTATGGCATAGCCCACAAGCAGAAATAGGACTAAGAACCCTATGTAGTCTGCCCCTTACTACCAAGACGGCTGCAAAGCGCCCCTTAATTAAAGCCCAGCTCCACACTATGCGTAAGGCACTTGGCAGACTGTGGGTTGGTGTTCTAGTATTGCACTTGCTTTTATTGTTTGTTACAAAGGACAAAAACTTTTCGAACCGTATTTGAAAAAGGACACTTGGCTATTGTACAATAGAGATGACAATGTATGTATTGTAAAATCTGTACAAAAGCGAATGAATTGAGCAGGGAGTCGCAGGGCAGAAATATTTAAAATACTGCACTCGGTTGACATACTGTTATTCAAGAACACCAAATGGCCAACTTGTGTCTAGATCATTAAAAATATAACGCAAACAGTGGTGATATATTTTTCATTAAGCTACGAAGGCCAAAGAGTTGCTATGATATTGTGTCTACATACTACTCGTCCCTAAGGGTATGGAACACATACACAAAGATCTGGGAGTTGTCTGGCTATATTACTCCCAGGACTCACTACAGCCGTTTCCTAGATGGATCACTGCTCTACGTGCCTTGAGGCCTAGTGTGAAAAGTAGAAGGTCAAGTTTTCTTAGAGTTTAAGTCATGACTTAAAGTTGCAAGGGTAATGGAAAACAATGGTATTTTTCATTGATTTTGTATTATTATCAAGAAATAAATCTAAAACGTAAATAATACCACAATTTCATCCACAAAAAGTCATTTTGTCGGATTATGCAACCAAAAATGTCATGTCTTATATGGGATGGGTCATGTGATTTTTAACCTTCATTTAGGGATGGGTCACTTCGTTTTGTGCCAAATGGTAGGGGTGGGTTATGTGTTTTTTGACCACCACATTTTGAAATGCTCCGGCCTAACCCCCCCCCCCCCGGTACTTTTTGACCAGTCCCTAACCCTCTCCACTTATGTTCCTATATGAGTCTATTATCTTCTTTCTCTTTTCCTCAACAAGAGTATTATTTTGGCCCTTTTTAGAACGAAACTTAAACCCTAAGGCGGCATGTCTCAAAAGACGCGAAGAAGAGAAGGTGGAAGAGGAGGCACCTGAGAAAAGAGCCGTGCCTGGAGTGGACAAACCTTTTGACACCACAGGTGCGGCGGCGGCTGCTGGCCGCGGCAGAGGTAGACGAGGAAGACGATCGTCAAGAGGTGGGTGGGTGTTACTTTAGTAGCCAATCATTTTTAGCTATATTGTTTGGAGTGTTTTAGGTATCGAATACGGGGTCTTGGACTGACTTTCGCTACTCTGAGTCTTTCTCGCATTTATTTGGATCGTCACGCAACGTTTCTCGTGACCCAAAGTAACGGTCGCAAAGCTAAATAAGATGTAGTTGATGACACTAGTTTTAGTGAAGTAGGTGGACTAATTATTTTATATAAACTGAGGGAGCTTTTTACTGGTTTTTTAGGGGCCTTTAACGGAGGGGGCCGAGGTATGCCCTGTGGACCACTTGACGGATATGAACCAACGGACCATGGAGAGCCACCCTCCTTAAATGCGTGACAAAAGTAACGAGGAACAAAGTTTTTAATGGAAAAAAGCTATCAGAGTTTTATGTAATTTACAGATAAAGTACTAAATGCAGCAAAATAAGTTTAGTAAAGAGGAAGGTAGAGAGAGAGAGAGAGAAAAAAAAGAAATTCAAAGGAAAGACGATCTCGTCCGTATTGGCCACATCTATCACTCCTCTCTCGTGACGCGGCTCGAACAAGGCCAACGCGAGGTTGATAGCCTTCTTGGCGTGACTTCGCGGCCAACGTAACGCAACGGAGGATTGAATATGGCGGTCACGAAGAGAAGGCTGAACCTCCTTTGTTAATAAACAGCTTACATGTACACCCAGACCTGTTAAGCTGTACTTGGTATCAATGAGACTACTTTGGGTGTCAAGTCGGGGTCGACTTTTTTCTCAGGGTGATATTTTAAATCACCTGCACTTTGGGAGCCAACCTTGCTTTTTATACCCTCGAGGTTGATTTGATATACACGCTGTTCTATCACCCTGAAGTTCGTGCTGAGTCATACATAATTCTACTATAAAGTTGTAAATAAAAGAATCATGTATTGTCCGACTTTCATCTAAGTTTGATGTTAACTGCTTTCTTTTTGACGACCTTTATAGGCCAAGTCGATTTTACTTCTGTAGAACCGATTCTGCGTCAAGTGTACATTTCTTAGGTGCGTTCTATGCTCAGGATAACCTCACGGATTTGTTCAGTACCTTTTACTGAAGAAATTTCCTAGCGCCACGAGATGTGTTTTTCTTGGTCTTGCTCCGTAGCAAAACTGTTATAAGGCGTTTACTGACAAGTTATCCATTATACATTTCTCTAGACAACTTAACATTTTAGATGATATTTTTATGAATAACAGTTACTATTTAGAATAGCAATAGCCGCAACTTAGATCTTTTCATTGTTAACGCCATCACCCAGATACAGCTTATTACATAACGTTAACCACTACCAATCGCTCATAGATACTCAACAAAGACAACCTCCTTAAATTACGAGTGCTTCCTGAAGTTAGATAACATTCATCCTGATATTAAAGCAGCTTAGTCGCGGTGTGTTAAGTTATTTTAGTCGCC
>CM042747.1:8800894-8813394 GCA_022496165.2 Catalaphyllia jardinei | reverse complement strand
TCCAAATGCAGGGATTTGGCGTTGCTTGAAACGTGAATGAGATATTGGCACAAAGGCCATGTTGAGCGACGTCAAAATAGCCTTCAGGTAAAATCCCGCCTTGATTCATAGTTTCAGAACAGTATCGTTTAGTAGTCGTTGCTTTCAAAGTAAAGGTACGTGATACCGGGTGAATATAGTCGTTAAAGGCAGTATTGGATGGAGGAATTTAGCTGGCAAGTGATGGCTCAACATTTGACAAAAGATTATTTGCTAGCAGGGAAGTTTCGCTGTTTTCCTTCTTGTGTCGTTCGTAGCTCGCCGAGTTATTTTTTTCGTCTAAATCCTTGAGAATAGTTCGAAAAAGATGTTCCCATTCAACTTTCAGCTCTCAGGCAATAATTATAGATTTTGTTGACCAAAACCCTGACGAAAACGTTGCTTCGTGTAATGTTCATGTTTTTTTGGTTACTTTTGACGACCGTCGCTTACTTTGCTACACAAGCGCGAGGGCTCTTACTTGGGGCCTGATTACATGGCGAATTTCAGTCCGGGCTGAAATTTCATCCCGGCTTCTGAAACAAATCCTCTTTAAAATCCTGAAATAATCGATTACATGGTCAATTCAGCCCGGGCTGAAAATCCTATAGCCCGGTTTGTCAAAATGAACCGGGCTAGGATTTTCAGCCTGGCCTAATGGGCCTGAAAATCTGAAAAAATTTCATGTAATCGAAACGGAATTTCAGCCCGGGCTGAAAAGCAGGAAACAATATGGCTGCCGCTAGGAAGCAGAAGCGATTTCAGTGGAATTAAGGGATAGAGAATCGTATTCATTGTCTCTCTAATTTCAAAGCTCAGATGGAGTATGATAACATCGACTTCAATGCAGATAAGGTTAAACAGTACGAGGGAGGCTGTCAGGAAAGCCATGAACTCGGCGAACTTGAAGATATCTTCTCTTTCTTTGCAAATACGTCTTCTAGCTGAGAGATATGCAGCCAAAGACAGGTTTCGCTTCAGTTCCATGATCTTGTAGGCTGTTACCATCCCAAAAAGCTGAAAATTGAGCGCCGCCAAAAGGCCAAACTGCGAGAGAAGCAATTCTGGTTTTGTTCGATTTCGCTGAAATTTTAACATGACGAAGCTGGATTGTTAAGGAATAAATTTTACTTTTGCCGCTGCCGGTGGTAGCTATTAACGTGAAAGTGGTAAATCGCTTCGAAGTCATTTTTTCAAAGAGTTTTTTTGCAACGCGTGGGTTCAGCATGATTTTATAATCAGAAATTTTTGTTTACTCCGAAGGAAAAATTAAAAATACTCGAAAAAGGTCAGACATAAAGTTTTCCTTTCCATGATATTAATTTTTTTTCCTTGAACAGTTCGGGTTTGGGCCTTAAAAGGGTATCAGTTTTCGCCCTATCCAAAACCACCACCTCCTCCCGCGCCATGGCCAATACTCCAGCCATCTTGCTTAATGAAGTGTGGATAACACTGTAATGGACCAGAAACCAGGCTGTTCAATTCTATTTATTTATTACAATTTTTGGCACACTATAACAGAAGCCAATGGATGTAATGCAAAAAAGTCAAGGACCCCATCTTATAGCAGAACAACAAAGGTACAAAAAACAAACAAAACAAGCAAAAAAAAAATCATTCAAATACAAAACTAATCCATAAAAAAACTTTCTAACTAAAGCTTTAAAAATATTTACACTAGTTGCCTCACGAATGAAAAGGGGAAGGGAATTCCATGTTTCCACAACTCTATTAAAAAAAGAATATTTAAAGCATTCGTTCTTGCATATGACATCTTTAGAGTTAACTTATCATTGTGTCTAAACGAAAAACGATCAGTTTCCTTATAAAAATCTACATAAAGGTTCAACATCAATGTCAATTATTCTGTGAAGAGCTTTATATAAAAAAGTAAGATCTGCTATGTATCTTTTAGTAAGTTTATACCCTCCGTTATTATTCGTTATTATAAATTGCACATGTTCACATTCTGTGATTCGTTCATTTTTTCAATCCCCACCCCCACTGTTCCAAGGACTACTCTTGATCTTGATTTGAATGCGAGACGCGACAGTGCGCATTCCAATGCTACTGAATATAAGGGCTAGGATTACATGTAATATTACACAACTACACGAGCTTCGTCTACTGAATTGAAATGACGAGTGGAGGTGAGTTTCGAATTGTCTTTCTGCTAGCTGAGTAATCGATGCTTTATGCATAGCTTTACAACCTGCCCGTGGTGAATTTTGCCTCGCTCTTGAAGAGTACACTACATGTAACTATATGCTTAATTTTTGAGCCAGGAAAACTTGACTAGCTAATTTAATCGGAGAGCAGGTTTAGCTTCCCGCAACTTTGAACCGAAAAATACTTAAGCAAATCATATGGTACTTCAGTTGTAGTTGTTTAAAGCTAATTAGTTGAGCCAATTTGTAAGTTGCCGTGGGCTAAATTGAATAAGTTACTGTTCACTGTGTAGGAGTTGGGAGTGCATGCGTCGCGGCTAGTATGTATTTCGGCTTTCGTTTTGCCCACAAGTCCATTAGCCCCTAGCCAGTTAGTCCCCAACCAGAAGTTGATTAGCCTCCATATTCAAGCTTACACCCGCTTTCAACTACGGCGACATCTTTCGACGTGCCATCTGTCGACATGCTATGTAACCTGGTGCAAACAAAATGTTGACACAACGGACTCCCCTTTACGGTCCGACGTTTAGGTATAAAAGATAGATTTGCTTGACATCAAACTCAGGTACGAAGTATCAAGAAGTCATTCTGTGAGAGGTAAATGGATTTGAATTTTTACATTTTTCGAGTGCTGCTAATTCTACCGGAAGTCACCACTGAGAGGCTGCTGATCGACCACACGCAAATTGTTTAATTAACCCGTAAATCTGGAAACATGCAATGTTCACAAACGTCTTCAGCCATGTGATGTCAGTCTTTTCTTCCGCTAATAATCGGAAAAACTACCTGTTTCACGGTTTAACAGTCTTTCAGCAGATCAAATAGGTTTTCGTAAGATGGCATGTCGATGTCGCCTATGCACGTAAAGCGGGTGTTAAAGTGGTACTATGACGAAAATCGCAGCTTTCCAATTTAAGCCATTTTGAAACATACAAAAGTGGATTGCATGAGAAGAAAAATGCTGTTTACTATTTTCAAATACCTCTTTTCGTTCCAAAGATATTCAAGTTTTTGAAATATGCAAATTAGCCAAGTGATGACGTCATACACTCTACCAGATTTTGTTCAAATATGATGAAAAGAGATATCTCAGCCAATTTGTATCAGAAATGTTTGATTTTTTGCAGTAAGGTTCTACTGAATGTGCTCCACAATTTGAGCTTAACATTTCTGTCACCATGGTAACATACTGGGTTCCAGACCTCCCCCATATTAAAAGCTTTTCTGACCACCTTTGGCATTCCATTTTTATATTTGCTAATGGCACTTCATATGTATGATCCAGCAAGCCTATAAATATGTTAGCTCAAATTTGTGGCCTTGTTTAACATTTCCACGCTGAAAATGACCAACATATTGAAATCAAGTGGATGAGGACTGGAAAAAAGTGAATTGCCATGGCAATAGAATTATTTATAGCCATAGGTGTCTTTCCTGTAGAACTATTAGCCTGCCAAGTTTCAGTGATTTGTGCAGCAAATTGGCCAAGATAGCTCTATTTTTATACTCAGTATAATACTGGGTTGAGTTTATGACATCATCAGTTATCTCATTTGCATATTTTACCCATTTTTCAAACTTAAACATCTTCGAAACTAATGCAGATTTTTGCAAACGGTAAACAGCATTTTGATTCTTTCGTAGAATTCTATATGATGCACTAAAAAAAGCAAGGGGTAAAAATTTTCATTTTTAGTCATTTTAGACTTTCTTTAGGGGCTAAATGTTTGCTGGTAAACAAAAAGTTTATGAATACGTCTTGAATCATGTGGCCAAGTTCACATGAAGCGCATGTAAATGATGAAAGACCTTTGTCGTCCATGTTGTTTCTTTGCATGCCGTTTCTCTTGTTATTTGCTCAGTTGTCACCCACTGATGCACAGTTAAGTCCCGTTGTGACTTATTGGTACATTTATTTACCATTTCCATAACCAAGGGCTACAGTAACCTTAAACAGGGTGATTTATTCAGGCTAACTTGAGTGCAAGCATTATGCACGAAAGAGGCCTACATGTATTTTGACCAAGTGAGGTCAAAATGCCTGGATGTTGGCCAAGTTCTTTTTCTGCATGTTTATAGACCAAGGCAAAGTCAAGGTCTATAGTTTCACAAAAAAGAACGAGGCCGATATCCAGCCATCTTGACCGAACAAGCTTGGTCAATAAACAATTTATTATGTGGCTTGCGAGGAAATTTTTCTTGTGGGATACAGCGGGTAGTCTCGAGTGGGCAAGAAAGCTCCATCTTGCCCGCTCGGGTAGCCAATCACAGTGTGCAATTTGGTTCATCTTGCCCGCTCACGGAGCTAGCCATATATTCAAGCTAGCCATTTGTGTTGGTCGCTGAGTGAGTCCCCAAATCTGATAAACTGACCAAGTTGTATAAACTGACCAAAGTTGTATAAGCTGCTAGTAATGTGACACATAATGAAAATCCAGCTAGACTGGGTATGTCTCTTCCATATTTATGGCAATCCTTAAAGTGCCTACTCCTAGTGTCTTCATGCTACACAAACCAGGATAAGCTCTGGCGTGGTGGACCACAATTGGCTCGTATGCAGACTTTACCTACCTACCCAATTCAAAGTGCCTATGAAGTAAAAAAAACACCAATATGCTGCTCATTTGAAAGGCTTTTCAAAGGAAAGAGGAACATTTTTTCCCATTTTCATTTTAGAGATTTTTACATTTTTGTATTATGCAAATGTTAGGGAAGTGATAATGTCATAGGTCGTTCCACTAAAACAGTACAATAATTAACACTCAATCAACAATATCTCTAGAAATATTAAAGCAGTATTCTTAAAACTTGGCACCAGGAATTTACATTACAAAAGAAAGAAAATTACAGCTGTCATGTTGTTGCCATGACAACAGTTATACCGCTGGCCCTGTTTAAATTACAACTAAAATTCTCAGATTTCATCTTGCACAAGGATCATCTGCTCCCAACAATCTAATGGGGAGAATTAAGACAATGTGGGAACCATGTCTGTTTCGAGGAAGACCCCCTGTCCCACTCAAAAAGGCTGCAAATGGGGATATTTGTTGTTTTTTTAGAAAGAGACTGGAGCCAAGGGTGTTGCCTTGGCAACAATGTAGTAGGTGTCATTTTGTTTCTTTTGGGAACTGCTGTAATATTTCTAGAGATCTTCTTGATTCGGTATTTTATCGTTTTAGTGGAACGACCTATGACACCATCACTTCCCTCATTTGCATAATACAAAAACATGAATATCTCTAAAACTAAAAAAGATATTCCATTATTTTATAGCTGACACCGGTGAAGTGAATTTTTTCTGCTGTCATTCTCAATTTCAATAATTCCAGATTCCACATTTTGGATTCCAGTTCCAAATTCTGTATTCCAGTTCGGGATTCCCTGTTTTAGGCCCCATATTTATATGATCCTGTGGAAAGAGAAATAATGATTTATTTGTGATTTTTATTTGGTTTTCAATATTTATCCAGTAAAATGGAGGATATAATAAATAATAACTTGGAATCACAATTTACTATGTGCTCTTAAGGCCCTAAAATTTGGTATTCTCTACCAGTATCAATAGCTAGTTCAACTAGTTTCTCCAGCTTTAGGAAAGAACTGATTACACTTTTAATGGAAAAAAATGAACTGGTAAAATATTTTTCAACACTCAAAGAGAAATTTAGTATCTCCAAGTGGCCATGTAATGTTCTATTTATTTTAGAAACACAATGAAATGTCAAACCTGTTGTGCAGAATACAGCTGCCCTGGAGCAATCATGATTGGAGTGATTTAAACAACTGACACTAAGATAAACCTTTTAAATCCGGTATTATTGTGTTTTATTGTGGCCTCCTGGTTGTTAAAAGTAAGTAAGAAAGTAAGTAAGTTTATTAACGTGACCAAACACTTAGCTAACCAGCTACTTTACAGGAATAGTCACAAAATAAAATAGTAATAATAATAATGAAAGGAAAAAGTAATGAAAATGATAAATAAAAATACTGAAAAAGATGAAAAGGACTATTTACAATGTTTCTAAAATTATTAAATATTATAGTATAAAATATATAAAATGTTTTAAAATATATCAGCATGTGATTATGACATATAGCGGCCAGCCAAATCCGTATCTGATATCTGTTTCTTGAACAGTTTGTAAGAGTCCGCTTTTCTGTATTCATTCAGTAGTTTATTCCACAGGTTGGCTCCTTCGTATCGGAGTGATTTAAGTCCGTACTTAGTAGTATTTACTTTTGGTAATGTCAAGATTTTGTCTCCTCGAAGATTATAATTACTTTCCCTTAGTTCCACTAGATTGCTTAGTGATTCTGACACACCCTGCCTGTTAACTACTTTGTATACAGTAGTCACTATCTTTGCCAATCTCTGATTTAACAACGTTTGGTAGCCAGATTGTTTAAGTAGCATTTCATACGACGAGCTATAATCTCTATTAACAAATCTCAGTGCTCTTTCATTGAGTTTTTCTAACTTAGTGGTTGCGCCCTTGCTGCAGAAGTTCCATGTTTCTGCGCAGTAATTGAAGTGCGGTACAAAGAACGACTGGTACAGCTTCATACGTGTCTTGAACAGCAGCATTTTCTTCATCCTTCTCAGTACAGCCACTTGCTGACTTACTCGACGACAGATCTCTTGTTGCGTCCACCTCTGGTTTGAGTGGTCCAGGTTTGAGCCCAGGGCGGGGACATTGTGTTATGTTTTTTTAAGAAAACTGACACTTTACTCTCACAGTGCCTCTCTCCACCCAGTTGTATAAATGCTGGGGGTAGCCATGCATCCTATCCAGGTTAGGGGGGGGGGGGGGGTGGTGGTGTGTGGTAGAAATACTCCCAGATGCTTCATGGTACTGAAACCAGAGGGATAAGTGCTGGCCTGATGGCCTGGGACTTTGTATGCAGCCCATTATTGGTTTCAGCTTTCTTTGTGTAATTAAAACAAATTTACTGAGCTCCTGTGTAACTTATTTGCATCATGCCCAGCAGGTCACTGTGCTTCTGGTCCTGGATATGCCACACCCCTGGACGCCATGAGGGGTCCCAGGGAGACTCTAGTCTACCTTCCTTGTATCCGTGCCAACACTGGAATTGATAAACCTGACTATCTTGCTACTGTTGATGTAAATCCTCGTTCTAAGACCTACTCAAAGGTAAACTGGCCAATTGATGTTCATGCTACTTAGACTGGTTAGTCATAATTTGTTAGAGGATAAGGTGACTCTTCAAAAAGCTCACTTATTTATAGCAAGTAAACAGTTAGCTTTTCCACTTCTCAAAGTTTCAGCTTTTGAAGTGCTAGCTATCCTGAAAAAATTTAATTTGTCCCCAAAGAAGCAACTTTAGAGGCCCCCATTTTTCAACTGGCTTGGCAGCCAGGCCATGCTTATGTGACATCGCTCTGTCCTACTTAAAATTGGGACAGAGAAAAACCTGCAACTTACTTTGCATCTTTACAAGGTTGGCAAAAGCAATTTTTTTCCAAGCAATTATCAACTTCACTATCTTGAATGCCATCATTTTGGAGTTTGGAGCATATTTGGCTTAAAATAATTGGCTCAAGATCAGCTATAATCCAGAGTGGTAAGTTTAAAAGATTGTTGGAAGAAATGTGGACAAAATCTCTTGGAAAAAATGACTTTAGGAAAACTTATCCTGGTTGCTGAGTACTGTTCAAAAAGGTTGGCAACCATGTTCAAATTTTGGGCTTCTTTGGAGAGGAAATTCACTGAAATTCGCTGAAACTTTGTTGAGTGGCTAAACTTAGTGCAAAGTTTTTATTAGTGTTGACAAAAATATGCTTTTTGGAGCGACCTTCTTTAGTGGAAAAGAGCTTTAAAACAAGGAGCTCTGAGGTGAGAATTGTGGATAGAAACTGAATTAAATAGGAATTCACAAAATATGTAACATTTTTGGAAGCAACTGCTATTTAATACTTGATGACAAGATTTAGTTATTTAACTTAACTGTTTATGTAGGTCATCCATCGTCTGCCAGTACCTTATGAGGGAGATGAATTACACCACAGTGGCTGGAATGCTTGCAGCAGGTAACTTAAATTAAATTAATAAGGATTGCTTATGAATGAATTCGAATAAAATCATTTTTTTTTACTTATGTAAGAGTTTAGTCTGCAGGTTGAAACAGATCAAGTGAACGACCATAAACCTAATCTAAATCAAGCTTAAAAACAACTTGACCTACAAAATGTATACTGTTATGCCGCTCAGTTTTTAACCCAATCTTATCTTTCAGTTGTTTTGGTAACCCCAGCAAGAGGAGAAATTGCCTCATTATGCCATCTTTAATTTCTGGTCGGATTTACATATTTGATGTTGAAAGTGATCCTAGAGCTCCTCAGATACACAAGGTAACTCCTTTTAAAATTAATTCTTCCTAAGAGAAGATGAAGGGTAAGAACGTTTTCCTAATCCCCTATAAAGGTCTTATTCTAAAAGTAATCCATCTCTAGGTATTTTTAGATATGGTACCCAGTTTTGCTGAGTGTGGATAATGTTACCATACACGTTGTGTATTTGTTTTCTATACTTTGGATGAAAATGTTGCTTAGGCTGTCTACGCGTCGAGTAAATCTCACATCACGATATAAGAATAACTTGAGAGGGATTTCCTTGAGATTAAAGGAATAATAATATGGAGGATCATAACTCTCTTTTAAGCCTTTATCAGTGGCGGATCTAGGGGAGGGGCCTTGCCCCCCCCCCCCTTAATTTGGGTATAAAAAATACGAAGAAATGACAGAAGGAAAAAAGGCCAGCGGGGCAAGTAAATCAAGACACCCCTCTCCCCCTTAGCTCGATGTCTGAATCCTCCACTGTTTATCCTGGGGAGGGGAGCCAGGAAGGGGTGTCGTCTGTTTAACAGAATACTGACTCACAATGTTTTGGACTTTTTCCAAGTTGCTTATACTTTATTCTGCATTCTTGTTATATGTTTTGATTTATGTGAAGTCAACCTCGTTTCCAGGGCGTTTTCCCTGGCTGGGGGGCGGGGTGCTCCTAAGTTAGTTAGGCTCTGCTCTGCTCATGAAAACATTTGATGGCACATCTTCATGTACACACTAAAAGGTCACTCAACAGTAGCATCAGTGTGATGTCACAGACCTGTGTTTGCACAGAGTCTTAGATAGAAGAGGATAGAAGAAAATGCTAATGCTAGTATTTCTTAATAGTATTGTGCACATGTTATTGCCCCCTGAAAAACTTTGTCTCTTTTTATAAGTATTTAAATATATGTTACTAATTGAATATTGTCGCCGTTTCATTATACTTGCTCAGCAACATTGACTTTTTCTATTTTTTTTTGTGACAGATAATTGAGCCAGAAGAGGTCGCGAAAAAGACTGGACTTGGTTTTCTTCATACAACACATTGCCTGGCCAATGGAGAGGTCATGATAAGCTCGCTTGGAAAACCAAACGGGGAGGGAGAAGGTACTATGCATGTTTGGGACAGTGTTTGTGGTTTGGTTCTGTCGGTGCCTGATGTGCGTTAATAAGCCTCTTATAGCAAATGGAAAATTGTCGCTTGTTTCGATTTAACTAAATACATTACTATTGAAGCTAGAAATCCAGACCCTTATCAGTCTAATCATGATTGAAGTTAGCGAAATTTTTTACAACTACTATTAAGAGAAATACTGCGTGGCAATCTGTAGTCTTCCATCTCAGTTGTCCTCACACTGTGACACTAGAGCACACAGCCTTAAGACTTCACTCCAACATTTCTTGTGAATGATCATTTAAGGGCGTTCACGCCCAAAAACTTCCCACGTACAGACCTTTTGGGTTTTTTAGCATAATGGAAAGAATCAGAAAAGGAAGTGATGTGCCGAAAAAAAGTGGGGGTCACCGAGCATGCAACAAAAATATTCGCACACCAAGTTAACGCAAAGGTCACCAACTCGATAATTTGTTGAGTTTTCACCTCGGTGGGGGTCAATGCGATCAATTAAGAAAGTCCGCACTGGAGCACCCTTTTTGCCAAATTTCAAGGATTTTTTGAGCCAAACTTGAACCTTTAAAAAACTGACATCCTGACGCTTTTTCAAAAATCCATATGGCAATCGGTTTCCATCCTCACCATCGTTAGCCATCCTCACTCCCTAATGGATTTTAATCATTTGTTGAGTACTGCACTACGAAATAAAATCATTATTGTTCCAATGACCGATATATGTTTTTGAGATTTCCAAAATCATGCTAGAAATGGTGGCAGTTTCCCTTTAACCGTCTCTTGTTTTTAGGAGGTTTCATTATTCTGGATGGAGACACGTTCGATGTTAAAGGACGCTGGGAGTCTGGGCCTGCTGCTCCCATGGGATATGACTTTTGGTACCAGCCCTTCCACAATGTGATGATCAGTACTGAGTGGGCAGAACCTAAAGCATTTACTAAAGGATTTAAGATGGAGGATGTCTACACAGGTAAGGAGCCCTTTCACAAATGGCAGATTCAAAAACAGAACTTCCAAGACAAGGAGTAAGATACAGTTTTGATGTGCCAGCTACTTGCGAATGCAAAGTGCATGTTTGTATTCTGGGGTATCCGCAGATATTATTAAAACTAGCAGTTCTCATTGAGAAGTGAGTGCTGCCGTTAAAGGTGTTTTTTGAATGCAAATACGACAATGAGAATTTCAACAAAAATATAACTTATTTTATTTGCAAAATGACATGGTTACATGTATGTTCTTTGAGTATAACATTAACAAATAGCTATTGGTGTGGCTAAAGCTTTTGTTGGGATTATGCTTGTAGTAATTGCTAAAAGTGGAAAAGAAATATATTGGTTAACGAAAACGGAAGGTGTGACGAATAACACTGTCTAACGCAACATGTAATAATAAGGACTTTTAACTGATTCTTAGAACGATTAGTACTCTACATTGTTCTGCGAGGTTGCCACCTCCGGCAACTCCTCTATTGAAAGACTGTTGGCATCAGGTAGGCCTAGATACAAATATCGCAAAAAATGTTCTAAATTTCTTTCTAGAAATTCTCATAAAATTCCTAAACTTCTTAAAAAATCTTCCAAATTTCTCAGAAATATCATTTTTTTTCTAATGTTAATTTGACCCATTTTTTGGCTTTATATCAATTAAAGAAATGAAAAAAAAAATGAAAAAAAAACATCATTATTTGAATAGCAAAGATGTATATTGCAGGGCTGGTTTATTTTAAGGTATAATAAGTAAATAAAAACATATAAGCAACTCGACTTCATCAATTTCTGTTTATTAATTAAATAATTAAAATTAATTAATTAAAATTTATTAAAACTGAAACAACCTCATCTTCTCTTCCTCTTTATTCTTGTTCACTAGCCTGTTCAATTTCCACTTCGATAACTTCCGCCATGTTGAGTGATTGATTCCACGTGGTGTCGAATTAGGTACTTTGTATATGGTGCATCTTATTGTATTGCAGAATAAATTTGCTTAATTTGTAGTATTGCTAGTTCCTGGCTCGTAAAAGGAAAAGCGACCACTTTAAGGTATCAGTGTACCCCAAAATTGATGATTTTTCAAAAACATTGTTTTTCGCTTTTTCAGATAGATCTTATTGCAATCTTTCATTTCAAAAAAAATTCTATGAAAAAAAAGATTGATTCTAAGCAAAGTTATTAACGAAAAACGTTTCTTGCCATTAATTATCTCTAATTGATGGCTGTCAACACGTTGTTACGAGAAGTAAATTTGCATTAAAAGGTCATGTAACAGACGGCCGGTGTGCGATTTCATGCGATTTCCACACCATTGTGTTTCTGTTAGTCGTGGCGGTTCTGCTTCAAGAGTTTTGCTTTTGTAGATTATATATTTAAGAGCTTATGACGGTATATCTATTCCACATTGTCGAAGAAAAAACGCAAAAAGTCCTTGTCGTTTTCATTCGATAAGAATCGAGCTGATGTTTTAGCTGCTAGCGACCGAGGTTCCCACATTGAGCAGGAGAAGTTGATTGCTCTAGACAAGGAAGAGCAAAGTCGATGGGAGAACGAGACCGTTAGTTCTACAGGGTCGAAAATTGAAGATAATGGCAAAGACGAACTGGCAAGAGTTATTGCAACAGTTGGCCGGTCAAACAATTTTTGGATATTTTCCGCCAGGAACAACATTTGAGCCTGCTTTGTAATTGATATGAGCTCTGAATTGTAAAAGTAACATAAGCCTTTGGTTAGGTGGAAAACGAGGAGTGCGGAGTGCGGAAGATGCGGAGTGCGGAAGATGCGGAGTGCGGAAGATGAGGAGTGCGGAAGATGCGGAGTGCGGAAGATGCGGAGTGCGGAAGATGCGG
>CM042747.1:8753676-8800069 GCA_022496165.2 Catalaphyllia jardinei | reverse complement strand
TTTTTTGTAGCTATAAAGGACTGTTACATACATATTTTGTAGCTTTTTTGTCGCTTTTGTAGCTTTTATCAGTAATCAAAACACTATTGTGAATTAACGATATTAATAATTTGTCCAAGCCATGCATCATTACACTTACATTGCTAAATCGTACTATTCTTCGGTGTTTTCTGTAGCTATAAAGAACTGTAACGAATAGATAACTAATAGAAATCAGTGCTTGTAACATTATTGCGAATTAAATGATATTCATAATCAGTCCAGAG
Source organism: Catalaphyllia jardinei (assembly GCA_022496165.2). NCBI lineage: Eukaryota > Metazoa > Cnidaria > Anthozoa > Scleractinia > Caryophylliidae > Catalaphyllia > Catalaphyllia jardinei. The sequence continues at coordinate 8,799,803 of CM042747.1, read as the reverse complement.
CCTTTCAGCATTTCCCTCTGGTCTTCGTCAAGGGAGTGGTAGGTGCTGAGGTCGATATGTACACGGCCGTCAAAAACAGGGTTTTTTCTCATGATATGTACAGGACTGGGATGGTAATAAGTGTTCGCAAAGTCTGCGCTGTGCACCAACGCTCCTGTGCTCTCGTCCCTGAGTACCACCCGACGGTCGAAGTGCTTGACCACGATGTTGTGTGGTGGCTGACGAAATTTTTCGGAAAAATTGTCACCGCAAACATAGCATTTTTTCACATTGTTCGGCAAGGCCACGATGTAATAAGAATGCGGCGACAATCCTGAGTGCCATGCTCCTGCTGATGCCGATGGTCCTGGTGGAATAGGCAAGGACCGATGAGGGGGTGCTGCTTGGAAACTAGCTTCTGGTGTGTGAGCTTGAAATGTTGAAGCGTATGGATGATGAAAACGTCCTCCATGGAAAGCCTGGTGGATTATACACAGCTGGGTACAATGCTGTGCTTGATGAGTGGCAACACTTGGCTGGCACGATGAGGGAAACAACTCATGTAATTGTGCACCATCCGGGTGGTTTTCACATTCATTTTCCCTAACACTTGGCGTAGATGGCAAAGGGTTTCGTGGGACCACCATACTGGTTGTTTGTTTGCCGCGTCTGCTTCTTGGCTGTCGTTCTCCCTTCCTGCCTCTTCCAGCTGGCATTCCAAAGGTGATGGCTTTGCTGTAGTTAAGACCACCAGTCTTACGCTTGGTAGCCACCAGCCACTTCAAATATGCCTCAAGGGTTCCCCTTTTTAATGACGCAGTGACAGCATGAGCACACAAATAGGACGCGGGGTACCCTTGGCAATCCTGACACTCTACTTTCCCGTTAGGGTACACAACGATGATATGCGGCTTCGTGGGCTTTGATTTTGAAGGAATGATGAGGGTGTCATATGCTGAGGCTGCTGGTAACTCTGTTACTTTTCCTTCCTTTAACAATGCTTCTCCTTTGTGCGCAATGAGTTTTAAAACGTCTGGGATAATCCAGTCTACCCCAGCGGAAAGAATCTGCTGGAAAACAGCAGAATTGACTACCCAGGTAATACAGAATTTTTTATTATAGTTTTTTTTTCCACACTCTGCATTTTCCACACTCCGCGATTTCCACACTCCGCACTCCGCGTTTTCCACCTAACCTAAGCCTTTACTTGGTCCATCAATGGGTAATTAATCTTCAGACGTTTTGTGTAATTATCTCATTGCACCGGAAGAACGCCCTAAAGTATATTTTCCTTCATATCTCGAAACGAAAATTTCCACGAGTGAAGTGCACATTTTAAGTTCGTTTCCGGCGAGTTTTCAACGTGTTTCGCTGAAATTTGGAGAGAACGTTGCCCAATAATCAGGCAAAAAAACGGTGTCGGGGAATTTTCATTTTTTGCTTCTTTCAAAAGTTACGACTATTTTAGTGAAGAGAATGTGTGTATTAACTACCAAAGTTTAATTGCGTGTCAGAAACAAACCAGACAAGTAATCAAAATTTCCCGACACCGTTTTTGAAAGGTGTCAAGAAGACATAGCAATATTAATCGCGTTCTCCCGCTCAAATCCGACCGGAAACGAACTTGATCAGTGAATCTCTGTACTTTGAGAAATAGCGCACTATATTTGGAAAACCTTAAACTTTTTTATGTTAATGAATATACCTCCGTAATCTACAATTAATAAGCTTTCAGAAAATATGTACTTTACTGGGGTTTGCGTCAAACGTCTGACCGTAACACAGCGCCGAAGAATGATGGTCATTTGGGGTACACTGATACCTTAAACCTGCCGAAAATCTGAACTATAGCTTGTGCAGACAGGGAAACACGAAAACAACTCGTACAATTTAATATAAACCGTTTTTTGGTTCTTATGAAGTATCTTTTTTGTGATAACTGCTCTAAATATCACATTTTTTCTAAATTTCTCAACATTTTCTAAATTTCTCAAAAACTTCTAAATATCTCAAAAAATATCGCGATATTTTTATCTAGGCTTAGCATCGGGTACCATTTTATTGGTTAGTGCATGTAAATACATGCGATTTCCATGACATAAGATTTCATCGATATTTGTTTGTGTCCATAAATCGACCGAATTCGATCGATTGAGAAGCAAAGCTGCAAGTGACATAAATGCACACTGTCGGCCTCTAGAATGCTCACTGAAAGCTTCATGACCTTGATGAACCAAAATTTCTCGATGGATTCAAGAATATGAAGACTGCCTATCAGCAGAAAATAGGTACGCAATGCGTACATGTGTCTGCTATTTGGAAATTCAACGATAACGTGGGAAAGAAGGCAACGTACACTTCGCGAACGAAGTACATTTGCATTTTGTCTGCGCAGCTTTTGGGTTTTACTGTGGACATTGGAAAGCGGGGTGCGCGAGTGAGCTTTTTTCATTTTCTTATGTTTGTCATGAATTTCTTAAAAGGTGTTGTCTCAATATGTCACAGCTTTCAAAGTACTGGTCAACCTGGCCTCATTCCTTTGTTATATTCACTCTGACATTCAGTATTTTGATTCTTCTCACAATTTGTTAATTGGCATTTAAGACTTTTACTGGTCTTAACCCTTTTCCTGTAAGCATTGCGTTTTCTTTTGGACTGCTGTTCTGTGGTTGTTTAAAAAGAACATCTTGTTCTGTTGACCTGAAATATGTATTGTGTTGTTTTTCTAATTCATCAGAATATCATGTCACTGCTGCTGTTGATACATAATGTAATTCATCCAAATGACCTAAATATATTGTTGTTGATGGATGTTGTGCTAAATAATGTAGCTCTATCAAAGTTTCCCCAGCAAAGTTTTGATGAGATTCTATAATATGAATTAGTGCTACATTTTGACCGTGTACAACTGCTTGTACAAACAGTGCATCGCACCATGTACCTTGCATTGACGTATTATTTATATATTCATTCCATGAATTCTAAGGGTGCGTTTTTTAACAAAGTCCAAGATTAGATTCTTAAATCCGAAAGAATCTGAAAATGGGTTTTGCGTTTCTTTATTAAACAGATCAATGCAAGATCTTTCGGATCATGGTACGTCAAAGGAACCGAAGAATCCACTTGTAGAGTGGATTTTTCGGTTTCTTTGACCCAATGTGGTCCGAGAGATCTTGGATTGATCTGTTTAGTAACGAAACGCAAAATGTGTAGTTCCAGAAAATATCCATACCTCCCCCCCATGGAAGGGATTTTCCCTAGAACCCCCATCCCCTCTGGATTTTCCAAAATCATCTTACAAAATGACCCCCCTCCACCCCTCTGGAAATTCCATTTTTGTCACACACCCCCTGTCATTCATTGCGAAACCAAAAATAACCCAGGAGTACACTTTCTGTTAATACACTTCTGCTTGCACCTAACTTTTCTCTTTTTCATGGATCTTGTAATCTTTTCCTCAGGTAATAGTTCTGATATCAAGGCTAGGTTCACTAAAAATTATCTTTAGATAATAGCTATCGAGAAGATTACTAGTTCTTAAACAAATTCGTGTATATACAATGAAACTGTCCACAGCTTTCGCAGACGTTTGGGCAATGATAGTTGTTTTCGGCTTTTGTTTCCCCATATGGGGTTGATAAAACTCTGAAATTTGTGTCTTCGCAACAACAACAACAACAACAACTTTATTGACCCTTACACTTGACAGAAATTAAATTAACATGAAATAAAAATTAAACTGAAAGGGTGTTGGCACAGGAGTATAAACTAATTCTATGGTGAAAACACCTGTCAAAGCTATTTTTTCGGCCAGGTTGACCCGTATTTCAAAAGCTGTGGCATATTAAGACAACACCTTTTAAGAAATTCATGACAAACGTAAGAAAATGAAAAAAGCTCCCTCACGTACCTCGCTTTTCAACGTCCACGAAACCCGAAAGCTACGGAGTCAAAACGCAAATGTTCCTTCGTTCGCGAAGCGTGCGTTGCCTTCTTTCGCACGTGATCGTTGACGCAATTACCGACTCAATTCCTCGAATTCTAGTGGTTCCGAATGTTGTCTTGAATTCGTAATTTTCTTGCAACCAATGGTAAGGGTTACGGTAATTCACGATTGAGTGACGACATTCATCGTACTTCACGACAGATTCACGACAAATGGTTACGTTTTACCTGTCCCTCATGTACTTCATCACAAAATGGACTTGCAATGAAAACCTCAGTCAAACCTCTATAACAAATTTTCACACCTGTACTATATGAAGTAGTGATCAAAATTTCTACAGCTCTGCATAGTGTCTGGATTTGCATATGCAAATAGCAAGGTGGAATGGTAACATGGTAATATATTAGTAATATATTGGTAATATGGTGACGTTCCAAAAAAAATTCAATTTCTTGAAAATACAAGATTCAAGACCCTTGAACACTTGTCAAAAACATATTGAAATGATCTTGCTAATTTTCCTCTAGATAAGTGTGAAATTTGACGAAAGTGCACAGTGGTATAAATTTTTTATGTAGCAACGGCCATAGCAACGGCTCTTTACCATAAGAACGTGACCAAAAATATGGATTAGTTTTGACATATATAAACGAAACTTTGTAGAAAAAGCTACAGGCTCATTCATTTCCCATATGAAAAGGACTATTTCCTAAAACTGTGGTACCTTTTTACAAAATAGAACAAACATTGCACCCCGTTCCCCAAGATCCAATCTGAACCCAACCCCGCTATTTGTGGCTTGTTAAATGCTTAATCGTTCTTTAGTGTGAAAGACCCTATCCCCAATGGACTCCGATCATGTGTGGTTTATAAATTTTCGTGTGTAGGCTGTGCAGCTTGCTATGTCGGTGAAACCACCCAAAATTTCAACACACATGTAAGGGAACACTTGGAAACAGACAGGGCCTCACACATTTTCAAGCATCTGGAGAGCTCGTCAGCATGTCGCTCTCAAGTGCATGCTCCCATGACAATTTTTCCATCATCGATCAGGCATCCTCGCGGTTTTCTCTTAAAATCAAAGAGGCGTTGTACTGTACATACTTTGGGACGAACCAACACTTAACGCACAGGTCAAACATGTTAATTTATAACTTTCTGTTTAATGTTTTGAATTATTACTGTCATAGTCTTAATTATCGCTATTTCACTGGAATTTATTGTTCATTTCTCACACTGAAGATGGCAGAGGCAACTGCCGAAACATGTCTGTAAAATTCAGTGTGCCGGGTTTTTATTTAAAATTAATTCATCACTGCTTTTATCCAGACCAATGAACATATTATTAACAGAGCTTACTCGGTCTGTATGAGACCTCAGTGCAGTAGTGTGTACAGACCTCACTGCGTTGGGTCTGTACTCGCGACCTCGGTCGAGATTTTCCCATACAGACCTCCTGCTCGGTTAATAAGAGCGAAGCACAGACCTTTCCAAGGTTTCAGATGCAATTTTTGCGGCAAAAATGACGAATCCCATGGAACACATGGGAAACGTTAAAAAAGCTGAATGCCCAGGAATTTGAGAGTGAATGACGTTCTCAAGATGTTATGAGTTTCGACAGACGCATATCACCTAGTTCTAGGTGATATGCTTCTGGTTTCGAAGTGGCAGGTCTTTCTAATCAAATTTGACGAACATAGATTTGTTGTAAGGCCAGAAATTGCGCGTTCAATTGTCTCTAAAATTTCCCGCGAATAGGTTTTACAGAAAAACTATGAAAAAACTAAACTTTTATGGCTAATATTCAACAACGTTTGTTACACAAATTGTACGTATCGTGTACATACTTTATTTATTTACACACGGAAAAAACCTTCAGTTAAAAAATTAAAGATTGCCGTGTGGGAGCCCGACTGACAATTGCTGTAGAATTTGTCAAGTTCCCTTTTGAAATACGCAAGAGAATCTGATTTTCTTAAGTTTACAGGTCGGCTATTCCATAGTAGCGCCCCGCTGTAGCCCAAGGCACGCTTGCAATAGTTCGTGCGTGGCATGGGCAGGTTTAGCTTAATCTCAAAATCTCTTAAGTTGTACGGCGTACTACGGATGCTAAATAGATCCTGCAGGTACGCTGGGGAAAGCCCTTTAATTATTTTAAACATCACTACGTCGCTTTAAGCTTTTTCTTTCGTGTGGAGAGATTGTCCCAGTTGAGCCTATTTGGGAGGATACTGGCACCAGTGTCGTAACTCGGCCTGGTAATGACCCTGGCAGCGCTATTTTGGAGTTTCTGGAGTTTGTCGCTCAAGGTAACGCTAAGTTCATCCCAAACAGGGCTGTAATAGTCAAAATGGGGCAAAATCAACGCTTTGGTAAATTTGAAGGGCAGTACTTTCGGAGATGAATGGTCTTATTCGTTTAAAGGCGCCCATGGCTGAAGATATCTTCTTACGAATTTCTTCTATATGTTTTGTCCATGAAAGGTGTTCGTCAATAAACAGGGCCAGCGATTAAGCCTCTTCGACTTTTTTGATCGATTTCCCATCGATCTCAATATCGATCTGATTTTTCGATAGAGCATGTATTCGTTGATTTGACCCAATTACCATGAATTCAGTTTTAGCGATATTAAGGCTTTGCCTATTGGTTATAAGCCAGCGTTGAAGATTTCTTAGTTCCAAGTTTACAGCATTCTCAAGATCAATCATTGTACTGGCAGCGAAGGTTATATTAGTATCGTCGGCGAAAATGCTAGGAGAGGCTGAAGTGAGGCAATTGGGAAGATCATTAACATAGACGAAGAATAGGAGTGGACCAAGATTGCTACCTTGTGGGACGCCACAGGAAACTGGGGAAGTGTTTGATAAATGGCCGTTTGTGCTGCATTTTTCGTTTCGGTCACAAAGATATGATTCAAACCATTTGAGACTACTCGAGTCAACGCTATATTTCCGAAGCTGTCGTTTAGGGATAGTATGGTCGATAGTTTCGAAAGCTTTTTTCAGATCGATGAAAATCACACCATTTACAGGGCCATTGTCAATATTGACCGACCAACTATTAGTAGCTTCAATCAATGCAGTGAGTGTACTGTGCAATGATCGGGTGAGTTAGTAAGTTGTTATCATTAAGATAATCACAAAGCTGGTCGTATATAATTTCGTCGAAATTTTGGCAACGGTCGGAATAATGGATATTGGTCGATAGTTGTTCGGGTCGTCCCTTTAGCCCTTTTTGAAAATAGGAGTTACTCTAGCGAGTTTCGACTCCGTTGGGAAAATACCAGTGTTAATCGACTTTATAAATATTTGAGTGAGCGATGGTGCGATTATGTTGCCAGCCATTTTAAGAAGTCTACATGGAATGTTATCTAAGCCCGCAGCTTTCCTTTCATTTAGTTTGGCCAACAGTTCGCGGACTACGCTCACAGGTGGATCTTTCAGAGAAAAGGTTGTTTTAGTTGCTTCAAAGTAGGACTCTGGTTCAACGTTAGATGACGGTATTTCTGAGGCTAGTTTCTCACCAACGCTTGAGAAATGCAGATGGAGTTCTTCGGCTATCTCAGAAGATTCAGTTATAGTTTGCTCCCCAACCTTAATTTCCGCAATATTCCTTACTTTATTTTGATGTCGCGAAGACAAATCATTAATTAACTGCCAGGTTTTTTAGTATTTGATTTGCTGGACTCCAAATTGTCAGTAAAATATTTACGCTTAGCTTTCTTAATTTCGTTGTTTGTTTGGTTCCGGGCACGTTTATATTGATCCCAAGCCAAAGGGGAACCGCCAAAAACTGCTTTTTTAAGAGTGAGAGAATAGTGTGAGAATAGTTTTAAATATGATACTTTCTTCATCACGAAAATACGGATCTCACCTGCACGTTTGGGACTGGACCTCACGAACCATTCAGCAGTCAATCGACTTAGGAATGGGTACCGTTCCCCTGGAGATAAGATTCCTGCACAACCCTGAAGAGCCGCAAGGATTCACAGGATGTGCACTGAGCAGTACCATAGTCAGGTTCTTCAGAAACCAGGTAAAGTTTAGCACATTGACACTGGCTAAATAAGGCGAGGATGGTGGGGGTAATGGAGTGATGCGACAACGGCCAACGAGGGGCAGGTAAGTTGGAAAAGGTGAGGAGAAGAGGGGAGGGCAGCGTGTAACACAGTAGGTCATCACATTGTCTAGGTTTTGAACCATTTGTCTCTCAACTGTAAGTGTAATACACAGTGGCATTTTGAAGCCTCCTGCAGTTAGACTGTAAGTTAAATTAACGACTTGGGAAGAGTTAAGCTCCTCGTGTGCGTAATGCAACAAGGTTCTTCCCTGATTACTTTTCTGATGACAGAAAAAAAGATACTTTTCTGCTGACAAGTTCTTCCGATTTTTTGCGCTATTTTGCAGATGAGCTCCTGGGGTTCTGAAACTGTCATCAAAGTCCCAAACAAGAAGGTTGAAGGCTGGGCACAAGCGGAAATGCCAGGTCAGGAGTTCTCTCTCAGTCTTTATTTGGGTCGTCACGCAACGCAATATCAGAGGAGGTCTTAGAGAGACGAATTGCGTGACGATACAAGTAACCGCAAAGCAGTTAAAAAGCGTTAAACGTGTGCAAAGGAGGCTACAGTTTGTGTAGATTAATTTGTTTTTTTTGTTTTTTGCTGAGGGAAACAAATTAGTAGCTTTTGAGTTTCCTGAAACGTTGTATTAATCACTGTTGTCATCCGGGGTCTAGGTCTGATTACCGATATCCTGATTTCATTGGACGACAAGTTCCTGTACTTCACCAATTGGCTTCATGGAGACATCAGGCAATATGACATCACAGATCCTAGAAGCCCGAGGCTTGTCGGACAGGTGAATCAGTTTGCATATTTCATTTAACACTCCTTCCTAGAACTCTTAAAAAGAAGCGAAAAATAGTTTGAAAAGTAAGTGACTGAATAGTATATAAAAAGGAAGTGATTTGAGTTCAAAATGCCGAGTTTCTACTGTACGTATTTACTAACGATTTCCAGGCGGTTAAAATTTTTTCAGAACTAAATGATAGACCAGAGAGTAGCACTGCACGAACTGAAATTGTAAAAGCTTGGTTTAATCTCCAACGCGTTTCGTCTGACAATAGCAGACTTCACCAGAGGGTGCTTACAAGTACGATTTACAAGCTTGCTTACAAACATCAAATGGAGACCTATTTTTAACATTTACACATAGTAGAAGGCAGGCGCAAAGTATTCGTAAGGTTGGACTGAGGTCTTGTCCATGCGTAAATGAACCTAATTCTTTGCAAACGCAAACTGACTCATGAAGTAAGTTAAACAATACCATATAAACTCTTGGTCTTCGGCCATCGTAGCTTGATTAAAAATATAAAACAAACAGCGGTGATAAACATATTTAAAACTTTCATTTTATAACCTTGACGTTTCGTATGCTAGTCAACATACATTTTCAAAAGTATAACCGTTACAAATTTTTTTGAAATGCTATTTATACTGTATAAATGGGGGTCTGGAACCTAGACAGAAAAACATCTCCAAAAGAAATTTAAGACGTTTCAAACGGGACATTCTCAAACTCATTAATTATTCATGCAGCTCTTACCCAACCAGGGCATCATATTCTGGTCAGGTGGATGGGTTTAGAAACCTAATGAAAACCGAGTTGAAAACATGGTCGTGCTTGAAAGCGGTGTTTCAAATTATTTGACACACGGATGCAAATTTTCTGAATCTGCATATTGATAAAGAAACAAAAATACGTGCCGATAAACAACTCTATTTAATCACACATTTTACGAAACAAACTTTAAACCTAAATTATTTACTGCAAACGTTGAATGTAACGGTACAGTTATTAAACAACCCAAAACAGAAAAGGCCATTGAAATTCTCGCTCAATGATGGCGACCTCGTGTTTTGGTCCACTTTCAACCTTGCTGTACACTTCCGACCTCTGGCACTGACGTTAGAAATCTTATCAGACTAAATGCACACGTTACCTAGGAATAGCGCTGGCCACACACTTTTCCTCTTCTCCGCAAGTTTTAGGAGTTGTAAATCTACACTCTGCCGTTTGCTTTGCAAAGCAACGTGTTCGCCCAGAACTGACAAACAGCTTCGTAACCACGTGGTTGATGAACATTCAAAAATTGTCCCAGCGCAGCAATTAGGTGATAGGATCATGCACATCATGCACATTTTTTTGAAGATCATGCACATCATGCACATTTTTTTGAAGATCATGCACATTTCACGTCAATTCAAAAAACGTATTGAAATGGTAATTAAAACTAATTTTCTTTGTTAGAGAAGTAATTTCAAAAACTCGTGTTTCGGGTTTCATCAGGTTTCCAAACACTCGAAAACAATAAAACCACTCGGCCTTCGGCCTCGTGGTTTCAAATGTTTTCTCGCGTTTGGAAACATGATGAAACCCTCGTACTCGTTTTTGAAATAGTACACGAAAAGGCTTTCTTAATAGAGTAAAAGTTTTTCACTGCTGACATTGGCATTCAAAGCTGGCCGTAACTCTTGAATAAACAAGGTCTTCTTAACTTTACAATGGAAATCAGTCTTGCCGGATGCCAAAATGTCAAAATGGTCCCAGTTGATGTTGTGACCAGTTGTTTTAACGTGATCGGCAATTGCAGAAGAGTGATCGTGTTTCGACAGGGCCTTGAAATGTTCCGTTTTCCGGTCGTGAAGTCTTCGCTTCGTTTTCCCAAATGTAAAAATCGTTGCAGTCCGATAGCCTTTTCATTGTACCTTTACAGACAGTTTCCGTTTGAAACGTCTTAAATTTCTTTTGCAGATGTTTTTCTGTCTAGGTTCCAGACCCCCATTTATACAGTATAAATAGCTTTTCAAAAAAATTTGTAACGGTTATACTTTTGAAAATGTATGTTGACTAGGATACGAAACGTCATAAAATGAAAGTTTTAATTATGTTTATCACCGCTGTTTGTTTTATAATTTTAATTAAGTTAAACAAACCGTGATTTTTCTAAAAATCCCTTTTAGGTGTTTATTGGCGGAAGTATTGTCAACGACGGCCCAGTGAAGGTGATACAAGACTCTGAACTGAGCGGACAGCCTGAGCCGTGTTACATGAGGGGGAAGCGAGTGGAAGGAGGACCGCAGATGATTCAGCTCAGTTTGGATGGCAAACGGCTTTACGTTACAACATCGCTGTTTAGTGTGTGGGACAATCAGTTCTACCCTAATCTCTCCAAGTAAGAATCACTGAAATGCCCTTCGTACGCAATGAATCATGCAAATGCATACCTCGTTTTAGCTAGCGCAAGTAGGTCCATTGGTTTGTGATTTTAATAAACCAATTTCGATATATTAAAATTCAGTCTCAAACAATAGACCTCAGAACGAGGCTCTGGGGAATAAACCCCACAAACTCTGTATTTTTTTCCCCAGAGCCTCGTACTGAAGTCTATTGTTTTGGGCTGAATTTTAATATATCGAAATTCTTCTATTCTCGTTTCACCGATATACTCGGGAAGGAAATTTGGGAAAAATTTATCTCGGAGGCTAAGTTCCGAGGGGGAAAAACCATTGTCTTACCAACTTGAAAATAGTGCAGTTTGCAAAATAGACGCCCGCTTGTTGCCTCGACGACTGTTCGGTTGCTTAGTAATCTACCTTATCACGGCTTAATGTACCAATTAAATCGAAGCTTGAACATCCCCCCGGGCATACCCCGGACATTTGACGTCTCTTCCTTCCCGGGAGGGAGGGCATTTGATCACCACCCATATGGGGCGGGGAATTTGATCGCTAGCCTCGATTTCATGTTACGAGTCGCGCTGATTCCACGTGGGTCGATAAATCGTGGCGGAGACGGCGGAGACAAACTTTGATGAATTCAAAGGAAGAGATTGCATATTCGTGGCGGATTGGTTGAAAACCAAAGGCCTACACAAGCTGTGTTCCGTATTTGAAGGTGTTTAAGAACGATTTATATCTATAATATATAAATATGTGTTGTCTAATAAATCATGTTAACATGCACAGCTTCAGAAGCATAATAGCTTTTAAAACAATAATCTGGTAATTTCCCCGGGGGTGGGGCATTTGAACAGCTTTTCTGTCCGGTGAGAGGGGGGGGGGATTTTCCAAAACTTCAAATGCCCGGGGGTTGCCCGGGGAGATGTTCAAGCTTCGATTTGACTGGTACATAAGTGGATTGCCTGTCAAGTATTTTCATGCCTTAAAGTGATTGAAAAAAAGTGTCAGTCAAGAATTTGACGGTGTTGTTGTATTCTTTTCCCAGGAAAGGTGCCATGTTGTTGCAAGTTGATGTCGATTCAGTGAATGGCGGGCTCAAGTTGAATCCTGATTTCTGTGTGGACTTTGGAGAAGAACCTGACGGACCAGCACTCGCTCATGAAGTGCGTTATCCGGGGGGAGACTGCTCCTCTGACATATGGCTGGTACAAACCAAACCGGCAATGTTGTAACCTGGTCTCTGTACTGTGTCGATAACTTTGACTGTAACAGGAAGTCAGTTTGATTTAATGACGAACCATTTTATGTTATGTTGTGAGCTGTGCGAGTGACCTGTAGAAAAAAAAAACTAACTTTAAGTTTAGTTATTTCAATAACAATGAAAGCTTGTAGAAGAAGGTGAATTCTTTTCTGTGAACATTTAGTGTGCGTCGTCTACAGAGCTCTTTGCGTGTAAAAGCTCTTCCGACGCCCAGCTAAGCTGTGCATGATTTGACAGAGTGGACGGAAAATAAAACCTTTTTTCAGTGACTGCGTTTCTCGCGCACGCGCGTTTCTCGCGCGCGCGTAGTTAATATGCACGATAGTTAATATGCGCGAAGTATTTCATTTTGCGCAACACGCCATTTTTAGTTGTAATGTTTTTCATACGCTCGCTTTCCGTGTACGTGCACGTATTGCTGGTTTTCAGTGTCACGTCATTCAAAATAGATCAAAATAAAAAATCAAAACCGCTCAATAGATTAAGTCCAGAATCAGGGAAAAGAAAGAAGGTAGATATGCAAAGACTCTGACCAAGATTCAGGTCACAGCAATTTTTCCTATGGAAGATGGGCGGAGAAACGTTTTCCCCAAATTTATAGAGATTTGTATGGAGACGCCATGCTGGTGCCCATCCAGATGGGCACCAACATGGCGGCCGGAAACCAGCAGAAACATCTGTCACTGAGTTTTGCTACAAAAACGTTAATTTATCTCTCGTAGAACTCAAAAACGTAACAATAATACTTTATTCCAATACAAGAACTGTTCAGATAGCCGAATTCCCCGAAATAAGTCACTTTTTAAACCAACATCACAGCTCACTCGCCAGTCATGTAAATGCAGCGTCACGCAAAAGCTTAGAAATTCAATCATAGTTTATAGCTAAACCAAGAACCCATTCGGAGTGAAAATTTGTTTGAATATTAGTTGTTAGCTGCTTTTACACATTACGAAAGTCAAATCTCAGGAAGATGAATAGTTCTAAAGTTTGAATTTTAGTGACGTCATTTGAAAACCAGCAATAGTTTTTGAATGGCTGTACGCCCTCTCCAGAAGGACTAACCCGAAATGTCTGTTGGACTTTAGCACATAGCAATTTGACATATAACGTCGAAACGTGACGACACAATGGGTTACCAAGTGTGTTGTCATATCAGTCTAACCACATTTGGGTTTGTTCGTGAGTGTAGCACAGGAAAACAGCATCTGAATCGTTCCCAAAAGTGCGAAGCGTCTGAGTAAGAGACTATAAACATGGTTTCTTTATGGTTAACACACCCGATAACTGCTTCTCTTGTTAATATATATGACAAACTCACTCCAATCAACACCCCAACGTCTGGATCACGGGTTTTTCTCACAAGCTCTGAGGATTAACAGGGACACAGACTAGACATTTCAATTTTTTCTGTTTAGACATTGAGGTAGTTGTGCTATTATTATTATTATTATTATTATTATTATTATTTTTACAATCTTGTAGTAGTTAAAACTGAGTCTGATACTATACAATCAGAGTCACTGCTCATACTGCTAGTAGCACAAGGTTGTTTTGCGCTCATTGCACTCAACTTGCCTCGAGGTGAATGCGAGAGCAGCCCTGCGAAATGTGGCGTTTAAAATCAACGAAGTAATCACGTGCAGAAGAAACAAGGAAAATGTCGATTTACTTGTGGGGCTTAATAGGATTTTGTCACCGGCAGCCTCACCATCTCGTCTTCGACTTTCTCTATTAATCATAAAAATTACAATTTCCTCGATTGTGATAGGTTTAAAAAACTCCTATTTTTCCACTAATTCACTTGCCAAGTTGTTATCGGGCAGTTTGTTATTGGACACTTTGTTATCGGACAGTTCAATAGGCCAATCACATTCGAAGTTGTAGTTTAAATCAACCAGTCACATTCAAAGTTGTAATGAGGTGCGTGCGTGCGTGCGTGCGCGCTCTTGCTTTTGTGTTTTTGGCGCCTAATTACCTGTAGGAGGTTTTTCATCTCCTTTGTAGGTATTTTAATGCGAATTTTCCTCTTTTTTCATAACTTGGCTATTCTTTTCTCGAAAATTGCAATTTTTATGATTAATTGGTAATAAGACTTCGTGTCGTCCAATTTCGTCTGTAATCATACTCGTGATGAACAAATTAGACTCCCGCTTCACGGTCGTCCGATTTTGTTATCACTCGTATGATTACAGACCGAATTGGACTCCACTCAGTCCTATTACCATCACTAATCGAACCGCTTTGCCTATCTCCCCTCGAATCAAATCATAGTTAATAGAGGGGACTGGTTATGAAGCCCGGCAAACATCAAAGGAACAAACAAAGATGCCAAGATTTATGTTGGAAGGTCCACGACCCTGCACAATCTTTTGTTTTACGCGCGTACACTGTACATGATTTACGTAACCAACACGTTTCTATTGGTTAGTTCCTCAGTTCGGAGTAAACAACTATAGTGTTTTGTGCAGGGTCAAGGCCTAAAACAAGAGCAATAACGTACAACATTCCCCTTTTTTAACTATGATCAAATTTACCAGCCACCATGGCTCAAAAATGCAAAGTGTGCAGTAAAAGCCTTCAACAATGAAACCATTTTAAGAAAACCGTTGCTATAACTTTCTTATGCCAATCAAAGAGCGGAACCAAAATCAAGGTTCCAATTTAATAGTGCGCATGTTTCGGCTGAAGATGGTCAGAGAGTAAACCCTGTGCATGATTAATGTTGCAGATGTGGGAGGCGCGGTGGCCTCGTGTTTAGTGAGCTCGCCTTGTACCTGGCCAGAGGTCCCGATTCTTTGTGCTGAGCAAAAGGAGCGCTGCCTCTGTGAACGAGAATACTCAGGAACGAGATTAGAAACCACCCATCCTCGGAAACCCAGGGGCTACTAGCCGGGACGATGCGATATTTTCGGGCGAAAGTTTAGGGACTGTGCAATAATTATCTTGAGGAGGGGGGGGGGGGGGTTCTAAAATTAGCAAAGTAGGCCTTAAAATAAAGTTGCACCCCCCTGAATTAAAGTTAAAATAGCCTCTTGTCCACCCCCGTCTAGAGGGGAGATCACTTTCAACCGCCCATCCCCAACCTGCGATCCTCCCTACATCCCTCTTTACCTATACACTACTTCTGGTAGGTCTGCATCATCAATAAATAAAACTTGGAAGCTGCGCTCCACATAATCGTCGCCTGATGAATCACCTTCATACTCGGTTGACTCCTCAGAATCACTTGAGGTATCATCATGAGAACTGGAGGGCATGTTTTCATCATCATCTTCGATGTCTTCATAAAATGTTCTTGGTACAGAACCATCTGCATGCTTAAGTATTCGCTCAACCAATTGTGCCTTGTTTCCAGATACCATTAGACCTTCTTGCTTTAGATAGAGCCGAAGTTGCTTGTTAGTCAGTCTTTCAACATCGTCTCTGCTCTCCCAACAAATATCTTCTGGAATGGTGTTTCTTTGCAGATTTCTTTTGTCTGCTTTTAGAGCCAAGAATTCAAGAGGCTGAAGCTATCTTCTGCAAGAACTTTCGTCGATGTTAAGCTTTAAGCATGCTTGCCGTATGGCCAGGGTATCAGAAGAGGTCACTTTCTTTTCAACAAACATCTTCACTTCTACACTAGGAAGGATGCTGTCAACCTCGCTTGGAGCCAAACGAGGTTCATCAACTGGGTTCATCAACTGGGAGGACGGATCAAGGGCTGGCAATGGAGATCTTGTAATAGGAATGCCGCCTGTCCAACCTTCTTCCTCGCATTCATCGCAGGTTGGATCACATGAAAACTTCAAGTACTCAAGGTAGTATTGTCCTTGCTTCACATGGGCATCTTTCATCTTTTGAAGCTTTGAAAAAACTCCGTTCCCGCATATTTTGTGTCGTTGCTGTGGAGACGCTTTCCTCCATTTAAGAAGGTACTTCGAGAGATGAAGCAGGATGTGACTTCCCGGATGGTAGCTGGCAAGGGAGATCAGGAAGTCATTCTTTCCAGGACCCGATTCGTCATGAATGCGCTGTGCAATTTGGTTGGCCATTGACCAAGTATTTGCTTCCTCCCGGGCAATGCAGTGTTGTT
Source organism: Catalaphyllia jardinei (assembly GCA_022496165.2). Taxonomy (NCBI): domain Eukaryota; kingdom Metazoa; phylum Cnidaria; class Anthozoa; order Scleractinia; family Caryophylliidae; genus Catalaphyllia; species Catalaphyllia jardinei. The sequence goes on along the minus strand of CM042747.1, from coordinate 8,783,299 downwards.
CTATGTCTTTCAAGCACATTCTTTCCAATTCTGCAGTAGGAAGCCCATGAAAAGGGTCATTGGGTGGAGCGACCGGACTTCCTGTCGTAAGAGCTTCCCCAATTGCAGCATTAGTGCGTTCTGCCTTGTTCTGCACCGAGTCATGCGGCGCCCTATGCAAACAAATACGATGGTCTGATTCAAGCAACTGGCACACCAGAAGGAACAAGTCCTAGACTTCTATATTATGGACACCTGCTCCAGGACCTTTGTCTGTCAATTCTAAGACATTGGGGTATGGTACAGGTTGCCCTGGGAAACGTCTCATTATATCATAAAACTTCTTACAAGATCCGTCGGTGCCTTTAATGCCCTCAGGAACACGACATGTCTCCAGATAAACTGTTCATTTTTAGTACAAGGTTTTGAAGCTGTTAATGTCAATATTTCTTAAGATTCCAAAAATTGATTTCGATTAGCTTACATGTAATATACATTATCTTGAGTCCATGGATTGAGATCAGACCTCTCAGTTTAACTTCTAACCCCCCTAAAAATGTTTAAGAAATAACATCTTACCCCCCCCCCCCCCTACCCTGCGCTTTGGTTTAAGTTAGGCCCCCCTATTAATCTTAGAACCCCCCCCTCCAGATAATTATTACACAGTTCCTTACTATTAGAGCTGAAGTGCCCCTGGGAACGTATTCTTACCGAACCAGTTCCAGAAGTGGTCGAATTCCACTGCGCTGATTGGGCAGAAAAATATTTTTCTGCCCAATCAGCGAGGACCTCTGGCCGGGTAACTCTGCCGTCGTGGTCGTCGTCGTCGTCGTCGTGCGTACGCACCCACGAGCAATACCGCTGCTCATGATAACCATGAGAAAATCAATACATGGGTTTCTTTTTCCTCTATGGTTATGGGGTTCCTCTTGGCGGCCCTTAGGGCCGCCGGAGCTTCTGAGGTTTAAAAAAATTTTTTTAACGATACATCGCATACAACTTACGAGGTCTGTTGACGAAACTAGTTTTGTAGTAGCGTATGTTTATGTATGTGGAAAGTAAATGTTAATGAGGTTTTTCCTGTTCAATATGACGATACAATACCGAGTACGATATTGACTTTTTTTCCCGTATGGATACAGATACCGATACTCTGACGTCATTGAGTTGACTGGTAAGTCACGTGATCTGGTTGACTAAGTTGTCAGCTCACATAGGCCTTATCATGGTTTTCGGCGCCATCTCTACGGGCAGGCAAATCGGACAGAAAATTACAGTGTTTGTATGGCAATCCGATTGCAAATAGCTTTGTCCAAAATTGAATTTTACGCAGTTTATGAATCGCAACATTAAAATACTGAGCAGAAGATTGTATTCACAAAGTTTGAAGGACGTAGCTTTGCTAGAACGCGCTCAATTAATTTTTCTAATTTTTCCATACATTTGTCTGTAAATTTTGCAGAGTTAGAAGGGGCGGCGCGGGAAAAAAAAATTACAGGCAAATGCATGAAAAGTTAGAAAGCTAACTGAGCGTCTTCTATCCAACCTACATTCTTTAAACCTGGTGAATACAATCTTCTACTAAGTATTTTAACCTTGCGATTCATAAATTGTGTAAAATTCAATTTTGGAAATTCCCATACAAACACTGTAATTTCTGACCGCTTTGGCTACCAGTCAAGATGGCGCCGAAAACCGTGATAAGGCCTTTTGTACATGGCGGTTATTGTTCAGTACTTTCTTGTTGAATCAACAACACAGATAAACAAGTCAAAGATTTCAGTTTGTTAACGAGATCATTGTCATGCTCTATAACACACGGTCCACTGCACTGCGCCCTTTGAGACAAAGCTTGGATAGGTCACGTGCAGTATCGAAAACATCAATACTCGCTGGTATCGGTGTTTTTCGCTCCGGCCTTGGTATCGCCGGTATAGAATATTTGATACTGGTATCGGCTCATCCTTCAAATGTCTACGTGTGCTTGACGGGTCGGGAACCTTTAAATTTCAGAGGGCCGTACAGTAGAATACGGCCCTGTAAATGGGCCAATCACAGTGCAGTAGAAACTGAGAGCTGTCTAAAACCCATAAGCGACCACTCGAAATGTCAAGCCCAGGTGCATGATGGTCGTGTACGATAGCGATCACCTGGGTCAAAATTTTGCGTCATTAGCATAAGGTGACTGAAGAGACTTATCTTTGGTAAAGAGCTTGATTCGTGTGAAAAGCTGATTTTTAGAAAAAATACGGTACTTCCCACTGAGACATTTCCGTCCCTTGTAAAGCGATAATGTTACAGCACTTAATTATCTTAGGTTGTGTTCCTTTGGGAGGATCCGGATCAGGATTTGTGATCCAAGATCACTCGGATCACGGTGTACCAAAGGAACGGGACTTTGGTTCGTACGATCAGTTACCATGACAATAAGTGCGAAGTATTACCGACCGCGTGTCAGCGGAATGCAAAAGCCCGCAAAAGCGCTAAATTTGAAAACAAAACAAACAGAGAAATTAATAGCCAGTATTAATATCTCAAGCAATGTTGTTACAAAATAAGAGGTTCCATCATGGAGGTTGCATGCACGAGTATTCACTGGAGTTATACAACAATTTTGTGGTAAAACCGAAGCTTTTTGTACAAGCCATTCAAAAATTTGTATTTTCCTGGCACTTTGCCGATTTTATGATTGATTTCACTCAATAATAGGCAGAAACAGGTTCAAATAATTACGATTACTTACCACAACACAAAATGCTGTAATACGCGGGAAAGTTCACGGAAGTGCATCTCATATTTGAAGTACTTACGTGATTCAAGGCCAAAACCGCTGGGCATATTGATTAATTTCGGATCCATTACCCAAAGAAACGCGCCGGATCATTGATCCGATGATCCGTGTTCAGATCACTCAGATCAGTGATCCGATGAATCCTTGTCCAGAGTGGATTCGACAGATCACTGATCTGAAAAAGGATTTGCTTGAAAGGAACGCCACAGATCAGAAATCCGGATCCGGATCCTCCCAAAGGAACGCACCCTAATTTTCGTTCAATTATCTGTCCACTGGTCGCTTATGGGAGGTTGAAAACATGAGAAAATTTCAAACCTTTAGCTTTCTAAGTGGTTGTGGTTGATTACGAGAGGTGTTCGCTTACAAGAGGTTAGTGTTTAGACCCTAAAAGGGGGGGGGGGGGGTATTCCCTTACATGTATGGGCTGAATAGGTATATGCGGCCCCATAGGGTATGGTTTTTCAGCTGGTTTGGTCATAACCCGGTCGCTTATCGATCAGTTTTAGCTAATTTTGGCCATTTTGGTCATAAATAGGTATGGTTTTTGTACTTTAGCCTTGATATGGGCCACTTTTTCATCATTATCGAAAAGAGAATCAACAAAAGCCCTTCACAAATTATGTTTTCGGTTATTTAACATTAGTCATAAATAGAGTATCAAATTTTTGGTCAGCTCATAAATAGGGTAGGGAATATCGCAGAGTTTGGTCATAAATAGGGTAAGAGTTTTGGGAAGCGCGCTGCATACCAATTTTTCTGGGAGTACCCCCCCAGGGATTTGACTCAGAAAATTTCAATATTTTGAAAACGTGGTCGCTGCGGAGAAGTGATCACTTAAGAGAGGTGGTCGCAACCTCGGGTTCCACTGTATAATTCTGTTTTTTCCCCAGTACAACCTTAGACCTGAAAGGCCAGGTGTTACTATTATAATCGACGAAAATTTAGCTAGGCTGTTGACACAGTATAGGGATATATTTTCCAATATTTCGGAACGCATGGCCTCCTTCCTCAGGGTGTTCCTTCTTCTGTAACACCCCGAAGAAGGAAGGAAGGCCGTGCCTTACGAAATATTGGAAAATATATCCCTATACTTTCTCGGTTCATGAATTTAAATACCCAAAAAAAGAACTTGGCCAATATCCAGCCATCTTGGTCAATTTAAATCTACACTTAAAATTGTGGATAACACAGTAATGGACCAGAAACCAGGCTGTTCAATCCTCTCTATCTTACAGTAAGTTTATAATAGCCTCATTATTATAAATTGCACATGTTCACATTCTGTGATTCGTCCATTTTCTCCAATCCCCACCCCTACTGTTCGAAGGGCTTCTCTCTTGATCTTGTATTCGACTGGGTTCGAATACGTGACGTGACGGTGCACATTCTAGTGTTGAAGATTTGCGTTTCGTGACCCAATCAGCGAGCTGCTATATATATATATAAGGGCCAAGGTTACATGTAATATTGCACAACTATACGAGCTTCGTCTACTGAACTGAAATGGCGAGTGGAGGTGAGTTTCGAATTCTCTTTCTGCTAGCTATTTAGGTAATTCTTATGTCTTAGGTAATTCTTAATTCTTAGGTATCCGTAGCTTTACAACCTGCACGTGGTGAATTTTACCTCGCTCATTTTTGAGCCAAGAAAACTTGACTAGCTAATTTAATCCGAGAGTAGGTTTAGCTGTCCGCGACTTTGAACCACAAAATACTTAAGCAAATCACATGATACATCAGTTATAGTTGTTAAAAGGCCAATAGTTGAGCTAATTTGTAAGTTGCCGTGGGCTAAATAAGTTACGGTTCACTGGGTTGGAGTTGCAAGTGTATACGTGGCGATTATGCCATGTTCTGGTATTCCGGCTTTCGTTGAGCCCACAAATCCATTAGCCCCTGGCCAGTTAGTCCCCAACCAGAAGTTGATTAGCCTCCATATTCAAGCTTACACCCGCTTTCAGTGTTAAGTGCCTACAGACAACATCTTTCGACATGCTATCTTTCGACACGCGATGTAACCTGGCCCACATGTTAGTACAGCGGACTCCTTTGCGGGTATCACGGTCGTTTCGCGCGAGGCCGGGGTCTCTTTTATCGCAATTTGCCTCAGCTGTGTATCGTTACAATATTTTCAGATATAAAGAAAATAAAAAAATGTGGCGGAGCTCATTTTATCGCGTCACATTTCAGTCTAGTTCAACACCGATTTCTGCAATATAAGTCCACAAGTAAGTCGAGTCAGTAGAAAATTGAGCGAAAGCTTACGGCTGAACTTACCATGAACAACTGCGATATTTTAATTTTTTTCTAACGTACGTGACCTCCACAGATGTTGTGCGAATGAAGCATGAGTTCCACATGATTTCACTCATGATTAATTGCGTTCGTAGAACGCAGTCATAATGCGGTCTTAAGTCGAGTTTTATGGAGTGACGTTGCATCGAAGTTGACGGATTTGGCCATCCCGCAGCAGGGGCGAAAAGAAATCGCCAAACCATATGCCGTACTTTTGTGCTGTAGATTTGCGCTGTACATTTCTTTGGATTGTGCTGTCCGATCCACGGATCTTCAGTTGGACGTTTACATTGTAATCTGGAAGCTGTAAGTAGTCAATTCTCTTTTTAAGTCTTTCTAACTGTATATCATGAGACTAAAAGATATCACTACTAACATTTATCGATACCTTAAGGAGGTATGTATGACTTCTGTTGTGAAAGTAGAGTTTGGCCCTGTTAGACGACATCGTCTGTCCTCAGCAACAAACAACTGCATTGACGAAGCCCAACTTCAGCTGTGTTATTTTGCTCCTCTGCCTGAGCTTTGTGGTCAGAGTTGCGTGGCTCAGAAAGCGGCCATGATCTGTTTTCAAAAATTTGACTCACCGAGTGGTGTAGTTCGAAAATCGACCATTATTGGTGGTCAGAAATCTCAGTTGCCTGACTGTGTAGCTGGGAAAACAGCCATGATTTGTGGTCAGAAATTTAACTCACCGAGTGGTGTTGTTCCAAAACTGGCCGTCATTTGTGGTCAGAAATTCCACTCACAGTGTTGTTTAGTTCGAAAATTGGTGATGATATTTGGTCGCAAATCTAACCATCTGAGTTATGTTGCTCGGCATTTAGCCACGATTAGTGGTCGGAAATGCAACTATGCGGGTTATGTAGCTCGGAATTTAGCAGCGATTTTTCAGATGTCCAGAAAATTTGTTACTGAAAGTCATACAGGACTTCCCTTTAAGGCCTCGGTAAATAGTTTTCTTTGCCTTGAATATCAAAAGGAATTAACAGTGTGTGGATGTAGTGCTATCTGTAATGCTGAAGAAGACCAAAAAATAGAGTTAACTGAAAAGAATAACTGTTTATCTGTAATTGCAAGGGATTTGAAGAGAATCCGGTCTGTTACAAGAGAAAATCAAGGAAGAACAAGTGATAGAGAACCTTCACGGATTCCTGTTCGCAGGGTTCTTAAAGTTTTGAAGAGAAAATTAGTCAGAAAGAAAATTCGACTTATTTTGAAAAATAGTGTCCCAGACAATTCATTCATCAGATTTTTGTGTTGCAATTACAAGTATTTGTGCATGTGGCATGAACGTGAAAATTTCTTCAGTAAATATGTTTTTTTCTTTAAGAATTTGAAAATATATCATGTACATGTCACTTCGTACACCTCTGACAAACACCGAGAAGAGTCTGTGCCACTGCCAGCATTAAAATCACAGGTACATATGCATCGCAATTCGACAATTATGTCTAGTTTAAAAGGAGGTGTTTTTCCTGATGAGAATGTGAGAGGCACCTTGCCTTGGGGTCACCTATCTGATAAACTTGAACACATCAGTTTAATGCCATATGACGTTGGCGGTAGTGGTGATTGTTTTTTCAGATCAGTTACCCATCATCTTTATGGAACTGCTGATTTACACTTTCAAATTCGTTTGTCAGGAATAGCCCATTTAAATAATCACCCAGAGTTGTATGTTGAGAGTATTGTTGATGACACTTGGGAAAATTATGTAAAACAAATGTCAAATTCAGGCACATGGTGTGACAATGTAATTATTCAGGCAGTAGCAAACTCGCACAACTGTGTGATTCATATTACTGAGTCTGATTTTAATAAACCTGATGGTACAATTATTTATCCTGCATCAACTACATATCACGAGAAAAAGCAAACAGTGATACTTATTGGATATATTAATGGGTTGCACTATGTGTCAACTGTGCCGCTCAGTAACTGTGGCAGGAGTAGTAGATTACCATGCTTGAAAAGAAAGTTGTCTCAGTCGAAATATGATATGAATCTAGCAAAGCAAAGAGAATACAGTGCTAAAAAAAGGGCTAAAGAGACTGATGAGGAAAAGAGAAAAAGACTAGCAAAACAAAGAGAAAAACATACCAAGCAAAGGGCTCAAGAGACAGACCAACAGAAACAAATAAGACTTGCTCTATTGTAAGATGTGCTTCACCAGGATTTTGTTTAAGAAATATTCCTGTTTGTTGCAGGATACGCTTTCTCTCGATCATATTGAAAGCCCAGTATGAAAATCTAGGGTGTGAGGCAAATCGATAAGTCCATTTACCATCTTTGTTTTCTGCATATTTCAAAATATGCTTAATTGCTTCAATCTCCAAGTGGTACATCTTATAGATGAATATTCCATGTGAGGCCAAAAAATGCTCGCCTGGGTTGATAAGCGGTGCAGACAAGCTACTGGTTTGACTGACCAACTCTTTGGTGGTAAATCAATTATATTTGTTGGAGATCCCGGCCAATTACCTCCTGTGGCAGATAAGCCTCTTTACCACTCAAAGCCTTCTGGTGCCTTACAAGAACAAGGTCAATTAGCATATTTCATGTTTACCACTGTTGTGAAATTGACATTAAAGCATAGAGTACAAGGCCCCAGTCCAGAACAAATTAGATTCAGAGATCTATTAAGCAGATTACGAACAGGTGATTGTAGTCAAGATGATTGGAAAATTCTTTTAACCCGACAACCAGCCATGGCAAATAATGTAATAGAATTTAAAGATGCAATTTGCCCATATTATAGTAATGAAGAAGTTGCAAAATACTACTTTGAAAAGTTATTGGCACTTCAGCAACCAATAGCAAAAATAAATGCACAACACTCAAGTGATACAGCTAAAAAGAAGAGTCCTGATGAAATGTCCGGATTAGAACCTGTAATTTTCCTTGCAAAAGGAGCACATGTCATGCTTACAATGAATTTGTGGACAGATGTTGGACTTTGCAATGGTGCAACTGGTATTATTGTAGACTTAATTTATGCTGACAATATGCAACCCCCTGATTTACCAATAGCTGCTATTGTAAAACTTGATGACTATAAGGGACCCTCACTTAGCAATCTCTTGCCAGGATGTGTACCTATATGTCCTATAACCATAACCTGTGATATATCAGAAGGTGTCCATGAAAGACAGCAGCTTCCTTTGAAGCTTGCTTGGGCAATAACAATATACAAAAGTCAACGACTGACCCTATCAAAAGTATGGATTGACATTGGTAAAACTAAGAGAACCCTTGGAATTACATATGTTGCAGTCAGTAGAGTAAGAACTCTTTCATCTTGCATTATTGAACCAATGACATTTGAAAGACTAGCAAGCCTTAAAAAATCAGCAGGAATCCAGTTTAGGATTCTGGAAGAAAACCGACTAGACAAACTTTCTCAGAACATGTTAACTGGTCTCAGAAAATGTTCAAATTTCAAGTTTAAACTTTGTAAACAAAACTGGCATTAAAAATGTGGTATAAATGGGTATTGCTAAAAACATCACAATGCTCTCAGTACAAAGCAGTTGTAAAAACAAAACAATAGTAAATAAGAGCATTGACTTTCCTAACAGCCTATCATAACAACAACACCAAAATAGTCTGTCAGACTTAAACATATTTAAATTCTGCAATGGCAGTATTACATATACAATTCCAATGCTTTCACTACTTCTGCACAAGAAATTTTCTATCAATAATTGGTAAGTTTAACCGTATTGTTTCTAGGGAAGGTGTGGTAGATAAAAATAATGATACTATTCTTTTATGATAATCAACCTTTTTTTATTTCTTTTGATCAGTATATTACCTTACTAATATAAAGTATGTCTATTTTCATTGAACATATTCACAGATGTAACCTGCTACATCCACAATGTCTCTCCTATTAAGAAGTCTGGAACTACAAAATACTTCAATTATGTTATACAGACAGAATCAGATGTGCGTAATGGCGCCTGCTTTGCCACAGATAAAAGGGAAACTCTTGATTCCTTGGCACAGCAACACTCACCAGTGAAGATACACAAGTACTCACTCAGCAACAAGTTTGGTAGGAAGGATATTGTTATCAATAAGAACACCTTAATATCACCAACCACACTTGACTTCAAGTATCAAGATCTAGATGATGTAACATCCATTGCATCACTAACCCAAGTTACTGCAGGCCAACTTGTTAAAATCAAGGGACATGTCGCATACTTGTCACCAACAAGAACAGTTCTTCTTGACTCGGGACCAGTGAAAAAACAAGAAGCTTTTATCAATGATCCTTCTGGATACATCAAGCTTGTGCTATGGGGATGTCATGCAGACAGTGTTTCAGAAGGCTTCACTCACCTTTTTGATAAAGTTAGAGTAAAACTTGCTTATCAAGAGAAATACCTTAACACTCCAAAAAATGAAGACGAATGCAACATATCATCAGTTGCCAATTTCACAGAAAGCCTCCAACCTGTGCAAAACATCTCTACTGTGAAAGACCTCACAGGTAAAATCCTTGGTGTCACAAATCTAAACAAGTACCACTGCTGCTGCTCCTGCAACAAAAATGTAACTATAAAAGGAAACTTAGCATTTTGTAACAACTGCAATGAAATTAAACTGCTGCAAGCTGCAGTGCACCCTCAAGCTATATATACAAGAAACAAGCAACCCGCACAACAAAGTGAGAGTTTCTGTATACAACGATGTCTTCACCAAAGTACTTGGCATCTGCAATCTTCTTGCCGCATCAACAGATGAGGAAATCATTGAGAAGACTTTGGACTTGGAATTGGTAAAAGTCTCCTATGACTCTCAAAGCAATAAAGTCATTGACATTGATCAAGTTAAAATATAGAAAATGTCCCCTTGGGCTTCTGAAACGAAAAAGCTGACTTGTCAATAACTTCAGCTGCAATGTTAAGAAATGAATCTAACATAAGTTCTGTTCAAGTTGTTGTTAATTTACACTTCATATTATAATCCGAAAGTTCAGTTGTAATCATCAATCATTTAAAGAACAAATCATTCCAAGTTGTGATGGACCTTAAAGCTGTCATCTGCAAGAGTAAACTTGAACTACCCACAGATGACAATAATATGAAACTTGTGTTTAATTATGTCTTCACCAAAGTACTTGTTATACAAAATGAACATAATACTTATTGTTTTGTTTAAGTTGTTTTCAATGTAAACTATAAAAAAAACTTTTGTAATTCACCCTCTGTAATAACTACTCTACTATTCGTTATTTTGTTCAAGTAATAGACCATTTTACAGTTGTGGGCTTAGTGACCTGGCCTCTGATTGGCAGCTAGGCTGGTGTTGACCTTGTTTTGATACAGACCTCACTGTTTTGATTATGCAAATCAAGTTGTTCTTTGCTAACTAGCTTGCATTTACATGAGAAAAACAGAGAGGTCTGTATCAAAGCAAGGTCAACACCAGCCTCGCTTGCATTCATGGCCAGGTAACTAAGCACACAACTGTAAAATGGCCTATTCAGTTCAGTTAAATTCAAAACAAAAACTACTCATTAACTTCACTTTTAGACTGTAATAATTGTCTTAAGGTACCCGCCCAGGCAAACTTTTGAATTTTTTCCCCAATATTTTATCGTAATCATGTTTCTTAGTACTCCTATTTTATCCAAAAAATCGAATTTGGGACAATTTGCACAAGGAGCCAAGAACGATAAAGCTAAAATTTGCGCTTTTACCAGAAGTGAATGGTATTTCCAGGTAAGGAACTCGGAAGGTTGTTAGGCTATGCATCAATTTTTCACTTTTTTTCGACAATATTTTGATTCTGGTACCTGTCTTTTGATATTGTTTTGACTGTTCGAGCTCTCTTTACTTCCTGGAAGCCATATTTAATTTGAAACTTATTCCCACTTCTCAAAAGTTAAAATTGAGAAGCCGGAAGTCTGGCACGAGCACCGCACCTAGCAACGCATAAACAAACAATGTCTTAACAATATTAAAATGCTTTAAAAAGGGGACATTCAACTCGAGACGATAAGAACTCTTAAATACTAGGTGAAAGAGGTAACCAATATGGCCTTCGTCCAAAATTCAGTACCTTTAGATATACTGTACCGTACCTCTACACCTTTGCAATAGACTACAATGCCAACCATGACTAAACACGTTTACACGAACGCATTCATAATCCATGATTACTTCTAGTTGACATAAGTAGTATTGCTTCATTGAAGCTGTTTTTAATTGCTTGGTTGCGGGAATATTACACTTTTTCGGACAGTTCCGTGGTTAGCTTGAAGTCCTCACCTTGGCCAAAATACATCCAGTTGGGAACTATTGTCCAAAAAAAAAAATCATGTTTCACTATCAAACTTTTTTCTTCTTCAAATATCTTCTTTATTACACTGTTCTTAGCAAATACCTGAAAAAAAATCGGGAGTCACCGTGCTCGTTTAATGTCACTTTATGAGACAAGGAGAATTTATTTCGCTTTCTAGCTTAGTTTGTACGTGCACGCGCCCATGTGCGAGCGCTAAATGATGCGAAAATCGTGCGCAGTAGGGATGCGCAATGCAATACTAAGGAGTTACCTTAAAATTATCCCGCAAATCTGGAAACATGCAATGTTCACAAACGTCTTCAGCCATGTGGTGTCAGTAATTATCATTTCTGTGTCTTTCAGCCGCTTAAATAGCATGTCGAAAGATGACTTGTCGCTTACGCACGTAACACTAAAAGCGGGTGTAAAGAACGACAAATAGACAGCGTTTTAGTCGTTTTGACTCTGGTTGGGGGCTAAACGGAGGCTAAACGGCCCTGGGGGCCGAGGGCCTCTTTTAGTTTACGAAGTACGTCCTGCATCATGCCAAGTGCACATGAAGCGCATGCAATTGACGAAAGACCTTTTGAAAAAGGTCAAGTAATGAAACAAGTCAAAGTTTGGGTCACCCAGACGTCGGCCATTTTGCTTCTTTACATGCCGTTTCTCTCTCGTTATTAGCTCGGTTGTTAGCCTGCACTGCAGGCGTCTTGTTGGGGCGATCGAGTTGGCGCTACAATCGTTAGACCGTCATGTTAGACGGTGGGGGATCCTTTCTCTTGCCTATCACACTCACCCCCTTGGTAGAACTTTCTTTCTCTCTCCAGTCTTCAACTGCATGAAAAATTCAAGATGGCAACTGAACTTTTTACGACGTGAACGCTTGCTCGAAGAAATCTCGCCTGCTCTGCAGGCTACTCAGTTGTAATCCATTGATGCACAGTTGAGTCCCGTTGTGACTTATCGGGACATTTATTTCCATTTCCATAACCAAGGGCTACATCAGTAACGTACCACAAACAGGGTGATTTATTCAGGCCTGAGTGGTACTCAGGCTTCGGTGCATTATGCACGAAAGAGGCCTACAAGCTCCTACAAGTACATCATGTATTTTGCAGTCTGCAGCATTTCATATGTTGCACAATTTCTTCACCTTATATGGTAAAATGTCGTTAATGGGGAAATAATAACTTGTCTTACTCTGGCTGCACTTTTGTGTTGAACAATAAATATCAAGTGTTGTTCATGTTTGCTTGGGTCAGCGTCAGTGGGAGAGACTGACCCCCGCTCCGCGGACTACCCTACGGACTACTCCGCGAATTACCCTATGGACTACCACCACGGACTACCCTAAATAAACAACCAAATTTACTTTAAACGGGGGAAAGAGACACAAGAAGCCTACCTGCTCCGCCTACACGATCATGAGTTCATGACTGTATGAAAATCAGCCGCCATTTTCTTTTAACCGACATCCTTGATCCAGTCTTTTTTTCATTGTCACCCCATTCTTCATTCTTCAACGCTGTTTCTATCGGTAAAGCACTGTTGAATATCAATTTCTTTAATATCGACATTAACATTTGCTTAAAATATGTAAAATTAATTTAGTTCACCTGTTTGTAATGTAGGGACGTCATCTTCGATGATCTCGATTTCTCCAGATGTAAGGAAAGTTCAAAACAGCGGCTCTTCAGTATTATGTTTGTCTTTTCGATAGTCCATTTAGAAAACAGGGTTTTGGCATGTGGCTGATGAAGAATGGGGGAAAATGAAAAAAAGACTGGATCGAGGAAGTCAGTGAAAAGAAATGGCGGCTCTTTTTCATACTGTTATATATGATCGTGTAGGTGGAGCAGGTAGGCTTCTTGTGTCCCCTTCCCCAGTTAAAGTAAATTTGGTTGTTTATTTAGGGTATTCCGTGGGGGTATTCCGTGGGGTAGTCCGCGGAGTAGTCCGTAGGGTAGTCTGCGGAGTTAAGGTCAGTGGGTAGTCAGCGGAGCGGGGGGTCAGTCTTTTCAACTCTCCCGGTCAAAGTCTCCAGTTTGATAAACGGTCAGTACAAAATGCAGACTGCAGACCGGGTACAAAATGCAGGCTAGGTACAAAATGCAGGCTGAGTACAAAATGCAGACTGAGTTTGAAATGCAAACTGACAAGAAAAACTGCTTTTTTGTGTCAAAAACCTGATAGCATTCGATTTTATAAGTTTAACTATTGTCACGCAATAACCTTACAATGCCATCTCCCATAAAACTCTCATTCTCGAGAATGTACTTAACTTTTTATCTAGATACGTACTCTTTAAATGAAGCGACAAAGACCAATTCATTCTTGAAGGTCATTTCAAGCCTTAAGTCTTCTTACTTGAGAACGACTTAACAGTTAACTGCGAGCATGAGATCGCGTAATAAACGTGACATTCAGAAACGAACGGTGACTGGAAACCCCTCTCCCCCCCGCCCCCCTCCGAAAAATCCTGGCTACGCCCCTGACACTCACAGTGCCTCTCTCCGCCCAGGTGTATAAAGGCTGGGGGTAGCCCTACAATGGACTAGCATCCCATCGAGGTGGGGGTGGGTGGAAGATATTCTCCCAGTTGCTTCATGGTACTGAAACAAGAGAGATAAGCGCTGACCTGATGGCCTGTGGCTTGTATACAGCCCATGCTTGGTTTCAGCTTTCCTTGTGTAATTAAAACAAATTTATTGAGCTCCATTGTAACTTTACATCACTCAGCAGGTCACTGTGCTTGTGGTCCTGGATATGCCACACCCCTGGACGCCATGAGGGGTCCCAGGGAGACTCTAGTCTACCTTCCTTGTATCCGCACAAACACTGGAATTGATAAACCTGACTATCTTGCTACTGTTGATGTAAATCCTCGTTCTAAGACCTACTCAAAGGTAAACTGGCCAATTGATGTTCATGCTACTCAGACTGGTTAGTCATTGTTAGAGGATAAGGTCTCTTCAAAAAGCTTACTTATTTACAGCAAGTAAACAGTTAGCTTTCCCACTTCTCAAAGTTTCAGCCTTTGAAGTGCTAGCTATATATCCTGACGAAATTTGTCCCCAAAGAAGCAACTTCAGAGGCCCCCATTTTGAAACTGTCTTGGCACCCAGGCCATGTTTAAGTGATGTCACTCTGTTCATCTCGAAATTGGGAAGGGGAAAACCTGTCACTGACTTAGCATCCTTGACAAGGTCAGCAAAACAATTTTTTCCAAGCGATTATCCTCTTCACTATCTTCAGTGCAATCATTTTGGAGTTTGGAGCATACATGTATTTAGCTCAAAATAATATTGGCTCAGAAGACTAGCCATAACCCAGAGTGGTAGTTAAAAGGATTGTTGGGAGACATTTGAACAAAATGACGTCACGAAAAAGTGGCCTGGCTGCTGAGTACTGTTTAAAATACTGGCAATGCATGATGTTTAAATTTTTGGCTTCTTTGGAGATGAATTTCATAAGGAAAACCTGCACTTTAGTCAGGCTGAAACTTTGGCGAGTGGCTAAACTTAGTGCAAGGTTTTTATTAGCATTGACAAAAAATATACCATTTTCTGAGTGACGTTGTCCTTTAAGTTAGCTGTGTGGTGAAAAGGAGCCTTAAAACAAGGAGCTCTGTCAGGATGAAAATTAAGGATAGAAACTGAATTAAATAGGAATTACAAAATATGTAACATTTTTGGAAGCAAGCTATTGAACACTTGAGAATAAGATGAAATTCCTTGACTGTTTTTGTGCAGGTCATTCATCGTCTGCCAGTACCTTATAAGGGAGATGAATTACACCACAGTGGCTGGAATGCTTGCAGCAGGTAACTTGAATCAAATCAAGAAGGACTGCATATGAATGAACTCAAATTGTTTGTTACTTATGTAAGAGTTTAGTCTACAGGTTGAAAAATATCAAGTGAACGACCATAAACCTAATCTAAATCAAGCTTAAAAACAACTTGAGCTACAAGATAATTGTACACTGGTATGCCGCTCAGTTTTTAATCCAATCTTATCTTTCAGTTGTTTTGGTAACCCCAGCAAGAGGAGAAATCGCCTTATTATGCCATCTTTAATTTCTGGTCGGATTTACATATTTGATGTTGAAAGTGATCCTAGAGCTCCACAGATACACAAGGTAACTCATTTTAAAACTAGGGCTGCGTTTCTTTGGGGAAATCCAAGATTGCCTTCTTAAATTCGAAAGAATCCGAAAACGAATTTTATGTTTCTTTACTAGACAGATCAATCCAATATCTCTTGGATCATGGTGCGTCAAAAAAACTGAGGAATGCACTGCCAGAGTGGATTCTTTTGTTTCTTTTTAGTATTGTATTGTATTTTATATATATTTTCAAGAGAAAATGATGGGACATCATTTTCTCTTGGTATTGTATGTTACTGAATATAATCGCCAGACCGTTTCACTTTAATTGCTTGCTCGGCAACATTGACTTTAATTTCCATTTTTTTGTGCGCTCGCTTTCTTTGTGACAGATAATTGAGCCAGAAGAGGTCGCTAAAAAGACTGGACTTGGCTTTCTTCATACAACACATTGCCTAGCCAATGGAGAGGTCATGATAAGCTCGCTTGGAAAACCAAACGGGGAAGGAGAAGGTACTATGCAATACCGCACGTCTGTGGCAGTGTTTGTGGTTTGGTTCTGTTGGTGGCTGATGTGCGTTAATAGCACATGGAAAATTGTCATTAGTTTCGATTTAACTAAGTACATTTATATTGATGCTAGAAAATCAGATCCTCATTAGTCTAATCATGCTCGAGAATTTTTTTACAACTACTATTAAGAGAAATAGTGAAATACCACATAGCAATCTGTAGTCTTCCTTCATCTCCTCACTCAGTGACACTCACACACCCTTAGGACTTCACTCAAATATTTCTTGTGAGCAGGGACCGCGGAGGGGTAGGGGCGGGTAGGGGCTGGTAGGGCCGCGGCCCCACCATTTTTTGCGCCCCGCCCCCACATTTTGTGCTAAAAAGAAAAACAATTTAAAAAAAAAGAATTGAAACAAGTTTTCAATTGCCAGCGCTCCCACTTTTCACCTTGCTCTGCGATCCCTGGAGTGATCATTTAAAGTGTCACTGTCACAATATAATTGCTTAAAACTGCTATAAACTCAAACGATGGTCCCTAACTTTATGCAATAAGAACTTAATTAGCTCTAACTAAATGATTAAAAGAAATTTCTTGAAGAAAGCCCGCCCTGTAGCAACATTTTTGCCAAATGTCAACGATTTTCGAGAGAAACTTTACTGTCTCTTGTTTGTAGGAGGTTTCGTTATTCTGGATGGAAAGACGTTTGATGTTAAAGGACGCTGGGAGTCTGGGCCTGCTGCTCCAATGGGATATGACTTTTGGTACCAGCCCTTTCACAATGTGATGATCAGTACTGAGTGGGGAGTACCTAAAGCTCTTACTAAAGGATTTAAGCTGGAGGATGTCCAGACAGGTAAGAAGCCCTTTCACAAATGGCAGATTCAAAAGCAGAACTCCCAAGGCAAGGAATAAGATACAGTGTTTTGCATGTACCGGCTACCTGCGAATACAAATTGCATGTTTGCGTCCTGGGGTATCTGATAATTTTTAAAACTGGATCATTGTTAAGTGTAACCTCTAAGTGACAGTTCTCTATTTCGGTTAAACCTGAGACAACAAATTTATTATTTATAACACGAAAACAAAAGCTGCGTTATCGCAGTCAGTATATACCATGTACAGACCTTTTCACGATTTCGGACATCATTTTTACGGCAAAAATGACAAATACATGAGAAAAGTTAAATGTTGGATGCCCAGGAATTTGAGAGTGAATGACGTTCTGAAGATGTTATGAGTTTCTAAGAAACGATACGTAGCAGAAGGTCTTTCTTATAAAATTTGGCTAACATAGATTTGCTGCAAGGCCAGAAATATGCGCGTACAAATGTCTCTAAATTTTCCCGCGAATCGCGAATTGGTTTTACAGACAGTAATATGGAAAACTAAATCTTAAGGGCCAATATTCAACAACATGTGCTACACAAATTGTACGTATAGTGTGAGAATAGTTTTAAATATCTTACTTTCCTCAGGAAAATACGGATCTCACTTGCACGTGTGGGAGTGGACCTCACGAACCATTCAACAGACAATCGACCTAGGAATGGGTACCATTCCCCTGGAGATAAGATTCCTGCACAACCCTGAAGAGCCGCAAGGATTCACGGGATGCGCGCTGAGCAGCACCATCGTCAGGTTTTTTAGAAACCAGGTAAAGTTTAGCACATTGTCACTGGCCTAAATAAGGCGGGGATGGTGGTGGCGATGGAGTGATGCAACAACGGGGGGTAGGTAAGTCGGAAAAGGTGGAGGGAGGTGGGATGGGCAGCGTGTGTCGCAGTCGTTTCGCGCGCATCAGTCATCACATTGTCTAGGTTTTTAACCATTTGTCTCTCAACTGTAAGTGTAATTACACAGTGACATCTTGAAGCCTGCTGCAGTTAGACTGTAAGTTAAGTTAGCGACTTGGGAAGAGTAAGCTCCTCATGTGCGTAATGCAACAAGTTTCGATTCTTCCTGATTACTTTTCTGATGACAGAAAAAAAGACACTCTTCTTTTGACATGTTTTTCTGATTATTTTTTTGCGGTATTTTGCAGATGAATTCCTGGGGTTCTGAAACTGTCATCAAAGTCCCAAACAAGAAGGTCGAAGGCTGGGCATTACCGGAAATGCCAGGTCAGGAGTTCTCTCGTCTTCCTTTGCAGCCTTTTTTGGGTCGTCACGCAACGCATTATCAGAGGAGGTCTTAGAGAGACGAATTGCGTGACCATAAAAATAACCCCAAAAGAGCTACAAAGCGTAACACGTGTGCAAAGGAGGCTATAGTTTGTGTAGATTAATTTGGTTTGTTTTGCAAAGAGAAACACATTAGTAGCTTAGAGTTTCCTGAAACGTTGTGATAATTAATGTTGCCATCCGGGGTCTAGGTCTGATTACCGATATCCTGATTTCATTGGACGACAAGTTCCTGTACTTCTCCAATTGGATTCATGGAGACATCAGGCAATATGACATTACAGATCCTAGAAGCCCGAGGCTTGTCGGACAGGTGAATATTTGCATATTTCATTTAACACTCCTACCTAGAACTCTTAAAAAGAATCGAAAAATAGTTTGAATAGCAAGTGACTGAATAGTATATGAAACGGAAGATGATTTGAGTTAAAAGTGCCAAGTTTCTACTGTAGGTATCAACTAATGATTTGCAGGCTCTTATTAAACTTCTTAATTAAATGATACACTAAGGAGTAGCACTGCACGAACTGAAATTGTAAAAGCTTGGTTCAATCTCCAACCACGGCGTTTCGTCTGACATTAATAGGGAGCTTAAGCAACGACGACGATGACGCCGAGTACGACGCCAAGTAAAAAATGAATTTATATTTTACCAAAGAAATTCGCGATTGTCTAGATCTCTTAGGTTCGTCAATGGAATCTAAAATTGTGCTTTAGCTAAATATGCAACGACGGCGTTCAGTTCCAAATGGAAATACGAAAAATTAGCCGTCGTCGTCCACGTTCTACATTCGACGCAGAACTTGGTCATTTCACGTTCGTGTTTTGCACAGGACGACAAAGAAATATACAAAGATTTATAACGCACGTGCACAGCTATTGTTCTGCTCATTAAACCTTTTGTTTAGTGACGTTCTCGTTTCCGTCGTCGTCGTGGTTTGCTTAAGCTCCCTAAAGCGGCCTTCACACGGCAAACTAAAGTTGGCAAACTCGTGTTGGCAAACTCAAGTTGATGTGTGTAAACGGCACTAAAACAGTCGGCAAACAAGTTGGCAAACTGTTGGCGACATATAGAACTTGCCTCTATTCTCGCCAACTTTTTCACCAACTTTTTCATGTTGGTAAACTCGCATCTGACGTGTGAACGGTTGGCCAACATGTGTTGGTAATTGTCAAAGAATCAAAACGAACTCTATTCATGTGATTTATTTGCGTGACACTTCACAAAATGGGGGACGGGAGTCAACACCACTTTTTAAATTTGTGGAAACGGTTCACAATCGTCCGGCTCTACGGGACGTTTTATTTACAGCCTACAAAGATACTAAAAACAAACAAAACAAAACGGAGGAACACGCGGACAAACTGGGTTTCGTCCAAACCTTTCTATTTCTCCACCGCATTCTGTTTCATCTCTTCTTTTCCTCTGTGTCACTGTTGTACGCGAGTGCCACTGAACTAAAAAAGCGGCCATGATGCAAATTACCTTTGTTTTTCAACACGAGTTTGCCAACTTAAGTTTGCCGTGTGAAGGCCGCTTAATAGCAGACTTGACCAGGACGTTTTTACAAGTAAGGTTTACAAGCTTGCTTACATACAAACATTTGACATTTGACATTTGACATATGACATACACTAAATGGAGACTTATTTTTGACATGCACACCTAGTGGAAGGCAAGCGCAAAGTATTCATAAGGTTTGACTGAGGTGTTGTACATGCGTAAATGAACCTTTTCACTCAGTCTACCACATGCATAAACGCTGGCGATTCCAAGCAAGTTGATATGAACCCGCAGTGTTGACACAGAAGAAACATGCACACTTGTTTTGGCGTATCTCTTTTAAACGAGAAAATTGTCTGTTGATGAATGTGAATCGAAGCAAAGTAATCAAATGCCAGCCATAAAAACGCACCCAAATCAGCCAACTTAAGCCACAAGCATAGTATTGTGTCTATTTCTTGTGTGATTGAAGATTGCACTGTGACTGGTGGTCGTTAGGCTATGAAGTTAAACATCAGTTTTCAACCATCCTAATTCTTTTCAAACGCACAATCAACTGAACTAACTCATAAAGTAACTTAAACCGTGATTTTTAAAAAATCCCTTTTAGTTGTTTATTGGCGGCAGTATTGTCAACGACGGCCCCGTAAAGGTAATACAAGACTATGAACTAAGTGGACAGCCTGAGCCGTGTTACGTGAAGGGGAAGCGAGTGGAAGGAGGACCGCAGATGATTCAGCTCAGTTTGGATGGCAAACGGCTTTACGTTACAACATCGCTGTACAGTGTGTGGGACAATCAGTTCTACCCTAATCTCTCCAAGTAAGAATCCCTGAAATGCCCTTCGTAACCAATGAATCATGCAAATGCAGATCTCGTTTTAGCCAGCGCAATTAGGCCCATCAATTTGTAATTCAAATTCTCATTTCACTAATATACTCGGCAAGGTAATTTGGGAACATTTTTCGTCGGAGGTTAAGTTTCGAGGGGGGTGGGGGTGGGGGAAAACTACTATGCATTGTCTTACCCATAACTGATTGTCATCGTCCAATTCAGTTGAAAAAAAGCACAGTTTGCAAAATAGATACCAGCTTGTCGCCACGACGATTGTTTTTTGATTGCTTAGTAATAACAGCAGCGGCTTAAGGACTTTCGTGCTAATTGTTTCTGCGTACCCCTACTGCGCACGCTAATTCACACGCCACGACAGTCATGCATGGAGCGCGCGCGCCAAGTACTAAAATGAACAATGATAGGGCGCCTGGCCATTGCTATAGCTTTGGCTTGAATTAAACGATCTTTTCAGAAACAGATTTTATCTACAATTATCTCCACATTGTCCAAAAATGAACAAAAAATCAATGTGAGAAGTTAAAGTAATAATTCCCCAGTATTGCATTGCGCATCCCTACAGCGCATAATTTTACGGGTCATCAACGTGTGCGCATTAGAAAATGGCGGCTTTTTCTTTACAGCTGGACCTCGCCAAAGAAGTAAATCGTCATTTTCTCAAAAACGACTACGGTGACTTATCTTTTTTTCTGTCGTTTTGAATTGACTTGTACATTTCTCTATGTAAAATAAATATGGATCAATTCTCAGTGTTGAGCAAAAAACAATCGTCGGAAACGTGAATTTAGCAAGCAATCGTGACCATAATCATGGTGCTAGTAGTATAGGAGAAGGAGTGTATGAGCGCATTTGCTTTTAAAAAGTAAAAATGCTATATTTGCTTGTGTGATAACAAAAATAAAAAAAATGACGCTCAAGATACTTAAAAAATATTATATAATAAATATTATAAATGGAAGCTTACTTAAAAACCCCAGAAATGCAAAAATTAAAGAAAGAAAATTATAAAGAGTATAGAAAGAGATATGATCATTATAAACTAAGAAACACACCATGGTATTGTGATATTTGCAAAAATAATAAAGATTATAAATTAGGTGGAAAATGGTCTCATTTAGGAACAAAGAAACATGAGAGAAATGTTTACAAACAAAGCAATTTAATAAAAATATAATTAAGAAAAAAATAAAATTAAAAAAAATCGATACCTATAATATATATTGAAAATGATAAAATCTCAGAAAAAAGCTCTTAATTCATATAATATGGATGTAATTAATAGTTATATATTAAATCAACCAATTAAAAAGATAATTATTAACCCATTATTTCAAATTGGTGGTAGACCTCTTTTTAAAAGATCTAGATTACCAGAACCATTACAACCAACACCATATGTTCCACCAAAACAAAAACCAACACCAAAACCAAGAATAAAAAGTAAGAGACCAACACCTGCTCCAAGAAATATTATTCAAAGCCCAACACCAACACCAACTTTTATTCCAAATGCAATAATAAAAGATGTTAATCAATTTATAGAAAAAATAAAACCATTTTATAAACCAGAAGCAATAGAAGCATTTAAAAAAGAATTAAAAGATAAAGAAAATCAAATAGAAGTAATTAAAAAATTAGATAAAGCTTTTGGTAATTATGCATTATCAGCAGAAATATATATATTTGATAAAAAAGATCCAAGAAATCAATTAAGTAAAGTTTATAATTGGATTGAAAAATTATTACTTGATTATTTGAATAAAAATAGGGGACTAAAACTTAGTATTGCAATTAAAATATTATTTTATAAACGTAAATTTAATGAAAATGGTGAAGATATTAGAGAATATATTGAGGGTTCATTTAGTAATATTGATAATCCAGAAGTTGTAACAAATACTGAAGAGATAAAAGATAATTATAATTTTATTGTAGAGATTATATTAGAAAAAATATCAAAATGGCTATCTGGAGGATCTGGTTTAATAATAGAAGAGATAAAGAGTAATTTTATTAATATTGCAAAATATACTCCAATTGGTGGTGGAACATATTTACCATTACCAAAAGAATTACAAAACTCACAAAAAGGATTGATTAATATTAAAAATAATGATGATTATTGTGTTATTTGGAATTCAATAAGACAAGATAATCCAAAAGATAAAGATCCAAATAGAATTACACTAAAAGATAGAAGTTGTTTTAAAGATTATGATTTAAAAGGAATTAATTTTCCTTGTAAAGTAACTGATATAAAAAAGTTAGAGGATAGAATAAAGAAAAATATTAATATTTTCACATATGATAATGGTGTATATCCATTCTATATTAGTGAAAAAGATAATAAAATAATATTAAACATGCTTCAAATAGGAGATGAAGATAAAACTCATTATGTTTATATAAAAGATATAAATAAACTTTTATATAATAAAAATAAAAAACACTCAAGAATGTATTACTGTGTTCGATGTTTACATGGTTTTATAAGAGAAGATCTTTTAAAACGTCATAAAAAAGATTGTAAAGATATAAATGAAGGAAACTGTGCAACACGATTACCAGAAATGTATAAAGATATAAATGGTAAATGGAGAATACCAACTACTCACTTTAAAAATCATGCAAAAAAATTAAAGCAACCATTTACTATCTATGCTGATTTTGAAGCATTAATAGAAGATTTAAAACCACAAAGAAAGAGTCCTAATGAATCTTTTACAATAAAAGAAAAGAGACATATTCCATGTAGTTTTGGTTATAAATTAGTTTGTACTTATGATAATAATTTTAGTAAACCTATAAAATTTTATAGAGGAAAAGATGTTGTAAAAGAGTTTTTAAATAGTATATTAGAAGAGGAGAAATACTGTAAAGAGGTTGTAAAAAAACATTTTAATAAACCACTAAGGATGACTGATGAAGATATAGAAAATTTTAAAAATGCAAAAGAATGTCATATTTGTCTTAAAAAATATAAAAAGGATGAACAACCTGTAAGAGACCATTGCCATATTACTGGTAAATATAGAGGATCAGCACATAATGAATGTAATCTTAAATTTAGAGTAAGTGCTGATAATTTAAAAATACAAGTAGTATTTCATAATTTGAGAGGTTATGATGGTCATCTAATTGTAAAAGAGATTGGTGATATATTAAAAGAGAGAAATAAGATAATAGATTCTGAAAATGAAGAAATAGAAAGATATAATGCACAACTTAGTAAAAAAGATGAAAAGAAAAAGAAAAAACGTAACCTTAATATTGGAATAATACCAAAAAATATAGAACAATATTTAACATTTTCAGTAGGTAATATATCTTTTATTGATAGTTGTCAATTTTTAATTGGATCATTAGAGAGTTTAGCAAGTTGTTTAGCAAGAAGTAAAGGGAATAAATTTAAATATCTTCGAGAATATTTTATAGATGATGAGGAGTTTGAGTTAGCAAAGAGAAAAGGAGTATATCCATATTCTTATATGAGCTCATTTAAAAAGTTTAATGAGACTTGTTTACCTGAAAAGAAATACTTTTTTGATGATTTAGTAGAGAGAGATATTGAAGATAAAGATTATGAACATGCAAAAAAAGTATGGAATAAGTTTGGTATAAAAAATATGGGAGAATACCATGATTTATATCTAAAGATTGATGTTTTATTATTAGCTGATGTTTTTGAAAATTTTAGAGATACATGTTTAAAATATTATGGATTAGATCCACAACATTACCTATCATCACCAAGTTTAGCTTGGGATTCAGCATTAAATAATAAAAGGGGAATAAATAGTGGAGGAATATATTTAGATAAAATAATAGATGGAAACATAGATCAACTCTTATTTTTTGAAAGAGCAAAGAGAGGAGGAATATGTAATATTCCACATAGAAATGCTATAGCAAATAATAAATATTTAAGTAATTACAACCCAAACAAAAAAAGTACTTATATAATTTATCTTGATGCAAATAACCTTTATGGTTGGGCAATGTCAGAACCACTACCATATGGTGGATTTAGATGGTTAAAAAGTTTTCCAGAAGATAAAATGTTACCAAAAGTAAAGGGTAAAGGTAGGTTTTATGAAGTAGATTTAGAATATCCAAAAGAGTTGCATGATTCACATAATGACTATCCTTGTGCTCCAGAGAGTATAAATATAACAAATGATATGTTATCAGGCTTATGTCATGAAATAAAAGATAAGTTTAATATATCAGATACAAAAGTAAAAAAGCTAATGACAACACTAAATGATAAAAAGAATTATGTAGTTCATGAAAGACTTTTAAAGTATTATTTAGAATTAGGTTTAAAATTAAAAAAGGTGCATAAGGTAATTGAATTTTTTGAAAAACCATGGTTGAAAGACTATATTCAATTTAATACAGATATGAGAACAAATGCAGAGACTGATTTTGAAAAAGATTTTTTTAAACTAATGAATAACAGTGTTTATGGAAAGACAATGGAAAATGTTAGAAAGAGATGTAATGTTAGTCTTGAGACTGATAAAGAGCAGTTTTTAAAAAAGACAAAAACACCTTATTATGCTGGTTGTAAAATATTTTCAGATGATTTAGTTGCTGTTAGTATGAGAAAGAAAGAGGTTGTAATAGATAAACCAATATATTGTGGTGTCGCTATTCTTGAATTAAGCAAATTGCTTATGTATAAATTTCATTATGGAACTATAAAACCACTATATGGTGATAGAGCAAAACTATTGTTTACTGATACTGACTCACTTATGTATGAAATAGAGACAGAAGATGTTTATAAAGACCTTTTTCAATTTAGAGATCAATTAGATAATCATAAATATCCAAAAGATTCAAAATTTAAATTTACTGAGAATAAACAAGTGATTGGAAAGTTTAAAGATGAGACTGCTGGAATACCTATAACAAAATTTGTTGGATTAAAGAGTAAAATGTATTCATTTGAAATAGAAAAGAAAATATTTGAAAATGGTGAAGAAAAGATAATACATGAAGAGAAAATAAAAGCAAAAGGAATAAAGAAATATTTAATAGATAATAATCACCCAAATGAGAGATACTTTAATTATTCTCATTTTGAAGATGTCCTATTTAATCAAAAAATAATAAAGACAGAGATGAAATGTATTAGATCAGACTATCATGAAATGTATAATATATTAATGAATAAAACAAGCCTATCATGTTATGATGATAAGAGATATGTACTAGATGACGTAATAAGTAGTTATGCATATGGTCATTACAAAATTTAGGATAGATCTTTTAAATCTTTTATATCTATCCAACTGTTGAATTTTTCAGGGTAACCTTTCCATTTAACTAAAGCTTTGTTGCCTTTTTTTCTAATTACTTTTTCTATTCTGAAAACAGTTTGATCTGTCTTTTGCAGCTCTTCTGTATAAAAAGATCCTTTTATTTCTTCACCATCTGAATCTTTTATTTTGTAAGTTATAGGAATTGTGGGTAAAATTCTATCTATAACGAATACTTCTTCTGTCCAATTTGGAGTGTATCCTTTATCGAAAGTTTTTCTTTTATATTTGCTTATACGAACAGTATCACCCACTTTAAATATAGGTTTACTATTGCTATTACTATTTCTATCTATTTCTCTACCAAAATCATTAATTTTTAAATAAACTTTTCCATAGTTATGTTTCTTTCTAGCTTCATTTGGAGTCATACCTATGCTTCTATTTTTACTATTATTGTAAGAAGAGAGTATTTCATCCAAAATATCAATATAAACAGTATTATTTCTGATTGTAAACATCTTGTACATTTTCTCTTTAATAGTTCTATTCCATCGCTCACAGACAGCTGACTTTTCTTCATTTTGAGTAGAATAAATTTCTATATTATTTTTATCTAGTAAATCGAGAAAAATTTTATTGTAATACTCTTTGCCTTTATCAACCCATAACTTTTTTGGCTTATGCTTTTGTAAAATGGTTTCGAAAGCCTTAGATACTTCTAAACCAGTTTTATTTTTTAAAGGTACAATCCAACCATATTTACTAAAAAGGTCTAAGACCATAAGAAGATATTTAAAACCTTTATTCCATTTACTAAGCTTTTGCATATCAACTAAATCAGAACACCAAATTTGGTCAACATTATGAACAATAACTCTTCTCTTATTAAAATTACGTCTTATAGGTTTATGTAACTCATCAGCCAATTTTTCTTGCCACCTTAAATTTTGGGCGTTTTTTTTTTATCATGAGCGCCTAAACCTAACTTTCTTTTTTTATCAATCATATTTCTAGCTAACCAATGACCCCATTGTCTCTCCTTCCAAGGAATTGCATCAAGAGCTTTAACCATTTTACTATCAGCTTTATGTTTACAAGCTTTATCATCACCACATACTGTATAGTCAACATCATGTTGCATTGCAATAGCATCTGCTGTGCCAGTTGGCTTATCATATATCTCTAATATTTGACCTGTATTTTTATCAAATTTAACTTGTTTATTTAAATCATTATAGGGACCAGTATACTTATGACCAGGAAGAGTCCAACCACCCTTTGGTTTTGGAAGCTTACCAATGGCTTTATGAATATCTACTCCTTTTCCCTCTATTTTATCAGCTGCTGCATCTGCTGCTTCATCAACATATTGTTTTAATTTATCTTTAGCTTTGTTAGATCTAATAAAGTCAGCTGTTTTTTTTCTTCCACTTTTAACCAATAATTTAGCATCATCAACAATACCCTCACCTTTTATCTTTTTTGATACATCATCAGTGATTGAATCAATAGCTTCATTCAAATACTTTTGACCTATTTGCCTAAATTTAGTTTTAGCTGTGTCAGATTTAATTGCATTTGCTGCTCCTCTCCTTCCTAAGTTTAATAAACCTTTTGCACCTGCTTTTAAACCTTTAAAAAACAACTCATCAAATCCTGATCCATACATTTGTCTTAAACCATTTATTTCATTATTAGATAATAACTTAACCTTATGATTACCACATTCATCACATTTTACTTTAACTGCATGTCTATTATTAATAGTTTTAAAATATTGTTCTGACCCTGGTACATTACCAGTATGTTTTCTCTGTGTAACACAATATATTTCTTTCATTACACTATATTATTAAATAAAAAATCTTTTAAATTATAAAATTACCCCTAAAAGTGGAATACTGTTAAAAGGATTGTTTCGATGTAATAATAGTCCTTTTTTATGGTCTACCTCTTCTCTTTTTATATCATCATTAATTATACTTTTTGTAATATTTTTAACTATTTGTAAGTTTTTTTCAGTATGCTTTAATGTAGTTATATCTTTATATATTTTATAACCACATATATAACAATAAGTAATTATATAAAAATTTTTATCTATATAATCTTTGAATTCTTTTTCATTTCCAGTTAATTCAGTTGTATATTTTTTACATATTAAACAATAAACTTTACTACTTATAGATATTAAAAATTCTTTTTCTTTTTGAATTTCTAATATTTCATTATTTACTTTTTTTATTTCTTTTTCTTTTTTTAAAATATCTTTTTTGAACTTTTTTACATTTTTATAGGTACTATCAAGATATTTTAATTCTTTTAGTTGTTTATTTAAAAATTCTAACATTTGTTTGTTTTTTTTAATTTCTTTATTAAAATTTTTCATTTTATATATTATTTAATATAAAAATCTTTTAAATTATAAAATTGCCCCTAGAAGTGGAATTCTGTTAAAAGGGCTGTTTGGACCTAATAATAGTCCTTTACCTTTTTTAGGTCTACCTCTCTTTCTCTTTACTGCAGTTGCTGGTTTAGCTATTTTCGGTACTCTATGTTTTCTTACTGCTCTTTTTACAGTAGACAAAGAAGGTGTAGCACTACCTTTAACAAATCTAAACTTTGTAATGCCACACTCAGCACATTTACACTTCATAGCATTTCTACCATTACTAGTAACAACTCTCACCTCACTACCAGGAACACACTCAGTTTGTTTTTTTGTTTTACACAATAAGATTTCATATATAATAATTAAATTATAATTTTATTTAAGTACCTAAACTTATATTAAAAAATTTTTAAATCCTATTTATATATATGGATGTTAATGTAATAATAAATGATATTCGTTCACTAGAGATCTTATATGCAGAGGTAAAAAGTTTTTATAAAAGATATAAAAATTTTTTTAGATCATTATGTAATAGAAAAGAGTTGAAATTAGTAAAAGAACATAAAGAATCAGTAAAAAAAGATTTAAGTAAAGCAAGAGATAGACTAATAACTAGAGCAAGAGAATTACAAAAGGAACATAAAGAAGGAGAAGTTAAAATAAAAGATAGAGAAAGAAAACTAGAAGAAAAATATGTAAAATTTGCTTTAAATAAGTCTAAGTTGAAAGATGATGGAAATACTTCTCTATAAATTTTTCATTATAATTTGTATCTTTTCTAAAAACACTTAACAGATCCCAATAATCTGTGCCTTTATGCATTTCATAGAGAAAGTAAAGACAAAAATAACCACAAGTAGTAGTATATAAGTTTTGAATCTGCATGTTTTGATGTAAAAGAGTTAAATTTTTCATCTTAGCATGATTTACTATTTCTTGAAAAGGTGGCATGCCAAAACTATCAAAATAATTAATAACACCATCTCTAACATAAGTTGCAACCCAATGAGATCCACTCATATAATGTGGTTCTAAATTATATATAAATATAGCTAATTTATGATTATGAGGTACTTTAACATCTCTACTTAATACATCTCCAATAGGAATACCTAAATATTTACACCATTCTAAAAGATCAAAATTACTTAATGGAACTGTTTTTTTAAATTTTAATTTTTTTACTTTTTTGTTTACTTGTTTTTTACCTAATAATAATAGGCTGCTTCGTTCTTTTTTTTTTTACCACCTCCTTCTGAAGTAGGTGGTTTACCAACTCTTGGACCTCCCTCACCCCATGTACCAAAAAATGGAGGTGGTCTCATTGGATATTCACTCATTGGCATAATTGCTCCTCCTGTAACTCCTCTACCTCTAAATGCATCTAAAAGCATTGGTATTCCAATACTTGCTAAAATAGTACCTATGCCATTACCA
>CM042747.1:8731157-8739991 GCA_022496165.2 Catalaphyllia jardinei | reverse complement strand
GTGCGAAAAACAGCGTGCGAAAAATAGCGTGCGAAAAACAGCGTGCGGAAAACAGCTTGCGAAAAACAGCGTGCGAAAAACAGCGTGCGAAAAAATTAAAAAATGCACCGTGTGAGGAAGCGAAAGAACGCGGTTCCTTTCTTTTCCTCTCCCCGCGCGCTGTTTTCCGCACTGCACCCCAATTAAGTGAACGCCTGGAAGAGGCTACACCAGAAATGGCTCGTGGCTATTATTGGTCGAGTTTGGTTTCATCTCAGGACAGTAGACACGGCTTCTGATTGGTTTATTGGGAATTTAGGTACGGTAAAAGCCCATTTTTCAATAATAATATTCAATATTTCTATTGCGCCTTTTCTATAAATTATTCAAAAGCGCATCACCATAGTAATTAATAACTAAATTAACAAATCTTCCTATCATGAATCTTAAAATGAGTAGATGAAGAAAATATCTTTAGCCAGAGAATGTTTCCACTTGACTATGGTACAGCTGGCTGCGGTCCTTCGATATTTTTCTTGGAGAGGGTGTCTTGA
The DNA here is from genome assembly GCA_022496165.2 of Catalaphyllia jardinei. NCBI lineage: Eukaryota > Metazoa > Cnidaria > Anthozoa > Scleractinia > Caryophylliidae > Catalaphyllia > Catalaphyllia jardinei. The sequence continues at coordinate 8,739,458 of CM042747.1, read as the reverse complement.
TATGGCGACGATATCGTGCTCACTTGGCCGCATTTTTCCAGGGTACAGTAAATACGTGATCATACTCTTTTGGCTCGTGTCGGTGGCATATACCAAGGCTCGTTTGGTCTCACCATGAGTATTTTGAACCATGGCTCGACCAAACTCGCCTGATGCGATTAGGTATAAACACGTGCTTTGCACTGTTTATATTTTGGCATAGGTTTTTGGCATCACTTTAACAAATCACTTGTCTCTTTGGCAGTCTAAGCCTGTTGATTTTTCTTTCGTTGCTGGCGGTCAATAAGAACTTAAACCACTTCCTCGTGTGTTGAAAACTAAAAAATTTTGCGAAAAGAACTATAACTTCGAATTGTCAAATACTTTTGAAATCGTCTCGGCCAAGAGACTCTTTAGAGACCTTTTAGAATTTAACAGCAAACTCGTTGGACGTCGCGCTCAAAGTCCAGTTCAGAACGAACTCAAGATGTTAGCATTGTAAGCTTCTATCACAGGATTGGCAACCGCGCGTTCACGAGTTCAGTGATAATGCAATAACAAGGAGAGCCTGCGTTCCTGTATTTGTTAGCGGTGTTTTGATAAGTGCATGCACAAAGATTCCATGTGCTCCTGAACTGGTCTCCTGTAGGGAGACATGTTGACAGCCTTCACAGGATAGCATTTACAGTGAGGGAGCACATTCCCCCTCCCTTCCCTCCCTCCCTCTTTCCACCGTTAATTCAGGTCGACGGTTGCCTGTCTCCTCCTCCTCCTCCACGTGGGGGCTCATGGCGCGGTTTCCAGGATTTGCCATCCATGGGACCAGTCTTCATCTAGGAGCTGTGGGAGGCACGGTGGAGGCACGGTGGATAGTGGAAGCTCCAGGGTGTCTCAGGCACCCCAACCTCCATTTGGCGATACTGTTGTTAATTTGCCAAAAAAAGTGAAAACAGAGCACGGTACCAATCAATTTAACAGGTGTTTTATTTACAAAAAAAATACAGTGTCAATAAATAACTAATGACAAATAATCCTCTTTACACATCATTTGAAGCGATCACTATTTAACGCACAATTGTTTTGACCACATGGAAAGTCCACCGCCCGCTAAATCTAATGAATTAAATGCGAGTTCTTTTGCTAAGACATACATCTCCTTCAGGCATCAACAGTAGAAATCACGCTTCGTCCTGGAGAATATAAACACAGAAGTGAAACATTTAATCCCCAAGGATGGACTGCAAATAATTACCCACTGCATAAAATTAAAGTACTTGTGATAAAGCCTTTAAGAAATGTAGCCTGGAACTAGATTGGAAGACATGACTGTGCGATACCGGATGCAACGCTCTAAAGAATGCGGGGAGCGGGTCACGTGGATTTGTAATATACCCGAGGAAGAAGACTACAAAGAAAAGAATACATACAAATCATATGTTAAAACTGTGGAATAAAGTTTCGATTAGCAGAAGAATCAACGCAGTCAAACAAACAAGTTAAGTAGCTGTGATAAAGCCTAAAACAACGACTAGATGAAACAAAACAAAAGCTAAAATTCAGGGAACTTAGCAAGCAGACAGGCTTCAAGAATTGACACTTAATCACTGGTCCCCGGGGGAACAGTGAATTTTGTTTCCCGAGAATCTCAATGTTTCCCGAGACGAAGTCGAGGGAAATATTGGGATTCGAGGGAAACCAGTCCAGCAACAGCGGTCAATATTTCGTGGGTAACAGTGAACTGTATCCCGTTTGACGTCATAGTTTTCGCAATGTTGCCCGCTCATGGCATTTGGCGGGAAACAGTTTCATTGTTAGATGTCATGTGATCATGAACTCGCCAATGAATGGGCACGCTGTAGTGGGGAAAAACGCCAGCTATATAACAATATACGAGTAAAGGGGGTAAGTTTCTAAAGAAACTGTGGTGCTGCGTCGGTGGGAGTATTACAAGATAATTTGGTTTTATCAACTGAGTTGATAATGTGAATTAGCCACCGTAAAGAGATTCAGGAGCTGACGTTTCGAGCGCTAGCCCTTCGTCGGAGCGAATCCTATATATAACAATATAGACTAGCAGTAATCAAAGATTATGAGAGTGCGTTCGACGCCGTATAAACTTTTATACAGATACCTTAAATGACTTCCCTAGCTGACTTTCAACCTCTAAAAACCAACCTTTTTCATCAACAACCGGAGTTTTAAAGAAAGATATTTCAGTGACAAATTGCATGCCATTCTGATTGAACAGGTCTCGGTACAAACTACGTTACGTGACGGCGCCAGGTTCCGACTCGCAAGTTTAATAGGACTGAAATATTTACATCAGCCTTCAGATTTCGTGCTAAATATTCTCACATTATTAACTTGTAATTTGTAAAAGTATATTTTTTGCGAACATTGTTCTAAGCAGGAAGCTCAAATACAAGTAAACATTTGCAATCGCATGCTCGTTCATCGTAAACAAACTCCGTGCGACTGATTCGAGTATTTCCGCTGGCCTGATACAAAGTATACAGTATTTGCATTTCCGTTCCCTGGCTCAAGTTCACTCTTACGCATCTTATAAAATAAACAAGTTCCCCGTGAGCCCGAACGAACGTTTAAATAACATCATACTATTGAATATAATACTACTCAGCCTCGAAATCCCACGGCAAAAGTATCCAACGCCACCTCTGTGATCGAGAGCGCATGGAAAGAAAGTCCAAAGTCTACATGGCCTGCTCACGTGCTCACATGTTCGTTACATGTATTATCACATGTCTCAGTTACGGTACACCAGTTTACTGGCCGTGACCATAGTCAATAACTATGCCGTGACATAGTAACTATGTCGTGACATGCCCTTGCAAAAAATAAGCGGGGTGGCCATTTTCGTGCCCTTACAGGAATGTGGGTTTTCCAAATAATAACCTTACACAGGACAACCAACTCTGCAGAGTCACAGGCCAAAATTAGGATTGCATTCCACTTCGCCGAACGCAAATATAATCGACTGGGGGCGTGTGGTCTTCATGTACTTTCCGGTGTTGTGTGTTGCCGTAGGGTTCAACTCTCTACATTAACATTATGTATAGAATGATGCGGTTTTTAACATCAGTTTCGGACGAAAGCAGGGCATGGCAATGGATTTTCTTCAATGAAAACCCCTAAGATTTAAGACGAAATCCGATAGAAAATCGAGCAATTTCAGGTTTTAGTGGACAAAAATCAGTACCAGAATAATTTTAAGTATTTTACAGTCATTTTTGCATTTTATTAAAGCTAAATACATAAGTAATTCTCTGCAGTAACACCAAAAACAATTTCCCATGGAAACGAGAGAAAATAAATTTGAAAGCGGTTCAGAGAACGTGTGCAAACACAGGAAAAATTTTATCATCACTTTCATTTCACCAGTACTTTCAGATGTTTCATACGAAGTTCAACATTCGTTTTCGACATTTGGTGTTGCTAGAAATGATTTCTCTTGAGAAGATATTTAAAACAGTCACACAGAAGTTTGCAATACCATGCAGATAATCTCGGTATTAGATTTATGTGCACTTGTTACTCGAACGGCTTCTGGTGGATTTCGTCTTAATAGAACAAATGGCAACATTGAACCGACTTGGTCCAAGTTGGCCATTTTGTCTATCAGAGACTTGAGGACTATCTCCTGCTACCCAGCCTGATTCGGGACAATGGTAATGGCAAAGGCAATGGGAATTATGGCACTGGCACCGGCAATGACAATGGCAATTTCTTTAAAATCGTGACACAGGGAGTGGTTGCCCCTTTTCCCGAGCTTGGGGCTCGATACACTAAAAAACTACAAAAGTACAAAAATAATTTGAATATATGTATAGATAGTTCTAGCGACTACAATTAAGTTATTCTTTATTATATAATACCCAAATCAATGCACGCGCTCTGATTGGTCAATCAACTTTGGTTTATTGTGCAGGTAAACTCATGAAAAAATGGCGCGTGATTAACGAATTCTCCTCGTGTTCTACGAACATCCCGTGTGGTTTATTAGCCTATAAACCATAGAAAATTGTGGTCTATTGCTCAATTCTTTATCTAGTCCTCAGCCACTTCTTGTGTAGATCTCGCTGTGCTAGATACTTGTACTACTCTGACAGGACCTCAGGCCGATAAATTCTCTCAGTACTGCCCCGAGCAGGTAAAAAGATAAATACACGTATTGTGCAACAGAGCAAAGATCTTCAAAAGAAGCAGAGAAGCAATGCAGACAGTACGATTACAGAAAAGAATGAACAGACAAAGACAACGGCGACACTTACAACCTGTCCATTAAAATAAAGCTGAGCGTAGTCTACGTACCTTGGTCGACGTACCAGTCTCGTCAGCAGGACTTGGCTGTGGAGGTTTGTAAAATGGATCCCGTGTTTGCATCAGTTCCATAAGGCGTTGATATGAGCCGTTTTCGGGTGGAAAACGGTTTCTCTGCAACGTAAGCCATGATAAGTTTTATTTAATTGCAAATTCATGTGCCCTGTTAACCAATAAGAGCAAACCTTTTTAGCAACTTATCAGTGACAAAGTCAAAACCTATTGTGACCAGCTGGACTCAAGCGCGTTTTCCCGCTCTTGGACTGGTAGGCTTGTGTTGCATGTTTTCCCACGCTTAGAGCCGGCCGCACATTTTCCCGCGCTTGACACTGGATGTTGCTACCTCAAGCCTATTTTTGTGTGTCATTTGCGTTATTGATAGCCAGGTGTCTGTTTCACGACAGTCATCAACGATTAGTAAAGTTTCCGGTTCAGCATTGCCATCTTTGTAGTGTACATGTCTGTGTGAAGCCAAATAGCGGCTGTTTTTTAGATAGAATTATAAAGCTTATAAGTGCCTTGGGTACAGCTTATGTTTACAGATAAATATTTATGCACATGCTGTGTTCTGCTAAATTACTTACACTCATTGAAAGCCTCATGAGTCCTGTTGGCTTCCCAGATGACGAAACCTCTGCCTGTCTCTGTATTGAAATCAAAAAAGCCTCCACTCCCATTTCACCAATTTTATTCCCTGCAATGTAAAATAAAGTTAACAAGGATTATTTCTTGAAGGCTGCATTTACACAAAATACCCTTCAAAACATTTTCAAATAACGTTCCTTGAAATTTACTGCTGTGGCCCAGGTCACTAGGGTGTGTCTTCAAGAATAAGTTGTGGGAGTTATGGCTAGTGCTCTCATCTCCAGATCCAGCGGTCCGGGCTCTATCCCTGGCTTGGGACATTGTGTTGTGTTCTTGGGCAAGACATTTAACTCTCATAGTGTCTCTCTCCACGCAGGTGTTTAAATGGGGGCGGGAGGGGATATGGACTAGCACCCCATCAAGGGGGAGTAGAAACATTCCTAGTCGCTTCATGCTACCCGGTTAAGCTCCGGCCTAATGAGCCATTTGGCTCCTATGAATACGAGTAAAGTAAGCAGGGATGAAACTCTAAGAGAAGTAACTAGCGCGTACCACAAAGAACTCGTGGCTAACACGATTATCGACGAGAAAAACTTACGTGACAAGTTGAGATTAATGAGCGCTTTGTTTCCAGGGATAATAATTTCACCGTTCTCTTCCTTGATAGGATGTTCAAGAAGTGGATTAGGAAACTCCACAACTTCTGGTTGCTACAAAAAAGACAATTTCTTAGAATAACAACACACGGAAATCATGGATGTTACCAAAATTTCTTAAGAGTTTGAAATAGAGAACACATTTAAGTAATATATCAAACACGAGAGACAGTGTTTCATCGGGATATCCAAACACCGAGAAGAGAGTTGAAAATACGACGCGCAGCGGAGTATTTTTGACGAAATTCGAGGTGTTTGGATAGCCGATGAAACACTGTCTTGAGTGTTTGATATATCTTCTCAATTGAAACAAAAACTAAAGAGTAAACGGAGAAGTAAAATCGTCAAAATCTATGCTAATTAAGACCGGGTATCCAAACCTCCTTCACGCTTGTGATTTTCTTTGTTTTAACTTGATGAATTATTAATGAGTTTGAGAAAGAAAATGCACACACTCTTAAATTTGAAAGACATGTTTCGGATACTCGATGCTCCATATCCGATGAATACGGAGTATCCGAAACATGTCTTTTAAAGACTTCAAATTTAATAGTGCATGTGTGAATTTTCTTTAAATATGTTACAGGTAAATCAATATATAGGAATGGTTAATGAGGAAGATTAATGATTCTATCAAGCTCTTATGTCATGAAACGTAGATTTCACCTGTAGCCTTCACACCCGTGGCAAACTTATTTCTTTTTCGGCGAGTTGCATCACGAGCCCATTAAAAAAATTCGCAACCGCAGCAACTGTTACGGGTTACGGCCCTTATTTACAGCCCTGCTGGTGCTTCCGTGTACTTGGGCTTTCACAGGCACAAGAGAAGCAATAACAATTAACTTATCACCTCCTGTTCAGGTTGTTGCACTTTCTTGTCTCCCTTGGTGCTTGTTACTTTCTTTCCTTTACCAACGCTCTTGTTCATAGCTTCCGTGGAGGCAACTGTGTGTGAAAACACACTCATCAACGCATTGCGTTTTGGCATTAAGACTTTATTCGTCTATTCCTCATTTGAGCAGTTTTTAATTGAATGTCGAAAGCACTCTGGTTTCAGAATTGGTTTTACGATTGGCTGAATTTTCTAATTGGCAAGTAACTGATTTAAACTCGTTCAGTTTAAAACCGGTCTAAACGAGGTAAGGAAAACACTTACACACAATTTGTGTGCCTAAGGGCCGAGAGTCTGCGGCGGCATAGGTAAAGGTAGCCCTGGACTGAAGTTCTCTGAAGCCTCTTTCTTGGCACAGCGCGAGAATATGCGCTCGGCTTTTCGTGTGCTTGAATTAGGACCGCACAACATGCAACAACATGCTCAAGTGAGAAGAGTGTTAATTGTCGTTTGTTTCCAGTAATTTATGAGAGCCGTTTTTGGGTAGCCATTTGAAGGGGGAGTGGAGTGGAGACTTTGGCCATCCTCTGTGACCCAGGAACAGTTACCTGGGTTTTCCCGCCCCCACTAACTGCCCCTGGGTCTCCGAGTATGAACTTTGGGATTTCCCTTTGAGCTATGCGCTATTACAAACTTTCAATAGAATGTCAAATGATTACGGTTGTTTCACGCAGAACCGCTTTTAAAAGGTTCTTACGTGTAGTTACACATAAAATACATTTTTTTTCTGTCTTGTCCTACTTACTTTTCTTCGCTTTGTCTGTTTCTTGCTTTTTTGTGTCCTGGCAAACAAACATTCCAATAAATGTAAGTGAGAGCACTGTGTGTACAGCTATTTCAGATATAGCTTTCAAGGCTAGTGATTGTGATATCAAGTGAAAATCCTTGACAAATTAAGAAGCAACAATTTCATTGGCACTATGGTCCCTGCAGAAACTCGTCTGTAGGCAATACGATCCAGTTGCTGTTAAAGTCATCATCATCATCATTTTATTTCTTCAAAAAAATTACATATTTTACAGTTGGACTGGCCCGCGGATAGCAATGCTAGTCTAGGCGGGCCAGTCGATCAATTATCACAAATTATTTATTATTATTATTATTACTATTATTAGATTTATTAGTATTAATATAACTACGAAAAGTAGAACCTTAAAGTTAAAACAACTCCCTCAACCAAATATACTGTGTGTTAAGGAAGTGTCGGAACTGAATTTATTCAAGAACCCAGAAGGTTATTGGGCCGGGACCCTAGAATACCTATAGAATCACTGAAATAAAAAAAACTGTACTCCTCAACTGGTAATTATTTTCAAGGACCACTACAGTTATTTTCAAGGACCACAAGAACGAATAAAAGCACTCAAAGCCAAATTCTCAGAACTATCAATGAACTAAAGATAACAACCTGTTAGGAGAATGAATATTTTTAGCTATAATACAATAATATAATATAATAGGAATTGAACGGCATCCTGATGTTTGATAATTTTGTCACAGCTGCAAAAATACAAGCCTTTAGAGATCGAAAAATAAACCGTTTTCTTTAACATTAACATAACTGTTTGGCTACTTGGACAAAATGGTTAGTTTTTACACTATGGTACTAACAAAAACTTTGGTTATTGCTGCAAATGTTACTGTTGATCGTGTGAAGAGACGAAAAGGCTACAAAGGAAAAAATCAATGTCAAACTGCGTATGAGCTGGGAAAGGAGTTAAGTTAGTGATTATTTGAAATGCTTCTACAAGGGTTAGGGTTATTAATCAAGCAATCAGTCAGTTAATTAAAATCAGATGGCCTACAGTAGCACAGTTTCGTTGGTTTGTTTCATTGTGAAACACACAAACT
>CM042747.1:8711157-8726157 GCA_022496165.2 Catalaphyllia jardinei | reverse complement strand
TGCAAGTGGGCTGAAATGCAGTGATCACGAAGAAAGTGAAGCTTTTTCTCTGATGCAGATCTTGTTGGTTAAAAATATAATATTATGTGTAAGTAATAAAATATTAAGGGCATTAGATGACCTCTCTAATAATGGCATGTAGCAGGGCTGCAAGGTAGAATTATTTTATTATAAATACCTATTAGGTATACCAGTATACAGTTGAACCTCCCATTATGAAATGTCAAGCCCAGGTGGTCGCTTGCAGGAGGTGGTCGCTTACAAGAGTTTAGACCATGTTGAGTCAAAATTTTGCCTCATTAGCATAAGGTGAATAAAAAGAAACAGAGAGGTGGTCGTTACGAGAGGTGGTCACAACAGGCGGTTAAACTCTACGTAGTACACAAAAATCTAAATACTAAATTAAATCTACAACCCCATTTAAAAAGAAACAGAGAGGTGGTCGTTTACGAGAGGTGTTTGCAACAGGAGGTTAAACTGTATGTAGTCCACAAAAATCTAAATTATAGTTACTAAATTTTATTACTTGCCACTGTCAGTGACATAAGCATGTAGTTCAATTCTTCACATACATGTAAATAGTAATTGATGTAACAAAGACAGTACATAAGTTGTCATTTTTCCTGTGACCTCACAATCAGTGACATACATGTAACATTAAGTTTCAATGTTACTTTGACCTGGCTTGAAGTTTTGAAAACTTCTAGCTAAAAGTTTTAAGTAGTTACCCCAAAAACTGTAACATTGTGACATAAATTTCTAGTAATACTCACTCAATTGTAGTTAACTTCTCCAGTGGTGGTAATGTTACAGTTAAGATATTTAAAATTCTATCATCTATTTTCCATCCTAGATTTAAACAATGAAAATATCTCAAGATTAAAATTATGAGCTATAATTAATAACTAAATAAAATAGCACAAAACTATTAGGAATGTCACATTTAAAAAGAAAAGGAGTTAATAATTACAAGAACATGCACCCAGTGAAATGTGGAATGACTGGTTCATAGATCTTAAAAGACACAGTATTCATAGGAAATCCAATACCATCATTCTAAGAAAACTTGAAACAATTAATTCACCTTACCTCGAATATAAATCTCCTTGATATGAGATTTATTTCCCTCCTCTTCAGTTTCAACCTCCACTCTGGGTTTAAAGTAATCATATTTTTCTTTGATGTTATATGTTGTGGGTCGTTCTTCAGTTTCATTTCCAGGAATGGTTGCTGTTTCATCAACTTTACTACTGTCATCTTTCTTCTCAGCTGTAAAATAACCAGATACAGTTAATGGAGCTTGATGGCCATGGAGAGGTGTCTCAAAAGCGAAGACCTAAGACCTAGGATCCAGGAGCTGCAGAATTTCAAAAATGAAAAAAAGACCTAAGAGTCCATTCTGAATCTCAATTGGGAGGGATAGGAGATTCAGAGGGTCTTAGGTCTTACATGTAAATCTTAGTTTTTGAGACGTCCCTTATTGACCAGTGCTGCATAAAGGCATATATTTAGAACTTTACTAAAAGTAATTTGACTTTTTACCAAGAACTTGAAATTGTAATTTAATTTACAAGTTCTTAAAAACTCTTAGATATTATTTCACAACAAGCTTATTAACCCTTCACTGCCCAAGAGTGACTTATAGATTTTACTCTGTCGAACACCAGACGATTTTACTCGTCAAAGGGAGACCCCTTTGGCAGAAAAGGGTTAAAAAACTATCTTCCTTAACCCTTTACTGCCCAAGAGGGACTTACAGATTTTACTGTGTGGAACACCAGATGATTTTACTTGTCAAAGGGAGACCCCTTGAGCAGTAAAGGGTTAAATCTCTAGTTCAATTTCACAAAAGATCCCTGACAATTAAGCCCTACATGTAGTTATTGATAACTGAGCCACAACAGAGTTATCATGGCATACCATCTTTCTTGTCCTGCTTTCCTACTGGGGTGTTATCTTGGGGTATGACATTTGGTGTTGGTGGGCGATGAGGTCGTGGAACGACTTGCATGTTTGAGAAACCTGCTCTTGTACATAATTCACAAAAATCCACTTCGAAGCTCCCTGTTGGAGTGTAAGGTTCTGAAAGTAAAGCGTAAACCTGATTAAAACTGGTCAACTCAATGACTCTACCGGTTTCTATCTGCCTATTAAGAACAGCCCTAAGAAAACATGCACACTGATTGGTTAAACATAGTGTTTCTATAACTTGGAGACACAGAATTGGCACAAGCTGTTGATGTGATAATGGCGTGAGTAAAGAGAATTTCCATTTTGATAATCAAAGTTAACAAGTTGCTTTTCTTTTTCTCACCGCAGTGCTTTCTAAAAGAAATAGAAAACATGTTCTCTGTGTTTCTATCAAGTTATAGCAACACTAGTGAAAGTTTGGGAGAACTTGAAAAAGCTGTGGCACCTGCGGCTTGTGTTCCCACAGCATTTCTCGTTCTCCCAAACTTCCACTGGTGTTTCTAGAACTTGATAGAAACAAGGTACACACTCTCTATTTCTTCGTATTAGCACAAAGAGCAATTTTCAAACTTCTTGCAAACCACATGTAACAAACATCATTCAAAGCATTTTCCACTATTACAGAATGCAAACTGTAATACACAGATCTGCATACGACCTGTTTAACCTGTCATAATTTGTCCTTTTCGGCTGGCAACATCCATCTTGCTGATTTTAATTTTGGTCCTACAATAACAGTAACTATAATAAAACTAATAATCCATGAAAGCTAATTCAAAATCTGTTCTATAGTACCTGTCAAACTAACACGAACTCTTACAGCACTGGACCGTGAGGCTCTCATTATGATTAGTAACTAATCAAAAGCTGTGGAAACTCAGTGACCAGAAACTAGACTGTTACTAAAAATGCTGTACTGCAAGCTTAACGGTAATCTAGTTCATATTCCAAACAACTCCTTTTTTAATAAAATGTAGTCATGCAAGGTAAATATTATGACATGTCCCAAGACCTGCAAATAAAGGCATGATTAAAAAGTACAGTTCAGCTATAATACACTAGACTTGCTCTCTACTGCATGCATATGTCAGCATAGCAAACATATTTGTGCTCGTTACATACATGTTGAATACCAGATTTAAACATTTTAATATGCAAGAGCACTATACTCATTGAAAAGTTAAGCAAATTAAATCATGACTGTGCAATATTTTCTTGAGTACCTGTTTTTAATTATCAGTGATTAATAGATTTACTGAGACATTTCAGTATTAAAGGCTTACTTGTAAGCCCTACAATAACAAAAAACTGCCTCCAAATTATTACATGCTTAATTGATGTCCTTGGCATAAACTATGATTTTTAAAAATGTCAGTGATCGCTAGAAACCAGCAGGTCACCTTCAGAAAATAATTTCAAGATTATAGTGCTGTTTATAGTATCTTATAATTTGTTTTTCTATACAGTGTGTACTACACTTTGTCAATATTATACTTTAAGCAACTACAGATTAATTCACAAATTAAGTCACCATAATCAGATATGAAGTTTTCTTGCTCAGGAATTTCTGTTATGGACTCCATAAAGAAAAACAAGGCCAGAGACTGGTATATAAAATCTTCATTGCATTGTGTTCTTGAAGATATTTTCACTGCCTTGATATAGCTGGCTCACACTCAATGCATTAAGTGCTGATGTGAACCCATAACCTCTTTGTTGCCAACAAACAAACAACTAAACAATTCAGAATGACCACAAAAAGTTCATTAATAATAACATTACAAATTCAGGACATCAATAATTTGGCTCCATTCTCTTGGCTGTTTGAGCTTTCTTTTGCAAAAAATTCTCACGACTAAAGTTGCAGTTTGGCAGATGCATTTGTAGCACAGTGCAAAAATGCATGTACAAATGATCTTTCATTAATGACTGCTTAGTCCATAAAATGACAAGATACTAATCATCTGCTATCTAATCATATATATATATCTACATAAATGTCCCAGCATTAATATTCATTGTATATACAACACAATAATCTAAAATGTCCCTCATTCAATTTGTCTTTGAACAACAAAACAAAAGAAAACAAAAAAGTTATATACATAAAACATATTTTCTTTGTCATAATTTGTCCAGAAACATCTTATAAAATAATATGTATACTAACTAGTTTTCTGAAGCATGCAAAAAGTGTATGTACCTGTTGGCAACAAGTGCTAAAAGAGGATTATGAGGATTAGTCTAAAAATCTCTGTCACTTATTGCATGTAAACAAAGGGTATTAACTATTGTGAGTAAATGCCTCATCTTAATTAGCATTTAAGCAAGCCCCAATTAACCAGTGGTTGTTTTCTATATCATATGCCACGTGAATGTAAAATGCTATCAAAATGAAAGTTCATTAGTGTCATAATTAGTTGGCTATATATGACAACTATGAAAGGGGATTAACAGGAAGACCCTTGATCAGATGTTAGGTTTAAAAGTCACTCTGCAGTACATATGGAGCCCATTTACATTGATGAAAACTCATGTGCAGTTACAGTGTATGATTCAACCTGTGGGTGCCTGGCTAGATACTGTAACTTGTGTCAGCATAGTCTCAAGTAAGTCTTCATTTGTATTATGATTTCTGCAACTGTAGTGAGTATAATAGGAGAACTGCATCTGCATAAGGAGAACATGCATCAGCATGCCTTAGACATACAGGTGTACTGGACTAATTATTATCATTATTATGTTGGTGCAGTTCTCCACAACTGGATTGACTTGAAGATTGGAATTTTGACTAATGCTGACTTATTGCCTCTTTGGGCAGGGCTCTAAGCTTGACCAGCTAGGCTTGTCAGTGAGTTAGTACATGACCATCTACATACTTAGGTTGTAACAATTGAAACTGTCAAAGATGAATTAACTGATGGCCTCCTCTCCCTCTTACTTCAACAAAGTAGAAACTTATTTGTAACTGCAGCATTGGCAAAAGAAAAATGTCTTTTTTTAAGGTGAACCTGGTTCTTTATGCTTCTTCCAATGAAATGAATAGAATTGATATTACTCCTTGATTACATTTTATCTTCCATAAACACTGACGTATTCTTCAATAGTTTATGGATGGGAGCTGATGGAGTCAAAGCTGAAATCACTTAATGAATAAGTTTTATTCTTGACTGAAAAGTGAGAACTACTATTGTCAAGAATTTTACATGATTTGAGTTCTCAGTAGTGAAGTCTATAATTTATTTTGTCATTTCTTCTACCAATATCCAGAAACATTGCAAGTCATTCCTTTCTTGAGAACAAGTTTTCTATAATTATATACTAGCTATAGTGGTTACAGGTGGCTTCAAGAGGCATTTTAATTTATGCCCATATTATTTTTGGGACTGTTCGAAGTAAAACTGACACAAGTCCTTTCCTTCACAAATTTGTGCAAGTGCTCGGGTGCTAGCTACATGTATACTGATCTTTGTAGCTTCCAGATCTAGACGGCACAATCCATTCAAACAAAATTTCCGGTAATTTCGGTTTAAAATTGAATGGATTGGTTCGGTCCAAATGACCAGTCCACCTTTTGAGGTGGACCACTTTTCTTGGTTGGACTGGTCCAATAGACCCTTCTCTAAAATGATAGCCAAAAATTCAAATGAGTTAAAATTAGCTACTACCAACCCTGAAAAGTGTCGTTAATTTTGTCAAACCTGCACTACACATGAACAAAACATGCTACATTCCTTTGACAAACATTCATAGTTTCATGCTACAAACGAAACATTTTCGTTGGTCCAGTCAATACAGTTGTCTGGGAAACTGTCTCCTTTGAAAAGTAAACCTGCGCGAAAAAATGTTCACGCTTCCCGGTTGAACGCAAATGGTAGTAAAATAAAAAAATGTATACCAGCACTAGAAAGAACACCAGTCCTTTACTTTAGTAAAACACCTTACTGCAAAGTTTCAGCATTTCAGGTGCCATATCAGCTGAGAAAAGTTACGTTGAAAAAATGGAAAATTTACAGATGTTTGTATGACTGGGGGTATGCACACCCCCAGTCATATAAACATCTCTAAATTTTTCAATTTTCAACTTACATTTTCTCAGCTGATATTACACCTGAAATGCTGAAACTTTGTAGGGTTATTAAACTAAAGGACTGGTGTTCTTTCTAGTGCTGGTATACGTTTTTAACTTTGACTTATTTGAAATTTCGGCCACTATTTTGGAGAAGGGTCTATTGAAATTATGGACCACTCCATTTGACTATTCCGACCCATTCTCAATCCTAGTACCTCGCTGTTTGGTATTTTCCATGTACAAAATAGAGGAAAGCACTTATTGAAGATTTTATGGATTGTTAATAGCAGATATATCAGAGTTACTCGTACATGTATGTGCAGTTCAACAGGTCTGACTAGCTGCTTCACATGCCAAGAGCATGTTTTGGCTGTTAACAGCTCTCAAAGACCATTTATTTCCTGATAGACTTTTTGTGGTGTTTGAACTCATATGGCAAATATCTGGGAACGGTCTTCTAAAAATAACCCGTTACACAGGTTAAATTACCACACATGAAACAGCTTACACAAAATCATTGATATCACCTCAAAAATCAGCATCTAGCTCTAATACAAGAAACAGTGATCCAACATTCTCCACTTAAGATGAGTGTGTAACTTGTTTTGCGAGTGGAATGGAACAAGACTGTTTAGACCTGCCATAGTCCCTTCGACACCAAGATATTTTCAAACCTCAGCCTGGAAATTGTGATTGAATGGATTGTGCTCAGAAACCTTTTAATCTAGAACTTGGATTACAAGTGATAGTTTTTCTGTAGTCAAACACTGAGGTGTAATGATTAGCTTGTGATTGGTTTAATTTACCATTAATATGGGCTGTCGCTGATTAGCAGGCTTCCTAGTCTGTAGGGATAGTTGGTAGTTAATATCATAGAACACAAATAAAGTTGTTGTTGTTAATTTGCAGCTGTAGAATCCAAGAAGTCAAGAGCCTTAATGTTTGAATATCTGAGACTGAGATGATTTTCGACAGTTGCACAGAAAAGAAACATACAAAAATGTGACCCTCTGACTCATCATAAAGGATTCCAAGCTTCTAAGATCCAAACAAAAGTTAATTTCTGAAATTCATGAATTTCTAGTCACCAATTGCTAACCCTCACAACCCTAAATTGTGATATAAAATGTATTATTTTGAAATATTTCTAACATAACAGTGTGTGTACACTGTACAAAAAACATGCATTCTCTGTCCTGAAAATTTAGCTGAAGATGGTCGTGACTCAAATTGTCACAAGTTAGGGTAAGGTTAACTCACTAACAGCCAAAGCTGAGCAGTCACCAAAAGAATATAAATTTATAAAGGAAAGTACATGTTAAAATCGTTTGACTCTATAGTCAATCGATCATGTCCTGCACATTGGTAAGAAAACACTAGAATAAGTCATGGAGCTTTCAGGCCTCAAAATTGAATAATGCACACCAGATCCCCACTAATCACCGCACTGTTCGAGCTTATTAACCTGTAAACGGTTGTAGAGTACAACTCCATGTACATGTATTAAGGTCGACAACAAAATTATTTGAAGGTCAAGGCAGCGCTCGCACTATTCAATACGCGTGACTCACATTACTGACAAAATGAAATGAATACTTAAGCCAAACACGCAATTACCTCCATACCACATGAATGTGCTCAGGTAGTCTTCTTCCTCTTCGATTTCTACCGCGATCGAAAGCCGAGGGCTATTTCCTCTGTCCGATTTCCTCAGCGCGCGCTTCATTCGAGAAACAGAACGTAGCGTTGCAAACATTGTGATCTCATAAGCTAGTCAGATCACATCGGTCAATATAGGTTAGACAGAGTATTCCGTGTCCCTAACAACCTAAATCTTTGTCAATTTACCATGAAAAGAAAAGATCTTTCTATTCTTGAACAGTGAGTCAACAAAAGTTGACAAGGGACGACAAGCGAACGAATGAAATCGATAAGTTAATACCTTTCATTGCACAGGGGACATCAATAAGGAAAAAGTAATTGTTCTTGACAGAAGAAGAACGTCGTACGTTGAAATGACAATGTCAAAATTGCCATTAGGCTTTATTAACGATTGTTTTAAACGCCGATTGCCCAATATCTCTCAATGACTAGCGGGACTGGAAAAACGGCGGGCAATATCTTTCGACTCCTTGAATACAACTGCTAGTACCTTACAGCATTTAAACAAAACATTAAGAAATACAAAATCGACTTTTTTCTAGATTGAATGATATATTGTGGAAACGTTTATTCCGATATCCTGGCGCTGAATCTAATTTCCCGCCCCACGACTTGCAATTTCATTGATCATGTGCAGCAGTTCATATTTGAAGCTCTGACGTGCGTTCAGACCGACTAACGTTTGTTTACTGACAAACAATAACAAAACAAGAGTTCTTAAAAGCCACAAATAATTTCTAGATAATAACAGTTTATGCTGTACTAAACGTGAGTAGAGAAAACAAGTCCAACTAAAAAAACCAGAGCAAATAACTTACGCGCATTCACAGCTAACGGAGAAGAAGCTTACCCAATTCAACAGTCTGTTCTTCACTTTCCTTCGCATTTTCTACAGGCGTTTTATCTCCCGCTCCTTTATCACCAGAAGTACTACTTTTTTCGGTTTTATCAACTTTATCAGCCTTCTCTGTTGCTGTTTTCTTTGCCATTTCACTTTGCTAAAGACAGCAATAAGTCAGCGAATATCCGCCATGTTGGTTGCCGCTCTCAGTCCCCATGGTAACAGGTGGTAACGGAGAAGTGGGAGTTCATGTCAGCGGTATCTTATTCCGCGCGCGGTTTTCGTCAGCCTCCGCGGCCGTCCGCGGCCCTCCGCGTGGGCTCTCGCGTGTTTGTTCCAGTGACCTACGTTTAGTTTTTTTTAGAGGCATGTTTCTGGTTGAGGTTTTGTTGCTCTTTTGGATACTTTTGTGTAATGGGATACGCCTCGGTGGGATATCGGGGTTCTCATTAATTTGTCGCTTAGTCATGGTTCGTGTTTTGGCGAGACGCAGCCGTGTTTAAATACTCCTGCGAGACCAAGTGTATAGAAGTGTACAAATTAGGTACGATTAGGCACTTACAGCAGTACCTATAGACCAGTTCAGACATACATCCAGCCATGTCAGGTCAGTGTCAGGGTCTCTAACAGTTAACTCAACGTGTCTGAACATATTTTTCTAGCTAGAATTCACTCAGAGGTAGTAGATTGGATTGGGGATGTTAGGAAAATAAGTGGAGGCTGCTGTGTGATTCAAGTGTCTTTCATCGGCTGCATCAGCCCCATTGTCTGATTCCAGACTGGATATGGACTGGCAAATATGCTCTAAGTTGGTGTAACTGAATATTTCTTCATATAGTCTAAGACGTGTTTAAGATCAAGAGATGTCCCTGGATGACAAGACACAGAACACTCTTAAAAACTGCACTTATGTCCAGGATTGAACGCGAGTATTGTTTAATTAGTACTTCATATTTGACAGAGATATTTGAAATTTTCATGTCACTTCATATTTGACAGAATTGTTTGTGTTTTGGTTACTTTTTACCAAAGAGGACACATTTTAATTTGTGATGCTTATCATAAGGAATTTGAATCTCATTAGCGTTCAATCCCGGACATATCTGAAAAACAAATCAAGTAACAGACCTCGGTTCCCACCGAGGTCAAAAGATTTTTTCTTTACCTCGTGTGGTTCCCTGATTCCCTTTACTAGGGCTAACGCCCAGTGGGTTATTCATGGGTTAAATTAGCACTAAAATTTACACTTCAGAGTTAATTCTCTGTTACTTCATTTGTGTTCATAGTGCTACGCGGCACAACATTCATATCTGAAAAACAGTTGACCTCATCAATTCCGAAAAAAGAACGGTGTGATGAAACCCACCATGCAAGCGTCAAATTATTCTAAAACAAATTTGAAATTCAAACACCAATGAAATACAACCAAACACATTACTGTTTACAAATCCACGGTCAGTTCAAAGTTTAGTTGTTTCCTCATAACCTGCCGAAAACATTTATTTCAATCTGCATTTCAATTAATCCATTTAGGATTACAGTTAACGTTTTCAAGGGTTGCTCCGGTTAGATTTTATGGCCTATATAATTTTATTTTTGAAGTTTGTTCGGTGATCTTTCTTTCAATAGAAGACCTGCCATCGTGCTGGTACTTCTGCGCCCGTCACCTCAAGACGTCTTTTTGTTAGACTGCCTCGACCAATCACCGTTAAGCACCTTCTACAATAATCTACAAAAAGTAGTTGAAAGGAAAATGTCTGAACTTCCCTGATCAACACACAAAGCTTTTAACTATAGCAACTGAGGGAAGTGTTTTGCTATCAAAAGCTGCCGCTTTCGAGGAAACTGATCTAATCATTTTCCCGTGTGAACAAAGTTGCGTCACTCACCAGCCGAGCTTGTTGTTTTCTGAGCGATAATTTTTGCTTGGTCATCGATTCAGGGATTAAGTCTGGAGGGATAGTTGAACTACAGTAGAGTTTGGATGGCGTTTTGATCTTTCCTTTTTTTCATCTTGATAAGTTAAAATCTCCATCATCACTGGCGGGGCATTATCAGTAACAGGAACATGGTCTCTACTTGGTCGACTGACATAAGATGGTCTAAGCTTCGCCAATTTGAGTACGGCGAGCCAAACAACCACGCCGGAGAACTGAAGAAAGCTTTAAACACAGCAAGCGACGAAAGTGACGATGAATGGTTAGCTCAGCTCGAAAGAGACTATGCTACCGCGAAGCGAAAACATCGAACTTATTGGACGTCTCTGGAGCGAGTTCTTGCACTTGCGCTTATAATTTTCGTCATTATTACCATATCTTTAGCTTTTGTTCTGATATACAAACAATATCATATAGCTGTTATATTCGGTAGCAGTGGATACGGTCCAGATATCTGCGAGACACCGGGATGTGTGGCTGCAACATACAGTATTATAAATCACGTGGACAAAGCAGTGGACCCGTGCGCCGACTTTTACAATTACGCGTGCGGGAACTGGTTCAAGAGCATTTTTATCCCACCGGGTCATTCAAAGTGGACCGCTTTTCATCAGGTTTCCGACAACAACCTGATTATCCTGAAGAAGATTCTTCAAAAAGCACACTTTGGTGTTAATGAAACTGCTACGATTTTCAGTAAAGTGAAGGATTATTTCTCAGCTTGCATGAATAAAACCGTGGTCGAAAGTCGTGGTGCAGAGCCTCTCAATAAACTTATTCACTATGTGGGATCTTGGACAATAACCAACGCTTCTGATGTAGGGCCCTGGTCTCCGGAGTCATGGAATTTTGAACAAGCCCTCAGTAGAATTCACAAACTGAAGAGCATGCCTTTGTTTTATATGTTTGTATCTGCAGATGATCGCAACTCAAGTCACAATATCATGCAGGTGGGTGTGGAGAAGTGCTGGGAAGAGAGCCTGAGTGTACTCCACTAATAGCTTTGCTTTTTCCCAAAATCACAATCTTTAAATTTGAGACTAAAAAACAAAAAACTTTATTTTAAACAGGGGCTACCTCTCCTCTGAGAGATCTGTCGGAGACTTTTATCCCTCAAGCTTACATGATAGAGAGTAAAAAGCTTTGAAAAAAAGAGCAATTTTTGCGCTTCGCTGCTGAAGCGAATGTTGAAAAAGTACAGACGCAGGCCCTGGTCGACCATCGACGGCAGGTTTCATCAAATACTGTATAAAGATAGGTTGAGAAGAACGCAGTCAGTAGGGTTGCTGTAGAAGTCAGCCTTAATAATTAGGATGAAACAAGAATTTGCCGAACTGCTAAGATGGCATGTAGATAACTCCTACCTATACGTTCACTTCTGCGTCTCGGACAAACGATCGCAACATTTCAAGGCAACCTATCGCAACACTGTTGGCGCGTTTGGCCACCCTGTTGCCACGTGTTATGAAAATTGTGCGCTATTGGCTCAAATTTGACCATTTTCAAACTTGAGCCAACAACACACAGCATGTCGCAACCTGTCGTAACATATTGCCCCCAACAATGTTGCGATATGTTGCATCGTTTGGTCGCGAGTTGCCTTCATGTCCTGTCCGCTCCACCTCTGTCAACTCATTGAACCACATGGAGGGTAGAGAAGGGTTCAGGAGAATGAAAAATAGTTTTTATGACAACCTTTCCTTTTTAGGTCCAGCAAGCGGGTATTACATTGTCAGACAGAGATTATTACTTTAGAAATGAATCAGACAAGGTAAATACCATCTTAGTATAAGTGGCTTATCCACTCTCTTCTTTTTTGCATACTTTGTAGCATAAAATAACCAGACACGTGGTTATTCCGACACGTAACACGTTCGCGGTTCATGACTGCAGACTGCGGGAAATTCTATAGTCACTCTTTTCTTGCTAGTTTTAAAATAAAAAAAAGTTTTAAAATCTTTTTAGCTCAAACAACGAGGGCAATGAGAAGTGTTGCAACGCTTTTGGCTGGCATTGTGAGAACCAGGTTCCATAGGCAACAACACATTTGGGCATAGCAAACAAACCCTAATGCAAATTGAATTATTTTTTCTAGCTTGGATTTTTAACGTATAGTTTTTTAAATTGTACATTTATAATATTTATTATATGTATTACTGTTGCATTTCTCTGCTAACAGTAAATAAAGTATTAACTATTATTATTATTATTATTACTACTATTATTATTATTATCATTACTAAATTTAATTAAAGGAGTTTTACCACTTGGCTCTTTTTTGTATATTTTTAGTTCAAACTCTATATAAAGAACATTGAAACGACTTTTGTGCATAAAGGGAACATTGATACAATATTTCAGTAACTCTACAAGGAAACAATAACCGAAACTCGCGCGTTCACTCGCGCGTTCATTTGGTATTCGTTGATCATTTTTTTGGATGACTAAACAATTGTTCTACTCAGCCTTGAGCAATAACGTGAGTTTAGTCAACTCGGCTTACATCCTCGTTGTCGAGGTGTCCATTGTTTGTTCCAAACGCTTTCGCAGGATAATGGTTGTCTTAAACTCCTAGGTTTGTTTTGTAGGTCCTGCAAGCGTACAAAGAGTTTATGGTAAAGGTAGGTACACTCTTAGGTGGTGAGGCGAATAGCACACAACATCAGATGGAGGAAGTGTTTCAGCTTGAGAAGAAACTTGCCGAGATTTATGAACCGAAAGAACGGCTGAGAGACATGGAGAAGATTTATCACAAGATGACAGTCGCAGAACTTCAACAACTGGCACCTGCGGTAAGAAGTGTTTTTTTGCCAACTGTCCTAAGCTTACAAAATATATACTCCTAACTGCTCTTAGTCTGTTCCAGGCGTTCATGTACATTAATTGAGATTAAAGAGGAAAGGTCGAAAGGCGGTGAGAGAAAGCAGGGTAGGGGGTTGGTGTGTGGGGCGTTTTTCCACGCTGCTCTCCTATCATATATGTTCTCTCGCTTTTTGTGCGCTGCTCCTCCACCAACTGAATGGCTGGAACAAGGAACACCTCGCTGGACATATTTCTCTCAGGAGTACTCTCAGGAGATCTAAGCTTAAATTTACATGTTTTTTTAACCAATATGGTCAAGTCATTTATCTTTTCCAAGGTGAAAAGCTAGGAACAAAGAAAATCGTATGGGCACACCATTCGCTGCTACTGGGTTAGACATTCTAAGCTAGCCTTTGTGTGTTTTTCTTCACTTCTTGTGAAGTGGAAAGAGAAAACTAGGCATTTATCATAGTTTGGGTGCATTTGACCTCATTTTACTGTTTTATTTCCGCTATATAGATTTCATGGTTGGATTACATGAATGCGATGTTTAGCAGTCCAGTCACACATCAGGAGTCTTTGGTGGTTTATACACCGGAGTACTTGAAAAACATGTCCAACCTTGTCATCAGAACAGATCGGAGGTAACTATCATGATAGACAGTCTAATCTAGTCGCTAACAAAATGAAAACAAATTAGCGAACGAAGAACTGAACGAACGAACAGACAAAAACTAACTTAACAAAGTACACAGTACCTCACTGGTCGAGAAAAAAAGGCACAGGGTTACCCTCCAAAACAGTCAAGGGTCACTGAACTGAAAAGAACTCTATGTTAACTTTTAGTACTAAGAAAGCTAACTTGGAACTCTTGACATTGTGTGTCAGTTCAACTCAACGCCACTGCCTGTGGCTGAATAAGTTAACACACTTCTTTCCTTCTGATGTCGTAAGAACGGTTGTTGTTATTCATCGTGGTGTAGTACAATAATAACCAAGTATTTCTGTTTGTATAATGATGTGGTACTTGTGATGCAGACCGCGACGTTTGGACTGCACACTGCTGGTCTTCATCAGGCGATGATGGTTACGCGTCATGGCTAGATTGCTACCCACAGGCGAGAGAGGCAATATTCCTGGTCTCCAAAATAAGACGTTACTGCTGTAATCTATTGAAAAAGTTAACTAGCTTTTCCTTTTTCTTTACCGATGAGAGGCACACCAGGCACTATTTCCCAATGGCGAGTGGGATGGTTATGGATCAGAGCCCTTGTCGCAGTTACTATGTTGTGTTCTTGGGGAAGACACTTTACTCTCGCACTGCCATTCTCTACCCCGGTGTATAAATGTATACCGACGTCTTCAAGGCGAGGGCTAACCCTGCAATGGACTAACATCCCATCTATGAAGGAGTAGCAATACTGTTTGTCACGTGATGCTACCGATCGAAGATAAGCGTCGGCTGATGCCTCACCTTCTAGCCTTTGAACACAGACTTTACCTTTGACTGATTTTCCCCTTACAGAATCCTGGCCAATTACATGGTGTGGCATCTTATAAAGCCGCTGATAGGAGAGCTGTCCAAACCGTTCCGTGATGCATCACTGGAATTGTTGAAAGTGGAGAAGGGGGTGGAAACTGGAGCCTCGCCCTGGAAAAGCTGCGTCACTAAAACTAACTCAGTCATGGGATTTGCCACAGGCTACCTGTACATA
>CM042747.1:8682477-8684201 GCA_022496165.2 Catalaphyllia jardinei | reverse complement strand
CAAGCTTGTGGGGTCGTGTATAAATAAAAAGAAAACATAAAAATATATTAAAATGGTAGAATCATACTTAATAATAATATTAACAGTATTTACAACAGTATCAGCTAATAGATCATTAATTGTATATGAAATCGGCATTTCTACGCCGCGTAGTCGAGGCGGAGGTAGTGTCGAATTTAAAATCCTTAAAATAATCTTTTGTTCTTATTAGATTTCGGTCTTTCTTGCTCAGGTGCGCAATTCCGTTCTCATTGAGGCAAATCGTATTCCACAGAACGGTGCCTCTCTAAGCCAACGAATCCTTCATGAATCTAGTTTCGAATCTTGGTACTGATAAGCATTCTCCACCCCGTAATTAATATTAAGTAAACTTACTTTTTTTGTCCATGTTAGTGATAGAAAAAGAGCAGTTAACTTTCGCGAGTCTATTCATTTGGTGACATACACGCAAGCGAGTACGAGTAGTTACAGAGTTAAAAAAAAATCAGGCAATACTGAACGGATTTCTAAAATTCAAAGTTCCTTAGAAAGCTTAGATTGTGAACTAAAGAAATAATAGAAAAAGAGCAGTAAATTTTAGCGAAATTCCAATTGTCTGCGTAATTTAATTCCCTCGCTGGCATGCATGTACGCGAGTGAGTGGTTCAAGAAGAAACATTGTAACTCAGCGAATACTGAACGGATTTCGAAAATTAGCAATTTTTTTCTGATGCGTCGATGATAGAAAAAGAGCAGTAAACTTCTGCGAAATTCCGGTTGTCTACGTAATTAAATTGACCGGTGACATTCACGCAAGCGAGTAGTTACGGAGTAAAAACTTTTTCTCAGGGAATACTGAAAAGATTTCGAAAATTCAGAGTTAAAGCGTTAGATTTTGTGGGTCAAATCACTTATATCTTACCGAAAATTTGCAGTTTAGCCTTTCCCTGGCGTTGACGAACGGTTCGTCGTTGCTTGTACGACTAAACGCTGGACGTGACATGTGCTTGGGAAAATTACATTGAATTCACGCGACCCATGCCACGGACCTTGAACTCAACACCAGAGCCTTTGCTCCGGCGTTTCCTCACGCACCATTCATTCCAGTTGGAAGAACAATGGAATGCTAAGAATGTGCCCAAATTTTGCTTCAAGTCGGCCTCAGCGCTGTACTCTTTAAAAACGTGCCGCTGACCACCAACGATAAGATTAGTCTGCGGGCTCGCTTTTGCTCGCCCGCAACCGCAATGAGAGAGATCTGTTTACACTCGTCATAGCAAACTTTGACAATTTCTTGACACATTACTCAGTGTAGTTGCTAAAGTGCAGTTTTCAACATATCACTTGCAATGAGTCAATAATTTATATCATTTCATTTTCGTGCAATGGACGCAGAACAGATGGTGTGGAATGAAGATCAGATAAGATTTTATTACTATGGCGTAACGACACTGACCCGTGCTGAGAGTAACCATGGTTCAGTTCATTTGGACTCTGAAGAAGAGTTTCCTTCAAACAACAGAGAAGCATATTATTCTTTCGAAGCTACGACCGGTTTTATGTCTTCCTTGATTTCATTCTACTCGGAAAAATGTTTGTTTTGACTCATTAATTGTATAGTCACACAGGAAAACGCCACTTCGTCGGCGTTATCGAAATTTAGATCAATTCTTGGCAAATAACTTTGATTTTTATTGAGATTGGTTTTCGATAATTTGCCATGTCAAATGTTCTTCTGGTCAGTA
>CM042747.1:8674977-8677477 GCA_022496165.2 Catalaphyllia jardinei | reverse complement strand
ATAGCGCCTACGACATTAACGGAACGCGAACAAGTTACCATTTCTTCGAGTTTCCTAAGGACGCTCAGCGAAGAAAACGGTGGTGTTCCCTCATCAAGCGGCGACATGGACAGGATGGATTTGTCGTTTCCACTTCCACCGTTCTTTGCCATGAACATTTTCGAACCGAAGATATTTCAAAAAAACTTACTGGTCGCTGGATTTTAAAGAAAGGTTTGTGATATTTCGGTCGTTTGTTGTGCTTTTGTTTTGTTTACATGACAACAGTGCTGAGTGCATTTCGCATTTAAACTATGAAAAACTAAAAATGCGAAGATATTTTGGTCTTTTTAATACCAAGTAGCCCTTAAAGCTTTTCCAAATCACAGACTGTGTTTGTATTTTTTGAGCGAGTATTGTTTACATTGTATGTTAAAATTTCTGATTATTTTGCTGTGTCTTGTTTCGTTCACATGACAGCAGTGTTAAGCTAAGAAAATGTAAAATGTTTATATTGTTCATATGAGTGTTGTTTATTGTGAACTTTATGATTCCAGTGTTTCATAATGTGTTATATGTTTTGCTGGACTTTAAAAGTAATAAATTATTGCAGCTTAATTTATTATTTGTTTATTAATTAATTGATTTATTTATTTATTAGGTGCAGAGCCTTGTCTTTTTAGCTGGACCTTGGGAAAGAAGCAAAGGAAGGCACCAGCGGAAAGAATGCAACAAGTAACCGATGAGTCAACTCCAGAGTCTGTTGGAGAAGCAGTGTCAGCATTGCATGTTGGAGCCTACAGAGCATTTTCTTCTGATGAACCCTCAACTTCTGCTGCTGGTTCATTGTCACAGTTTGATGAAAATGCTGTTGAATTGGAGAGTGAGACCCCTCAAACAGAGCCTGATATTTTCCTTGAACTGCAAAGAAAAATTGCCTTACTTGAAATTGAACTAGCTGACTGCCAGGAAAAGCTCTGTGAAGCAGAAAAGGAAAAAGCAGTGTTACTGGAACGGCAATTTTCACTCGAAAAAATTAAGGATGACAATGCTGCGGTTTTATTTTACACTGGCTTCCCAAGTTATGATGCATTGATTAGCGTCTACAAGTACATTGAACCAAAGCTTGCCAAAATGCAGTATTGGAAGGGCGAAAATCTACTAAAGGAAAGCCAGCCTTATCAAACTGATGATAACAAGTGTAAACCTGGCCCTTCAAGAAAGCTTAGTTATCTGGATGAGTTTCTTCTCGTACTCATGCGACTGAAGGCTGGCCTCTTTGTGCAAGACCTTGCCGACAGATTTGGTATCAGTACCAGCCTAGTATCTAGGATTTGTATCACGTGGATAAATTTGTTGTACTATGAAATGAAGGAACTGTTTCCATTCCCCACTCAGGAACTTGTCCGCAAAAACATGCCAAAGGAGTTTGCTCAGTATGCCACAACCAGGATCATTCTAGACTGCACGGAACTATTTATTCAGCGGCCTTCTGCTATGCTGGCCCAGTCAGAGACATGGTCCGATTATAAACATCATAATACCTGGAAGTTGCTAGTTGGGGTAACCCCAAATGGACAGGTAACTTTCCTGTCAGATCTCTGGGGAGGGCGTGTGTCAGATAAGCAAATAACAAGAGAGAGTGGAGTATTGGATTTGTTGGAAGCGGGTGACAATGTCATGGTAGACCGAGGATTTGACATTTCTGCAATTGTACCTGCTGGTGTTTCAGTTAACATGCCACCATTTCTGGCCGGTCGTGAACAAATGATGGCAGCTGAAACCGAAGAAACTATGAGCATCGCTTCAGTCCGTATTCATGTGGAGCGTGCAATTGGCCGCATTAAGACTTACCACATTTTAGATGGCATTTTACCGAACACCTTAAGCCCTTATGCAACACAAATTGCAACTGTCTGTGGCCTTCTGACAAATTTTCTACCCCCTTTACTGCCACCGGCTAATAGCTCATGATTCCCGCTTAAGCTTTCATATAGTGAGTGTGTGTATACATTCCGTAATTTTGGGCTGATTAACAGGCAGGCTGCCCTGGTTAGCTGGGATGACTTTTGTTCAGTAGCATGGCTACTTGGCAACAGCTTGAAAGAAAATGGCGTTTTTAAAGCGACTATAACAATATCTTTGTCTGCATGTTAAATAGGCGGAATGTTTTTCTACTTTTGTTGCATTTTACAAGTGTGACAGAAGCCCAGCTAGCCAGCTCAGCCCGGTTCATGTAATCAGCCTCTTAGCTTCCATTAGTTTCATATTCTATGTAACCATTGGGATTTTGTACCACTGTCTTATTAACCAACCAGGGGGTCTGTATGGGAGAATTTTGACCTTGGTCATGAGTACAGGCTGAATGAAGTGAGATCTGTACTCATGACCAAGGTCAAGATTGTCACATACAGACAGACAACCTAAGCTCGGTTAATAAGCTTTTTTTTTTCTATGGAAAAATCTGACATTCCTTTTGAGACACAGACATAATAAAACACAAATAATCATGGAACCAAGT
>CM042747.1:8647477-8669977 GCA_022496165.2 Catalaphyllia jardinei | reverse complement strand
AATGTACTAGACTTACACCCACTGAGACATGAGGGACGAATATATTAACTATAATCGACATAACCTAAAACAGAAATGGCAGAAACAGCTGCTAATACAGTCAGGACGGCCAGGGCACGTGTATTAAGACTGTTAGCTTACGTTTTGTTGTAAAGTACCTAATCCAGTTTCTTAGTTGCTACTGTTCCACTGTAGACTGTATATTTGAGTGACATCATTTTTCTGATTCCAACGGGCACTTTTCCCGCGGTCCCATGCAAAAGCTTACCATCAAAAGCCGCAAAATCGGCTGTGACAACTTTAGATGAAAAAGACTTGCCAGGGATTAGAACCTAACAAAAACAGATTACAGAGCAGGAAATGGCATTGTATTTTCCGAATCTGACTAATTTTATACTCATTTTTACTTTAGCCACAGAAGAACCCCCTTTTCCTGAGCCAGGCACTGCCGCACCACCACGCCCTCAAACACCTGCTCCGCCAGCAGGTAAGCAAATATCGCTAATTTCTGCATAAGGAATCCAGCCCCACCACGCTTCAACAATCTTTGGTTCTCTTCCTTCAGGTGGTTGCAGCTTTCGTCCATCTACTAGAATTGTCGGTGGTGAAGATGCTCCACGGGGAGCCTGGCCCTGGCAGGCGATGTTGAGGTGGTCTCCCACTGGTGGTGTGTTCTGTGGTGGTACTTTGGTGTCTCCTCATTGGGTTGTAACAGCCAGTCACTGCGTTAAAGGAAGCGAAGCAGGTTCCATATATGTTAGGTAGGAATTCAAAACCAACTCAAGTACAGTCAGCATGTCTCATTATAATAAGAAGAAAATTATACGGTGGCGCGCTTGAAGGTATGAATTTAATTTTCTCGTGTTAAATTAGTTTTTTTAAAAAGTTGTGAACGTATTTTCAGTTCTAGAAATTTGGCGTTTTAATTGACATATCTTTTAGGGATCCAACATACTGGGTTGTTAGAAATTCAGCGTTAAAAGAAAAGATATGAATCTAAGTGTTTAAAAATTGTATCAAATGTAATGTTCCACTTCTTTTCTCTCATGGAGAGTGGGTGCTCACAAGCAGTCAGAAATGACAGGGACAGAACAGGACTTCACTGCATCCAAGGTGATCACGCACCCAGCATATCACAAACCTATCGGCATGAGCCATGACATTGCTCTTCTTAAGCTAGACAGACCGGCCGTGCTCACAAGGTAAGTTCATACTTTGATACATTTAACACTCAGAGTGATGTGAATTTGGTCATTAAAAAAGTCCACATACCCC
The DNA here is from genome assembly GCA_022496165.2 of Catalaphyllia jardinei. NCBI lineage: Eukaryota > Metazoa > Cnidaria > Anthozoa > Scleractinia > Caryophylliidae > Catalaphyllia > Catalaphyllia jardinei. The sequence goes on along the minus strand of CM042747.1, from coordinate 8,668,702 downwards.
CTTGTTGTTCTGTTTCGTTTTCACTCAACCCCACCCCCTTATGTCCGCCTTCGTTTGATCCCTGTCAGGTTTTTCCGTTTTCCTTGCGTCGTCGAGGACCTTAGAGAACATACATGTTCTGTGACCAGATTATGGCTTGTGTGCTACTAATGTTCCCAGATTTTCTAACAAAGAAGGTTGCTTTTGATAAGCGCTAAAAACTGTTTATTGTTTACAGAATGAAAGTATGCACCCTTTTCATTTTAAGTGACGGTCCATGCAAAAATATGTATAGCACACACGGCAAGGGATGCAGAAAGGTGCAAACTTTTGCACAACTTTGTTATTGTTCTATCATTACTTGTGATTGGCTTAATCAGCAAAATCTACCACAAATATTAAATCAGGTAGCTGTATACTTATTAATCAACTATTTTTCTTTCAACAAGTTTTCTTCTGAGTCTAAATACCACGGTAATTCTATATGGGGAACATTGAAATTTGGAAGCTTTTATTGTTTTTGTTTTCGACTGGTGTGACTGGTTGAAATGTTTTCACACAAAGGAAACTACCTTTCAAAATGGAGTTTACTAAATACATTTTATTTCATAAACCTGCTTTCCATCGATTGATAAATTCTTCGTCTGAAAACACAACCGTTTCAACGTGGGAAAGGGGTATTGCTGCAGAACAATAGAAAATGCTACAGTTCTTATCTGGATCATTACTTAAACTTTACTTAGTAATACATCAAACAGGAAATAAAACACTGTCAAGAGAGTTAAAAAAAAGGACGCGTAGCGGAGTATTTTTGGCGCGGAATTTCGAGGTGTTTGGAAATGTATCCAAACACTGTATTAAGCATTTGATATATCTTCTCAGTCGAAATCAAAACTAAGAAGAAAACAAAGAAATAAATCGTAAAAATGTATGCTAATTAAGATCAGATATCCAAACACCGTCACGTTCAAGGCTTGCTTTGCTTAGAGTTAAAGTGAGAAATTCATTTCAATTTTGTTAGGTTCGTAAACCCTGCTTGCCTGCCGCAAGCTGTAGCAGCTCCAGTTAAGGGCAAGAAGTGCTGGATTACAGGCTGGGGAAGAACATCATCAGTCGGAGGTTCTAGTGGAAAAGTTCTACAGCAAACTTCAGTACCGATTGTAGGAAGAAACCGGTGTGAGTTTGCTTACCTCGGACAGATCCACGACTCCATGATTTGCGCTGGCTTGGACCGAGGCGGCATTGATTCCTGTCAGGGGGACAGTGGGGGACCTTTGGTGTGTGAGAATGGCGGAAGGTTCTACCTCCAAGGTGTAACGAGCTGGGGACGGGGCTGCGGTCGGCCTAACAAATATGGTGTCTATGCAAAAGTAACATACCTGTTGGACTGGTTGAATAAGGAGATGGCCAAGAGCTGATTTACATTATTGCGCTGTTTGACTCCTCTTTTTAGCAAATACTAACATACAGTACTACAATGTGCGATGAATAAAAACGCTAAAAAGCATTTCTTTGAGAATGTTTTTACTTATAATAATTTCAAATTTTCTTTGAAATTTGACACCTTCCTTTTGAGTTTGGTATGTTATAAACTCTTTGCATAAATGGCGCCTTACTTTGAATAACAATACTTGTACAGCCTAAGCCTCACATTCATGCAAAAAAAAAACCATTGTCTGGAAACACAAGTACGAGGCTAAGGATGTAGAAAGTATTGTTTTTCAAATTTAAGCGCCATTATTGCAAAGGGTCTATGTTTTAAAAAAGCTAGCAAAGTTCTCATTGTAAGAAGAACCACTCGACACAGGTCTAAGATTATTTTGCGATGGTCACGGGTTCGACTTTTGTTGAGGACGGAACAATGTTGATTGTCTTCTCTTTATCTGCTTAACTCCAATATAACTGCGGGCATAGCAATATATAGGGTGTATATAGCATTATCCACCTTTCGAACAACCTGGGCCTAATAATCAAGAACCCGCAGGCTAAAATTTTAGTCTCCAACCTTCCATAAGAAACTGTTAAACCTAGAAACTGAAATTGGTTGTTATTGACCATTTTCTCTTGTTTATAATTAAGAGACCACTGCTATCAAGCTAGCATAGTCGACTCAAGCAGTCGACTACGAAAACAAAAAAAGTTCCAAGCAATTTCGAAACAGTGTTGGAAAAGACACATTAAGACTTACGCCAAAGAGTTAAAATGAAACTCCTAGGAAGAAGACTCCTTCTCCTGATACATGATGTTTTGAATGATTAAGCCTTATATCTCCCATTTAATTTGAGTTTAAACAACAGACCATCGCACAGAAGTGATTTACAGTTTGAAATCCCGAGGTTGAAGTACAAAGTGGGAAAGGAATCAGCACAATACAGAGGTCCACCTTGGGGAAAAAGAAATGCGCCCGTTGTAGAGAGGTGGCCGTTATGGGTTAAATGCTCATGTTATTGCTTATGTCAATAAAACACTGAGAAACAACTCATAAACAGAGAACAGCGACGCGCAGTAAGGATCAGGTTTCCGCCTTTTCCCATTGAAAAATGGAGTTTTGTACACACCATTCGTCAGTCGTTGATTAACTGGCCATTTTCGAGAGGTTATTTTGGTAGTTGGGGGGTGCTACGGTGGCTTCAAAGTATGCTGGCTTCAAAGGGATATACACTTTTCTCTCTCTTTTTTTCACATGCGACTTAGCTACTTCTTTCTTGCGACTTGCTACTTTCTTGCGACTTAGCTGCGACTTTCGCGCTACTTTCGTGCGACTTAGCTGTGACTTTCTAGCGACTTAGCTGCTACTCTCTTGCGACTTAGCTGCTACTTTCTTGTGACTTAGCTGCGACTTTCCTGCTACTTTCTTGCGACTTAGCTGCCTGGCTTACGTCATTAAAACATACAGTGAATGCTGAGCTACATAAATTGTATGTTTGACTAACATGAAACAAATTAACCCTTAACATAAAAAAGATCAAATTTCGTTATATTCCGCCCATATATCAAAAGAGATTATCCTTTCAACCAAAAATAAGCATATTTTACAATGAGAAGAATATGAACGTTCCCCTAGACTGCAAAGATTACGTTAAGTATCTAAGGAATGTTAATTGACTCTAATATTACTTGAAAGATCCATATATCGCTTTAAAAATTAGTAAAACCGTAGGTCTTATTGCAAAATTAAGACACTTTCTGCCTCTCCACACCCTATTGCATATTTATCAGTCTTTAATCTCTCCTTATATCACCTATGGATTATCTGGATTATCTGAGGTCAGGCCTATAAGTCTTATCTAAATAGAATCTAAATACTACAAAAACGTGTACTACACTTTATGTACGTCGCAAAGAAAAATGAACACACCATTCCACTCTTTGTTAATGCTACTTTTGCCTCTAAACTTTTTATCCTATAAAACTTTATCTGAATTGATGCTCGACGTTAGCACTGCTTCTGCCCCAAGTATCAGTATCCATTCTTAAAACACACGTTCTTCTACTTCAGAAAATTTTTGCATAAAAGCTTCAAGACTTGAATACAAAAAAACGCCCTTTTAAGAATAGGTGCTAAGCTGTGGAATAAGATAAAACCAAGCTCTCTGAGAGAACTACCGAAGAAATCATTCAAAATCAGAATTAAAAATAAACTACTAAGTGTTCTCGAAGATAAAGTTTCCTTCATTGAGATTCGCGCAATCATTTCTAAATTAAAATGTAGGTAAACAAACAGACAAACAAAAAAGAAATATTTTCTATTAAATAACATTCTTTTCCCACTTTTTCTTTCATTTTACTCACTTTTTTCCCTAACTTTCTATCTTTTCTCTGCTTACCATAGCTATATTAACATTAATTAATGTAATAGTAACAATAATAATAATAATAATAATAATAATAATAATAATAAATAATTTGTAACTAATGACTGGCCCGCCTAGACTAGCATAGCTATCCATGGGCCAGTCCAACTGTAAAATGTTTTTAGTAAGAAATAAATGATGATGATGATGATGATGATGGCTACATCGCTAGGCCTCATGCGTCGGCAGGCCACGGTTGTTTTATTTAAAAACAACGTGGACGCCTATCAATATCGGTAGTCTGTTTTGCCTTGGCTTTACAGCGTAGCTATGAAGTTTTTCGCCGTTTTCACTTTCACTTTGGTATGCTCTACATCGCTGGCAGTGCTTTCATATTTCACCTTACTCTCCTGCAGTAGGGAACAATGCAGTAAAGCTCGACGAGATAATCGACCTCCGGATTAGATCTAGTCGCAAGAGAGTCGTAAGAAAGTAGCAGATAAGTCGCAAGAAAGTCGCAAGAAAGTAGCAGGAAAGTCGCAGCTAATAAGTCGCAAGGAAGTAGCAAGTCGCAAGAAAATAGCAGGAAAGTCGCAGCTAATAAGTCGCAAGGAAGTAGCAAGTCGCAAGAAAGTAGCAGGAAAGTCGCAACTAATAAGTTGCAAGGAAGTAGCAGCTAAGTAGTAGTTAAATCGCAGCTAAGTCGCAGCTAAGTCGCAAGAAAGTAGCAGGAAAGTCGCAGCTAATAAGTCGCAAGGAAGTAGCAAGTCGCAAGAAAGTAGCAGAAAAGTCGCAGCTAATAAGTCGCAAGGAAGTAGCAGCTAAGTCGCAAGTGAAAAAAAGAGAGAAAAGTGTATGTCCCTTTGAAGCCACCGTAGGGTGCTTTAGTAGTCTTTGCCGTTGTGGAGGGGTGGCCGTTTTAGAGATTTTAAAATAAGAGTAAATGTATGGACCTTACGGCGGGACAAGAAAGTGGCTGTTATATAGAGAGGAGGTCGTTAAAGAGAGGAGTCCGCTGTAAAAAGGCCGATGTAGCTGTTTGACTGTATACACAAGAAATGGATAGTACCAGGAACCCCTGATAGTACCCCCGGTTACTCGGTGCGGTTTCTGTGATAACAAGAGGTATTTGCGTAAATTGGTCATATCATGATCAGTTACTCGATCACAATATTCGTCGTTAGCAAAAAGTTCATTTGGAAGTTAAACGGAAGAGCCGATCGGAATAAGCATGCTGTAAAAAGGTTAAGTCTTGTACCCTAAATTTATAGTGGAAAATGACAGTAAAACGAATGTATAAATAAAGTTAAAAGCATGGCTTAATGAAACGAAGGGGTGCTTGGTTAGATCTAAGATGTCGTGGGAAGATCATTATCATCATCATCATCATGTCCTTTTCTCTCTGAGGAAATAAGGCCTTAAGAACTGGGGAGATCAATAAATAAGCAAAAAAAATATAATAAATAAATAAAAAAAATAAAAAAGGGAAAAAAGCAAATACAACACAAATCCCATATGCCCAACTTTTATTGACGTTTCGTTCTAGTATGTCATTTATGATCACTTCTTATCCTACAGGACGCTAATATCTTTAGGACATGAATCAATTGTTCGACATTACAGAGACGAGCCAAGGTAGAAGATATTTCACTTTGGCGTAGACACCAAACTTCCCAGCTTCGGCGCAGCCATAGCCCCAGCTCGTGGCGCCTTGCAGATAAAATCTGCCGCCCTTTTCACACACCATTGGTCCACCACTATCCCCCTGACAGGAATCGATACCGCCTTGGTCCAGGCCGGCGCAGATCATAGAATCATGGATTTTATTTGGGTATGCCTTGTCGCAGCGCTCGCGACTCGCTACTGGCACGGATACCTGTTGAAGATACTCTGGAGTGGAGCCCCCTGCAGCCAGTCTGCCCCAGCCCGTGATCCAGCATTTTTGTCCGTCTACAGGTGCGTCCACCTTGTGTGGAAGACAAGCGAGGTTCACATACCTAAGATCAGTTGAGGAAAAAATAAAGTAACAAATGAATTGCCAAAATGAAGTTCATTTTGGTAATTTCTATCTTTGAAACTCTTTACAAAGCGGACGCTAAAACTGAATTTTCAATACAGTATTGGACGCGGTTAATGAAAGGTTAGATTGAAAAGAGTGTAAGTCCCTGCAGTTGAAAGCCGGAAAGATTAAAGGCGAGTTAAAGCTAACTGGGAGTCTGGAAGATCACCAGGGCCTGTCCTTGTAATTACAAAAGTACTTGGCAATAGAAGTTTAAGTGTTACCTTTTTGTTTCGGGCGATCCAAATATACAAACACTCAAGGGCCCTTAGCCTTACCAACTATGGCCTTACACATCCCCCTTGAGGTGCTGGAAAGACGGACGAAGAAAGGCTCTTTCCATTCAACCAAAAATTTTGGTAAATGCAAACCATTTGCAAGTGAAGTATGATCCTCGCAGTAAATTTCCCAATTTAAGCAATTGGAAAGAAGAAGCCTGAAAAAAATCAGGGCTTCAACGGGATTCGAACCCATGACCTCCGCGATACCGGTGCGATGCTCTACCAACTGAGTATGAAGCCACACATTGGGAGCAAGGTCAATTTATTGAGTTCATATCTCCCGCGGTTGTAGATGCAAGTGAAGTATTTCCAATTGCTTAAATTGGAAAATTTACTGCGAGGATCATACTTCACTTGCATCTACAACCGCAGTTCAAATATGAATTATTTCATATACACTTCACAGCAAACCATTTGATCGAAAATACCTTAAACTTCGGAGAAAAGTAACATGGAACTGAAAATTTCATGAAAAGAAAATTCTGGAAGACGCTGCATGTTCCATTCGCCACCATACAGTAACTGAGTTGCAGACGTTCTTACAAGATTTTTTAGACGAATGGAATGACCAGCTTGTGTTAAACCTAAATATTGGGGACTTTTCAGGTTAACGTCATGGCTTGTGCTATATATATTATGCACACACAATTCAGTATTAGCTTCCCTTAGCACCTGGCCTGCGACTTCCAACCCGCAAGGCTAAGGAATATGATAACTGTTCTTGGCGAACAAAATACGCACCTGCCAAGCAGAGCGGGTTTTTCCAGCTTCAAGAGAGCAATGTCGTGACTGTAACCTTTAGGTTTGTGATATGACGGGTGAGTGAATACTTTGCTTGCAACAAAATCCTGTTCAGTACCAACTTCTTCTGAACGCATATGGGCTCCAAGTCTTAAAACGAAACAAAAATTGACTACATTGATAGTTACCCTTTTCCAACAGACAATAAAGGTAACGAGTATACTTCAAATATTCATGTCAAACTTTGAGACACATAAACCCTCGCGCATAAAATAAAACTGCTTGTATTACCGAACAAACACTGAACCGCCTGACTTTCCCTGGACACAGTGGGTGGCAGTGACGACCCACTGAGGAGCTACCAGTGTTCCTCCACAGTATGGGTACCCTGAACTGGTCCGCAGCATGGCCTGCCAAGGCCAGTCGCCATGTTTAGCAGACGAGCCACCGACGATTCTAGTTCCGGAAGGACGAATACCACAGCCCCCTACAAACAAACAAGACAAAATGGCTTAGTAAACTGATAAAAAAATCACGTCAGTTTCAGTCTCCAAAGGCGCGGAATAAAAACAACAATGAGAACAAAAACAACAACAACAACAGAACGAAGTTGAACGGGAGCGTTTTGATAGGGCACGAAGTGGTTTGAAATGAACAGTCTGAATCAGAAGTTATTGTTTAGATATGGTTTGAATAAACTACATTGAATAAACAGTAAACTTAAGACTTGCGAGCGTTCGATGATGTGGTCATAAAACCGCCTTATGATGCCACAATTAACACTTAATGACTGGTCCCGAGGGGAACAGCGAATTTTGTTTCCTGAGAATCTCAATGTTTCCCTCGACTTCGTCTCGGGAAACATTGAGATTCAACATTTCGCGGGTAACATTGAACTGTTACCCGTTTGACGTCGTAGTTTTCGCAATGTTGCCCGCTCGCGGCATTTGGCGGGAAACAGTTTCATTTTTAGATGTCATGTGACCATGAACTAGCCCATAAATGGGCGCGCTATAGCGGTAAAAAACGCCACCTATGTAACAATAAGCACTTAATGACTGGCATTAAGGGAAACAGAGAGTTTTGTCTCCCCGAGACCCTTAGTGAAACATTGGGGTCGAAGGAAAACAAAACTCAAATTTGCCGCGGTTTCAAAGAGCACGACCTCATCACTTGCGAGTCGAAAATTCAAGTTGCTGTTATCTTAGGGAGTTAGTGAGTTTTGTTCGCCCTAGGGAGTTAGGTCCCGTCCCACGTATCCCGTCCGGATATTTTTGAATCCGCAACTTTTTCTTTCCGAATACGGCTTCAAACCACACGCATCCGGCGAATCTGGATATTTATGAATCCGCCCTCGAGAGTGGAAAATAATAAATCCACAACGAATCCGTTAACGTGTGAACAGGCAAGTTTTTGAATCCGGAAAGAAAAAGTTGCGGATTCAAAAATATTCGGATATGTAAGGACGGGGGCCTTAGTGAGTTTTGACTCATGGCACGTGACATGTTTTTCTTCAGTCAGAAAACGTATTTGAGTTGGGAGGTATGTAACAATCCTTTTTTTGAAACTCCTATTAAAATTCCGCCATATGACAAAAAGATTTGTCATAAAGCACTTTTTCAAGCTATTTGGTTTTCTTCAGTCTCACCTCGAATTGATGTCTTGAGAAATTTAACTAATTGATTCTATGTTGCCATGATTTTGTTCAGTTAGAGATCGCAGATGACGTCAAAACGTGGTAAGAACAAAAATGTGGCAGACGAGCAGCTAAGAGAGTGAGTCACTGGTGTTCTTACCACATTTTGGGTCTTGTGTGATTAAATACTAAATAGACGCCCGCAAGCACTGCAACTTGAAGTCTGCTTAATTGCTTTATACGACAAACAAAGAAAAGTAAAACTGAATGATATCGATAACGTCATTTATGCGTCTGTCCTTTAATAGATCATAAGTAGTCAACAGGACTAGAGTCGGGACAGTATTGGTCAATAAGTATTTTTCTCGGTCCTTCTCACTCTTCCGCAGTCAATTGATTAGCGTAATACTTCAGATCTTTGCAAGGGCTGTTGGAATCCACCAGAAAAATACGGGTAGCCACGCATTTTTTCGAGATAATACAGCCTAAATACCTTTTGCTCACAACCGGAATCTAATCACATGTTGCATAGGCTTGTCACTTCAATTTCGCAACATAAAATGTAGGGGTAACCACGCGTTTTTTTTAAAGTTATTAATCTCTTTTGAAAACCTTTACGGTGCCCGTTACATTTTTTTCCTGTCACCTCCACAGTAAGTAAAACATTTGCACTTTTGGGCGCGCACTACGCTATCTGCAGGTACATGTTTACAGTTGGATTTCAGTGTAATTTCCGACAGATAACAACTAAGTTTTCAGCTAAAAGACGTTAACATTTATTGGTTAGCGATAAGCTGCTATTCTGGTGTTCCTGGTTTAAGTACAGTTTCATTAAAATTGATTTGGTTAGAGTAGAGAAATTTTGCTTGAGTTTTAGTCGTGTATTTCCACGGTGGCGTAGTTGATTACGTCAACCCCAGCGCGCGCGCGCTTAACCATGGCTTGCGTGATGCCTGCTACATCTGAAATTAACTTACTTTCGGAGTTCTACGGAAACGCAATAAACTCAGTAGAGTTGTGTGATATTTAACCATGCTCTGATATTTATTGTGGATGCCATTTAGCAGCTTACCTATCCCTCCTCCTCCTCCGCCTGTGCCTCCTCCTCCCTGTCCTTCTTCTCCTCCTCCGCCCCCTCCTTCTTCTCCTTCTCCTCCTTCTCCCCCTCCCCCACAGTTAACTATTTTGATCTCGTCGATGGCAATGTCGCCTTGCCAACCATTCCCACGGACACCTTCAAAAACAACCTGTAGGCAACATAATGTTTGTTCCACTCAATTTAAAGAAAAACTAACGGAAAGATAATTGAAATACCATGCAACATACCGCATGATATTGATGGTTAGAGTTACAGTCGTGTAAATAGCGTAAAGAGCATAAATGTGTGTGGCTTAGAGGCAAAGCGGGTACGATATACAACCCACTCATAAAGCCAAGAAATGTACCTGGGTACAAAAAGTACTGTCAAAGCGTGTCTCTTTGATTTCGTAACAGACCCAATTTTAACTGCAAAAAAAGCAATTCCCAGTTATTAACTTAAGAATAGCCTTGTTTGTTACTGAATTTCTCAAGACCCCTCAAGTGTGGTTTGTAGATATATAGGTTATTGTCTCTTCAGTCAAGATGGCTGGACATTGGCCATGTTGTTTTTTGCGTATTTATAGACCGAGACGGAGTCGAGGTCCATAAAGACGCAAAAGAAAAAGAATTTAGCCAATATCCAGCCATCTTGACCGAACAAGCTTTGTCAATAAAGGATTTATTAGTATAGGTAATCATACGGTTTCAAGTTCAATTGGGAATTAATTTGCACGAGTAGGTGTTTCAAAGAGCTGAAATAGGCCAATTTCGATATATTAAAATTCAGTCTCAAACAAAAGACCTCAGAGCGAAGCTCTGGGGAATAAACCCCACAAACTCGGTATTTATTTTCCAGAGCCTCGTACTGAGGTCTATTGTTTTAGCCTGAATTTTAATATATCGAAATTGGTCTATTGCACGAGCTGCTTCGGCGAGTGAAGCTAGTGCCGGAAGATCTTTCTTAAGTCATTTTTTCACATTCGAGAAAACTCAAACTTTCGTCATCATTCGACGTGATGTCATGCATTGGCTCAGAAAGTTTTCAAGTGTCTTTCAGCCAATCATAATCCAGAATTACGATGTATAATTTGCACTGGTGTTACACTTTTTTTTATTGGTGTTACAGTTGAACTGTACTGTTCTCAGCCAATCAGGATCGAGTAATTTTTTCATGTATATTATTATATGGATGAAGAACGCTATTTTCTTGCGGGACTCAGCGGGTAATCCCGAGTGGGTAAGACAGCGCCATCTTGCTTCCGGTAGCCAATCACAGTGCAAGAAATCTCGATACAACCTAAAAATGCATTACGTTATATAAAACCACACGACTTGCTTACGACGTTAGCTCGTTCTTGAACTTTCAAGTCAGCCTTTTCCCACTTGCTGCCTTGGCTTCCAGATTTCCTGAACTGTGGTTTGCCATTTACATATACTATCAATTGACCAATGTCTTTCCCTTTCATGTGGTAATAGAAGGTGATGCATGTCGGACCATTTCCCAGAGGAGGCCTGATCTCTAGTTTGGCTTGATCGCCCCGCCTACGAGGGCTTGAGGCCTCGATGTACGCATAATAACCTGTGAAAAAACAACTCGTAGTCTAAACAGAAATATTATACAAACTGCGGTTACAAACATGACAAAACAACGCATGTTGTATTGAATGGGGCCATTTTGAAATTTTAGCAACTGGGCGTTAGGATATTCGTTATAGAAGGATATTCGTTGTAAAAAAGTTGTCTTAATTGCTCTGCTTTTTGTAAGTAGTGTATGTAGTTGTTTTTATTGTTTTAGTGTAAAGTAGCAGTGAAAGTATTGTTGAGTGTAAGCAAACAACTGTTTTGAGACAACAGCAAAAAAAAAAGTTCAGTCACAAAAATATTCGTTGTAGAATTAAAGAGTCATTATTGATTAAGGATTTAAAACCTTCTTTAAACGAAAATGTGGGTAGCGAGAAACTTTTCTTTACTATCCTTTTATTTATTTTCCAGTAAACCTTATATAGGTCTGTATATTATCAGTTTTTACACTATTGTCAGCATTTAAATCATATTGTATTATATCCAGCCGTCACTTCTGAGGATGTATGTTGAGGCATACGAAACGTTAAGTCATTAATCAAAGATTTTTACAACATGCGTTGTTTCTGTTTGAGCTGAAATGACCGAAGAATGAGAGATTTTACAAATCAAAGCCTTGTGTTTTGTCACGTTGGTGGTATTCTCACAAACTTCTCAGTCTTCTAACTCTTGCCGCCTGCTGGGGTGTGACCGGATAAGGCGCCAGATTCCGTTTCGTCAAGGATTTCATATCTTAGACCAGTGCAATTTTAAACAACATTTTTTTTACAGTCTACATTGTCACATTTATCTGTGGCTCGCAAGTTTTCCTAGGCTTTTCCTACCCATGGCTACAGGCCCCTTATAGGGCGGCATGCAGGAGGAGGAGGTATTTGAAATGCTGCAAACTGGTGTAATGCTACCTCTAAGTTGACGCCGTTAGACTGCTGGCGGTCTGTTTTTCTCTCGAATTCAGAAGTGGTTGTCACGAAGGCGAAACGCTTTACCCTAAAGAGAATGGAACTCGGCACCATTTTAGCAATATACACTTCTTCTGAAGGGATGGGGTCTGATTGGAATTTCCCTAGTTATTTAAAGATACAAACACAGGCACAACCAGTTCCTTCAACACGAGACACTTGTTTCTGACGCGGCCGATCTTTACCTTTTCCCGGCCCGACGCCTCGAGATGGTCCTGTTCCTCCTGAAGGGGTATCGGTCCTTCTTACGCTCCAATCAAATTTGTCATTTCTACTTTGTGAACCACAAGGTTTGTCAAAGTTGCAGTAATAGCCTTGAAAAAGCAAATGTTACTGTTAATGATGTAATCCTGTCTCAAGATTCCAAGCAACTATTTTACTGTATTTTTGGTAAATCTCTGCAAATAGATCAGCATTAGAAATCAAAGAAAAAGGTTAAGAGTTCAAAGTACATATAATAATCTGTAGCAATCTACAGAAGTCAGTTCTGAATTAGGATCGGATCTGAAATAAAATCCAATATCCCGCATGTTTGATTCACCCTGTGAACTGAACAAGCTTGAAGCGCACTGCCGCATGGTGCTTTAAGCTCTTACAATTCACAGCTTTCACTGCCGGCTTAAATATTGGCTGTCAGGTGATAACACTGTCATCATGATACATGGCTTTTTCATTATCATGGTGAAAACTACTAGTTCTCAAATAATGTTAGTCAGTGCAAAATTAAAATTTTTTTTACCAGAAAATGGAAAGAAAAGATGAAAAGAGCGCGTTTCAGTATTTCTTTTATCGTTTTTTTCATTTTTGTCTCAAATTTTTATTTCTATCACTGTTACTCAGTAGCATTGTTATATTTTTGAGTAAAATGCACATTGACATATCAACAGAGAATAATCTGAGAGATACGTGACTTACCAGCTCCAAAAGCCACGTTCACAAGTAGTACAATAAACAGCAACATGTTGAAGACAAGCTTCTTTGTCGGTGAACATGCAGTGAAATATACAAGTCTTTATCTAATTCATTGTAAGTCGATATGCTACTTATCTGCCAAATTATGTGGGGCCTAATGGAACAGGCGACTTCCTTTGAATACAAACGTTTTGGCGCTTTTCAATAACTGCAAAAGCGTTCAACAAAAAGAACAAAACGAAATAATTAAAACATATTGAAATGTTTAATCACATGGAGCTGCTGATTAGTTTTCACTATGAAACACATATTTTGTCTTCGCTCAGCCACTTTTTGTCTTCGCTCAACCTGAACAAGTAACAGAAACGTTCAGTGTTAACCGTCTGTTTACATACCGTAGTAGCTGTCATGAATTGAGAAACAAATAAAGTAACTTCTGCGCATTGTTAAGTAGACTAATAAAAGGTTTTAGATATGTTGGTAAGTAAACATTTATTTCATTAACTTTGTCACCAAGTTTTTCCATTAAGGAAGCGATTCTTTCTTTTTATAAAGAATATTCAAACTGTCTGAAAGGAACTACGGTTTTTTATCGGCAATTTTCTTGATATTCATAGATTCTATAAGTTCGTAACGTCTAATTAATTAAATTATCTATCATCCTAATTTTTTTTTTTAAATAACACTAATTACATAACTAGCAAAAAAATCGGGAATATTTACAGAACAGTACAAAAATTTTAAGCAGGTCCAAAGCCTTTAGTTTCCTTTATAAGCCAAGCTCTATTCGAGACACTTCGTGAGATATGTAACGACTCGATAGAATTTCCGCTGTTATGTTTTCGTCAGTTAAGCTCTATAACCTTGATGATGCGGTAAAACCATCATTTCCACAAATGATCTTTTCAGTTTTGTGCGCGTAAATGTACTTTAACTATGTTTCAGTTAACTGTTCGAAATTTTGTCTGAAATGAGATAAAAAGTGCAGTGTTGCTGCAAATTTAACGCCCGGAATTTTAATGTCCAATAATTTTGCAAGTAATGTGGTTAGTCAAATGAGACTGGAAAAACATTTGTCTATAACTAGGGAAAAAAACAAACTGTTTAAAATTAAATGCATTTCTACATGCAAAAACTTGTCCAAAGCAGCAACAAATAAGTGCTTCGCGCAATGGAGACGCTTTAGATAACAGACACGTTTGTTTAATGTCAAAATAAGTTCAGTTTAAAGGAGCATGACCCGACCGGTGCGGGATTTGTTTACTCGACCACAAATTTCAAAACGATAACCAGTGAACGTAAGAACTTTTCATTTCATTTAACTACCGGGAGTTATCACATTTCATGACGAATGCTTCGTCATTTCTCTAAGCTAGCTCAATGTCATTTACCATGTTGCACTGGTGATGAAATTGTTACTAGAGTTTAACTTTGCGGATCAAGATTGTTTGCATTTTGCGATTGTGAAAGACTGGTTTTTTAAGCTGGGTATCAATTGTTGCGATTTTCAGAAAGTCTCGTTGATCTGAAATACAAAATTTTTGGTGTTGTTTTTAATCACACCACACAGTCATCAGTCACTCTTTCACAATAACGTCTTGCCACAGTGTGCTTGACAGTACCTTGAGATCGATCCTTTTCTGGAAACCTTTTAGCAGCTACACCAGTTGTGTACCATGGGCGATTTCATCGCTTTATTTACAGTGACTTTTTAATCAAATAAAATCGACAAGATTCTACAGGAGAGCTTTGCAGTTGTATGTATGATTTCGTCAGTGGAGATTATTTTAGAAGAGAAACTTTTTGGGAGGACTTTTCGTTTTATACATAGTGAAAAAAACCGCGAAAACTCGCCAAAATTAGAGCTACGAAAATTTCGTGCCACACGGTAATTTAAGCAGGCGCCTTTTAAGTGGTAATTTGCTTAAAACTAGTACAGTATTAGCTCCGACAGGCTATTTTGAGCCACTTAAAATCTAAGCAGTTTTACCTTGTACCTTAAATTTCCAGTTGATAGCAGCAACAAAAGAAAGCCAATGAAACATCTTCCAAATATTTAATCATATTTATTTGCTCATTTTTCGTTACAATACAAAACGTTTTCGTAGTGCAAAAATATGCAAACTTCTGCTTTTTTATACTAGAAATTAAAACGAGTAAACATCGAGAATTTGTTAAGTAGATGTTGGTTAGAAAATCGTGCAATTAACTAAACACGTTATACGCGAACAGGGGTGGCAAATGGCAAAATCTGAGACTCGCCGAGACGCCGAGATCCTAGTTAAAAATCCGAGCCCGAGATTCCTCGGTAAAAAGTTTCGAGACTCGAAAAAAAGATAAAAACAAACCACGCAAAAATGAGACTTCGAGACTTATCAAATCGTTTTCAAGCTTTCGAGATCCTGCCAAAATTTTCCGAGACCCACGCTTTTGAGGTGTCATTCGCCACCCCTGAGAACGAAAAAGTCGTGATTTTGAAAATAAATGGGGCAAATGTCAAATTAAGTTGATAGGCTGTGCGAATTAAAATGTTTAGGTAAATAAAACTTTTTCGACTTGTTTAATGAAGATTTTGTATTCTCTCCAGACCCGTTTTTTGAAAGGGATATCGCGTCTAAAAAGCATTGGATGAGCGTAAGAAAAGCTAATGGTAAAAGAGCTTTAATATCCATCGAGACCCCAAGAAAAAGGGAAGGAGCTCTACTGTTTTTAAGTAAGCATGGAATATTAAAGCATACTGTAACAAAAATCAGCTTAACAACTTCCAATTGGAGAATTTGTGATCGGAAGAGTTTTTTTTCCTAACAAAGAAATTTTGTTGTTCATTACGAATTCTGCAGCTGATATAGCTAAAGGGGTAAAGCTTATTTTCAGATCTTTCGATATTTACCTTGAGCGCCCACAGTTTTCTCTACATTCATTTGAGTAATTCCTGTGACTCCTGTGTGTTGGGTTTAAGTTATTATTACAATATTATTATAGCATTATACTAGGTTGCTACTGCGCACATATTTTATGTTCGGTTATACTCTGTTAGCACCTGCAAAATCACCCACGACTAAGTAGTCAATAATTTTTTTGAAATTAAAATACGTGAGTAGCACAGAAGACGATTTTGAAAACGACGAAACAAGCAAATAGGAGATTAAGCTGTTCAAATACAGGTATTTCATCATTACCCACAACATGACAAGAACTGCAGAGACACGATCCATACTGTTTATGACCGAATATGATAAAAACAACATTATGGGATGAGTAAAAACACACTCAAAAACAGATTTCCAGTAAACGATTGAAAATCAAACAAAACACTGCGAGGATTGAAGCGGAATTCTAAATGTACCTTGATTTCAGGTTGGGGTGAACATTTCTCAAAGTGAGAAAAACTTATGTCCAGGTCAGCGCTGTCCCAAAGCTGACTGTGTCCCTTTAAGTTTTGAGCGACAGATCTAAAGTCTCTATTTTACTTGTTGCTTGTGTCATTATAGTGTTAAGATAAAGCGGCGGATTTCATGGTTGGATTGTAAACTGTCTCATAAAACCGGGGTCTTATCAAAGAATTGTTGGACTTATTATTGGGAGGCGCGGTGGCCTCATAGTTAGCGCACTCGACTCCAGATCAAGCGGTCTGAGTGCGAGCCCTGGCCGGGGACATTGTGTTGTGTTCTTAGGCAAGGCACTTAAATCTCACACTGCCTCACAGTGCCGGTTCATGGGTACTGCGAATCAAACGCTGGGGATAACCCTGTGATGGACTAGCATCCCATCCATTTGGAGAGAGGGGGGGAGGAGGGGGTGAGGAGTAGACATACCCGTAGTCGCTACCGAAACCAGAGATAAGCGCCGGTCTGGTGAGCCACGTGACACGTATGCAGACTATTTAACAAATTGACGTCTGTTTTTCATGCGTCTGTCCTGTTATTGATCATGAATTTCGTCAGAACATGTCAACGTAGCGGTGGATTCACGAGGCAATAGCCGAGTGGATCCACAGATTACTTTGAAAATGTTAAGACGAAATTCATTGTCAATGACAGGACAGACGCATTAAAAACGGGCATCAATTTGTATTTTACGATAACAAATTGTCATATTGTCCGCCCTCGTTCGTTGACGCATCGCATAATTATAAATTCATGTGTCTGTCCCCTTATTGACAATAACAATTAGCCAGTGAGCGCGCGAGAATTCCTGCAGTATCGTAACATAGCGAATCGCCTAACATATATACAATGGAGTATGACGGTGACTGCCCATTAATGGTATTTCATGTCCGGGCAAAGGTCAAAACATACTAAGAGACCACGAACTAAACAGTGAACAAAATCTTTGCTGAAGATTCTCTATTTAATTGGTCGAGTGCAGCCGGTGACAAAAACACGCTCCTGCTAACACAACCTTAATGTACTTAATACTCATCAATTTACCGCTACACGGTTTCGCAAAATTGGTTTCTAAGTACTCAGGTAGGCTTTTTCGCCTGTAAAACAGCTTCACGGTATTTAGAAGGAAAAGCTACAAGGGCGCATGTCAAGAGCATGATGGCACCGCTGACCATTGGTATTTTGCCTCCATTGCAAACATCCCCACTACAGCAGTAGATCTGAAGGCAAGTGCCATTCACACGTACAATGTATTATCATCATTGCATTCGGATTGTAGGGTGCAACCTTTGTCGTATAACATGGTTGACTCATTATTGTATGTTGTTGCGTCAAACAAGAGTTTGCCACGGCGATCCATACCTAAAGCATAGCGCACCTCTTTTCTGAAAATAGTACACTTGACCAGACCGCAGTCGTGACCCGTGAGGCCGTATCCTTCGAAAAAATAAGCAAAATGACATAAAAATAAGTCATAAGAATAAAACCGATATCCGATTCATGTACACATGGTACGCAATCCGAACGAAGATAGCTGTGTTGTAATTTCTCAGAGAGAAGTCAGTAGAGAGAAGTATGGCTCGAACAAAATGAAAAGGTCGGAAGAATTAGGAGAAATATATGATCGTGTGACAATGCTTGATTTTCTCCCAAATGTAGTGCATAAGACAATCAAGATCAATATAATCAGAGTTGTCCGATTCAACCAAGATTTAAATCCAAACCCGGGCTATGAAAACTTGAAGCCCAGATCTCGAGAAGATTTCGAGTCAAAGGTCGAAATGATTCAAAAACCAGAATTAACTTTTTCAGTTGCTTTGAACTCGGTCGCTAAGGTTACACAAAGGGCTGTATTTGGAATATTCTGTCGTTCCTTTATCTGGCATCTCTATTCTAACTGATTTATTTTCTCTTTGAACAGGATACTATATAGAAGGATTCTATATATAGCAGAGGGGTAATTGATTCGAAGCGCAGAAGGCATATATTCATGTATTTTTATACGTTTACAATCCAGGTGCAAAAAGAGTTTTTCGAGGGAAAATCAAAGTTAGAACTAGAGATAATGTTCGTCAGAGCTGCCCCCGCTTTTGATAATTTGTTTATGGATGTGTATAAAATATATAGTTCAGTTGGTAGAGCATCGCACCTGTATCGCGGAGGTCACGGGTTCGAATCCCGTTGAAGCTCTGATATTTTCAGGCTACTTCTTTCCAATTGCTTAAATTGGAAAATTTACTGCGATGATCACTTTTCACTTTTATGTAAGTAGTCTGTAAATTTGACAGTGTACAACCATACAGTATTTTATTAATATTCTGTGTAACAGCAACATATTGTATTTTATTAAACTCATTAAGTTTTGAAAAAACTACTACAGGTCACCAGAGACCATTACAACAGTAACCAAACTTTCAATGTATTTGTAGAGAATATAATGATCTGTAATCGATTTATCCATAAACCAGTCGATATAAATCTATTACAACTATGAATTTAATATTTGAGTAAATGGAAAGTTTTGTATGCCAATAAATTTGTGATAATATATAACCAGACTTGCAACAATGCATTTGTAGAGAATATAATGATTTGCAATCGATTTATCCTTAAACCAGGCAGTACGTATGAACCTATTACAACTACGCAATAACATTCTGTGTGTAAGTGTGAGCTTGTGTTTGAGTTATAAGCACTTAAAGCTAAAACTAAAGGTGTTTTTAGCAGGTCATATTGTTGCTATGGTAACCTATTGTGCCACAAAATTAACAGCGACTTGTTCACTTGTGATTGGGCAGTTTGTTCGGATACTATGATTTTGGCATTAATCGATAAAGAGTGGTTATAATGACCCATCAGACTGTAAGTCTTGGTTATTAAGTGCTTTTCAGAAATCCGTATGAAACAAACAAAGTCGAGAGACCGAAAGTCAAACGAAAATGACAAATAAACGATTTTTTTAAAACATTTTGGCCGAGATAAGTGAGGAGCACATTAGTAGAGGTCTATAGTTGTGAGCTTTTAGCTTAATAATTCCGACACATTTATCTCAAGCTCAGGCATCTGAGGGAATAAACGTAACATTGAACAACTTAGCGTTCCTAAGTTTTACTTCAAATTGGAATCGAATAATAACTGTAAGAAGCTGTAAACGCCGATGGTACAAAGAAAACTTATTCCTATATTATTGCGTGTTGCCATACTTATTAGAGCTTACCTCTTGCTATTCCTCCATTAACTCTGCTCATATTTCGGGTGTTTCCCGCCTCCATGATTTCGGGCGGCCATTCTTTTCTCTTAGTTTTCTTTCGCTTTACACACGATGGACTAAACAATAGCTTCTCTCTGCACTCGTTTAAGATATTAAATTGTTCGCCAGTACGCAGTTGTGTAAAATTCTTTAAAGTTGTCTTCTCAATGAAGTGTGTGTTGCCGAGTTGAATTTAACGCGCGCTCTTATGGTCATGTGGCAATGGCTTATAAACACTTGAAAAATTGAAACCTTTAATTATTACACGGCAAAAAAAAAAAAATAATCAGTGCAATAAAGGAAAAAAAAGAAATATATCACACGTAGAATTTCTATTTACTGTTTTACATATTTACAAAATTTCAAGGTACACGATTTTAGCACACGAGTTGAAAGTTTAAGTTGTTGTTTCTCAGACAAGGGAGTTAGCCAGCCTTTACCCATTACACGTGACACGTTTTCCTACAATCGGAAAATAAAATTCAGTTGGGAAGCATAACAAATTTCAATGTCTCCACCGCGGGCAATAATAGCGCAATTTTTACCAACTCTCCCAATAACCAAAGTTTTTTTTATATTTTTTTTTTTGCCTAAAAAACCTTATTACTTTACACTTAACCCCACTTAGTTACTGATCCCTTGGGAAACAGTTAGTTTTGTTTTCTGTGGAATTTCATGATACTCGAGAAAACAAAATAAATAACCATTACCTTCGTGACCAGTAACTAGGTAAATGTAAAATGTTCACTTCGAATTGAATTCGGCGATAATTGTTAAATACCGCCCTCAAAATTGAGAGGTTTGTCCCAACCGTAAAGTAACGAAAATTACGATTTTTACGAAACCTTACGGAAACTGCGAAAATTACGTAAATTCGAAATTGACTCAAGATATTAAAGAAAGGCCCAACAAAAGTTACGAAAATTACAAATTTTTACGAAACTTACGAAAATTGCGAAAATTACACAAATCCGCAAAATTCAGACCAAATCTATGAAATAAACTGAAGAGAAAGCCTTGGCGAAATCCACGAATAATCTTCCTCATTATTTTCAGGTCATCTGTTTATGTGTTAGTCACAAATGTACGACTTAATATTTTTTGTGTAAAGAGCTATACAATAAAGATAGGTTAAAAAGAATGTTACATACCTCACCATCGATCACTCATAGCAGACTTCAAAGTCCATTCAAATTAGGTGCTTTGGTTCAGGGTAAGATAAGTAAATTATCACCTACACTCAAGGAACGAATAAATTGAATTGCTAGGAGCTTAGTCATTCAGAGAAGTGAAACGTTGCAATTAAGTAATTTAGTTTTGGTGGGCAACAACGAACTCGTTCTTCGATTTTGGTGCTTAAAAGGGTTAAGACTAAACATTGACTGTTATTAAACTCACATATCATCCGAATTTTCTTCTTCAGGACAGAGAAACGTTAAAAATGAATTGTCTTCAAATCAATCTTATAATGGAAGTTGTCAATGAATCGAAAATGCCAACCTAGACATAAGTTAATTTTGATGATGTAACAGAGAATTAACTCTGAAGTGTAAATTTTAGTGCTAAT
>CM042747.1:8614895-8645345 GCA_022496165.2 Catalaphyllia jardinei | reverse complement strand
CTGACTAGTTATAAGTTACTGTTTCTTTCACTCAGATTGCAGTCGTAAGACATTGGAAGGAGACTGCTGTTTTTTCCCGTTTGTGTTCGGTGGTAATTCATATGATGGATGTACTGAAGATGGATGGCATCGGGAATGGTGTAGTCTGACCGCTAATTATGACAATGACGGACAATGGGGAAACTGTGCAGGTATAACATTTGCTTGTACGCTGATTTCTCTTATAATCATAAAAATTACAATTTCCTCGATTGTGATTGGTTTACAAAACTCCTATTTTTCCACTAATCGCATCTATAACAAAATTCTCGATCGCGATTGGTTCTCCGCGCGCTTATTTGTCACGTAATCGGCGCGCGATTACGTGGGTGTCCAATTACAGCTGTCCGATTCGAACTTTTTGTAATCGGACACCTGTCAGTTACGCGCGCTTTAACGGCTTCCTTGGCAATGTTTTCTACAGTTTTCAAAATTTAGGAAATGAGCTCAACCAATAACATTCAAAGTTGTAATGACGTGCGTGCGTGCGCTTGCTTTTGTGTTTTTGGCGCCTAATTACCTGTAGGAGGTTTTTCATCTCCTTTGTAGGTATTTTAATGCGAATTTTCCCCTTCTTTCATAACTTGGCTATTCTTTTCTCGAAAATTGCAATTTTATGATTAATTGGTCCTATTACCATTACTTATGGAAATTCTTTAGCATCTTGCTTAAATACTCCAAATTCCTTCCATTCGAAGTTTAACTCGCTGGTTGTTTATTAAAATTGTTTCTTCTTCACATTTTCGACCTTTTCTGATAAGTTCATCTTACAAATCGTTTTCAATTTGATGTAAGCTACAGACCACAAACCGTAATGATGCCCTGATTGGACGATTCTGGTCAAATATAGGCAACAGTATCGAGTCAGGCGCTATGATTGTACTAAATTACTGTAGAAATTTCAATTATAGGAAACACTTTCCAATTTTTTTTGTGTGATACATAACAATTAGTAATTGTTATAACAGTTAGTAATTGTTATTTCTTTTTAAGCTATTACACAGCCACCTGCCGGTGGTTGCGGCATCAAGCCCGCTGGTTCTCGTATCGTGGGTGGCACCCAGGCCCAAAAAGGAAGCTGGCCATGGCAGGCTATGCTGGCCGCGCCTGGAGGATCACAGTTTTGTGGTGGATCCCTTATTCGTGCGCAATGGGTGCTGACTGCTTCTCATTGCGTTCAAGGTTCAAGTGCAAGTAGTATTGTTGTGAGGTTGGTGGTTCTACTTAATTCATGATTAGTAGTACGAGGACTGTTAAGGCAGAAGCGAGTCGTAGGGAAAGTATCACAGCATTTTATAGACATCACCTCCAGCTATAAATATTAATGATTAGCATGGCGTCCTAGCATGAATGTCGTTCTCTGATAGCCAACCGCTGTAATGTCGCCCGACAACTTGCTCTGTGAAGGTTTA
The DNA here is from genome assembly GCA_022496165.2 of Catalaphyllia jardinei. Classification (NCBI taxonomy): domain Eukaryota; kingdom Metazoa; phylum Cnidaria; class Anthozoa; order Scleractinia; family Caryophylliidae; genus Catalaphyllia; species Catalaphyllia jardinei. Next base: position 8,643,894 of record CM042747.1, on the reverse strand, counting down.
TAGCTAACTGTGAATTAATAGATGTTTTTCTTCTTAAACAATTCAGAAGTTGTGAATTGGTCAAGTTGTAAGATTTCAGCCGGGTGATGTTAAGGTCGCCAGTTCGAATCCTGGTGTGGAACCTTTCTTTTAACCGAGTTAACGTGACTAACGAATGGTTTACGTTTGTACAGATGCTAAAAAATGCAAAAAATTCTTGCAATAAAGGTAAGGTAATTATACAAGAAAATAAGACAGTATGAAAATCTGAAATAATTCGTGGAAGGAAACAACTTCTGGAACATAACCTGCCACATGAGTTTTGGCAAAGCTTCGGTTAAAAGCCTCCGTCAAAGGTATAGATGGATCGAATTACGCAGCCAAATACGGTCAAACCTCTTTTCAAAATCCTAAACGTTCCCAAGTCAAATTACCATATTTGGAACCTCTCCAAGCGACCACTTCTCGTAAGCGACCGCGACCACTATTAGAGCTAAAAGTTTCAAATTTTCTTTTGCTTTTAACCTCCGTAAATAAGTGAACACTTGACAGATACTGGAAAATAAGGTGTTCTAACATTATCGCATTTCTGCGTAGTACAAGGCAGGGAAATTTCTCAATGGGAAGTACCGAGATTTTTCTTGAATTTTACTTTTCACGTGAATAAATTTGGGATAAATCTCTCCAGTTACCACATGCTAATGAGGCAAAATTTTGACCCAATGTGGTCTAAGCTCCCAGAGGCGACCATCTCCCATAACCGACCGAATGGGCTTGACATTCTGCCTTTTTAGCCCTTAACTTAGGAGCACTTCCTCGACTCCAAATTACTTAAGATTAGTTCATCTCTTTGGCAGTCATTTTGTTCTCAATGGTTAAGCAAATGTCGCCCCTCTCGTGAAATACCATAATCAGAAGGTCGACTACTCATCGACTGACTGACTGACTGATTGACTGACTGACTTACTGATTGACTGACTGACTGACTGATTGACTGACTGACTGACTTACTGATTGACTGACTGACTGACTTACTGACCTTCTCACTGACTAACTCACCGACTGAGCGAGTTATTTCTTCCCCAACCAACTACTTTATAGCTGGGTTATAACTCGTTACAAATATGTTGCTCCTCTGCATTGCATAAGCAAAAAACGAAGTCGAACAATGCCGAGACCACAAGTGTCGATTTCTTGAGATTCATTATCTTATTTACTACTTTTCGCTAGGTTGGGAGCCTACAAAATAACCGATATTGCACAAGAGATAGAGGTTGAAAAGATCATAATGCATGAGAATTACCACGATCCCGTGTCCTTAGCACACGACATAGCGCTCCTAAAATTGAAGACTCCAGCAACACTCCATGAAGAAGTTGGCCTCGTATGCCTCCCAGACTCGGGCAACGCCCTGGTAGCAGACAAGAGGTGCTACATTACAGGCTGGGGAACATTACAATCCGGGGGAAGCCAACCAGAGTACCTTCAGGAAGCATCAGTACCAATTGTTTCTGATGCCAAATGCAAGGAATCCTACGGGTCAGACAAAATTCACGACTCCATGATCTGCGCGGGCTTAGACGCCGGAGGGGTGGATGCCTGTCAGGGTGATAGTGGAGGTCCTATGGTCTGTGAGTTTGGTGGCAAGTGGTACCTGGAGGGAGCTACTAGCTGGGGGTACGGTTGCGCTGCACCAAATTATTATGGCGTCTATGCTAAGGTGCGCAACCTGAAAAGCTGGGTCGAGGATAAGATGAACAGCAACTAAAGTTAGACTATTGACAAAGCTGTGAAATGTAGACATAGCAGGTAAACTAATAAAGAAAAGGAGAGCATCATTTCTATGTCCAAGTGTTTATCAATTTAAGTATTTACAACAAACTTTGGAGGGTCTCAATGGAGTTAACGGTTAACCTTAAAACGGGCCGAAAATTGACAGTTTTTCGTGAAAAATGAATATTTTAACCGTTAGCAGTAAAATTGTTAACCGTAAAAGATTTAAGCTCCGAAAGTAAAAGTTTCAAGATTGATTTCTTGTTTGTGTCTTGTCTTGTGACTAAGTAGTAAAAAGAAAAGCCAAGAGAAGTACTGAGTACTAACAATATCCATCCCAGAACGGACCTAAGACCTGACATATCTTTTACAGAAATCAAATAAATTTGGGACTCTTTTAAACACTGAAAATTCATATTTAACTGTTTAAAACAATGGCTATTAATTTCTAAGGTTTCTGTTAGCTGCAAGGAAAATAAACTAACCGTAATCCGTAAGAAAGCCAAAACTTAACAATTATTCCACTGGCGCGCGTTGGATATGAGAAAGTAGACCCTGAGTCTATAACTATCTCATATCCATCAAGCGCGAATGAAATAATTGTTCCATTAGAAACTCTACCAAAATATAAAAAACTATACTAAAATTTGAAATGAAAGCGCCCCAAAAATTCAAGCGCGCGCTTACCACTTTTGTAGAGAATGGCAATTAAACAATAGCCGTTCATTTGGCGCGACAGTATGCTCGGATATTTGTCCGAGGGCATTATCTGTTCAGAACAGATAATGTCCAAGGCAGGACAGGACAGGTTACATTGACTAAAATCACCGGCAAACGGACAGGCGACAAAAATCACGATACATCAGGGAATTTGAATTCCAGGTAAAATATTCTATAGTCCCATAAGGAAGAATTCTTTGAGAAGAACATAATAATGAAGCAAGGCTGATTACTACGTACGTAGAAAGCTTAACGGGACAACGACACGATAGAGTTCAAACTGAAAGCCAAGAATTGCAATCGTGGACATCTTTTTCGACTTTGTTGAGTCTCGTCAGCACCGTGTAGGAGCAAAAGTAAAGCAATCAGCTGGTTGACCGATCGTCTACTAAATGCACATGGTAATGGTCTCAGATGAAACTCAAATCCAAATGCTTGGAGATTGGCAGATGATGTCACATGCAAAACGCGTAACCCTAAAAAATAGGCAAAAATCCAAAATATCATGTCGTTGGAGCTTCTTTGCCCGCCAACAAGGCGGTCAGAAAATAGTGCAAACATCTAAAACTTACTTTGCCTTTCTAGTCGACTGCTTATCTAAATTGAACCAACTAACATTTACACAAGTACCTTTCCTAACGCTCTAACTTCTAAAAAGGCTAAAAAATCACTAGATAAGCGTATATTTTACAACAAACGCGATCGGGACATGTCACCCACCGCCCTAACTCGGAACTTCAAACGGCTCTGGTTTCCAAACGAAGGATGCTACTAAATTGAAAAGTCGTAAACAGATAGGCCGGATCCGCTTATGCCCTATGAGGATAATAACAGTCGTGGCATTTTAGTTTTGGATTTTGGAATTTGAGGACATCACTTGAAAAGGATCTGTAACGGCAGACTGTTCACAAATTTACGCGCGCGAAAGAAAAAGCCAGCGAAACGAGCACGAGCCCCACGGGTTGGGGGTTTTCTCAGTTCTCTCGCGATTCCTGCCACGCGTTTAACGATCGAATCAAAGTACGAACAAATAGAGGGCACACTTTGTTGGTACACTTTGGTTGCAAATCAAGAGAGTTTGATCGAGCCACGCTTGGTATTTGGGCTTGACAGACCAAAGGAGTCTGATATGCTTTAGAAGCATATTTCGTATACACCTCTCTGTGTTTAGATACAGATTAACAAATAATGCTTTTGGGCCCAAAAAGTTTCCGGGGCTTTCGAGAAACAGGCCCCAGGAGCCGAACTGATTCCGCCGCAAAAAGTTAGGAATAAAGGTCCATGGATGAATATATATATCTTACTGGATTTGTAAAAAGGTTGCTAAATATTTGCACCTCTATCGCACCTCTATCACCCTCTATATCACCCTTAAAGTATTTTAAAGTTTAGGCCGCCTCCATGTCTGGATTTATGAAAACGATGCTTAAAGAAATTGAAATGGCGCGCCAAGCGGGCGTTTTTTTCTCGCCAGAAGTCGACGATATAAAAATTAAAAGGAACGTCAGTCTTTTTTCTCCTTCTCCACCCGTTTATCTTGCTTTTCTTGCCGTCCTTTCCCTTTTTCCCCCTTTACGTAGCTCTTAGGTGGCCTAAAAGAGCAGTCAAAACAAGGTGAAATCGAGTTCTTTAACACTGTTTTCATAGATCCTATTCCGAAATGAGTGTTAATCACCAGACATCAAGGCCAAAATTAACAACAGGACGTGGGATATTTTAAATGTAAGAACAAATGTGATCTATGTAAACATTATCTTATTGAAAATAAGATCTTTCACAGCGCCTGCACAGGCCGTTTTTACTCCATTACACAAGATTTAAATTGCAGGTCGAAGAATGTCATCTATCTAGTCACCTGTAAAACATGCATGGTTCAATACGTGGGTTCAACATCAAATGAATTCGAGGTCAGATTTCGGAATCACAAATCGGCCATGTTGACCAACAAGGCCACGTGTGAATTGGCCGTCCATTTCAACAGAAAAGAACACCACATGTCTGACTTTGAATTCATTGTTATTGAAAAAATTGTTAATGACACTACTGATGATATGGATAAGGTTTTACTTACAAGAGAGGCGCTCACATGCAGTTATGCACCCTCCAACCTTACGGCTTGAACAAAAGATCCGAGTTTAATTCCAAAAATAGAATAAGGTTCAATTAATCATTCATCGGAGTAATTGTGCAACCAGTTGGCCTCCTCTTCAGCATCGCTCAAAGGCCCTTGGTTTTGATTCTGTTAATTGTGCGGATCGGAATTCTCAAAGGTCCCGTTAAGGGATTCTATTACTTTTTAGAGGCCCTGGGCGGGAATTTTGTTTGTATAAATAGCGCAAGTTCAGTTGTACCAGGTATTTTTAGTTTTTAGTTTTTAGTTTTTAACGTGTACTGAAGAAGCCCGAAATATATATATATATGTCCGGATTTATGAAAACCGTGCTTACACCAAAACCAACAGCCTGAGACTTTTCCAGGAAAATACACAGGCTTTTTCACTTAATCATCCACAGGCAGTGTGGCAACACTTAGATCTAGAGTACTCACCAACCTAGCTTGTATCTGGTCTCTCAGCTCCCAGGCAACTGGCTGGCCAGAGCTGTCCTGTAACCAAAATCAGCATTTTAACTGAGCAAAATGCCACTCTCTGTCACCCGCCCCACCCCCCTGGGGATAATTCCTGGGAGCCCTACTTGGTATCAGCTGGTAGCCAGACACCAGGGCTATCTGCTGCAAGCCTCCTGTGTCGACTTTGGGAAACGAACCGCAAAAATAGATATGAATCTTCGAGGATACCTCTGCTATCTAATTAACCACTTAGACCTTTACCCTGTGCACTTCCTATACCTACGACCTTGCAAGAGAACAAAAGTTTTTCGTGCGAGTTACCGCAGTGCTCTTAAGAGAGATTTATTTGCACGCTGTACCTGTACAAATGTTCATCTTTCCGCTTGAGCCACTCCGCGTTTATGGATATGCTTGATGACCGAATGTTTTAGTGAATGAAAAGCCTTGGTTCTAGGATGATCCAAACTTTACTTCGAGAGCGACCAAATTTTCCCCTTCAATTCAATCGAACTAAACTTATCATGTTTTTCAACAAAAAGATACCTCTTTTTAAGTATTGTTTATCCGGGCGCAGCCACTCGTTTGCTGAGTATAGGTAATCATACGGTTTCGAGTTCAATTTGGAATAAATTTGCACGAGAGACTTTTTGAAAAACTCACAAGTGCAAATTAATTTCAAATTGAACGAGAAAAACCGTATTAATAATATAAACATGAAAAATTCGCGCAGAAAAAGTGCCGGAAGATGTTTCTCGTGATCATTCATGAGCAAGGGTGTTATTACCTTTTATCGATTTGACATTGTTTGCAAGATTAGTCACTAGTGTTGGGAGGCCTGTGCCTCCAATAAGGCATAGCGGCCTGTAAGGATCCGGAAGGCAGGAAAACAGTCGCCATCTTAGTTGTTGTTTTGTGGATTTCTACTGCGGAAGCTCCTACACAATGTAAGTTTCTTATCCGAAAAGAAAGACAGTTCAGTGTTTGAAACTCAGTTATCTTTACTGGTTTATTAATTGCTTGTGTAATCTTTCTATTTAGCGAATCGTTTTTCAATGAGTTCAGAAGTAGAAACTAAGTGGATCTGACTATTTAACTCGATTCTTGGAGTGTGAATAAATTCTGTTTTCGTGACTACAAAAGGATATCTCTACTATTCAATTTTAGGAAACAGTGGAATTTGATAAATGAGGAACGAGAGATAATGTGAAAATGTGAAATTCTTAAGCAACTAAAAGCACATCCCTCCTCTCCTTCTACCACGATGTCGTCGCAATGTGCTATCAGTTACTGGTAACACCTTGCTGTTAAACAATAAAAATACAACAAGACAAGATGAGACAAAAGATTTTGCTAAATTTCAGACCAGGACCAAATACCTAAATTAACTGGGTGGGGCCCACGTTATCGATCTCATTTAGGCTTAGCATTTTACTGAAATTCTGGCGAGAGGAGAACGAGCGGGATAAATCATGATTATAGGATGAGGGTAGAGCAATGTCAGTGAGACAATTGACAAGAATAGGTCTAGAAATTCGGTCATTTACTTCATGCGGCACTAAAATGAGCATGAAACCTAACATGACATCATATCATTTGTTGCACCGATGCCAAACTTATGAGTTGGCTTGGTTAAAAAAGTTATAAATGAGCTAATTTTCCAATCATTTGTCTGTAAATTGGGCTGGGTAGACGCGGTTCGCGGGAAAAAAAATTAGAAAAAAACTGAGTGTCTTCTAATTCCTAGTCAAGATACATCCTTCAAACTTGGTGAATGCAATCCTCTACCTGGCATTTTAACGTTGCGATTCACAAATTGGGTAAACTTCCGTTTTGAAAAACAGTTATTTGCCATCGGATTCCCATACGAACAATGTAATTTCTGACCGCTTTGCCAACCGTCAAGATGGCGTTGGAAACCGTGTTAAAGCCTATTCGGTAGATGTGCCATAAAGAAACCCGTTAAAATTCATTGCAATTTTCTCCTAAAACACCATTTCCTTCAATTTTCTCCGACAATGCGGACAACAGTTAACTTTTATCGTTATCATGGTGCACTACCTCCGCCTTTTTTGTCGGAGCGAAGGTATTCAATGTTAATTCTAGCACAGTTCTAAGCAAGAAAACAGCAAAAATCACCCGGCATGCGTTCGCTTTAAGTAGTATTTATTGACTTGGATAGAATGAATCATTAAGAATGACTCATGAAGACCTCGGGATGGTTATTTTCTACAACTTTCCGTTCCAAAAAATAGGGAATACACAAGCTAAACATAGAGAAAATTTACCGTACAAAAAGTACACAGAACGATGCTAAATGTACTACGATTTAAATAGCTTCTTACAGCAATGATTTCAGATTAATCCTTTCTGCTCCCACCTTTCAAGTCCTTGTTTACCAAACAAATTTCGCTTTTACCTATTTAAACAGTTTATCTTTTGTTGACATATAGCTAGGAAAAGTTCGAGAACTTACAAATTTTAAAGAGTAGAAGAAAATATCATCAAAGGAACGAATTTAGGCTGAACATTACTGGGGTGGGTAAATGTCTCCAGTAGCTATGGTTTTTAATTTTGTGAAAGTTCCCCGTTTTAGCCAAACCACTGTAATTGAGCTCAAAACTTTGTAGCCACGGCAATCTTGTTTATCAAGAAAGAAATGATGCAATTCTAAGTATCGGATTATTTTTCAATCGTCTGACTTGTGATTGGCTAAAAAGCTTTTCATTTCGCGAACGTTCTGCGTAAATAGTCAATAAACGCATTTTTTTTTATGAAGGTCTATCAAAGGCGGTATAGTACTGTTCATTCCACCCGTACTAATTTAAACACCCAAGGCGGCGAAGGTAAAGGTTTTGTTCAAGCCTAATGACCCATCAGTCTGCTGGTGCTTATCTGCAGTCTCCAAGTAAAGAAACTTAAGAGCTGTGTTCTTGAAGGGTATGCGGCTCGTACATGTACCTTGGTGGTGGATATTAACGTTTCTGTTAGTAAAAATTGGGAGCTTGATCGATTCATGCCGTGTATTTCATGTACGCATGCAGGACAGAAAATATCTTATTACATTATTTAAAGCAAGCTGCTGCAATCGTGTGTCTGGGTTGTGCGAGGAGCGGTTAGGCAATCTGAATACTTAATCTGAAAATTCACTAAAAACAGAATTGCTAGTCACCCAGTAGTTGACATTAAGTTAAATTAATCTACAAAGCTTAAAATTAGTATTTAGAATTTATGAACAGATAAGAAAATTCTCTTGATTATATAATGGCTCAGCTTTATTACAAATAAACATAGCATATTAATGCAACTTGCATGATTGCTTAAATTATTCTTGCTCCACTACCATCAACTGAACGAAGCCTCGAATTATTGCGACATTTTGGACTTGCTAACATGTTGTTACTCGCTGACCTGGTGTTACAACTGGGCGTGTTCTTGGAATATTGTATGACTTCCTTCTCCTATCTGGGAAAATAGGACCAAGTTTTTTGCTGAGTATAAAATCGTGGCAATCGAAACCAATTAAAGATTGTTGAAAATGTCAAAATATTAGCACGTTAAAGTGTTCTATAACAGCGTTCCTGGATTTTCAAAATTCTGTCTAGCTTTTTAATTAAGGTATTGCTCAAAACGGTGCAGTGGCATTCATATAAAAAAAGCAGTGAATACGTGAGAAATGGGCTCAAGCTCTACCGGGGCCACAGGGGTTTTCCCGGAAGTCATTATCTATTTATTGCTTTTCTGTAGGTTGGGAGCCTATAAAATAGAAGACGCAGCTCAAGAGCTAAAGGTTCAAAAGATCACTATGCACGAGAACTACAGCAGTCCAGCGCGTTTTGGACACGACATCGCGCTCCTGAAACTGAAGACTCCAGCAATGCTCGGTGATGGGCTGTGAAGGTGATGGGCTGGTATGCCTTCCAGACATGAACAACGCCCTGGTACCAGACAAGAGGTGCTATTTTACAGGCTGGGGAGTTCAATCACTTTACCTTCAGGAAGCGTCAGTACCAATTGTTTCTGATGCCAAATGCAAGGCCTCCTACGGGTCAGACCTGATTCACGAGTCCATGATTTGTGCTGGTTTGGACATTGGAGGGGTGGATGCCTGTCAGGGTGATAGTGGAGGTCTCATGGTCTGTAAGTTTGGTGGCAAGTGGTACCTGGAGGGAGCTACTAGCTGGGGGTACGGTTGCGCCGCCGCAAGTTAGTACTAGGGAGCTTAAGCACGCGCGTTTTTGAAACGCGGACGGTAACCGGAAGTGAGCTGTTTTCACTTTTAACTTACTCTCACACAACCACATTCACATTGCTAAGTATCTTTTCTCCATTAGAGATGAGTGGTATAAAAATCTAGGAGACAATACTTTCCTAGCACGCGAAATGTTCTCTTTCGGTTGCCGTGCGCGTCTCAAAAACGCGCGTGCTTAAGCTCCTTATTATGGCGTCTATGCTAAGATGCCCAACATGAAAAGCTGGGTCCAGGATAAGATGAGCAGCAACTAAAGAAAAATGACAGAGAAGTGACGCAGCTGAGAACAAAGCAAATGTAGACACATGTCACCTAGAATAATAAAGACAACAAGAGCATTACTTCTGTGTCGAAGTCTTTTATTTAGTATTTACATCAAGCTTTGGTAGACGAAAGAAAAGTCAGAAGTGTGCGAAATATGAGAATCAAAAAAAGTAACTTTTTCACGATATTTAATTTAACCGCGTCGTTTTCTCTAGGGACAATCTTTCTTCTCTGCATAGCTAAGGTATTCATCTGCGCCTGAGCAGTGGCTGTTCGCGGTTTGCAACTCCAAAAATTGGTGTTTTGTGATCAATACTCCTGGATCATCCGTTGTTTCACATATATACTGAGGTGGAAGGACGATTCAGGGGACCCTCCCTGGCTCTCATTCGCTGGAAAATTACGCCTCGATCATCAATGAAAGTGGTTGGGGGGTGGGACGAGTAAAAAGGATGATCCTATGCGGTTAGAGTTCTTTTAGAGAATGACTTCGTTTGAATTTTGGCACCAGTTATTTCGGAAGCTAAGAGAGGAGAGTAAAGATACAATTCACTCAGATCACGGCCTAAACATGCTGTTTGCTAATGGGCCTAGGATATGCATTCACCCTGGAGATTGTGTTTTGCTCGGTTTCGAAACTAAAAGGAGTGGCGGAAATGATGTATACGGGATAATACCAAGAAAGAAAAGAGATAAAGATAGAAACATTTCCCATTTCACATTGTATAACTTTTGTAAGCATCGTTTGAAGTAGCTTTCGACTTGTCTTAGCTTATTTGTTAATGTCGCGCTTATATAAGGCCGTTTTACTAACAGGAGTATCAGAAATACGGGAATAAAGTTTTTATATCAACTGGTCACATGACCAACTTCTTTTCAACTTGCAAACAGTAAACGTATTAGGGATAGAGAGAGTGCACAACACGTACTTTAAGGCTGGTATCCCAGAAACGAAATAACGTGAATGTTCAAAAAATAGTAAAGAACCCTGCTTTCCGATATACGAGTTCGTGTTTTCTTTACAGATCCTTGCAAAGTAGATTCAATTCCAAATCAATCTCCATAAGACAGATCTCTGTCTCCTGGTTACTGGGCTGAATTCTTCTCTGATGCCCTTTTTTCTCGCATCTTTTCAGAATTATCAGAGTCTTTGAAGAGATTAAAAAAAAAAAAAAAAAAAAGGAGTCTGCGCAGGACCTGAGATGCGCTGCCACGTTTTTTAAGCAGGGCACTCATCTCCTTCCCAAAATCTCGGCAAAATAATATTTAAGTCGCCTTTTAACCTGAAACGCAGCACTTGTCTCCATTTAAACATAGATGACCCGCAAGACAGCGAAAAAGAACAAGAGAGGAGAGCGTGGCTCGACTGAAACTGAAGAACTGTATTCCTCAAAACGATTAAACATGGCGGACACCGAGGGTGCTTACCATTTGGCCAGAAAATCCGGAAATTTCGGTTTGAGGTCAAATGGTAAGGTCATTTTCCGGAAATTCCGTTCGGAAATTGTGGAGTACCTTTTGAGGTACTCCTCTTTTTCCGTTCGGAACGGAACGGTGGAAATTTCCTTACCATTTGCTAAACTTTCCAGTTTCCAGTCTCTCATCAGCCGAAAACAATTACGGGAAATCGAGTTGCAAATGGTAAGCGCCATTTCGTTCGGTTGGTTTGCTGATTTTGGAAAAACCCTTACCATTATTCAATGCTCGTCCCAACCGGTTTATTCTGACAAATGGTAAGCACCCCGAGTCACAGCTCGACGATGCATCAAAGTCTAACTCTGCAGCTGATATCACAGACGAACACGAGCCAACACGGGCCGAACTAAAAGAAGTTCTCATCGACATACAGATCAATGTCAACAATATCATAAGAGACAACATTAAAATTCGAGAAGAAGTTGTGGCTCTACGAACAACGATACAACAACAGCAGGAGGAACTAACCAAGATTAAGCCGTTGGTCTTGGCTTTACAGCAAGAACTGGAGGATGCAAGAAGGAAATTGGACGAACAAGAAGAAGAAATATCGCAACTGTACGACCTTCAAGACAGTTTAGAACAATACACTCGTAAGAACTCGTTAGAAATACACGGCATCCCCGAAAATGTGTACTCTTCTACCGAGGAGGCTGTCCTAGAAGTTGCTAAAGTTCTTGATATTGAGGTAAGACCTGATGACATCGAAATCTCGCACCATCTTAAGGGGGAAGTTGGAGCAAGACCTATAATCGTCAAATTTGTCAGTCACAAAAAGAAAGCTGAACTTTACAAGCAGCGAACAAAATTGAGGAACACCTCTCCGTCGGATGTTTTTCCCGAGTCATCTGCTGCCTCGATTGTCTTTTCGAAAGGCATATTTATAAATGAGAACCTAACCTCATTCAGACGAGAGCTGTTGAAGGAAGCCAACAAAAAACGTAAGAACAATATTATTTCAAGTGCTTGGACTATAGATGGAAAAGTTTTTGTTAAAATCTCTCCAGCGAGTAGACCGATAAGAATCTATGACAAAGACGACTTAGAAGACCTTTAAGAATTGACTAGTTTCCGCTATATTTATTGATCTCTAGGCGTTTCACTGACGTGACCTGTTATATCTTTTAAAAGGAGATCGGGAAATTCTAATTTTTTTCTCTCGCGCTATACTACCAAATGCTCTTAAACATAATTATTTTAGGAGTGTTCTATTATTCATGTTTTTGTGTATACTTTCTTTTTAACTGTTTTGTTTGGGTTTTCGGAGCAAAACAACATTTCCCTGAACAAAAGTTCGAAGCTAAAAATTATATGCAAATCGGCTACAAATGCAAAATAGCCAATTTAATTTCTCTAAATTCAGCGTAAAACAATGGATTTGAAAATAGCTTCACTTAATGTCAGGGGAATAGGGAACAACTCTAAAAGAAGGGAGGTGTTTAATTGGCTGAGATCAAAAAAACTCTCAATATACATGCTGCAAGAGGTCCATTGTACTGAAAACACCGCAGATCTATGGGCTTGTGAATGGGGCTATAAAACGCTTTTTAGTTGTTGTTCAAGCAGTAAAGCGGGAGTCTGCATTCTTTTTAACAACACTTTTAATTTACAGATCCTTAAGGTTTTTTCTGACCCAAACGGCCGCTTCATAATTTGTGACATCGAAGCAAACAACAAACTTTTAACTTTGGCTAACTTATACGCCCCCAATGAAGACGATCCAAACTTCTTTCGTGCCTTCTTTGATCACTTATCCAGCTTCCACTGCGAAGAAATTATAATTGGAGGCGATTTCAATTTAGTGCTTGACCTTAATAAGGATAAAAAAGGAGGCCTCGCGAAAACACATAAGAATGCTTTGAAAGTGGTACAGGACCTCTCCGAGAGCCTCGAATTGTCTGATGCATGGAGAATTCTCAACCCGGACGCCACGAGATATACCTGGCGCCAACGGCAACCTGACATCCACTGCAGACTTGATTTTTTTCTTGTAAGCCAATCATCTATTTGTAATATCACTCAGGCAAATATAATCCCAGGGTTTAAAACTGATCATTCCATGATTACCCTTTGCTTATCCTTACATTCAAATCCGAGGGGAAAAGGGTTTTGGAAGTTGAATACTTCATTTCTGTCTGACGCTAGATACCTCGAAGAAATAAGAACAACAATTCAAGAAACCGTAATGGAATATGAAAATGATGTTTCAGTAAATCCCGCCTTACTCTGGGAGATGGTAAAACTTAAAGTACGAGAGAAGTCAATCTCTTACGCTGCTTACCAAAAATCAACAACAACAAAGAGAGAAAACGAGCTGGAAAATACAATAACCATACTACAAAAACAACTTGATATGGCAAACAATAATGAACCCCAAAATCAGAATATTATAGAGAGAATTAATTTACTAAAACGTGATCTCGAAAAAAAATCGAACATCGCACCAAAGGTGCAATTCTCAGATCAAAGTCCCAGTGGTATAACGAAGGGGAAAGAAACACCAAGTACTTTCTTAACCTTGAAAAGAGACATTACAAACAAGGGACAATTAGTCAACTGAAAATTAATGAGACAGATTTCGTCACTTCCGACAAAGCAATCCTATCTGAATGTGAATCCTTCTACAAACACCTTTACACCTCCAAAGTCAACAATGGCTTTGCTTCGGTCTTCTTTCAACAAGCGAACGAAACTGTATTAAGTCACGATGAACAAAATTTTTGCGAAGGCTTTTTATTCGAAAAAGAATGCGCACAAGCTGTAAAGAGTATGGATTCAAACAAAACGCCTGGAACAGATGGCCTACCAGCCGAATTTTATAAAATTTTTTGGAAAGATATTTCCACTTTGTTAGTTTCGGCTCTCAACTATGCCTTTGAATCTGGCTGCCTCTCCATAACACAAAGACGGGGAGTCATTAAACTTATTCCGAAAAAGGATGCGGAACTGTACTACATAAAAAACTGGCGCCCCATAACTCTTTTAAATACGGACTATAAGATCGCTGCAAAAGCTCTTGCAAATCGAATCAAATCTGTATTTCCCAGCATCATTAACAACGATCAGACAGGGTTCATGAAGAACAGATTTATTGGAGAGAATATCCGGCTCATAGACTGCATCATCCAATATGCCGCAAAGGAAAACATTCCTGGTTTACTGCTCTTTATAGACTTCGAAAAAGCTTTTGACTCGCTCGAATGGTCTTTTATTGTCAACTCCTTACGCTTCTTCGGGTTTGGCCCATCGATCATTAATTGGGTAAAAGTTCTCTATTGCAAAACCGAAAGTTGCGTTTTAAATAACGGATGGTCATCTAACTTTTTCCAGACTCTACGAGGCGTTAGGCAAGGCTGTCCCTTGTCGCCATATCTATTTATTCTTTCCGCTGAAGTGTTAGCCAAGGCAGTTAGAAATAACGTAAACATAAAAGGCATCTCTGTTGACAATAACGAAATTAAAATTAGCCAATATGCAGACGATACCACACTTATTTTGGATGGCTCAAGAGAAGCGCTTGCTTTAGCACTTAATTTGCTAGAGGACTTCAGTACGGTCTCCGGTCTCAGACTAAATAATAAAAAAACGGAAGCTCTTTGGATAGGTTCCAGCATTGGCAATGAACAGCTTATTTTGCCAGGAAGGGATTTTAAGTGGCCAAAATCCAAAGTGAAAACCTTAGGTTTGTGGTTGTCAGTCAAACCTGAAACATCTGCATGTTTAAATTATAATGAAAAGATTGAAAAGATTAGAAAAATTCTGAGTTGTTGGAAGTATCGTAGGCTAACCTTGCTGGGGCGAATCACCGTGCTTAAGAGCTTAGCCGCCTCGCAACTAGTCTATTTGTTATCTCCTTTGCCTTCCAATTATCATGCAATAAACGAGATTAATACATTGTTCTATCAATTCCTTTGGAACGGGAAGGGAGACAAAATAAAACGAAAAATTATGATTAATGACTACTGCGAGGGAGGCCTTAAGATGATCGACCTTGTCTCTTTCAATAAATCACTTAAAACAACTTGGATAAAAAAGTACTTGGATTCCACGAACAACGGAAAATGGAAAGTTTTTATCGACCTAGCTTTGAAAAATTACGGATGCAAAAATGTTTTTACTGGTAACCTCAATACAAAAGATACAAAAAAGTCGATCAAAGTCTCCGACGTGTTTCTCGAAGAAATATTGGAAATCTGGGCGGAGGTTAATTTTGAACAGCAATTAGCATCTTTGGAGCATTTCCAAGAACAAAACCTATGGCACAATTCCTTAATAAGAATAGAAAACAAACCAATCTTCTTTAAAGACTGGTGCTCAAAAGGCATTACTAAAGTAAAACATTTGCAAAAACCAGAATACAATAGCTTCCTTTCTCTAAAAGATTTCCAGTTAAAATACGACCTGAATGCTGCTCCACTTCGTTTTTACGGTGTTATATCAGCTGTCAAGGAACTTGGCAATAGCGGCCTCAAGCAAGTGAACAACAATAAACAAGAATACGAACCTCTTAGCACAAAATTTCTAAAGTCCAAAAAAGTTAGTGCACTGGTATACAAATCCTTTGTCAGAAACAAAGGTGAAGCTCCAAGGAATAGCCAAAAGAAATGGCTTATGGACTGCAGTTGTTTGGGCAGTGAAAATCTCGACTGGAGCTCGGCATACCTTTTGGCATTGCGGTGCACCAAAAGTACAAAGTTAATAGAATTTCATTTTAAACTTTTTCACAGACGTCTGGCAACTAACAATTTTCTGTTCAAAATTAAGCTGAAGGAAAATGAAAATTGCACCTTTTGCCAAAACGCGCCTGAAACACTATTACATCTTTTCTGGACATGCCAAAAAACTTCTAAGCTTTGGGAAAGCGTAACGGAATGGCTACAGAATATGAATATTATACAGAACAATTTCACGCTACTGAATACTACTGCTCTCGGACTAAAGCCTGACACCTCGAAATATGCCCTCCAAATTAACTACTGTTTATTGCTAGCACGATATCATATCTGGAGTGCTAAAACAAACGAAACTTTACCCCACTTTGAGCATTACCTGCTCCTTCTGAAATCAAGATACGAGCTGGTGACAAAAGGTGGCGACAGGAAAAAATGGGAACCTCTTGCAGTGTATCTTGAGCTTTAAAAACTTCTGCAATTCAACTGGCTATTTGTATGACCCTATTCTCGCAAAGACGTAATTGACGCCTTCTTTCCTTACCTGAAATAAGACTCTCTTTAAGACTTAAATCTGCGCCGATAGATGGTAAATATTGTAGCTTGGCCTGTACTAGTATCAGCTTCGTATTGCTCCGTTTTATTTATTTTAATTCTCTAGTGTGCTTTTCCTTGTACCTGCATGTCTTTTTGTAATTTTATTTTGTATTTCACGTTTCATTTTTTTTCGCTTATGATATTCCACAACAAATGTAATGTTTTAGAACACAGCACGGTAAAACAGTAATGTATTGTAATGTAGTGTATTATTCTGTACTGTAGCTCTGTATTTAAAAAATAAATAAATAAATAAATAAAAAAAAAAAAAGAGATTAAAAAAAGTATTAATTCGTCATAACATAATACTGTTTTAAGGCACTGGTCCGGAGACTGATACTGGATCTAGTTAAACAACAGCTGATCAAGTGACCAGTGCTTGTAGAATGCTTATTCCGGGATACGATACGATAACTTTAATGATATACGGTATTTCCATCAGTCTATTTGTGATAAACCACTACTATAGCTACCTATCGTCCAAAGAAAAAATTACCAAAAATAAAACAAAAATAAAAACTACTTTTCATGGAGGGCATGTAGAAAACATTTACTGAAAACTTTGACGTCTTAGTTTAGTCTTCCACTTATTTATGTATATATTCGCTCAAACTAGCACTGGTGTGCCACTGATACAACAAGTGAATTCAAATAAAGCTTTTACTTTACCACTCACTTAATAAAGTTACTTGTCAGTGGTTCTTTTGGTAAGTTGTTCCACAAATTAGCTCCACCGCACGAAAAATCTATCTTCAGATAATCAGTGAGCGGTTGTGAAATAATATGTTTTCAGTATTCCTTTCATTCCCATCTTCCCAGCAAAAAACTCTCATCAAATAACTAGCTCTCTCACTCAGTCTCTGAGCCTGGAAAGTCCAGTAAGATTCAGTCAAAATCCCGTCTGATTTCTACATGAGTAACGTGCAAATATTACTTGAAACCGATATATCGAAGTTTGTTTTTTTTCTGCCCACCAACAATGACCTATCAAATCGTTCGGAAAACTGTTGCCTTTTTGATGCGTTTCGCCTATTGCTGTACTCATTTGCGCGATCTACAGAGTCGGTGGAGCTGTAACCTGCAGAGGTAACGTTTAAGGGTGGGTTTTATGGCTCGGCGCATGTGCAAGATACTACGTTCAATCATTTAATTTGATATAAAATTGTTTTTAAAACATTCTGAAGCCTACTGAAAACTCTTGCGGGAAATTTGGAAATTTATCGGTCTGACATTCCCTTCGTAGGTTCCGACTCCGCGTGCTTCTTAGCTAAAAGTGCATTTTCGTTTTCGTATCAACCACATGTATTTCAGTTATCACATACTATAATTTCATGAGATCATAATGAGAACCTCTTGTTGCTTTGTGAAGTCACATGGCAATAGAAAGGCTGGTAGAATGACTTATGCCCAAAATGGCAACAGATTTGGCTCTTGGCTAGGCTGTTTAAAGGGTGGATAATGTTATCCACCGGATAAATCACTATCCAGCGGATAGAGTGCTTTGATCTGTTAACACTTATCAACTGGATAGCAATTTTTCCTGTGGAGAGCGTTATCTAGTCTTTGCACAACTTGGACCAAGGCTCGGGCGCACGAGTTAGCTACTCGCATTTGATTGCATTCGGTGTTAAGAAAAAAGTCCAAAGAAAATAAGCGCACTGATTGGTCGATCTTTTCCATTTTAGCAATGGACCCCTCTCTCTATGGGTTTTCCGGCGTAATAAACCACTTGGGATGTTGCGAGAACACGAGAAAAGCTTGTAAATTACGAATCGTACGTTAGGCGAGTGATTTACAGGCTTTTCGAGTGGTCTTCCAAACATCCCAAGTAAATAGACCCAAGTAAATAGCTGTCTTTATATTATTCTTTTGTTCGCATTTAAGGACGTTCGCGCCCATTGCTAGTCATTAGTGCGCACGCTATTCATTGGTCACGCGCTTGCCACGTCATTTTCAAGCGCACGCACGGAGTCGAAAACTCAACAAAATATAGAGCTGATGACCTTTGCGTTAACTTGGTGTTTGAATATTTTTGTTGGATGCTCGGTGACCCCCACTTTTTTTTCGGCAGGTCACTTCCTTTTCTATTTCTTTCCATTATACTAAAGAACGAAAAAAATCTGTACGTGGGAAGTTTTAATTATTTCTCATATACTATTCAAATAGGGTCGAATTGGTACATTGATACAGGTGTACGTGACTCAGAAGTTGTAGTTTTTAAGGCTAATTTTAACTGATTTAATGACGTATGTTGCAAAGATCTATCAAATAGGCCTACATATGCTGTGTGAAACACACATAACTTAGATATGATTCTTCAACTTAAATATATGCCGATAGTAATGAATCAGGCCAGAACCGCCTCGAATGATTGGAAATCCTAGAAATGCTATGGTCTGTGCTACGCCTTATCTTCAAAACGAGTTCGGTGACCCATTTTTTTTTACATTTTTAATCTAATCTTATCATTTTCTAACTACAGTCAAAGTTTAAAAAAAATCTGTACGTGGAAAGTTTTTGGGCGCGAACGTCCTTAAGGAGGCTAGAAAGGGTTTTTAGTTGCACGCGCGCGCAATCTACACACGCCATAACTAAGATGCACGCGTCAGCGGAACGAATCAAAATCAGAGACAGAAGAGTAGAGAAAATAGATCTTGTAACACGTTAATGCAAATGTGAACGGTAAAACTCTCCCAAATTGGTTTTGGTTACTTTTCTTGTAACCCGTAAAACGATCGTAAGGAAAAAAATCTCCTTGTCACAAAGGATACGTCCGGATGGAAGCCGGTCGTTTCGCACTCGTAGGAACTTGATTGAGGGCGCGTGAACTACTTCGCGCATGCGTAAAGTGGGATCTAGTCGACCGTGACTTTTTCATATTTTCCAACTTTAGGCGCAAATATTTTCACTTCCAGTCGGTGAATTGTTTTCAAATTTTTGGTGACAACAAAGATTAATCGGATGCGTATATATACCAATTTTTTAAAAATTCTGTAGGTGGGAAAAAATTAAAAAAGCAATAGTAGGTTTTTACTTTCATCTGCCCTACAGAATTTTTTTAAACTTGCATATTTTGACGATCATTCCTAATAAAATGTAATATATGAGTTTGAGAAGATTTCGCTGACCAGCTCTCTCAATAACACGATAGCTTTCGATTTTGGGGGCGCAACTGAATGCGTAATATCGTTGCCATGGTAACAGGTCTTCTGAAAAAAATATGATGTAATGATTCTATGACGTTTCATGTCTGTGGTAAATTTCACACTGATATGATAAACCAAACTGTATTTGGAAAAGAATTTGTAAAACTAGTCTGCGGAAAATGAAAACTATTTCGAGCCACTAACCTGGTTTTGAGACAAAATTTGTAAAGAATTTATTATCCCGGTCGAGGTTAGTAGCCATTTTTGCAAAGGGTCTATTAAATTAAATTGAATTAAACTGAATTTCCGTCATCATGTGTTCAGTAGTTTCATTCGCAGGCCGGAGCGGACAATGCGCGAGAAACTATTTGGAGGATAAGAATTAGGGGGCGTAAAAATATGTGCTACCACAATTGATATTTGCTGAAAACGTTTGCGCTTTTTACGGAAAAGGTTCTGTTGCCAGCAGAATAAAAATGCATACAAATAACTCGTCGAATACAAAATAAAACACAGCAAAATAAAATAAACACCAACCGAATTATTTCAACAACTGAAAGATTAAGAAAGATTTCAAACAGTAAGGCGTTGTGTGAAGATATTTGAAGACTGCACAATAATCTCTATTCAGAATTCACTTTTTTATGCAAGGATAATGTCCTTCAGTGGACGCGACTAGATCCTGTTCCTGAAAGTTTACACTCCAATCCAAAATCCTGGCTTTGGTAGAACTGTTCATTCCCAATGTGTGCGGGCAAATATCCAAATATATATATTGCGCCAAAAATCATAAATGGAAGATGAACGAACTAGTGCAATTAAGCCCCAGAGGCCTTCTTATTTTTCACGTGATACAATGGATCCGGTAGACTTCCGAGTAAAAAGATGCCGTAGTTATTAACATTGCAGGCGCGCACTTCTATTATTTTTGTGCCAGACCATAATCAACAATATTTTTACTTTCCAGAAAAACATTTAATTTTAAATTGATAAATTTAGCTACTTAGTCTCTTAAATGGATCAACTGCGAACTTTTTCATAAATAAACTCGTTGGAGAGTCTCTTTTTACATTTAACATCTTAACACAGCTGCCACACATACCTATCTAACTAAAAGTTTTTAGTCTTAAAAAAGTAACTTTGAAAGAACTAAAATATTTACACCTAATTCAAGACGGTGATAAAAAAATTACATTTTGATCAATTGCTTTGCAATGCTTCTCCGGCAATACATTAACCGCTCCTTTATATTAATCCTTATTAGAAGACGCAAATTTTCTTTATGGAAAACAATCAGGTTAAAAGATTATAGATCTTGCTAATTTTTAGTTAAGTTAAAGTGCCATAAATAATATTTACTCAAAGCATTAAACATTTGTGTGTCTCTGGTCTGGATCAACTAACTTTTCAATCTCTTCAAGAGGAATACAACACGATTCCGATTTTTCGTATGATACACAGTGTCCATTCTGGGCATGATGCTCTTCGCTGCCTCGTCCTCGATTGTGTTTCATGTGGTGTTCCATCTGGTATGCAGCAAATGGATAGAGGATCATCACTGCAAAGAAATCTTCCACCATGTTTCCGTTGATGCCGTATCTCTCTCGTATCGAGATGCGTATCCCCGTGCCATAGGCAAAGAATCCAAACAGCACCGTCCATCCGACGTAACCTATCCCGGAAGCGACGCCAAAGAATTCCAAAACCAGCAATGCGATCCAAGTGTAGAACGGTATCGCAAGGATCAGCATCTTTGTCCACTTTCTACCTTTCGGCCCCTCCATCTCCGCAGCTGCAACTGACATGGAGTACCAAGGTGCAAAGATGTTCAGGAAAACTTTGTTTACGCTCTCGGGAGTTGGAGAACTGAGAACATCCAGAAGGCCAGAGGTGAACTGTGGACCATTGGGATCAAGGTCTCCAGCTTCTACTTTTACTGCTCTCCACAACGCCACGCACATGAAACATAGCAGAATAGTGTAGGGAACCCCCGACGCAATGGAAACTGTTTGTAGGGCATTAAGTGCTTTATCGCCTCCAACATAAAGAAGAGCAGTTGCTGTGGCACCTTCAGTCAGAGCCCAGAAGATACGCTGGAGGACGGGAGGTTTTGGGTCGCCATTGGCCGAAAGACAGTCTATGACGAGAGAACCACTGTCAGAACTGGTGACAAAGTAAAGGACGATTCCGATCAGGGAAAGGATTGAAAGAAAAGTTCCTATGTCACCGTATTGTTGCATCACATCGAACCACATATCATTCTTGCCACGACAGGATAAACGAAACAAACCATTAAGAGACTCGGTTGCAGTTTCTCCTCCAATCGGTGAGGTGCAAGTTATGTTTGCAAGTACTGCATTTCGTTCCATCTTCAGGCCTGCGCCTCCAAAGACACTGAACCAGAAGATAGAAAAGGCGACCGGTGCTGTGAGTGTGGCGTTGATGAACTGTCTGATGGTTCTGCCTCTAGATATCTTGGCAATGAACATGCCAACGAAAGGCGACCAGGCGATCCACCAGCCCCAGTAAAATATGGTCCAACCATCCATCCATTTCGTGGCCTCCTTTCCGTCCGGCGCGTTTCCTAGTTGCGCAAAAGCGTCCGTGTGGAAGCCAAGCTGAATTATTGTCTGCATGTAATAACCGGTGCTCTGGACAATCAAGTTCAGCGTGAACCAGGGTTCATCAAGGAAGAACACAAGCATCATGACAAATACGCCCAGGATGAAACAGATTTCGCTCAACCGTCGGATGCCCATCTTCAGTCCGCTGACAACGGAGACTGTGGCGCAGGCCGTGACACACCAGATGATGATAATCTGGTTTAAGGTGCTGACCTCAATGGAGCTTCTTAAGCGATGAACACCAGCGTTAAGTTGCATTACGCCTAGTCCTAAGCTCGTGCAAACGCCAAACATGGTGCACACGACGGAAAGGATGTCGATAGCATCTCCCATCCATCCATAGATCTTGTCGCCGATGAGGGGGTACATACATGAGCGCATCGTCATGGGACGTCCTTGCCTGTAACCCACAAAGGCCAACAGAAGACCCACCACAACATACACGATCCATCCGTGAATGCCCCAGTGAAACAAAGTTAGGTTCATGGAGTCCTGGGCGCGTTGATTGTCATTGTACCTGTAGACAGAAACAAAATGCGTAAGAGTTGAGTACCAGGAAATTTCTCTTAATTACAGTTTTATACATCTATTGTTAACTCACAAAGGACGCCCGTCATTACAATATATATAATTATCAATTTGAAAACTGCTTGACATTAATTACAAAGACAGCGCACAGAATTAGCCTGACAAGACTTAGATTAGGATGTCATGCATCACGAATACAAACTGGTAAATACGAAAATAGAGGAGCATTAATCCCAGTAGAAGAACGTACATGTTTAGTATGCAAAGAAGATTCCATAGAACATGCACAGCATCTCTTGATGTACTGTCGGGGATATACCACATTAAGACGTGAGCTACACTCACATATTTCAAACGTTGACGCTCATTACAACAGTTTAAGTGATAACAAGAAGACAAGGTATTTACCTAGAGCAGAAAACACGAACACATCTAAAACAATAGGAAAATATATTCACTTAATGTTTCAAAAAAGGAAAAAGATCCTTGATTCACAACTGTAATAAGCGCAATAAATGTTCTTATTAATTGTATGCAGATGATGGTAAACATCATTTTGCATTTTATTAGTTAATGTTCAAACCTTTGTTGTATCTAGACCAATACCTCCCTTTAGAGAGTAAGGTGCAATAAAGAGTACTATTACTATTACTATTACTATTACTATTACTATTACTATTACTATTACTATTACTATTACTATTACTATTACTATTACTTTTTGCTATTACTATTACTATTACTATTACTATTACTATTACTATTACTATTACTATTTCTATTACTATTACTATTACTATTACTATTACTATTACTATTACTATTACTCACTCACTCACTCGCTCGCTCGCTCGCTAATTCATTCATTCATCATTTCTTTCTTTCTTCAAGGCCGTAAAATAATGCCACCATTATGACTTTCATGAAGCAATGTACTCTACGTGAATAAACTCAACTTACCTGTCGTAATAACGGTTTCCATAGTGACCAGGCGCATAATGCCAGACCGGTTCAGCTGCAAAATACAAGATCACCAGGTTAGTAAAATAAAGCAAAAATAAAATATTGGGAATTTTCACAAAACAAGATCTACCTTAAGAGATGGTGTTGAGCCGCTAGCCGCGCCCTAATCAAAGATTGAAAAGAGTTGTATTTATATCGCGCTACCCACAAGGCCGCGCAAGCTGGGACCAGACCGCTGTATACTGCCTCTGTTTCAAACGAGTTTGGCGGAAACTTTTCACATGGAATTGTTAATTTGCATGCAAATAAAACCGAAGGCAAAGAACTCTCGTTTTGATAACGAGGCAAACGTGTGCAAGAAAACTGCCCTTTTTCTCGCTAATTTTTTGGCGATTTTTGTGTAATGTTTAATTCTCCTAAATGGTATCTAGAAGATAAGAAGGGAGAGTTGAACTTTTGCGCCCGAGTCTCATGGTAGGCGCCATTAATATGTAAATCTAACTTCTCTTGGCAGATATTGTAAGAGAGTAAATGAAAATGTGTCACTCAGTTGTGAGATGGAACGCCTGATATTTTGAAAGGTGTTCCATTAAAAATATTAAAAGTGTCGCCGGAGAGAAAGTGAAGAAGTGGTATTCGAACATTCTTGAAATATTGAAAGTGATTTTCATTAGGTGATGAATACTTATTCTTTTGGAATATTAAATGAATGAATGAATGCTGTTCCACAGAAGCACGCAAAAATGCAATTACCGTGAGAGCTATTCTGAACAGTTCGGCAAAGTGGGCTTTCGTGCAAGGTGACAGAATGAGTAAATATTTAATTCCAATTTTTTAAAACTCTTTGGAATCAACCGAGCTTTAGGCTTATTTTTATCTCGTCGCCTGGCGACATGTTTCTTATCTTTTTGCGTGATCACATATTTGCCAATTACGAGAAAGTGATATTCACCGGTTGACTGTAATGAAGTTGATTACAAATTCTGTGAAATTTTGCAATTTTTAACGTACCATTAGCCTCTCCCAAATTGTTGTTGTTTTTTTTTGTTTGCATTTGATAGTAAAATTAGCTCTCAGTCATGAATACTGAGGACTTTGTACTCTATGATATTATTGTCAAGTCAGTCGAAAGTGAAACCCACGTGGCGGCAATTGAAAGCACAGATCTCTAGAACGCATTGCGCGCGATCATCGCTGTAGCGTGTCAGCAAAAAATACATGTACAAGAGTTTGTATAGGAGATCATTCGTCCGGCGCAAATTACTTGTCAACCCGGTGCTCGAAGGGATTATATTTAGCCAGACGACGAAATGAAAGAATATGTAGAGAATAAAATATAACTATATAGAAATAACTCGCTGAAGTCTCCTGAAAACGGCCTTACGTTCCAAAGCAACGCAACCATACCCTAAGGATGGAAGGGTTTTTTCCGTTATTCTAGCTGCTTAAAAGTATGTTGGTTTAATGCATTTCCATAATTCCATAAAAGCTTTTTTACTTGCGTTTTTATGGTGTTGGACAACATCGTATGGAGACTGTCACGCGATCAGGCTGCCTGTGGCGAAACAAAACTAAGAATTTCCCTTGCCCTTGATAGTTGCTCTGGTTTCTGACTCTGTGATCGAGCGAGTCCGCCAATTCAACGGTCTAATCATTTATTATTTATACTATATCACCCGATTCCCGCGAGGCCTCTGCATTCGTTTAAAATCTACACCACTAGTGAACCACTGAAAAAAAACACTTTGCCCTTGGAGTTTTTTGTCGTGCAGGCGAGGAAATTCAAAACTGAGATTTTGAGAAGTACTTCTTTTCAACAATGCGTTCAATATGATGTGATCAAAGTCCACTTTGAGAGGCGAAATTCTGTCTTTCGCGAATTCGTCTTTTGATCCAAAATTCAACAGTAAAGCAATTTATGAAAGTGCAAGATGGTGTTCTTAAGGTATTTTAGTATTTTGCGCAATTCATTATATTTCAATCCCCACAGAAAGTGAAATAAGCCTTCCCACGTGGCTGATAGTAAAATCACTGATAGCTTTTTCATTCAGCTGTACATTTGCATAAAAAGCGCGGTTTCCACTGACGTCCGGCACGGTTTTATCTGTTCACAATAAATATCATGAATGGCTGAAATATGACGCTTGAGGGATGGGCAGTCATGCGTGACGCCAGTCATAGTAATTTCACTTTAGCATGTGGGAGGTGAAGTATCACCGGGAGAAAGTAGTTTTACTTGCTAGTAGTTTTACTGGGCATGTGTCACTAGGACAAAACGAAGTTTTATGAAAAAACAATCTTCAAAAAAAGTCAAAAATATGATCAAAATTGTTGAACACTTTTTATTATTCACAATTTTTTTCAAAGATATTATTAAGGTTTTTTCTGCCGTTTTTGTGTTTAGCGGCGAAGAAATTATAGTATGTAATTGTTGACCCACCGGTTTCGCCCGATTTGCTTTTGGCTGTTAAAATACTTCAGAGGACTTATTTTCTGTCTGAATGTGTTTAGAATGACTGATAGTTCAACATACCAACTCCGAAGTAAAATAAGCCGATCCCTATGCCAGCGGCAAACAGCATGGTGAAGTACGACGCGTCTTTGAATTCAGGTTTTTCATCCGGTTTTCCCAGTTTCATGTTGCCGTATTTGGAGAAGTACAGGACGATAATAAACACGGCCCAGGCGTCTTGGGTGCCGATGTACATCCAGGTAAAGGTATGGGTGATCCAGGTTTTCCACTCTCCCATTTTTGCATTCGCTACTTCTGGCTCGGTCATACACCACACGACAAAGCCCCAGATAATCAAAGCCGAGACGAAGGACACAACTGGATTAAGGCGAATGTTTATTCCAAGACTGGAACTTCCCATTTTGCACCATTTCCAGTTTACGCGAAACCAGCGACATCTGTTAGCCGCATCTTCTTGCTCGCTGCCAGCACTGTTAGTATCCATTTTTAGTTCGCCGGTTAGTTTTCGACAGTAACGTGTCTTTGATATAACTACCGGTCTTCGCTTCTTTTAGAGCGCTTTTATGTAGGTGATTTATTAATATATTCGAAACCGATATAGACATGACAGGTGGCTCGCTTCCGCGCGCGCAGGTGACAACCACGGCTTTGGCAGAGCAGGAATCAGCCAAGATGCGTTGTTGTTTTGTTGATGTGTAATTTTACTTTCGAGCAGTAAGGTCAGGACCGAAAGACCATTTTCGCCAGTACTATTACTTGGGGCTTTTACCGTGAATTTTCTACCAGCGAAATTATTTTCTGTTCACACCGGTGAATTATTACTATTGTTTTTAGAGTTACAAGGATTAAAATATATTTGCTTCAAACTTTGAATCGAGAAATTTTAACCAAGGGTTACCCTAACAGCAAATTTCAGGCGTTACGCAGGGGTAGATACTTTCATCTGATCACAAGAAACGTTTTGAATCCGAATTATTCCACCGACCTTCGGTTGAAGTTTCTTGTGCTATGAGATGTTTATTTTAGCATCGCAGTCATCATCTACGAAGACAGTCTCGTGAGTTCAAAGCTCTCGGTATTTTGCTCATTTTTTAATTTATTTTTATTTTTCTAATTTACGCTGTATTTCTTCGCCATTGGCGATGCTTCAGTGAACTGAGCTGATCCACTCCTCCGAGTTCAATTGCAGGCTAAGGCGCCGGAAATTTGTGATGATAAACAAATAATATTGATCACGAGCAAAGAATAACAATAATGCTTCATGCACTGATGCGTCGCCGGCTTGCCTCGATTTGCATTTCATGACCGTAATTAACGATCAAATTAAGGTTGGAAATTTATCAACGCCGGCACTTCAACTGAAGGATCGCTTCCAGTGATGTGCTACGATCGCTGAGATCGCTGCAAAAACAAAATCAGGGGTTATTATGATCACACAATGATATTTTCGATCGCTATTTCATACATATTCAGTCAATGGAGCTCAACTGTCGTAGCAATCATACGGAAAGCATTCTCCATAGTGACTGCATCTCTTTGATCTAGGTCTTGACGTATATGTGTTATTCTGTAGTGATAATGGTGATCGTATGAGCGATCATGGGTCGCGTCGTAGCGATCGTGGAGACCGGCCTTTTAGCAGATCAAATGTTATGGCTGCATTTTCCGGCATTGCTGCTGTCGAAGTAGTTTCCACGAGTAAAGGCTTACTAGTACTTTACACTGAGTCCGCCATTTCGCGCGGGCTAAATAAACTACATCAAGTACCGTCAGCCAGTGTCGTCGTGACTGCAAATATATGTCTGTATTGAAGCGCAGCTGGAAGTGGGCGAAAGGTGAACGTTTGAGGGAAGCCCGTTTGAGTTTCTGATGTTAAACTAAGCTCCTGAATTTCGTCCGCATTTTTACAGTTGAACGCTACCCAAGATAGTTGTGAGGCATATAAGAACTCATACAGAGTTTCTCATATACACCAATAGCTAAGATAGCTCTTTACAAACATTCTTTTGCTATTTAAATGTGAGGAAAGATAAACAACAGAACTCTTTGTTTAGCCACCCAATAGATGTTTTAAAATAACAACACGTGACGTTACTGATATTCACTGCTGCACGGTCACGTTGGCAATCTCGTCACGATCAAACTTAACTAAACACGTGACGTGTTTCCACGCTGGCCCAGTCACGCGCCCGTGACGTGTACGTACGTGACGCACCGACATCATGTATATGTAAAGACCAGCAACGTTCACATGGATTTCTGGTGACGTGAGTTACTCATTGTATCCTTGACGCGACGGCAGCTACTTTAGTTACATCTATAGCTAACTGTGTAACAGTTGATAGTTCTGATGGGACGGTTTCAGTTATGGTCAAAAACTGCCAACACTGCCGGAACAAACACTAAAAACACCATCCATGTGAATGAGTCGACATATGTCTTTTTACCCAAAGGAACTGACAGTACATAAATTCGTAGAAACACGATCCACAACTGCCCGCTCTGTTCAAGTCTAGCGGTTGAGCTGGCGTGGCACGCTCACTTGTATGCACCTACGGCTATCAAGTCGAGCTAGCAGTATTACCCCGCGTACCTTTTAAAGTAAAGAGTTTTTCGTAAATAATAAGGTGGTTAGACTTTGTTTTGACTACATCTGCATTATTTTTTTCGCGATATGCAAATTTGCTCTGTTTACAACTCTGAGAATGAATGAACTTCACCATGCGGTCAATTCGAGAATAATAAGACCAGGCTAATTTTGGCAGGCTCAGTTGTTTCTCTTTGTTTCTCAAGCACACAGGTGCAAACGAAACATTTTTTCCATCTGTTTCTCAGAATGTACAGTGGTCAATCTACCGGAGGGGCGTGGGGCCCGGGCCCTCCCGGTATTTTGGGTTAAAAAAAGAGAGGAACAATAAAAGCAAGTGACACACTCGAACACCATCCCACGGTCTGGCCTGTGGAGCTGC
>CM042747.1:8591933-8605664 GCA_022496165.2 Catalaphyllia jardinei | reverse complement strand
CCTGAGATTAAGAGTCTCACACTCTACTGACTGAGCTAGTCGGGAAAGAAGTTGTTATTGCTTGTAACGGTAAGCACAATGTTCTTAAAGCAGAATTTCATCTTTGAATACAAAACCCTTGCTGTGCGTGACATGAACAGTAAGGAATTTATATTCACATAATAGCCACGTCACTGTTTTTCGGCTAATTAACAACTACTCACCGAAGTGGCGATGGATATTTACCGAGCCGCGAAGCGGCGAGGTAAATATCCAACGCTAGCCACTGACACTAAAACAGTGAGATAATATACACCACAAAAAATGAATTTGTATGATTTCTTCACTTGTCACGGATGCAAACCGGGACACCATTTTTTCCCGAGTTGCTCGGAAGTAAATAGTTAACAATTATCCTGCGAAATCGCGCGGAATATCGTCTGATACTGTCGACATTTTCTCACTTCACTTTTTCTTCCCACGTACGAAGCTACGTATATCGCCCGATATCTGTTACCTACGGATGACAGAGAGCATCATGACCATATTTGGATAGTGTTACAATTTGTTGAATAACAACCCAGGATATTCGGAGTTTGACGAGCCAATCAGCGCGCGCGTTTAACACTATCCGCTGTTTTAGTATATATTAATTAGGGAAAACATATGGCGTGAGAAAATTTTGCAAAAGGCCTAGAGTGAGCTGGGAAGAAGGGAACTGTCAGTATTGCTGAGGGTGAGGTGGGTGATGAAACGTGCTTTACCTACCTTTCCAGAAGAAGAACGATATTATATTTCTGTTGCCGCATACTTAGCGTTCTGGGAACTCTCACGGGATCACATAAACCAATTGGCTGTTTGGTGCAAGTGTACGCAGTTATCCGCGTTTATCCAGAAAATTAACGAGAACAGAATGGCCGTCTGACAATTATCAACCAGTAACGTACGTAGAAGACGTTTTAAAGACCACAAATTTGTTTTCTGCTTTCTTTACTAAATAAAGCTATCAGTTTACATCAGAAGCATATCACCTAGGTGATATGCTTCTGGTTTACATTGTATATCATTTTGTATAATTCGTAAGCCAGGGTAAGACGAGTTGAGAATCTTTAGTTAAATTGCTTTAACAAATGTTTTTTTTTTCTTACATAGTACTCTGGAAACCTACCACGTAGGACGTTCCATTTGAAGGTTGCTGCCACAGTATGACTATTCCAGTTTCTCAAAGTATTGTCCTCCTGGTTCGACCGCGCATGTAAAAGAAAACTGGCACTAGATGCCGTATGCCGCTGTCAAGAGGTTATATATCCTCTGCAGGCGCAGATGATGTTGTGATGACAAACTGAGAAACCGAGAAGCCATCGTTTATCGAATTGGAATGAAAATGTTTTCTTCACTTTGACTTGAACTTATGGGAAAGTTTTCCTGCAAAGGATGAAATAGTGAAATATGAAGATTATAATGACAGGTGAAGAAGCAGATCGTTTTTTTCGTGAAAAAAAACTGACTTCCTATGGAGAAGTGTCTGTTAAAAGTTCATTGGTTAAATTCTTTCACTGCAGAAGTGAGTCTAGCGAAGATCGTACCATAAGACAGAATATAGGAATAGGTGGAATAAACGGCAGTTGTTAAAATCAATGCCAATTCCAGGAGTAACAGTAGAGGTGGGTATATTAAACTCGTATTTTGTCATTTGTAACTAACAGTCAATGTGGAGTGTGAGTTTAATTCTCTGGATGTCCTCATTGTGTCTTAACAGTTTCACTGTTTACATTTTAGGATGTGGATGCATACTCTGATGTGTCCAATGGCTCTACAATCTCAGTGGTAGGATTTCAATTGAAATTCATTTGCTTAACAAGCTTAAATGCTGTAAGCTGATGTCGAACTTATCATGCTTGAAAGTATTAAAATTTAAAAAATTGACATCAGTTTCTTATTAGTTCATCCTCTTATTAATGATGGTAATAGGACTGAGTGGAGTCCAGTTCAGTTTGTAATCATACGAGTGATAAACAAAATCGGACGACCGTGAAGCAGGAGTCCGATTTGTTAATTACGAGTATGATTATAGACTGAATTGGACTACATGATGTCCTGTTACCAATTAATCAAAACTATGGCAAAATTTGAGAAACGAACAAACCATCGATTGAGCGCTGAACGATTTTAAAATGTTGTTATGAATGCTGAAAAAACCAAGCAGTTTACTCAACAAAGTGCACTGCAACAGCGTGCACAAAGTGATGCATACTGTCCAATTACAAGCATGATGTGTGCCACTGGTCAATTAATGCTCTAATCAGGGCTGCCGTTGACCAATCAGATTCAAGAATTTTGTTATAGTTTTGATTAATGATAAATTGCATCATGATATTGTCAAAGTGGTTGTGGAACCACAAACCACAGGCGAGTGGTTCCACAGTAAGCTTTGACAATGTCTTGATGATGTAATTTATCATCAATAAGAGGACAGAATGATACATAAAAAGACTGATATCAATTTGTTTTAAACAATAACAAGAACCCAAAATGGTCAAATGCCAGAAAAAGATAAGGAATAAGACGCTGAAACTTGCTGTAAACAAAGATAAGTGAATTTTCTATTCAAACGGATGTAATCAATTTATGTCAATACCTTTTCTTGCTATTTGATTGTGTACTTAAAAAAGCCAATAGATCCCAGTAGTTAAAAAGTGATAGTTTGACAGCTGGAATTAAACTGTTGAAAGTTTGCATAAATTAAAGTTTTATCCAGCTGTACTCTTATTGATAATAAATACGAGCCAATCAGTGTGCAAGAAATTAGACAGGTATTGTAAAAATACATGTACATATTGGTTTTGGTATTTACAAATATAATTATTTATTTTGTCATATATACTTTGAATTCCATAATTGATACAGCAGTGCTAAAGACCATGACACTTGAATAAAGTGATGATTTAATTTTTGTTTTATTTTATTCATTTACATGCATTGTTATAAATAGCTGAAAGAGGCCTGCAAGAATTTCAGCTTCTTTAAAATTACACATAAACCTTGGTGTACGTAGCAAGTATGTCAAGCATTATTATAAATAATAGCATGTCTACAGAACAAATAAATTTGTACCCACATGATATACGTAACATTAAAAATTTCAGTTACTCTTACCGTACAGACATTACTACAAAAAATTAACAATGATAATAATCCTATGAAGGCATGTTGCATGAAGATGAACTTAGTATTTATTTGGCTATAATTGAATGGGTTGGTGCAGAACTGACCTAAGTGACTTTTTTTTGGTTGAATTTTTTTTCCTTCAAAAAAGCCTGGATTTTTGCATGTGCTTTTCAATTTAGTGGTAGAACATACTCCTGTATTTTTTTGACTGAAATGCTCTTGTTCTGCTTTGTTGCATTCATTGTACATGCTTCAATATAATACAGGGGATGTTTTGCTACTTAATTGTAAAGCACATGCAAAAATTGAGACACTTTTGAAGGAAAAAAATTACCCAAAAAAGTCATTTAGGTCAGTCTTGCCATTCAATTATGTAGTATGTAACATATTTCAACAAGGGATTATTAATTAGGATATTAAATATAAAGTGTCCCACTGCCTAATAACATTTTATTGTATTTGCCACAACCTGTGCTATTTGTTTTGTTTTCACTAATCAAAAGTGATTTTTTAAGTTGCAATTCAATGAGATTTTATGTGTAGACTAGACTTTTGTGGTTGTGTATATTGTTAGTTTTACCACATCTCAGCAAGACATAAATTTTAGTTTTGTTGAAGTAGACCTGGGCCTCAGATAAAGTTCACTACTCAGAGTAAAGCACAAAGGAAGTTGTTAAATGTGGCCTAATGTAATTAAGTTAAGTTAAATGCAAGACAATGCTGGCCAGCAGTATCTCCCAGAGCTCTGGTGCAGGGTGGCAGGGGTTTTATGCAGGGGCCCCACATGACTTACAGCTCAGCTTCAGATGTCAAGTCATTCATGTTTTGTTAATGCTGTCGGATAGTTCACACTGTGCTTTTATTGATGAGTTTAATTCACCACTGACAGCAAGTGTATATCATTTAACGTTTTCAACAGAAGGGCAACTGGTTTTCACAGCAGAGCCAAAGGGTTTGAACTGAACTTCTTTATGAGAAAATCTTTCCTGTTGATGGTCAAACCAGGTGGTTAGAATCATCCTGATAGCTGGTTAGCCCTTAATCAAAGCCCTGTTATACACATGAACACTACAGTCTCCATAGCAAATGAATAAAAGGGTACAGAGGGATACATGCCAGCCTAATTAAAGACCTGCTTGTTTTCAAATTCTACACTATGGATCTTTCTGCACCTTAAATTATCGTGATATAAAATAGTTTAAGATGTTATATTTGCATTTTGTTGAAATTGTTTTATTTAGGGTAGTGCAGCTTCTGGTGGAAGTGGACACATGCCAAGACCTCCATCTGGTGAGATTTTTAGTACTGCATGTTCTTTGTATTTGTGTGCCTGCCAGTCCTTTTTTATGTTCTATCTGGGATATCTAGATTCTAATTATTTTTATTCATTCTCAGGTGGATCACGGCGGTCTAAGTCAGTGCAAGGTTGGCGATCTCGAACTGGTGAGGATAAACTTTACAATAAGTGATAAATTGATGTGTAATAAATATTTTTTAACATATTTCCTGGTCTATTACCATAAAGTGAACTTTTGAAGTGTACTAGTATAAGGCAAGTTGCTTTATGGTCTGCAGTGTTTAGTACTGTATTATTAAATGTTTATTTTGATTTAAGTTTAATATATCAGAGATTGTGATTTCACAGCATGAACCTGATTTGGCATCAAACTTTGTGCTTCCAACTCTTATACATTTTTCCATCTACATTAATACTGATCTTGACCTGCAAAGAAGGCCAAATGCAGAGCCTGAGTGGTTTAAAACAAGAAACCAACCAATATGAAAAAACCCTCTGGTTACAAATTGCACAACATGCGTTTCCATGAAATAAAACTATGTCATATTTAATAAGTGGATTATTTATATTTTACAGCAAAGTCACCTTATTCTAGCTCCCAAACTAAAGGCTCTTCAAAACAACAGCCTCCCAAACCTGCTGCAAGAAATATGTGGATTACGGCAATGAGAAATGGAACTGCAAGTAAGTGATCACATTTTACATAGTATATACATCTTACTGACAGAGTCAGTGTCCATACTGCACACTCAGGTAAGTTTTCTTTCCCTTTGCATCATGGCCCAAGCACAAACTGCAGGGGCCATGATTAGAAGGAGAAAAAAATCTCAACAGAAGATTTTAAAAGATATGGGAAGATGAAGGGAAGAGTGGTCATTCTTTTCCCAAGAGGCTGCACTCCTTTTGGTCAGCACCAAGAATAGTGACCTCTGGATTGTCGCGATTCTTAGTGCTGAGCAAAAGGAGTGTGGCCACTTGGGATGATAATAGGCATCTGAGTGGTCTGTAGCCCACATGTACCATCCCTACGCTGCCATCACATTTTAGGGAAGAGGAAGGCATGAAGTTATGTCATAGTACATCATAATAACCAAGTTTTTTTGTCTTCTATTTATGGCTATAAATTGAAGGGAAAAAACAGTGATTTGTACCTTATGTAGTACAGAGTGACCTGCAAGACTAGGTTAGTAAGATACATGTAGTTAAAAGATATTTTATGTACTATGTATGTGACAGATTTGGAAACCACTTTTGTTGGCACGGAATGGCTTCAAGTTTCTGATGCACCGTAAAAGCAAATCATTTTGAAATTGTTGTTAAAGGAGAAGGTCACTCCAAAAAGCATATTTTTGTCATCACCAATAAAAAGTTTATATTGAGTTAAGTTCCTCACCGAAGTTTCAGTTTCTAAAGTGCATGCTATCCTGAGAAATTAGTCTCCAAAGAAGCCCAGAATTTCGGCATTGGCAGCCGCCATTTCGAAACAAGTGCTAAGTGGCCAGGCCGCTAAGTGTGACAACATACTGATCAACTTGAATTTAGCGGGAAGCTTGAAGTGCAGCTGGCTCAGTATTAGGCTTTCAGGCTTTTCTTGTCTGGTTCCTTGTCTGAAAATGCCATTGTATTCTGCCCCTGGTTGTTCATTTTTTGATTGGGTAAAGATCCAAAATTTGCTGTTTAGAAACAAAACATTGGCAAAAATGAGGCTGCACCAGCTTTGTCAGGACTTTGTCACCAGCTTTGTTATGACAAAACACTTAAGAATGTCTATGTTTGTAGCAAACACTTCATAGAGGATTGCTACGAAGTCAGCTAGTTGCAGATACGAAATGCTGGGTGCGAAGATCAGGAAAGAGAAGTCTAAACAAGATGTTATTCCAAAAATTTATATTCCAAAGTTTCTGGCACTGCTGAGTTTAAACCATCGAAAATTCTTGTTTGCAGTGATACAAGAAATCCCTTCGTTTCACCGCCAAGAAGTAAGATAAAAATACAAACAGTTGATGTAAAAAAAAATAACTGCTTACGACTTTATTAAACCGCCTTCGATTATACAAACATGCTTGCGAAGACAAAATCTCTTGAACAAGATGATGTCATGCTTAGCAGCCTGGCCTGGCCTGGCCGCTGAGCATTTGTTTAAAGATGGCGGCTACCAAAGTTTAGGCTTTTTTGGAGACAAAAATGTCTTGGGATAGAATGCACTTTAGAAGTTGAAACTTCAGTGAGTAACTTAAAGTGCCTATGGAATGAAATTTTTGCCTACTTTTTTTGGTTCTAAAATATTGAAGTCTATGATCCTCTGCAGCGCTGTAGCTAGTAACAGGCAAACCGAGGCACTTGCCTCGGTAATTTGTTTTTTTGTTTTTTTTGTTTATAGTTGTCATAAACACCCCAAATACCTAGGAAGAGAATTTAACCACGGACACTGCCTCAGTCAAAATTCTTTCATGGACATTGCCTCAGTCTTCACTCTTTTCTGGCTACGGCCCTGCTCTGATTCGCAATTTTCGAGTTTGGGCTTCAGACAAGCACATACGAATTTTTTTTCAAGCTTCAAAGTTGGCCAGTTCGGGTCGAAATGTGCATCTGAGGGGAATAAGTGAAGGAGCGGGAAGTGATTCCACCTTATGTTTACACAACACTGGTGGAACTGGACAACTTTTTGAATGCCTAAGTGTGCAAGTTTGGGGACTAAAAAAGCAGGTCAACTTTTTGACCAGCACGGTTCAATATTTGTGTGGACTGGTGTAAACACCCAAACCGTGCAACTTTTTGTTCAGATAGTGCGGTTATGGCCTGGAATCAAATGCCACGACTGGTCTAAACTTTGCATGGATCCGTGTAAACTCCACTGCAACAGAATTTGCACGGATCCATGTAAACAGGCAGTCCAGGAACAAAATTCGTTCATGCAAAAATTTGTCCAAACCCATGTAAACGGGGCCTAAGAGTGATCTTTGATAAATCACCAGCTGCATTATTATTTTTTTCTTTTTAGCCCTGAGCACAGAAAATTCCCCCATGAAGACTTGGGCAGGTACTAGAGCTTCTCATGGCAAGCAGAGTCATAGTGGAACCAGAGCAAGGCATTTCAGTGACTTTGTTCAAGTTGAAGACTTGAAAAACAAAAATCACATTAGGAGTGCTAGCATGTCTGCAAGTAAGTTTCCTCCAAATTAGTGTACCCCAAAAAGCCAAAAAAATTGAAGGGTTCAGTGGAAAAAGGGCATTAGGTTTTTTACTCAAAAGTGAACTTTGTCAGAAACGCTCCAAATTTCGCATGCAATTTTGTTTACTTGGGTCAAACAATGTTCTGCATGTTTTTTCCCTGAAGTTTCCTTCCTTTTTGAGATATTACATATGCGAAAAAAACACATTCTTCTAAGGGCA
Organism: Catalaphyllia jardinei; assembly: GCA_022496165.2. Taxonomy (NCBI): domain Eukaryota; kingdom Metazoa; phylum Cnidaria; class Anthozoa; order Scleractinia; family Caryophylliidae; genus Catalaphyllia; species Catalaphyllia jardinei. The sequence continues at coordinate 8,597,827 of CM042747.1, read as the reverse complement.
TCCTCCGGGGACAAAAAAAAGACAAAAGAAGCCTTTTCTTTCGCTAAACCATGGAGTCACTATAATACATGAATTTCTTACTACTGCTTCATTAGCACAAGTGGATAAGGCACTGAACGGTCTTGATTCGAGTTTGTTTTGTCGTGACGCCAGCTCGATACGAGGCCGAGGTCGGTCCAGTTTTTTTTTCCATTCTTTTTCTCTACTTCTTTCAAAAACCAAGATATATCTCTTTATCTTCATGTCTTTGTAATTCAATCGCTGTTTTTAATCGCTAGGAAGGATCTGGGCTTGATATGTTTTTTTAGCTGAAATTGTGATGTCGGCTTTTAGCGCAAAGCATCAATTATTCAAAGCTTACCTGTTAATTAACCAAAGTTTGCTCGTTATTTCCACCGATATTCGAAGCTTATTCGAGGAATATTTGTGCCCGTTGGTAGGAGATTTGGCATCATTAAGCCTTTGATCCTCTATGAGTCACCAGCATGCCTCAAAGAACCGAGGTGTGTTTTTGTTCTGGGATCATGGCTTAAGACTGCCGTAAACTAAGCCATTGAAGAACAAGTGAGCCAGGCGGCTGAGTCTAGAAACGCTTCTTCCAAAACAAAGCATGTGTCGTGGACATATGGCTCATTTGCCAAACTTCGGCGTGTGTCAGTTTTGGAAATTAGAACTGCTTTCTAGACTCTTATTATTTTCTTGAAATCAGCCATCTAGCATCCTTCACTCCAAAAATTTGTGGGATATCCCATAATAATCTTTGATACATAGAGCGCCGTGACCATTGTGCGTGTGACTTATAGCCTGTCTCAGCATGACTCAGACACGGCCGGCAACTGGCGAGAAAGGCCAGGCAGCAAAGTCGTTGAATTTGACCTGTGTTTAGAAAACAGATTCAAAAGCCATTTTTACGGCCAAACAGAAGCCATGGCAAGCAAGCGTTCCATGAGTGTGTCTCGTAGATTTCCAAGCGAACTGAAGCAAAAACCAAAAAAAGACAGAACGCCTGATCACAGCATAGTAAGAAGAAATGAAATGCAAGTTTTGCTTTGTATTTCAGCATTCCTTTGCTCATAAATTTTCTGTTTCATGTGCTCTTTTTCGGCATGAGCAGCGTGTTAGCTTAAGGCTTTCTCCTTGTTGTCACAACTAATCATTTCATGGAACAAACAGTTTTGTACCCAAAAAACATAATTTGACAAAGAAACATTTAAATTGATCACTGACGTAGCCGATTTGCAAAAACTTTCAACCTCTCTCTCTAGGCACTACTCATTGACTTGACTTAGGTATCGATTCATGCAATAGATTCCCTGGTCAAACTTTGTGCTAACCCTAGCGTGTCCTGACCTTAACTCTAACCTAATCCGAAGCGCTAGCCCTAACACTAAGTGCTAGCGCTAACACTAAGCGCTAGCCCTAACACTAAGCGCTAGCGCTAACGCTAAGCGCTAGCCCTAACACTAAGCGCTAGCCCTAACACTAAGCGCTAGCGCTAACGCTAAGCGCTAGCCCTAAGCCTAACACTAAGCTATAGTGCTAACCCTAAGCAATATACCTAACCCTGAGAGTTAGCCCTAACACTAAGCGCTAGCATTAACCCTAACGCTAAGTGCTAGCCCTAGCACTAACACTAAGCATTAGAGCTAACCCTAAGCAATAAACCTAACCCTGAGCACTAGCCCTAACCCTAAACAATAAGCCCAACACTGAACGTTAACTTTAACCTTGACCCCTAACCCTGACCCCAAACGCTAACCCTAACTTTCAACGCTAACCCTAGTTTTGAGCGGTAATTTGAGTGAAATTAACGTCTTTGCAGTCACACGAAATCAACACTTTTTGAGGTTGCACGTTGCAAAAGATCAGTATTTTACTGGATTTTAAGTGAAATTACCGTCCTTGCGGTCACGTGCTGACGTGACCACAAAATACAGGTTTTCTGCATACGTAAGCAAACTTCAGCCAGAAAACATACAGAACATTCTTTAACGCACCTAGACAAAACTACATTGCGAAATTTGGAGCGTTTCTGACTACGTTCACTTTTGAGTAAAAAACCTAATGCCCTTTTTCCACCTAACCCTTCAATTATATTTAATAGCATAGAATTCTAGAAACACAAATCTGTACAAGTACATTTAATTAAGGTCATAACCTACAGTCAGCTGTAGCTCATCATGATTCTCCTGACCCGTAGCTCAATATGTTGACTGTTACAAAGAATATTAATGCTTGTTCACAGATTTATTTAGGTGTTATGTGCTGGTGCTGATATGATAATTACATGTATTGTGATTGGTAGTTGCAAATAATGGAGGTGCAAGTGTTAAAGTGCTAATTAGAATATTAAGTTGTGCAGCAGTGATTACGTCTGCATAGGATGATGTACTGGTATTTGACTTCATCCAGGGAACTCCATTTTTCATTGACCTACGTTCAGGATCTAACAGAATTCACATTTAGTTCAAAAGCAATATATTTGAAAAGCTTTTGCCACAAGCATGGCACAACCAAAAAGTATTATACCCTGGAATGTGTATATTTTCAACTGTTACTAAACAGGGATCATTGGAAAACAAGCTGTAAAGCCCAGACCAAATGTGAACAAGATCTACATTTCCCTATCTATTATGGCTATATAGTGTTTGGAGTGTCCATCAAATGTACTGATTAGATTGTTATTTCAATCCCTAACCTAAAAAAGTCATTTGAGCATATAAATGCATTACATGAATTTTTGGTATGTCCACAAAATTATTCATAAATAAGAGACTCTATTTTTATTCTTTAAGGTGAACCTCATTTATTTAGTGGAGGTCCTGCATACAAACCACAGGAGGATTACTATGATGAGATCATAGAGTTAAAGAAGGTTAGTGAATGGCACAGACTTGAAAAGCATGCTATTTAAAGAGAAAAAATTGTCTTAGAACTACCTGTTCGCTTCTCAGTTAACTGTTATCTCAATTAGAGAAAATTAATTAATACATTTTAAGCATGCTCCTGGAAATAAGTGAAATTCACTGTTCTGTGGTTTTTGTTCAATTTTACACAGGTTATAAATACTTTGAAAGCAGAAAACAATTTAATCAACACAAAACTTCGTAGAGTTGAAGGAGAGAATGTTTTGAAGGTAGGCTAAGATATGTTTTAAATTTGAGAATTATGTTCTTGTCATGTGATTAGCATAGGTAATCACATGGTTTCGAGTTCAATTTAGAATTGATTTGCCTGAGTGAGTTTTTTCAAAAAACTCACAAGTGCAAAGTAATTTCTAATTGAATGGGGAAAACTGTATGATTATTTATTAATTAATAAATTATATAAACATGAAAAATTTTCCCTGATGAAGTGTTTGAAGATTTTTTTTGAAGCCATTTTTTTTCATTCTAGAAACTTTTTTCAAAATTTTGTCATCATTTTACATGATATCATTGGCTTACATATATTTTCTATTTTTTCAGCCTATCTAAAATTATGATGTGTAATTTGCACTGCACTTTTTGCACTGGTGTTACACTTAAACTGCACTGCTCTCAGCCAATCAGAATCAAGTAATTTTTTCATGTATATTATTAGCAGAGTAAGAACACAATAATTATTGTCTCATATATGTAATGTATTTAGCATGCAAGTGCCATACTTATTTTGTCTCTCACCCTGAAACTGTTTCAGCTGTGTATTGCAACCTTATTCCAGGCTTGATACCAAACATCCATAAATTATCACAGGCTTTCTATTTCCCAGAAACTCTGTCACTGTCATGGTCAGCTGCTTCTAATCTAAACTTTCAATTGATATTTGTATTTCCTATGTTAGACAATAACTCTCTAATTTCTATACTCCATCCTAGACTGAACTGCTTAAAAATGATATCTTGCACAGCAGTGCACTGTGGGAGGACACTCCTAACCAACCTTTTTTTTAATTTTGCTCAATATAATCCTTGTAATCTCCATTTAACTGCCGTGTGTTGAAGTAAATCATGGACAGTTACATGTGCAAATGCCCTTGTGTAAAACTGTAGGTGATGCCGCTAAGATAGTCATAATTCTTTATTCCTGTATACATATAGGATAGGAAAATGGAAGACCTTTTAAATACAAGAAAGCAGGTATGCAATCCAGTAGGGTAGCTGGACATTTTCTGTCTGAGACTCTCAAGTTTCTAAATGCAAATTTATCTGAAATCCAAAATAATCAGATCCTGGCTTCATGGACCTACTTATGTGTACATCATGTAGCATATTGAAGGCTCCAACATCAGGTCCCTGCAACATTCATGTACAGTGGCAGATGACTCTTTGCTCCAAAGACATACATGTTATTTAAATAACTAGCGTGAGGTCGGTGTTTGGGAAATAATTTGTTAAAGTTATTTTTTTTTGGAAGTTCCTAAACTTGCAAAAGAGAATGAGACCAATAACCAAACAAGCAAGTTCAAATAAAATTTATTACAAACTTTTAATGGCTTTTACATAAATTCTGCTGATATAATTTATTTATGCTTCAAATTTTGGTATGCATGTACCAAAGTTAACTAATATATATTATTTTATATTGATAGTTTTTTAATGCATGTACTTTTTCAAAAGAATTACATGAGACATTATCCTGCAAGACATGAGGGAAAGATATCTATTTATATATTTCTTCTTAAATAAGTAGAAACTGTTTTCTTTTGTGTAATGTTTTGGAGAAGCAGTTTGCTGAAACTATTTTGGACAGTCCATCTTGGAAGTCCATATTGCAAGATTTGAATTAGTCAGGGAACTAATCAGAATTCTTCTTTTTGTAATAAATTGAGGTATTGTCCATGAGTTGAGCAAAGGCTGCAGGGGGCAAATTTGCATGTCTAGTGACAGTTTTTTAAAGATTTTAAAAGTGCATATGAACCCACAATATCATTAGTTCTTGAGTCACATTAAAAACATGATTTTATTAAACATTGTATTAAAATCTTAAGAGAGTTTGAGGCTATTATTTTTGCACTTCCAAAAAATGGCAATTTTGATTTTTGCCATATTTCTCTTTCACAATATTTTAATTTTTTCATCAGCCAGAAGATGTGAGAAGGACATTAACAGACAGAAAGGGAGACACTAGTGCAGTAAGTACATGCATTCAAACAGTAGTGTTCAGACAACATGTTTTTATTTCTGTGTAGCAACAATTTCTACTCTTTTTTGTCAGATTGTAAATAGTCTTAAACAGAAACTCCATGCAGTTGAAAGAACAGTAAAAGACAAAGAAGCAGAATTAAGGTGATAATTGCAATACAATATTTAGTTGTTTTGTAACTTTGTGCCTATGGGAGGAGGTTGCATTCCTTGAATTTTCTATAATAAGGCTGTATGCAGCTGTACTGCCTGGTTGTCAGAACCCTTAAAATATTTCACTCTTAAATATTTTGGGCATGCAAATCAGTCATTTTTCAGACCTCACAGGTCTCTATTTGCAATATGTTGCAGACCAGCTGGATAATTTTGTTCTTTTTTTTCAAAGTTTGCATTTTTCTTCCCTCTATAATATCAAGAGAAAGAAAGAGAATTCATAGTTCACTTGCAAACATGGGTAAGAGCAAACCCTATTTTAGAACATATGTACAGTGTGAGACTGTTCAACCCTACAGTGCATTCCACATTAAAATAGCCCAACAGCCTGTTTCTTTCTGGCAAGCAAACATATAGCTTGCAGAACCTTTTCCTTTATACTGGAATCTGATCTCCAACTGGGTCTGAGTAGCCAGGACTGTAATGACTCTGGCCATAAGCCATGAAATATAACACTACCATACATGTAAGTACAGTCAATGGAGAAGGGACCCAGCAAGATATTGCCAAAGCAGAATGTGGCAGATCATGATGCAATAATAGCATAAAGTTATTTTTT
>CM042747.1:8562179-8591533 GCA_022496165.2 Catalaphyllia jardinei | reverse complement strand
TGGCCAAATGAATAAGTCAAGTTTTTATTAATGATTCTGAGTTATCTTGCTGTTTGTTTGTTTCTGCAGGTTCAAAGATTACAGCTGGCAATGTTGGAAATGCAACAATCTCAAGTTCAGGATTCTTTTGGAAAGACCAGGTAATTAAAAATTCCCAAACAGTATTTATTTACGGATGATAATCTGTTGTGCATTTTATTTGGATTTTTCGTCCTTTTGACTGGTAATTTCCTTGAGATAAAAAAGGTCTCAAATGTCAAGCTTAAGTTCCACAGTACAGGTATTGCTCTGTAGGAGAAACAATTTCTCGGTGTCTGTTAGGTAAATTTCCGTTCTTGAGCGTTGCACCATACATACACACAACATGTACTTCAGTAAGTAAAATAGTCCATTGGGAGCTGGGGGTAGTGTGGAGAGGGTCAAGTATCCTATAAACTGTATGTAGTCATAATATAGTTGGGTACCCTGTCAGATTATTATCATTATTATTATTATTTATTTTTTGTTGTTGTTGTTGTTTTGTTTCTGAGGAGAACACTATTACACTATTATTATTATTATAATTATTATTATTACTATTATTATTATTATACATCAGACTCACTATGAAAAACCTGATTGGTCGAGAGCATTCAATTAATTCACAATAGCTTGTGAACTTGACATGATAAATGCAATATCTGCTGCAGATATTGCATTTATCATGTCTTGTTCAACGTCTGCCTGGTTACCAAGCCCCTTGGAGTGTTCTCCTCAGAAACAAAATGGCTGAACGCCTAATGAATGCCTATTGTTTGAAAAATGTACAGTAAAACAATTATTGAATTCCGTTTTTGCATGATATCATGCTCAACCTCATCCAATAATTGTTTATTATCATCATCGTCGTCGTCGTCGTCGTCGTTATCGTTATTATTGTTATTGTTATTATAAATTTCCCTTTGCGTCTCATTAATCATTAGCGGTGAAACCTTGTTACTCGACCTACCAGAATCCACGTTTTCTACTAATGAGTCATTTTGCAAACTATTTTCACTGAGTGATAAATTGTTATGTTGTCTTTTCGGCAGTCCGAGGAATAACACCTTTTCAAAAGGTACAAAAGGAAAGCCGACGAGTGTTTCTCTTCAGAGACTGGCAGGTATGGTAAAAAGTAATTACATGTACTACTTTGTAACAAGCCTTCTCTTAGGCGGGGATGTCTGTGGAAAAATCCTTGTGATGGAATTTCAGCTGCAAGTTTGCAATCCTGTAATCCCCGCGACTTCCAATTTTGTCCAAGTTTAGCAATCCGCTTTCCTTTCGAAACAACATTCCTTGCCATCATGGTAATTATTTCGTTTTTTCTCTAGAGGAGAATGACCACTTGAAAGCAGAAAATCGCAGCCTCAAGAAAGACCTCTTGACGGCCATAGAAAATGGGGCAAGTGGGAACAAGAAAATTCCGCTCAAAGGTGTGATTTCCTCGCTAATTTCCATTGATTTATTTGGTTATTTGGTCAGAGAATCTGGTGTTGATCAAGGCGATGCATATTTCTCAGCTATTATTTTTGTCGTGACGTGTTCAAAAACCATTGCTGTTCATCCTCGCTCTTTGTTTCAGCCTGTGTAGCAAGTGTTCCCGTACGAACGGCAATAGGGTTATATAGTGTGAAGTGTATATGAAATAATTCATATTTGAACTGCGGTTGTAGATACAAGTGAAGTATGATCATCGCAGTAAATTTTCCAATTTAAGCAATTGGAAAGAAGAAGCCTGAAAAAACAAAATAAGGGCTCAGTCAACGGGTTGAAGCCCTGATTTTTTCAGGCTTCTTCTTTCCAATTACTTAAATTGGAAAATTTACTGCGATGGTCATACTTCACTTGTAGGGTTATATAGTGGTGTGCGTGACGAGTGCGTCGTTAGCATGGTAAGAACGTCTCCGCTTGATTGATACGGGAACGCTTCCTGCGCAGTTTACTTCAGAATTTTTCCCGCAGTATTTCTCCAACTGCTATTGTTCTCAAAACTATGTTAAAATAGCCTACAAATCATTCCTGCCATATGCTCACGGTTTTCTCAGTTGTATCCTAAGAAGTTATCGATTCTGATTGTTTCTTTGGTTGTTTTTTTTGTGGACTCTTATCAGCTGACTATGCAGATATGAACCGAGGACAACTTCTGACCAAGATTCGTGAACTGGAGGAAGTAAGTAACAATTTAAAAATTCAGGACGCATTTCTTAGTCCGCATTAGCACTTTTTTGTAGGAAAAGGTTCGCCATTCGAATTAAACTAATGTAACATTAGCGAAACTAACAGGAAAAGTAGAAAAAGAAATTATGCTATCATATAGAATGTAAAGGCGTAAATCAGTGGGTGAAACGCTCATTCATACAGAGTGAATTGATTTCAATTTTTTATAATGATGTCAGCAACATCGAAACGCTGCACAACTATAGTTTTATTATTTCCAGTCTATTGAAGGTTTTCAGTAAACCGTATTTATTACACGACTAAGTTAGTTCAGAGGGCCAATAACTAAAATCAGCCAATCAGATTGCTCCGTTGCCGGTCCAATATTCTCTAAGTATTGGATCGGGCACTGTTCCGAATGATCCCGCACGAAGATTTTCTCGTAGTTTTACTTCATTTTTTTCTAAAAGTATTTACTCCACATGAAATGTTATTTTTGTTTTCTTCCAACTTTGTTTTTTCTTCCTTTTTGAAAACATCAGACTTGAGTAAACGTTCAGTTTGCTCCAAATAAAAATTGCGCACTTAAAGTTTATGGTGTCTTTGCAGTCTATCATTTGGGTTTTTCTTCTAAACAATTTCAGTCGTGTAATAAATCTCTTATTAACCAAGCTTGCTCGGGACCGTAGTGGGAGAATATCGGCCCTTGGTCTTTTTGTACGGACCGAGTGCAGCGAGGTCCGTACTGTCAAGATCTCGGGCCGATATTCTCCCAGTACGGCCCTCGCGCTTGGTTAATAAGATATATATATGAGCTCCGGATAAAAAACTTAAACTGAAGGAGCACACCTCGTATTTATATTTACAATTTAAAGGAGCTGCGTCACGGTTAAACGGTTTGAAAAATTTAGCCTAAATTTTTCAATTTCGTTGTTTGTAATCCGTGTCAATCTTCTCCATCCTTAACCATCCTTGTTCCTTTATGGTTTACTATTATCTCTTTAGTGTTTTCCTATCTTTCTAAATTATTATTTTCAGGTTTCATTCATTTTAAAGGTAATTTTGTCGATGGTACAAATAACTCAAACTACCTTGACGTAGCCCTTACAATTACAATTACAAAGAATTAGCAATTACAAAGAAGCCTGAAGAAAATTCGACTCGTTTAGATTTGAACTTATGTTTTCCGCGATACCGATTTGATGCTTTGCCAACTGAGCAAGATGGTTGTGACAACAATGAGTTGTGAGTTAGTGTGTCAGTGACAGTGATAGAATATCAACTGAAGTGAGTTACGTGAAAAATCCCCTAATGAACTTATGTGGCAAAAATATGGCCGGACGGAGAGCACAAACAAGAGAAAGTAAAAGACTGTGGATAGATCTTTCCAGCTGTTTTAGCTGAGCTCGAGTTTTTCTCTTGATCATGCGTATCTTGATTTCAGCGAGTGCAAGAGTCGGATGGAAAGCGGGAATCATTGGCCAGGAAGGAATCGTTTAGAGAGGATAAAGAAAATGACATGGAAGGTAGAAGAAAAAGCATCTCGAAGCTCACTTCGCAAGGTATTACATGTAGTTAGAAATAATAAAATTATGTTTAATATCGTGGTGGATTAGACAACCAAAATAATCTCAGAGCTAGTCTGAAAATATACAAGTCATTGTTGTTGTGTTTAGTTCGAGGGAGACTGGAGCTGAAGGGAACCACATCTCAAAAACTAGCTCAACTACAAGAACGAGAAATAGAACTTTTAGAAGAAAGAGAAAAACAGCGGGAGGTCATTGAAAGACTGAAAGAAGATCGTGCCCATTATAGATCAGTGGCGGACAATCTCAGGTAAAGTTTCTATTCTCCGTTTGGCTTGCGAGTAAGTCGTTTCCCTGTGTATGAGTCTTGTTAAATGATTAAGCTTGAGGATGGAAGCGAGATGGGTGAGAAAGGGAGAGGACAAGAACACATGGTGATTTGCAGGCTTCAGTCACTGTCTGTGTAGTTTAGCTAATCGCAGGGGAGGGTGGCTGGGAAGGTGCGCCCTTGTCCCTTGGGGAGCAGGGATAGTGCAGTAGTGAGAGCGCTCAACCCCCCCCCCCCCCCCCGACCAATGTGGCCCGGGTTCATTTTCAACCCAGTACCATATTGGGGGGGGGGGTTGAGTTTTGTTGTTGGAACTCGCGTTGATTTGAGGATTTTTCTCCGGGTCCACAAAACCAAAACTTCGAATTTTAATTCGATCAGGATGGAAGACCCGCATGAAAACCAGCTAAGGAAAATCTGGCTGATTTTTGGGAACAAAGGTGCGCGATAGAGTGATCATGGTGCAAAGAGAGCGAATCCGAATCCATTTATCGAAATGCGTGTGATCTGTAAGGAATTGAAACGTTAATTAACGAAGCTAACAGTTTTGTCAGCGATGAACTTCGAATGTGTTTACCGTTTACGTAGTCTTGGGTTAGGAATATTTTATCAGCGATAGAAAGCACTATTAACTTTCGTTCTTTTTCAGGTTGCAGTTGAACTCAACTCAAGAGGAGCTGGATAGATTGAGAGACGAAAAGGGAGCTGCTGGAGAGAGAAGGAGATCATCTGCAAGTACAGCAAGGTCCAAAACTTTCTAGTTCTCCCGCGGTCATTTCTTTTGTTTCAAGGGAAATTTTAATGATGTCATTGTCGTATTTTGCCTCATTACAATAGGACTTTGCAAAGCGAAGGCTTCATACAACATACGAATTAATCTCAAAGATTTTAAGAAGTTTTCGAACTTAGTAATTGTAAGACTTAGCTCTTCTTACATAATTTCGTGGTGGAAAGAACTCTAAGCCCCTTCTCTCAAGTCTCTCTCCCTGATATTTTGAGAGGAAGGAGCGGATGTACATATGCTCCACTTACATTCTTTGTTAAATTTTGAGTTTTTAACCGGAGTCCCTTAAACAAGTATTAAATCAATCGAGTTCAAACATCCTGGGACAGTGAAACAGGTACGCCCTTTCAATATCCAAAATAGGCCATTTCCGAGTTCTCTTGTGCCTCTTTTTCAAAACGAGTCTAAGTATCAAACCTTCCATATGAAAATGAGTTCTGCATGCAGTTTCATTTTCATGCAAATCAAAGTCACTTTCATAAGAATGGTTTCGCACTTAGACTCGTTTAGAAACAGACGCACCAGGCAACTCGGAATTGGCTTATTGATTTTTGGCTTATACTAATGAGCAAATATTGTAAACTAAGGCGATACAACTCGACATCAGTGGATAAAGAGAACAGAGCTACATGTAGATTTCGTTTCTGTGGTTTTTAGCCCCACAAGAAAGCCCTCTGTCAAGGACGTTCCAGTACAAGATGATCACGATGAAAACCTGGATCGAATGCTAAATGACTTCCAACAACAGCGAGCCGCCAAGGCTCTCCAGCGGCAGTGGCGAGGTTACCAAGGTAGGAAAAAGCAGCAAATAGAAGAACAGGGGAGACAAAGACAGGACAGAGAGAATCAGGCTGCTTCCACGCTACAGAAAAACTGGCGGACACACAGAGAGAGGGTGAGGGAATGAAAGAAGTGCCATTCTGTCTGGGTAGACAAACAGCGAAACGTTTTCGGCGAAATAAAGCTGCAGTAGAACGTTCGGTCACATAATCTTCTTAGGCTCTGTTCACTCTACGCCGGATAAATTCTATAATCGCTACATCACCGGTCATTTTGGACTTGTGTTTGAGGAAAACTCGGACAGTCAAATCACGACAATAAAAAGCGAAACTCGATGACTGCTAAAAAGGCCGCAGCAATCATGTGAAGTCGCTTCCAAGGGAGTAACGTGTACTTATAATGCAATACAGTGGCTAACTACAATCTCACTTGATTTTATCAGAGATATATAGATGCTACTTAACTCAATTATTGTTGAAAGTTATATAAGCTTCCACAAATGATTGTGGGATTTTCATGAAGACAAATGATGTTTAACTTATTGCTATTTCGGGGTGCTTCTGCTCATTTGGTTCTGTGCAAGTAAATAAGTTTAAAAATAAGTCAACTAGAAATGCTGGTACAGTTTTAAAGCAATGGATGCTGTGAGGTACACGGTTTCTTGTAGAACTAATGTCTTCTCATTTTAATACAGATCAAACAGAGGGAGGAAGAAGATAAAGAAAAGGTGACGGTTTTTCTTTTATTTTTCGTGTTTTTTAAAGAATACGTCAGCGCACTTGACTCCGGATCGAGCGGTCCTGGTTCTAACCCTGCCGCTGGCTTAAGTGATTGGGTTCGTGGGTAGGACACTTTACACTCTCACAGAGCCTCGCTTTGCTATGGCCCTGGTCTTATACCCTGAAATATAAAGTTTTCCTCAAAAAGCCATTGTTGGGGTATAAGACCACCTTAATTTCTGTCATGTTTTTTTCGTCAGCCTTATATTAAGCTTGGGAGATGAAAACGATCTTCTAACTTGTTATTGAAATTTGTCACGTTGTAGGCAATAGAAGAGATCCAGGCAGCTTTGCGCGGTCATGCGGTCCGTAACAAGCATATTAAACAGTTGGATAAAGAACTGGAATTTACAGACCGTGACGACGCAGTGGTTACCATCCAATCAGCGATGAGAGCGCACTCGGCAAGAAAACGACACCTGGGGTCCCCTGAAGAGGTGATAGAGTTACGTGATACCAGGACTAGAGGAAGGTAAACACTTCAGGAGGCTGTAATGGCTATGCGCAACTTTGATTGACATTGGAAGTGTCTGTGTCTGATGTCAGTGACTTGGACACCGTAATAATTGCTTTCAAATTCGATAGAAATTTCTTCAAACTATGCAACAAGCTCCTTTTGTCAATCGGGGAGATGTGTATAGAAATTGTTTCAGTCCAGGTGGATTCACAAAAAGAAAGATATTCTTCTTAAAGGAAGTTTTAAGCAACATGAGTCAGCCTCAGCCAAGATGGCATCGAAACGTTAAATGCTTTAAGAGAATTCACTTCGGCTTTCAACCTTTAAAATGGAATTCCGAGAACGAGGAAATGAAGTGTAATTTCTGTTTAATTATTTCTTCTCGTAAGAAACCTCTTTGAAATCCACCGTGAAACGTGTGTAAAATGTGTTAAGCGTTAGGCAAAGCAATACACTGTTGTATTTTTAAAAGAAACTTCACCCAAAGAGTGTGACTGAGAAAAAAAATTTTTTTTCAGTTCTAGTCGCAGCCTTCAGGACTCTGAACCCGATTCCGATGAGGGTGTGGTAACTAAACCATCCAGCAGTAAACGGCATCCAGAACCTGCTATAACAGGTTTGAGAAGATCCGGTCCGACAGGTAAGAACTTGGCTAATAGGATAAAAAGTGAGAACTGGTGATCATACGAGATAACCGATTTAACTCGCCAGTACTTGTATTTCTGTATCCAGAGCCAAAGCATGTTGTGTTACGTTTATACATCTATATCTAAGGGATTGTATTGATTTAATTTCTCGTTGTTCCGATTACTAATGGCGCAAACCAAAAGATTCAGGAAACAACAGATTATACCCACACCAAAATTGCTAACCAACATCTGCACTGCTTCCACCACACCGAGTGGAATGCAAAAGTTTTGAATCTGATTGATCTATTCTTCGGTTGCACGTGACGTCATTATTGTTTAAAATCCAAAACTAAAGAGCCAACAAAGTTATTATCTTATCAGGCATGAGAGAGGTAGACTTATATTTGTGAACACCTTTTTAGCTCAAGAATATGTTTCGTTTAAAAACAGGCGCATTTTATATTTCAGAGCTATAGCGGTTCGTGACATAACGCTATGAACGTAATTTTTAAAAAATATATACTTATCTCGGGATTTTTAGCCTTCTTAGAAGGTAAAGTATTAGGAAAAGTGCTTATTTAAATGTTTGCTTGACCAGTTCAGACAATCAGCGGCCTAGATAGCCAAAGTAAGTTCCAGATGTTTACACTATTTTCCGGCCGCCATGTTGGTGTTCCTGGGGGTACACCAACATGGCGGCTCCATACTGGGCTCTGTAAATTTGTGCAAACTATTTCGACAAATATTTTAAGATCGGGAAAACGTACAGACCTAAAATTTGGAGAAGTGTCTTAATTATTTATCTCCTATAATATCATAGTTTCTTGAGTTTATTCACTGAATGGTTTTCGAATTATTTTTTAATTGCGTGACGGTGCAACCCAAGAATACGCAACCGTGCAGTTTCTCGCATGCTATTATTGATTTGTCACGCAACAGTAACTGGTATTTTTGTCATGTTGTTTTGCTGTGAAAGACCCACAGGATTCTGCTGGTCACAATACCCTAGCACCTTCAGCCGATCAAGTGGCCACGAGCGCACGTCACTCACCACTAACACGTGATTCGCCGTTCAATCAGCAATCACTTGCACATGATAACGCACTTGCACCAGAACTTGCACATGATAAGACACATGATAAGGCACTTCCACGTGATAAAGCAATCGTTACGTCAGCACTTGCACGTGAACTGTCAGAATCTGACTCAGACGATGACGCCGTCGTGTTTGGCCGGTCAAGTGGAAGTAAAACAAAAAATCAGAAGAACGAAAACACGCCACAGTCGAATGGAGATAGGTCAGTAGAGAGAAGCCAAAGGACTTCAAGCGTTAGTGAAAAGGATACACAAAAAAGCACAAAAAAATCACGCGGCAAGAAAAAAACTGGCAAGGATGCAGCGAAGAAAAACGACGAAGATGGAGAGAAAAGAAATGCGGACGAGGCGGGTATGTTTGTTCAGTGAAGATTGCTGCATGAAGATCTCTCGCTGCTTTGTCTCACTACTGACAGTTAACATTGATCATTAACCAACTGATGGCATGCTTCACCAGTCAATACTGGCAGTACATCTGTCCCCACAATCGATATCAATGACTGCATTGACGATGCTGCTAACCTGAGCTTCTCTTAACCTAACTTGTTGCCTGGAATTGGCTTCCAAACAAGAATCAGTAAAACTTGATCTGATCTGTTAACCACACTTAGTCTAATTACTCACTCTTGCACTTGTTAGTTGTCTGTGTTGTTTTTGCACTTATTTACATTGATATATGTGGGCACACACCTCGTAGTAGAAATAGTTTCGTTTACAATACACTGGGTGTCCAATTAACAGGTAACACGACTAAAATGCCAGTCCAATTATCAACTGAATGAATTTAAAGAGAGTGTTTCACGGTTCAGCGCGTGTCCGTATAATTTATTCGCCTATGCACGCTTTTGGCACAGGCTCAGTTTTTAGTTGTGTACGAACCAATTGTAAGCAAGTTACCTATTTTCGCATGCAAATAGCCGTAAAATCATCAACTGTAGAATACGGGTCAACCTTAAATTCAACGGTTGTCAGCGTCGGTAAAATCCACTGAATTTTGGTCATCCGTCAAGGTATTTTGGTTAGAGACATGCGCCGTATCGTGAAACCCTTTCTTTAAACTAATCAGATTCAAATTTTGGCTGCCCTCCGAAATTTTTCTTCCAGTTATTTCCAAATTTGAAAGTATGAAATCCTATTGTATTTACTTACTGCGCACGGGTCTGCCCTAATTATTTGTTAATTTAGACTCTTATCCAAATTAAGAATTAGTAAATAATCGAACGCGCGCGTATGGGATTTTGAGCTAACTATACAATTACGCTTGAATTTTGAAGAATATAGTAAAGCAAATAAAACCTTTAGGACCAGGTTGGTTAGCGTTTCATCTAGACAGGCAATGATAATGGCTTACAGTCACAGGTGTTTTTATTTTTGTTATTTTAACACACGGCACTCGACTGCACCGTTTTGTTTCAGTTGACCTTAACTGCGTTGAATTTCCTACAAGTGAAGTACAAAAACGGCAAGGCAATGAACTGGTGTCACTTTGTAGATTTTTTTCTTTACTCTTCTCACCTGTTTGTTTAAAGGAGCCGCTTCACGGTTAAACGGTTTGAAATGTTTAGCCTGAATTTTTCTTTGTAAACAAAGTACTATTTTCAGGTTTCCTTTAGTTTGAAGGTAATTTTGTTGATGGGTAAAAAAACTCAGAATACCATGACGGGGAATGACGTCGCTTAACACGGCCTTTCTGCCAATATCTCGGTCACGTTCCAAGCAACGCTAAATCTCTATGGTTACAACCATAATCACCGTTTGGCGGTTTTGTGTCAATTTTGGGGTGATTTTTTGGGGCATTTTGGAAAAGAGAGATTTTTTTCTCAAAGGGTAGGTTAAATTGAGGGAAATATGAAATACTGAAGATTTGATGGATTTGGAAAATTGAGACCTGAAGTGAAGAATTAGAAGACGGATACCAAACAGTCCCTCAACAACCTGGGGCTCTCATTTGGGGTGGTCAACTGTCTGGTAGTGTTTCCAACCCATTTTAATCCTAACAATTCCCTTTAAATAATACTTCAAATTTCACTCCTGTTCACATGAACCCCCGCCTTAACAGTGTGCTGATGTAGTAAGGATAAAAAGTGTTTACTGAGGCCTGCTGGCTGTGCACCAGTACACAACTGATTTGTTGTCATTGGCATATGTGACATTTAAAGACGCTTCCTCGTGGGATAAATCATTTCTGCTATCCTGCCAAACTGCCCCTGGTGTTAGTTCTAAGGGAGTTACGAAATTGTTTTTAAAACACTTTTGTAACAAAAGTGTATCTGGCTTGAGTGTTGTTCAGTATAAGTAATTATTATGTCCCCTTGGGTAATATTTGTTTTTCTTCTTGAAGGACCTCGACGGAGTTTTATTACAGCACCAAGGTTCTCAAATATCGCTGAACAGAGCGAGGAGGAAGATGCTCGAGTAACGAGTCCCAAGAAATCAGGATCGCTTCAAAAGCGGTCTGCTGGGCAATTAAACGTTTCTGCACCGAAAGAAACCGGGGAGGGACCGAAAAAGAAAACGTTCGAGATCGTGGATAGCGACGACGACGACAATTCGATAGTTTCCCGTCCTAGGAGATCGCTAGACACGGGCGTGAGTCAACAGCGACCATCTCTCTCACGGTCAAGCCGAGCGCTTACCCCTTCTTCAACCAGTCCGAGGGAAGAAAGCCTAGTGGCCGCTGTTGAAAGTAGACCTGGTTTATCACGAACGACCGGTCATCTCGCTGCTACTCGAGATCTGGGGGATTCTGATTCCAGCAAGGACGAGAATCTCCAGAGACCAGGGCTGTCACGATCTAAGAGACCTCTAAGTGGTAAGAGATCAGGTTCAGATCGCAGTGGCGGTGGCGTTGGTGGCGGCAATAAAGAAAAAGAGAATTCCAGAACGTTAAGTTCGAGAAGGTCCAGTTTGACCGCGGGCTCTGAAGAAGACAGTGAAGATGATGTAATCGTGACTGGAAAAAAGAAGGCAGCTACTGGTAACGAGAAAAAAGCAGCTCGCCCTAGTCTCACTCGGAAATCGCCTGCAAGCACATGTAAGAATTACAACAATAATATATATATATTGATTGCCACATGAATCGGCAACCTCAATAATGTGTTCTTCAGCAAAAATTTCAGGCGAATCGGAATAGAACACTTGATGGGATGGTAGATAATAAATGGCAATTTAAGCGTGGTGTATTTATTTTAATAATCAAGAAATAGGTTAAATAGACCTAGTTTACTTCTTTTCAAAATACCGATTTGCATCATAACGATCGAACGTATTGTGTTTGACGAGATTGTAGGAGACTTCTATCGAAGGAATTTTCAGTCTCTAGTTACTTTTCTACACTCGCTGTTTCACGTGCTATTTATCACCGCGGCAATATTTTGCATTTTCCCCATTCAGACGAACTTGGATTTTGATTGGTGTAACTCAATCAAGAACGTTTTAGAGCAATGGCGATGCAACAACAACCATTTATTTTTGCTTTGTACAGAAAATATTATATAGCAGAAAATAAGTTCAACTTAAATAAGCAAAAAAACCCTACTCAGAATAGTAAGAACTAAACGAGCTGAGTAGTTACAAAGAATATTATGCCTTAGATCGGTTGTGGAAAAAATAAAGAAAAGAAGAGGGAGAAGAAAAAAAAAGAAATGTGGATATAAATATAAAATGAAAGTATGAAGAAGAAAAAATACAAGTAGCAATAGTATCAGTTGTTGACAAAGCATTGTTTAATTAAAAGCGATAATAACTTGAAGAAAAATACTAAAGAAAAATACTACGCTAGCATTAAACATAAGAACTTAGGAATTTCTTAGTCAAGTTTTGTTTAAATAAACGCAAAGATAAACGTTTTATCCCTTCATCCAAATTGTTCCAGAGAGAAGGACCAGAGAAATGTAGATTGAACTTGCCATACTCCCCGTTTCCCGTTGATACTCCCCGTTTCACTGAAATCCCGTGTAAACGTTTATCTTTCGCTTTCTTAACCTTTATCTTCCTCTAGTACCACTGTCGTCTCAACGTGGATCGATAGTTAGCAGCCTGGACAACTTTTTCTCCTCCACTGTCCCGTCAAAAGAATCCAGAGGCAAGAAGTCCCCCCGGATAACTCTTTCACAGTTCAACGGCAGTGATGATGATGATGATGATGATGATGATGATGATGATGACTACGACGACGATGAAGATGAAATTGTTGGTTCTTCACTGTCGAGATCCAAGTCCAAACAAAAGGAAAAGTCTTCCTTGGGAAGAAAGAGCTCAGTAGATTCAGGTCAGTAGTGGAACTTCTTAGTGTATCTAGGCCGAAGGGGTTGATTCTCTTGGGAATGACGTGCACGTATAACACGAGAGTAAATAAGGGAGAAATGGCGCGTTCTGCAACCTTCGCCTTACCTTCGAGTTCTCTCATCTTGCTAGAGTATACTTGCATTCGTTTTCTATTTCTTTCATACATGGTGTAAAAAAAGCCAACGTAATGTACTGATACGCCATAACCGTGTTCACGTGCATAGCCACGTGCAAAACCCAAGACAATCAATTAGAGCACAAGTCGTACGATCCAAATTTTATCAACGTCCAAACAGTTTTACCTCTATGATAACTAGGGCCATGCTGACTGAAAAAGCCCGGCGCGACATTAAAACGTCAACAGAGAATTTTCTCCTGAGAAAAGAGATGGTTTAGTTACGACACAAGGCAGTATTCTCTGAGTATTGCGAGTTTTCAACAACAATAACAATGAGAACAACTACAACAGCTTATTGGTGCTAAGCTAAAAAATATCAGAAAGTCAATTTAAATAAGGTTAGTTCTTCACAGAAATATTCGAAATACGGTGTTGTTGTCTCTCGACTGTAGAGGTTGTTATAACATATTTTGTTTTAGCTTCACTGACTTGGTTTCTTGTACTATATGTTTCAGTCGCTGGCTTATGGGCGACGTCAGACAAGACAAGTAACTCTAAGGACAAACGAAAGTCGGTAAGGTTTGCTTTTATCTTAGCTTTGTTCGCGCGCATGAAAATATTGTACCTTCTTTAAATTAGGGTTTCTCAGTGTAGTTGTGGAAACCAAAACAATTGAAGTGACATAGTTTTCCAATCTCTAAATGCTGTGATGGAAATCAAAGTACTGGAATTTGTAATGAGTCTTAGAATGTTTTGTCCTGGAGCCGTGCTTCTTTTTTTGCCCGCAACAACGGAAGTTCAGTGGATTAAGTCCATGTAAGTAACAACAACATTTATTTATACCAAAAAAGAAAGATAAAATACAAAAAATACATAAGATTTGAAACATGTAAACTTCTGAACATTGTTTTTTCACGATTTTTGGGCTTAGGGTGTTAGATTTGAATTGTGCTACTGAGTCGGGATCTCTCGACTATGTCAGCTATTCATGTTGTGTGTGTATTACTCATACATTACATGTACGTTCTCGTTTTACTGAAATGTTAACGCTTGCCATTTTAGAGTTTGAAATCCTCGTCAAGCAATAGGTGGAACCCAGATTTTGAGTTCGAGAAACCCTCCCGTCGACCAGATTCACAACTTGATGAACTGTTTTGACTACTCGAAGCACCAAAAGGAGCTCAGAAGATGGTACTCATATAAAGCCGAGAATGAAGGCCCAGCATGAGCCATTCGGCTCTGTGATGTTGGACAGAGGGGTCACCAAAAAATAGAAATAAAAATTACTGAAGCTCAGCACCTCAGTAACAAAGACGAGAACACGCCGACTTCGTGGTAGATGTAGACCATACAATATCCGCGCGGTCTGGGAACAAGGAAAAGGGAACCAAAAGCCACGGTCAAACGGTGTATGAAAGTCCATAATAATTGATTTCGACCAAACGGGTATATGGTATAGTAGTTGTGGCAGATATACTTATCAGAATACTGTGAATAAAACAATTCTGAACCTTTTTATGCTAGCTTCAAACTATGTTGATTGTGTCCGTCCCCTGTAGCCAGTGTCTTAAATGTAGCGGCTACATGACCCTCGTGAAAAAAAAAAAAGTAAAATTCTAAATAAAAATGATTAAAATCGAGCACTATAGGCAGCACTTCTTCACTTTGCTTGTAACCGACTGTGCCGTTGCCATGTTGATTCATGTTCGAAGGTTTTCCTAAAAGCGGACAGACTGTTACGAAACACGTCCTTTAATTGAATAAATGAGTAACTGCAAGGGACCACATACGATAAACGCTGCCAACGTAGGATCTACAAGAGATCTTGCGCTCAGACCTTCGCTACACAGTGCTGACGAGGCCCAAGAAGGCCGAAACAGCTGTCCACTGTTGCGATCCTGCTTTATCGGTTCCGGTCATGCTGGTGTCTCGAAACGTTTTTCACGTAGTATCAGCCATTGCCTTTAATTGAAACCTTGCTCTAAGGGTTTTTCTTTTACCTTGAGAAACATGGTTTAACTTGGCAGTGGACCATTTGCATTAAATTTACGTAAAGATGAGTCGACTTGACCGTAAAAAGGGGTGGTGTTACTGGCGTACAAATAGACCAATTATTCCGCCTAAGACAATAGACCTCAGAACGAGGCTCGGGGGAAACTACAGAGTTTATGGGGTTTATTCAGCGGACCCTCGTTGTGTGGTCTATTGTTTTAAGGCCTGGTTAAACTAGGAAACAATGTTGCGGAAACATTATTTTTTGTTATGTTTCTCGGCGTGGCTAAATTAGCAGGAAACAAACCAAATGTTTTGCTGCCCCGGTGGCTAAACGAGGAAACATTGCTGCGGAAAACAAAGGGTCCCTCATGGGCATTATAATAAACAAACTCTCTTTGGGGAGACTTCTTTCTTTGTTCCTGGGCTTGTTCCCTCACAAATTTTGACCTTGTGATACCATATCTTGTCCCTTTTCATGCAGTGTTCATGAGCTTCATATCAAAACAGTCATACAAAGTCTTTCCCTTCTTCGTCCAACCTCGTTCCCAGGGCAAGAAAAGGCCCTGGGAATGAGGTTGGACTTCTCCTGAGCCACAGTTGTTTGCTCGCCGTTGCATTGCTGGGAAACATTTTTAATGAGTAGCACTAGAACCTAGTCAACATTTCTTTCATGGGGGAGCGCATTCTCGTCCCCAGAGGCCGCGCTCCTTTTGG
Organism: Catalaphyllia jardinei; assembly: GCA_022496165.2. Taxonomy (NCBI): domain Eukaryota; kingdom Metazoa; phylum Cnidaria; class Anthozoa; order Scleractinia; family Caryophylliidae; genus Catalaphyllia; species Catalaphyllia jardinei. The sequence goes on along the minus strand of CM042747.1, from coordinate 8,575,863 downwards.
TCAGCACCAAGAATCGGTAAGTACTTGGTGTATCCCTAATCATAGTGTATTTAGAACGTAGCATGGTATATTTATCCCTATTTTAGTGTATTAGATACACTATAATATCTGGAAGGGATATTGTATTAGATACACTAATATCTGGAAGGGATACATGAAGTACTTAGGCAAGAATCGCGATTCTTGGTGCTGACCTAAAGGAGCGCGGCATCTGGGGACGAGAAAAGGACAGCTGTGTTCGCAGGCTAGGCTAAACTGGACTGGAAACATACGCTTCGAAAGCAACATTTGTGTCCGGGAAGCAAAACTGTTTTTGACTTCAGGCAAAAACATTTGTTTCCGCAACATATGTTTCCCTCGCGGCTAAATCAGGCTAAGCTGGGAAACATCCGCCTCCGTTTCCACAACAATGTTTCCTAATTCAGCCAGGCCTTTAGGCTGAATTTTAATATATTGAAATTGATCTATTGACCATATTGTTGAAGGTAACCCTCTCTCAATTTTGCCGTGGCCAATATCTCTAAGATCAGATTTGCTGGCAAAAAGCACCACTCGTAATGTCAGAGCAGAATGTAACCTAGCGCGTCACTGGCCTTCATCAGTCTTAATCCCTATTGGAGTTCGTGGATGGGCCGGGGGGGGGGGTACTTTCTTATAAGAGACTATTGGGGATGTGCCGCTGGATGGGGTCGCATTTTCATGACTGGATTGACTATAACGGGGTAATGGGGTTACATTTTTAGCGGAGTTACTAGAATGGGATCGCACATTTCCGGGATTTCTGGGATAAGAAAATTCTGGTAAGCAGGGATTTAAACATAGGAAGATTGGCGGTTAAAAGAGGGTTCGTGTTGTTGTTTCAAAATTTAACAGTCGGCTCGCATTGAAGTCCGTTCACAACTTAAACATTAACGACTTGCCCAATAGTGCAGAACCCCTGGGTCCAGAACAAAGTCCAACAAATCATACGTGCTACAGTATTTATTTCCCGGCTAATCTGCGTTGTTATCGTCCATCGAAGTTAACTCAACTTGGATCTTCTTTTGGATTAGCAAGCGTTTGATCTCTTTCGCGTGGTACTTATTACCTTTCAACGTAAAGAATACTTGTATTTCAACTATTTATGACGTAAGTTTGTAAATGCTTCGGTTAGCACATGTACCAGAATGTTTGTACTGTAGGTGAAAAGTAAAGTGTTCTACATTCAATTTAACAAACTTGTGTCAATTCATTTTAGAATGACCTACTTAAATGGCTCTATAAGGTAGAGGCATAAACAGAACGTGGCTAAGATGGGATAGCGAAAATTACCTTAGCCCAAAAGTGACTAAGATGGGGTGTATAATTGGCCACGGAATAGACTATAATGGGGTAGGGGTTCTGAGAGGCCAGCGGCTCATACCCAGCAAAAATTTACCCAAATACCCCCTCCCCAGGGAGGGGTGGATGGGATGTGCAATTTATTTCTGTCTCTTGTTGGATTGGGATAAAGCATTCTGCAAGAAAGAAGCGAAAGAGACGGGACTGAAGAAGAACAAAAACGAAAACTAGAAATAAGAATAATAAACAGCAGAGCGTGAAAAGTAACCATGGACTGCTGCTGGGAGTCAAAATCTGGCCCAAAATCTGGGAGAGGAGAAAGCAATTTGATGCGTCTATTTATACCCTTCCGATACAGACGTTTAGGGACTGTTTGCACGTGAAAGGATACAACAGCTAGACGTCTACACGAAGTCTACTCATGACTGGAGAACATTTCGGAAGTGGAAATGGCATAACATCATAGAAGTATCAACAAGCGGACGAAATGAAAGCAAGAGAAATAGATTCACATTAATCGACTCTCGGATGTTGTAATTTATAATAATCTGTTCGAAGTCTCAGTCATGTTGCATATTTGTCTCATATCTATCATCATAACAATATTTTCGCTTATCCGAAGAATGACGAAAACATGTGACGTCACCTACGACAAGGAGTCGTCGCCGAGACATGTCTGTAAATGTTCGTGACTTCCGGCATGACAGTCGTGTGACGTGGTATATTTGCAATCGAAAGTAATAATTTCGTAGCAAGTCATGCTGCCAAGGTCGTTGTCTCCTAAATAAGAAAGACAGCCTGAATTTTTTTTCAGAAATAAAGCCAGTCAGTAGATCGACACTGTAATCTTTATTAACAGTATGTTTCTAAAACAAAGTCAGTGTAGAATTCTCTAGATTTGTCCACTACATGTGATGCGGTCACATTTCGTATCTTTTGCTTGTTTGCGGGCTATTTCAGTCACCCATGGTTTATAGTGAGCTTTTTGTTTAATTATCCAATCACATAAGCCAAATTCGAATTGATTGACGTTCTTAGCTGAATTAACGTGACGTCACAGAGACCATAACAAAAGGTAATCGCTTCATTTTCCGGGAGAGAGAATAGTGCGAAGGGCAACGTTTGAGATTTAGGGATATTTCTTCGCGTTTATCGCCGACATTTTGGTAAGTAAAGGGTACTGTGGTAGCATATAGTTCTTAGGTTAAGGAAGACATGAACATCTATCGTTAAAGATACAAAAATCCACCTTGGGCGCTGCCAGAAGAGCGAGCCATATTTGTTTGGCTTTTGTTGTCAGCAGTGTGTGATGACAACCTTAGTCTTTCGAATACAGGCTTTCTGAAAAGTTCAATGGTACGATTTTTGGTCGTCTGAAACCTTCTTAGGTTATACAATTATACGATGGAAAGTAGAAATGAGTGTTATGTGGGCCCTCCCTTCAGCACGCGTGACTGCGAGGGCTCTTTGAATCTCCCTGTCGAACCGAACATTCTTCAAGATCTTTGTTACAGCCTCGCTATTATACACCTGTAAGTCTGTATTTTCACCAAACCTGATAGATGTGATGTTCTATTACGCGTTTTGATATCAACTGACTCAAATTGATACCGGAGCAAACAACCAAGCTTTATTTTCTGGCCACAGTGTTAGCTCTGGCTGAGTCATGGTTGCGTTAGCGCAGCGCGGATGAATCCGGCCTCACGGAACGAAATGAAAGGGAATAAAAACGACAAAAGAAATATAGAGAATTGAGGCTTAAAATTCTTTTTCACTTTCATTCTATTTTTTTCTGCGGCTTTGAGCTTGAGTTTTACGGGAAGAAGCAAAAATTGACCGAAAATTTCAAGCGTGAAGACAGCCCAGCTTTAGACCGTTCCGTCTCCCCGCTCGCAGTTTCGTAATGTGGTTGGTATTTGTACAGTTTCTATTGCAGAATTGACTCCGCTTACAGTCTCATTTTATCGCTTAAACTTCTTGAAGAGGTTAAAGCTGGCCCTTTTCGTGAGAACAATCGCCGGTTTGGAGGAAAGAGTCGTATTTTATGGCGTCGCGTCATATTCGATCCATGAGAGAGCCGCGAAATTATTAATGTTGAACAAACATGGCGACGATGAAGATGTCCACAGTGTGAATTGTCATCTAATTTTAACTTGGGATCTTTTCAATCGCCAGAATATTACGCTATGAGTTCATAAGGCAATTTGATTGCTTAAATTTGAAAACGGCTAGCTAGCTAGTGAGTAGGAACAAAAAGAACGTTTATCATTTCCGAGAAATCCTTGCTCGATTTTGTGATATTTTAGCTTCGACGTTGGTTATTACATCAAATCTTTAGCGTCCGACTTGATTTCGGTGGATTTGTTATCAGCTCATGTCGGTACAGTTGTTCCCCAACGAAACACTAGCCTTTGGAAAGTTGTACAGTAGTATAACCCTCTGGGAATCGAAAGAGCTCACAAGCACTATCATTATTATTTTTTAGATCTCTGCAGTTTTAGATTATTATAATCGTTCGAACCGCGTTATGTCCGTAATCTTTATGCCTTACATACGTGCTTTCAGTATGTAGATAGTCGAACATGTGGTTTTGCAACCTATGTTACGTTCAGACTTAGATCCTTTGAAAACAATATTTAGTGTAAGGACTTTCTACTGGTGCAAGCGTACTTAGATTTTGAGATCTTTTCTCGAATTTATGTAAGCTTAAGATTTACTTTATTCATATCTAGCTATTTCTTCAATTGAAAATGCTTCAGTGCGGATGTTCATTGCTATGTTGTAAAGTGATGTAAGATTTTCCTTGAATCGTACATGTGTTAGAAGTATCAGCAGTTTCCTTGTGACACCACCCTCATAGTCAAGTTGTAGTTTATTTTTACAAAACTCTATTTTAATAGACAAGAAATGATTTCGTATGTTACACTGTAGATGGAAATCAGTAAAACTACAGTTACTACATGTACATTCTCTCACAAAAGCGAAATTTTGGTACTTTTAAAGTATTTTTTAGTGTACCCTTGGAGGAGGAAAAAACCTTGTAGCAGTTCTCCAATATGTTTAATTGTTTCAGTTAGAATAAGCTTACGTATCTTAAACTATTATTTTATTATTACTATTACTATAGTTGCCTTATTTTCATTTTTGTCTTCGCAAGGAAATTGATTTGCATGTTTTGGATTTGTTATCATTACATAACTGTATTCTATACAACATTTAAGCATAGTTGAAGGTTCAGGAATATGAAACTCAAACTAAATAAGTTGCTATGTTAACTATTATGGGTCATCAATAAAAGTCACTGTGGTAATTTGTAGAATATTAAACCCAGTTAAACACACAGTCTCTCTGATATGGCATGTGATGTTTTCTTTTTTTCTTTTGTTTTCTCGTTTTTGACTTTTCAACCATAATTTGTGACAGTGCATATAATTTAACTTGAATAACTTTTGCTTTTCTCAACAGTAATGGAAAGAGGTTCAGATGACACTCAGCAACCCTCTTTGTGCCGCATGGGCTGCGGATTTTATGGCAGCTCTTCAAGTGATGGTATGTGTTCCAAATGCTTTAAAGATGCTCTACGGCGGAAGCAATCTTCACCAACAACCAGTGCAACAGCAGCAGTAATTTCAAGTTCCTCCACAGGTTGGTATAGTAAGAGCAAAATGTTTCTCATTTCATCTCATGAACTTGCACTTAAATATCCTGTTGGTATAGTTTTTGTGATAAGATAGGTACTCTTGAAGATTTTATTTAATTTTTGAAGGGAGTCAAGAATATTATATGATCATGATACCTAGTACATGTACACATATGTACATAGCCATTTAAGCTGGTGTACATGCCCAATATCTTTCCAAGGGAAGAGATCAGACAACAGAGTACATTTGCATGCTCTTTGCCAACTACATTATGTACAGTACACCAGGCAAGCAGTTTCTCACCTGCAACTGTTAACTTATCAAAGCTACAAGACTCAGGACAGGAAGTAAAGCGGTCAAATCAAAGTCAGGTGATACACTCCTCAGGATGCAACTACAGTAGATGCATACATAGAGACATAGAATAGTGTAGGGGTTTAAAGCAAAAATTTTAATGTTCTTAAACATAAATTCCCAAGTCAGTAGTCACAGCTTCCAGGTATTTTGTAGGGTAAAATTTTTCATGAACTCTCCTCAGTTCTTGGTGGTGCAAATTTTTAAAATGCTGAAGGTGCTTCTGTAGCAGGCAGACAGATTTTTAAGGTTAAATCTTTATAGCATGGGTACAATGTAAGTGAAAATGTTGACCAAAAATATTAACACAGATGAACCCTATTACTTTGAACTCTGAGGGGAAAAGAACCCTTGTTTGGAATAGCAGGGGGTTCAAAATATAATTGGGTAAGCATTAAATATGAAAATAACAAATACTACTGATTGATATGTAAAAATATATTGGAATGTATTTTTTGTTTACCAAGGGGCTGAAGAGAACCCCTGAGGATGAAGCTCATTGTAATACAAGATTAAAGTGCAATGAAATCTCAAATCGTATTTTCCCTGCTACATTTATGTTCTAACATGGTGTGGCATCATGTTGATATTCATTTTTTCAACTCAAACAATGGAATTCAAAATAATCTGGGTTAGTTTTAAGCCAAGGCAAACAGAAATAAGTTCAAAATAACAGGAAGTTTTTAACAACTGAGTTGGAATAGCGGATAGTGAGTAAATTACCGAAAAATAAGGACAAATCCAAGGGAAATGGGTTTAGGTTTTAAATCGCAGGGAATTCAAATAAATGAGCCGATATTATTGGGGATACACTGTAATTTTGTCTTCCAATCTCTCAGGAAAATTCTAAAACGGTTCCCGGATTTGTAGAACTTTTTATAGACATTCTATCAGCAACTAAACTAATAGCATCTGCCATCCAGAAAGTTAGCAACAAACATGTTTATACCAAGGTTGCTGTGGGAATGTGTTGCCATTCATTTTATTATATGCTATTCAAGCTGTTATTTTTGTTTGTCAATGACAAATGAAATCACTTGAACTTCCAGTTGGGATGTGTTTGGATCAAATTTTCAATGTACATTTTTGCCAGCATGACCATTTTTGTTGTTCAATTGTTATTAAATAAGTTTTAGGCAGTACTTGATGAACTAATGTGAAATAAAATGGTAAAGGACAAACCAGTTAGTCCTGAGATTAATTTTCACCCTGTAGTGCTCTTAAGTAAAGGAAACTGAAAAATAAACTTTTGTAGTGCAACTGACAGTACTTGAAATGAATTTATTGGTAGTGAGATATATATATTTTGTGGTTGACTTGTAGGGCCAACTGAGGAACCGTGCACTTCTCATTTGCCCCCAAGTGAGGATATCGCAGGAGCAGAAGTGAGTCCATCATCTTCAACCAGCAGTGTCTCAGATGAAAATGATAGTTCAAGACAACCAGAGGCCCAAGCTGAAGCAAGCACATCTGAAACGAAGGACAAAGCTAAAACTAAAAGAAATAGATGTTTTATGTGCCGTAAAAAAGTAGGATTAACTGGTAAGTGGGGATTGTTGATAACCATATGTAAAGTCAACAGTGATAAAACACTTGGCGATTTATCTTAGCTATATATTTATCAAAGTTCATCAATGTAACATAGCAGTGTGGTGAAGCTTTTAAGCTTTAGGCCTTTGTTTTAGCCCCTTTGTTCTGTTGAAGGGCTAAGGCTTGGATTGTCAGCTTCTCAAATGTGAAGTTAAGCTCAAGGTTAGGGGTTGTAAATTTACCTTCAAGAAGATCAGTAGGTTTGTGTGAAAAGTTAAGTGATCACCATGTCATGTTGATCATTTAACTTTTCACATTTAATTACCAAGCTTAAATTTCACGATCTTCATCCACTTAAACAGTGGTCAGTATCGTGTGAACCTTGCTCAATCATCAGTTTTTTAATTTGTTGCCATCAATCTAAATATCAAGTTAGTGAACCTTTCAGCAAATGTACATGTAGGTTTACTGTGGCTAGCAAAGCAGCCATCGACCAGCCACAAAAATCAGCTTTATTTTCAAAGCAGTCCTTTGACTGCTTTGATAATACATATAAAAGTCAAACCAGTCTTTTGTTTGGGCCAGAAGAAAATGACCATAATAACAAGGTGACCATATTAACAGAGTGGCTGTTACCGGGTTCCACAATACACACATACACAGATATAATCACAACTCAGAAAATACCCTTTGTCACCCTATTAACTTTAAAAAATGCTAGCTTTTGTCTGTTGCGTTCTTCCTATTGTTCATGTTCCACTTAAAAACATGTTATTGATAACTGTTTATTTTCTCCTTGTCAGGGTTTGAATGCAGATGTGGAAATGTCTACTGTGGCCTCCACAGATATTCCGATAAACACAACTGCAGCTTTGACTACAAGGCTGATGGCAGAGCCAAGATATCAAAGGACAATCCTGTAGTTGTTGGTTCAAAGATTCAGAAAATTTAAGACTCTAAGAACTTAGTCAGGAATGCTTGGGTAAAAGTGTATGATCTAATGCCATACCAAACAATGGATGTCAAGTGAAGTACATGTTATTATTGGTCAAAAGACAGTCTGCAGGTGTACTATTACTTTAAGTGCATGAATCTTTGTTCTGTTTGTCAGTTCTTGTGTGTTAATAATAATTTGGAGTGACCAACACAAACTTTGTGTTGCATACAACAACATGTAAATGTAATGCACCACCACTTTGCTCAAGCATTCCCTTTTGAATTCCTTGCCTCGGGATAAAGTTTTTTTGTGAATCACCCATATTACAGGCTTAATTCAGTACAGGTAATAAATTATGCTCAAGTTAAAATTTTATGTAGTACACAATGTGAAGGTAATAATAATTATTTTCAAGTGATTGCTAGCTATTAAGCCCACAGCCCAAGTGTCCTGAAGCGTTCTTTGTCTTGTTTGGGTTGGAAATAATTACCAATAAGCAGCTAAGAATATGTAACAGAAGCCTTTAATTTGGCTTTGAATATCTCTCATACTCCAACTGATGTTTCCCACATATATGTTCTGTGGTACTTCTGGGGCTGCTACACAGTTCTCACGTACTTGCCACTAACCAATCTTCCTCTAAGACTTCTTGCAATTCTGCCATGCAAGTTGTTTTTTTTCGTGCTGATTGGACAAAGAGAAAAGGAAAGCACCCAGATTCAGCATTCTTATATTTCCGCAGATGCAATTTATGCTTTATTTCCTATACTTTTTGGTGCATGTCTTTTTTCATGCATGTATATCCTGGGAAGGTTCTTTTTTTCAGTGGAAGAACCTGAACGGTAACTCATTGGGTGCTTGCAGGATTTTTGTATGCATGTAGTTAAATATTCCCATGGAATTTTACTGTCTAGGTCAATATGCTGGTTAAAATTGGAATAGCTGGCAATAAAGCTTGTAAGGGATTTTTAGGTTAGAATGCAGAAAAGCTGTCATTTGTAGGAACAACGAAACCTGCCTAAAAATCACTTTGGGCATTCTTATTTCTACATAGACATGTATCTCTTCTTTTGTAATTAATAATTGGATAGATGAATGTAGACCTTTTTCTCTTCAGAGTTACATTATGTATCTTGAGCATTACATATTCCTTATCACATCTCAACGTACACATTACTGCTTGTATTTAGAATTAGGCTTGGTGCATTCTCATGTATGAACCAGTATAAGTTGCACTGATTTTGAAACGATGTCAACCAGGGGACTTTTTCAGAGTCTGGGAAAAGCTTAAAGTGATGTAGAATTGCCAGCATAAGATATGGTACTTAGATATGAACCATAAATTCCAATCAGAGCTTTCAATCTTTCAATCTCTACTTGAAATAATTCATGGCTACATTTCTAGACTATAAATAGCAAGTGACCATTCAGCTATTCTTAAATATTTCAAGTTTATTTGTATAATTTTGATTTATTTCAGTTTTTTCAACCTAAAAATAGTTTTCTGGGTCAAATGAAGCATTCACTTCAGTACCAAATATAATTTTCTAAAAAAAAATGAGCTACAAAGTTTGAAAGGTTTGGTTTTAAATTTTTCTGAATTATGTGTTTTCCACTGTATTATATTTTGAGAAGTAAGAAAGGTCAAACTTTAACCAAGTTCATGCATGAGAATGCCTTGAAATCGGGTGGGGTTGGGTAAAGAAAGCTATTAACACAGATATTAATATTTTGTACAGTACTTAGTATAAAGATAATAAATGCTAACATAACAATGAGACCGATTGTATGTACTTTATGTATGACAATGTGATAACAAGGAAGAGTTCTACAGATAATTTACTTCATTTTGCAATGTATCATAAGTTAAGGCTACGAAAGTGTTTGTATGATTGTTTCAAGGTTAAATTGCTGTAATGTGTTGGTGTTAGAAAACAGCTGTCATTGTCAAGTGTGTTTTCTTATAGGGTTATGTAATGCAAGCTTTTCCCTGTTGTCAAGGGACTCCGTTAATAAATTTCTCATTGCTATATCAGTAAACAAGTGACTGTTGTTATTTAGATTTGAATCGTTGTAGTTTATGCAATAGAAGAGGGTCATAGTGAACTCATCGGTGTTCTCAAACATTTTTTTTGTTAATTTTTGAGAACCTATTTTTCAAAGGAGAGCAAATTATTCTACAGTTTGCAAACTGCATTATGGTTGCCATGATGCAGAGTGATACAACATCTTATCGTCACACTGCCCTCAATCTAATATTCATGAGTAACTTTACCACTAATTCATGACACATAAGGGTTGGCTTCCAGCATACTCACTACACGGTTTCTTTACTTTCGCATGACATTGCTGCCATGTTGATTAATTTTCTTTGGGAAAAGAGTTTGTTGTGCAAATTTCTAAAGTTTTCCCGTTAATTGAAAACACAAACTAATATCAACTTGAGGTTGCCTATCAAGTTAACGTCATCCCTGAGTCTGCGAGTATTAAGGAGTTTAAGATAACCACGACGGCAACGGGAACGTCGCTAAACAAAAGGTTTAATGAGCAGATCAATAGCTGTGCACGTGCGATATAACTTTTTGTACTTTTCTTTGCCGTCCTCTGTAAAACAACGTGAAACGACCAAATTCTGCGTTGTCTGAAGAACGTGAACTACGACGGTTAAATTTTTAAAATTCTATTTCAAATTTATTGCGGTGTCCCAGATTCAGTTTCGCGATAGCTTTGACAGAGGTAAACAAAGTAAATGATTTAAGAGTATCGCGAGATTCGTAGGTAAAATATAAATTGATTTTTTAATCGACGTTGTCCTCGGCGTCGCCGTCGTAGTTTCTTAAACTCCCTATTCTTTCAGGCGTGACGGAACGAGTCTCTTGGGCTCCGCGATCAGGCGGCAGTCAGAGACTTAAGTTGCACACATACAACCTTCAGAGCTTACATGGGGTCGTTTACTAAATAAAAAGATACGAATGCTAAGAATAATTGAAAGGCTACAGTTGGTTGGAGATTTCCCAGAGATGAGTTCAATTTTATGACTATTTTAAAAACATCATAGAGAGGGTGACCTCTGTGGCTACTGCTTGCTCGCGTTCCGTTTGACATTTTTCTCCTGGAGGTCTGAACAACTCGGTGCAAACCAAAACAATCTGGGAACGAGATTGCTCTCAAACGGGGTTTCTCGACCAATCCTGGCAATGGATAGTAGTCACGCAGCACTTTACTCGGTTACGTGACGATCTCATGGTTAAGGTGGTATGGTACCTTATATATGGACCAAAAAGTTTGTTTAAATTTCGTGAAAAAAAAATCAATTGTATGCTATTGCACTCATGAACAGAAAATGAATCGTGAAGGTTTTACTCAAAATGGTTGCTATGGCAGCCAACCACAGCATTTTAAGTAGTGTTTTATAGTATTGACGCCAACACTTCCCAGCTGCTCTTTTACAAAACAAGATTTGACTGTCAACCAAGCATATGTAAGGGAAAGTTCATTTAATATGACAAGGGGGTGGAGCTCCGACAATTTTTAGACACCCGAAAAGGGGCGCTCTGAAAAAATGTTGGGCTAGAACGGGGGGCTCCGAAAATTTGTATACTTCAAAACCAACACATGACATCATCATACAGATCGGATGGTTTTCAACTCAACAATTGACCGGTGCAACTCAGCTATATCACGTGGTTTACAGATATAACAAATGTAGTCTCAGTAATTATTATACTCTTGTTCATCCCAAAAATGCTTTAGGAAATTTCAAAAATTAGAAATGCTCACATTTTTGATATAAAAACACATTGATTCAACAAGAACGGGAACTACAACAGTAAATGTATTTAATTTTTCCAATCGAAGCCATTTTAAAACATAAACAAGAAGTCTGTATGAGAAGTAAAATGCTGTTTACTGTTCTCAAATATCCCTTTTTGTTCCAGAGATATTCAAGTTCTTAAAATATGCAAATTAACAGGGGATGACGCCATCCACTCAACCAAATTTTCTTAGCTCCAGTGTAGCCCTTGAGGAAGGTTAGTCCTGTCTAACTGAAATATTGGGGATTAAATGTATCATTTTTGACCGTCCGGTCAGCTTTTCAATTGATTTTATAGTTTCAGTCTTTCACTGCTGTTCCTGATCTAAACCAAGATCGGGCTTCACTCCTCTGCTGTTTTTACAAGTGGTCCTTGCATTACAGTTTACGAAATAGATGATAGTCTGCCTTAAGCCCTGCACATTTTTTCGACTCAATATCCTAAACTGGTATCGCAAAAGCTCCGCTGCGCACCTTTTGAGGCTGAACACCCTAAGAGGTACCAAAACCGCTTTCCTAACACGAAAAGATACGACGATTTTAACAGGGAATTTCTCCCCCTCCCCACCCTGTCGGGGATTTAAAGTTTCCGTAGGCGTACGAGCTGGGCAGCCCTCCACCTCCACCCCCTTCCACTTCGGAAAAGGTGTGATTTTTATTATTGCCAAATTCCAAAGAAATTGGTTGCAAACAGAGTAACTGAAGCGACCATATGGCTTCCGTTTTTGTCACTTTTAAGTAACGCACATAAAATCTGCGAAAAATTATTCCCAGGTGTTTATTCCAGCGAAACTCGAAAAATCCAAAATCCGCGAAATTGAACTCCAGCGAAATTTCATGTCTAAAGTCGGATAGTCAGATTCTCTGCAAGTGTTTTCCAGTACAGGTCCTTCACTGTGCCTTTCATTCTTTGCACATGTAAGCTCTCTTCTGCGCATGGCCTTCCTAGCTATGACGAACGAGGTCTGATGACATCTGCATGGTAAAGAAGATTAAATAAGAATGATTTTGCTTAAGCAGTTGAATTCGAACGCGACTGATGCAAAGTATTTTCAAAAAAAATTTAACATTGTGCATGCGTGCAAGTACAGAGGCTCTAGTTCAGAGTGGTTTGGAATATTGACTGCTAGACTTTTTAGGAATATTTTACCCCGCAGCTCCGCTAAATACCGATTGCGAAAGTTTTCAAGTGTACTTGTACAGAAAACGAGCTGTCCTGAAAAAGGTCTGCTGCACACTGAAGGAAATACAAACAGAATGAGCTGTTTAGAGGATGATTCGGTACTGAGAAGAACCTGTACAGAGACGAACCTGTATAGAGAGAGGGACCTGAATCATAGAAAAGAACTTGTACAGAGGGGGACCCACATAGAGAAGGAACTATAAAGAGAAGAAGACATTAGTTTTTGCAAGGACCACCGTGACAAAATAGAAGTACCAGATCCTCTAAGTGTAGAAGGTCTAATTAGCTACAAGTTGAATAATAGATGAAAATCAGTAAGCAAGGCTGATTAAACGGTATGGGATTGCATGTATTTTCCAATATTTCGGAAGGCACCGCCTTCCTTGGGGTCTTCCTTATTCAGGGTGTTGCAGAGAATGAAAGTTTTAAAAATATCTTACGTAGGCTCTCACAGAACATAAATAGCTTCTCATTCGAAGCGCCTATGGCCATAGGGTGATTTTACAAATTATTTTAGTTTCACATTTTATTAGTTCGTTGTAGGTCCACATCAGCCTTATGGCTGCCATTTTGTAACCTGCATTACTAAATAAAATGATTAATTGATTGATTGACTATCAAAGATCAGAAATTTAAGATATGGGAAATACGATGTATGTAACGTTAAAATTCCGACTAGCCAGTCTTCTAGGAAAACACATGAAAACTCCACTGATGGGTAGTCTCCAGGACGTTCTGTCTGTTCCCATAGAAGATGGGAACAGACATAACGTCCTGGAGACTACCCATTGGAGTTGCCATGTTTTCTCCTAGAAGACTGGCTGGTCGGAATTTTAACGTTACAGACATCGTATTTCCCATATTTTAAATTTGTAACATTTAGACTGATAGATAGATAGATAGAT
>CM042747.1:8541223-8561962 GCA_022496165.2 Catalaphyllia jardinei | reverse complement strand
GATAGATAGATAGATAGATAGATAGATAGATAGATAGATAGATAGATGGATGGATGGATGGATGGATGGATGGATGGATGGATGGAACTCTTTATTTAAATACGGCATTTTATCAAATTAAAATATACAGCAATACCTGTATAGAGAAGGAACTATACATAGGAGCGCCCCCTGATGCAGAGGCTAGGACCTATACAGAGGAGCAACGGCTTGTAAAAAAAAGCGTGTTTCGGCATGGATTATGCCATCTTTATTTCAATTTTTTACTGTAAGTTTGTTCTTTTTACAGGGTTGTGACGTTTAATTTCAATAAATTGAAGAAATTATTATGAAAATGTTTGTTATGGTTCTGTATTTGCGTGTATTCAGCCGGCGACCATGATCACCCCCCCCCCCCCCCCCCCGTGCCCGCCCCCCCCGGCGCGCGCCCCCCCCCCCCCCTATCTTCAGGTTTTATTGGTAGGCAAAATTCACGAGACATTGTTAAGTATTAAAATGCGAGACTTTGACCGGCTTAGCATAACCGCTGGGTACCTTTAGAGGTTTAAAATCAAAACCAGAACCTACTCTAATTGGCCAGCGTTCCTTGTATTTCTCTACGAAATGATTTGATTTCCTTCTTTTTCTGACCCTTGATCAATTGGTTTTAAAGTGGGAAGCGATGTCTGGCTTCGGAAAGGCTTCGTTGCAGACATTTTCCTTCTCCTCGATCGTGCATTTGAATACTTAAAGACTATGGATTTGAAAAAAGATATTTGCCTTCTGAAACTTATCTGATTGAAGAATGAATCTGGGTGATCCGGTGAAGGCTTCATCCCCTGACAGTGTTTTCCCGCTCCTTCGTTAATTCGGTCTCTAATTGGACAGGAATCGGGTCTGGCGACAACCAGTTGTTTGTTCAGTGTGATGTTCTTGCAGAGCTGTTTTTATTGCAGGAGGCGAAGCGTGAACATACCTGTAGCTGAACCGGGCCTATATCATTGCTTTCCCTTTAGTTTTCTCACGCAGTATCTTAAGGCAGCAATATGTCTTCCTACGAAGAAGTTCCAATGAAAAGTAATGAAGATGACGAAGGCGCCAAAAAGGAATCTGGGAGAGCGTTTGTTATCTCACGGAATCTAGCTATTGTCCTAGTTGCTGTTGTGATCGCGTTGACTATCTTTGTTGGCGTTATTTCGGGCGTTTTTAGCGCACGACAAGCAAGGAAAGAAGCTCTGGTGCAACGCGAGGAGATAAGAAGAGATGACAGTAGTACCACCGAGAAGCCAGCGGTCGAAAAGCCGACAGAGCCGTTCGTCCGACCGGAGCCATGGTACAAAATTCGATTGCCGCAAAACATACTACCGATTCACTACGAACTGTACCTAGATCCGTACTTGGAGCAGAACACTTTTCAAGGAAAGGTCTCAATCCTGATCAAAGTTACGGAAAAATCGGACTATATGTCCTATATCCTAATTCACATCAATGACATGAATGTGACAGACGCCAAAGTTTACAAGCCTGCTCAATCTAACTCGGCTACCCCCGGTGAAGAAGTCGCCCTGAAGGATACCTTCGAATATCCCGAGAATGATTTCTTTGTTTTCCAATTGGAAGATGACCTTGAAGTTGGTCAGTATGTGCTAGTCATGTCTTATAAATCGACCTTTTCCAGTCAGCTGAATGGCCTGTACATAAGTACCTACACGAACGAAAAAGGTGAAAAAAGGTAAAGACGTTGTGCGTACATTGTTCTGTAACTAGTCAATTTATTTATTTATTTATTACAATTTGGCAAAGGATACATGGGTGAAGTGAGAATAGAGTAAGAATGCCAGGGAGAGTCTATAAAAGGGTCTGAGACCCCATACAAGATAGACCACCCTACTAACTAATGTATAATAATTACACTACAATAGAGAAATAACACTAATCCGATAAAAACTTTAAATAATTACTTTGAATTGCGATAGTAAATAGGATTACCGATACAATAAAATGAAATGATATTGACAATCACAGACTTCTGATCAGGATATCCCTGACACTCTTCTCAAAATTTTCAACACGAACGAACGACGAACTGAGTGTGGCAAAGAATTCGACATGTCTACAATCCTGTTGAAATAACTATATTTAAAATGTTCATTCTTGCATAGTTTTTCTTAAGTGTACAGTCATCCTTTCTTCGTAGCATGTAATGATCAGATTCTTTAAAAAACTGGACATAATTGGATAAGTCAATGTCTATATGGCCATTCAGGGCTTTATACAAAAATAAAACATCAAATAAAAACCTTCTTTGTTCTAAGGATAGTAAGTTAAGTTTTTCTCTTCGTTGCTGGTATTCATCAGTGGTCTTCAGAATTAGCTTATAGTTGCTCTTCGCTGAATTCGTTCCAACTTCATTATATTACTAGCTTGATATGGGGACCACACCACAGAGCAAAACTCCAGTTGAGATCTAACTAGAGCAAGGTAAAGGGGTCTTAGAGTAGGAATATCTTTAAGTCCTCTACAAGTTCTTTTAATAAGTCCCAGGATCCTATTGGCCTTGCTTGTTATCTTATCAATGTGATTGTTCCAAGAGAGATGGCAGTTTGTAACCAGTCCAAGATCACAGAAATCAGATGTTGACTGCAAATTGGTGTTATTGAGATGTAGGTCAGGGAGAAGTGGAGATCTTTTTTTGCAGTCAATAATAAAACCTTTGCCTCTGTTCCAAAACGAGCCCAGAGCAAAGAGCAAAGTACGAAAATATTTGGCACATTATTTTCTTTAGTTAATCCCATTTAATTTTTGATCAGGTGACAGACAGCAATTAACAGCCTGTTCAGAAGATTTCAAAACCAAAACATTTTAGAAACATTTGTTACCATGTAGCCTCCCACGCAGACATTCTTTGAGCTCGTCACGCAATCTTATGACCCCACAAGTGTCTGCTGAAGTCGAGGGAACATGCCTTGTAAATGTAGTGTAATTTGTTTACCCACGGAGCACCAAGGAGTTCACAAGAACTCGTTCAGGAATGTCTGTGCATACTGATTGAATTGGAATTTGGAAATATTGGTTTTTAGGACTAGTTCACACTTTGACATAAGCATAAGCCGACATACGCAGACGCAGTACGATGTTGATAATTAGCGCCTTTTGTTGGAAATGTCCCTAACAAAAGGTGCTAATTATCTGCATCTTACTGCTTCTGCATATGCCGGCTTAAGCTTATGCTTATGTCAAAGTGTGAACCAGCCCTTAAGGAGAGGGGAAAACTGGAGTACCTGAAAAAAACCTCTCTGAGCAGAGTAGAGAACCAATAACAAACTCAACACACATATGACGCCAGGTCCGTGAATCAAACCCGGGACACATTGGTGGAAGGCGAGTGCTCTCAGCACTGCGCCATCCCTGCTCCCCTGCCCTTGCCCTTTATTTATTGGCATCCCAATCAAGGCTACGGACTTTGCCCCAAAGATCGGCTGGAGGTCAGGTGAAAATTACTTTAGGGCCAATTGGCAGCAGCTTATTGTGTAATAGATAAACTGAACAGACTTGCGTGAGCATGAGCAGTTTCAAAATAAAGAATTTTTCCATTAAATCCAGTCCGCTTTTGTAGAATGTACAAGCACTTCATCATTTTCACTGCAAAATAAACTGTAGTTTCTCAAAGAGGATTTAAACAGATTGATTATCGTAACTGTTTCTCACACTCCATGAAAGGGCACACCAGTAGTTTGACGTTTTGCGATGATTTCTTATGTTCCAAGCAGACTTTCCACAGGCTTCCAGCATTTGAGCCCCGCAAGTGAATGTCCGCACACGAACATGTTCATTATTTTTTTCACATATTTTACTTTACAGCTTCTTACTGATAAGGTATTTAAACCAACAGATTTAATGTCCACATAATTGTGGAAAGGTCACGCTAGTATCCGTTGAACTTCTCTGGTTCTGAAGTCGGCAGCTGTGATCAGGATGTGAGCAAACAAATTCCCTTGGCTTCAGCAGACGTTCATGGGAAAAGAACATTGCATGACCAGCCCAGAGAATGTCTGTGTAGGAAGCTAGTTACTGTGCAACTGACGGTCGGTGGGTAGGTGAGGCTAGGAGAAGCACTCTCCCTCCTTTGGGATGATCTGGATTAGGATCTATAATCCATTTGGTACAAGGGAACTAACAAGTCCACTCTGGGCAAAGGATTCTTTGGTTCCTTTGGTGCACCACCATCTTATGACTTAATTAATTCCAAGCTTGTTTATTTTACCCCTCCCCTGGGCATTTGAGAACTTTTCTTTTCCCAGGGTAGTATGCAGTGCATTCTTCATGGTTTGCTCTATTATTTTAAAATGGTTGATTGCCTTCAATACCAAACTTAGAGAAACTGACCAATTTGTGTCCTGCTCTTTTCAAGTGAACCCAATATCCAATCTCCAGTTTCAGCCACATAATGCTAAAATTTATACATGCATAGGAGTCAAGACAGCTGTACAAGAACAGTTATAAAGCCATATCATTAACGAGCCTGTATCAAGTCCCTCACTGGTTTAAAACCTTTTGACCAAGCTAATTCCAGGAGATACCATCTATAATTTTGTGTTATTTCCTTGTTGAGCTGACACTTAGTCTACCATTGTAAGAGCATTGTTCATATGGCAGCACATATAGACAAGAATAGCCAACAATTTTTTTTTTCTGTCTTAAGACGTCTTGCTACAACAAAGTTTGAACCAACAGATGCACGTAAAGCTCTTCCATGTTTTGATGAGCCTGCAATGAAAGCAACATTTTCCACTGTGATTGTTCATGACAAAGATTACAAAGCACTGTCAAACATGCCAGTGGTTAAGAAGCAAACTTTGTCAAATGGAAGAATTGAATCTCATTTCAAGAAGTCAGTTCCTATGTCAACGTATTTACTGGCATTCATTGTGTGTGATTTCAAGTTCACCAATGCAACCACTGGACAGCATAACAATATCACAGTGAGTCAACTGCATTAAATTTTGTATTTTGTTAATTTGTACTTTGACTTGGTTAATTTCTAATGTTCAGGCAAATATTTTGTTTTGAATTCATGTATAGTATGAACTGCATAATTGAATGATTGATATATTCTTCAGGGCCTTGGCTGGTAACAGCTAAGGTCCCGAAGAAGGCAGAAAAGAAAACAATTCAATTCAATTCAATTTTTATTTCCTTTTGATGTAGTTACTTATTAATTTAATTACATGCATTTGTAGTTGCTGATGATGTTACTTTTATATTAAGTAAAGAGTGTTTGAGCATGGTGGCCAAATAAACCATTCGGTTTCCTAGTTGGCCCCCATTTTACCTATTGATGTTACCTTTGATACAGGCTAGGAAACAGAAAGAGGGCGGAAACATACTAGCAAATAATAGCAAATAAATAAACAAACAAACAAACAAATGACATCGCCTCAGTCATACTGTAATTTACACAGTAAAATTAAGACTTGGAGGAAAGTGTTGGCCGGGACAGAGATTTCAGAGGGCTAAGGGGAAGAAGAAGGCCTGCATGGGCTTTATAGGCTGATACAATGGTGTGAGGGAAAGGGCTTACATGTTATAGTTGAGCTCTATAGTATTTGCTATGGTTGTAATTTTAGCTCAGAGTATGGACAACTCCTGCTCAAGTGAACCAAACAGAGTTTGCACTGGGTGTTGGAAGAGACATTATCACATACTATGAGAAATACTATAACCTTGGCTATCCTCTCCCTAAGCAAGGTTTGTTGAGATTCACCTTAAACAACATCTGTTGTGAGCTTTTTAATGTTTTTGCACGCTTTTATAACACTACCAACAGTGTTTTTAGGGGCAATCTGTTAGGAAAGGGGTCAATATGTAATAATTGGTATAAAATAGTCTGGTCGCCAGGTACTAGAATGAAGACCGGGTATGAAGGACCCGTGCATCAGGGCTAAAAATCAACTCCAGTGCTTGGTGGCCAGTCGGGCTAGTTTTCTTAAATTCTTAGTGGTCCATCCCAAAATGAAGTAGCCCTTGATTTCCTCTAGTTTACAATGAAAAACTTGAATAAATGCTCCATGGCCTTTAAGAGAGCGTTAACCAAAAGAATTTCATGACTGGTGTTTTATATGGACGATTCTTTGCAGCTACAAAAGTTTTTTTCTGTTTTGTGATTATGAGATTCCTTGTGCAGCTTTATGTCTCTAACTTAAATTGGTAGTTTCCGGAGGTAAAGCTGTTCTTGTGACTCAAATATGGCACATACACAGCTGCCGCTTCTTTGAAAACTGAGCAAAACATCGTGTTATTGTCGAAAAGTCGCCATGTCCTCCCTTGTTTACAGTTGTTTTGAACGGGCCTGATGCCCGCTGCCTTTCATTGTTTTCGTAATTTTTAGTATTTTCGGTGATGTTTTCCTTACTTTTCACTTTTTTGGTGGTGGCGGCGGCTCACAACCAGAGAGGAATCTCCACATTTTTGTCCCAAATCTATATTCCAATCTCAGTGTGAAGTCTGTTCTCAAAGCAAAAACATGTGCTTTGAAACCATCCTGCACTGAACTCTGGGTAAGTCCAGAGTCACAATCAAAATGACATCTACATGTTGTGAATATGGATCGCTCATGAAATCGCTGTTAAAATGGTTCAGAATTTCCACTTCAGAACTAAAAATTCACTGAAATGGATCTTAGAGTTCAGGCAAAGAAACGAAGAGAATGGTAGTCCAATTAAACTAGCATAGTCACATATCAGGCGTTCAAACCTTAACTTTTGGTGGTCCTGGTCAGTTTTAACTCGCCACCGGCGAGCGACCACCAATTTTTAGCCCTGGTGCATGTCAAGAGGACAATACAAAGGCATACATGACGCAGTGAATGACCAAGGGTTTGCAATGCATACAGCAAAGCAAAAGAATAGATTGACTTCTTTTCTTATATTGGGTGTTTTAAAACTGCATTTAAAACTGCATTTTCTTATAGAAAGTAAAGCATATTTAAGTTCTGCAAAACCCTCAAACCAGACCCTACAGAGCATGGCTGTCCTGAAAGGCCACCAACTGACACTGGCTCGAGCCAAACTCGGCGTTAGTGTATATTTAATTCACAGATGATGGCCTATTATGTCACTAACACTAACCTTTGATTCCTAATTCAGACATGATTGCTATCCCTGATTTCTCGTCTGGAGCCATGGAAAACTGGGGCTTGATTACTTACCGTGAGACAGCTTTACTTTTTAATGAAGGCGTGTCCTCTGAAAGTAATAAGCAACGAGTAGCTGTGGTCGTATCTCATGAATTAGCACACCAGGTATGAAGATAACTATCTCATTTCATTATTTTATTTTATTTATTCAGTAATCACTTTTACTTTTACTTTTGTACTTTTTAGTGGTTTGGGAACATTGTTTCTCCCAAATGGTGGAATGACCTGTGGTTGAATGAGGGATTTGCCAGTTTTGTAGAGTATTTAGGAGTGAACCACACCCAACCAGACTGGGAAATGGTAGGTGATGATATTATATTATTATTAACTGATAAGTGTAATACTCTCAATACTCTTACAGCTAGGGGAGACGTGGTGATCAGTGTAGTGAGACCTATACCAAGATCATTGTTTTGTGTTTTTGGACAAGGCATACAAAAATCATACATCACACAATACACAAGGTACCTTACTCTCACAATACCTCTCTCTGCCTATGTGTAAGTTAATGATGCTTGTAGGACCTGGCTTGGGGGGGGATGTGCAATCCTTCAATTGTTAAGCACCCATCCAGGGTGGAGTAGAACTACTGATACTCCTGGTCACTTTATGCAACTAAAACTGGAAACTAAGGGGGCTGGCCTGGTTGGCCACTAGACTGTGCACTGTACTGGAACTTGCGAATAACAATGAGAGACATTTAGATTATAGGGTACAAGTAGTCCCTCTTTCACTTAGTCCATTGTGCATAATGTGAAAGAAAACTGTCAGAAAAAAATGGCTGTGTGAAAACCTGAGTATGAATTATGCATTGCTCTCACAATGCAAAAATATGATTCACTTATACAACAGCACATACATTGTTACTATTCAAGATACATGTGACATCTTGCAGGAATGTTTTATCTTACTCTCTTATCATAGGAAAGCAAATCAAAGCGTTTGAATTGTGTCTCACAGGCCATGATGTTCTTGTGATTCTGCTATGCTATGGAAAGAGTTAAATTTATGAAGTGTTTTGTTTGGCAAAGTTTTTCGCCTTGAACCTGAATGCAAGCATGATAGTTATTTCGCCGCTCTGCATGTGTTCAACAAAATTGTTGAAAAACAATTCCATATATATGAATTGACTGAGCTTAGCCTTTCTGCCCTCCATCTAAAAGATTGAACCGAACTTTGACTTCTACCTCTCCGCTGCTGTCGGCAAACATGTCACTGTAGTTGGATGATCCTAGATGATCTCCTATGACAAATACACAGGGCTTGAAAAACATCTGTCTGCTTCTCAGGGACAAGCACATTTTCCTCTTGACCATTGGCAAGTAACTTCTCTCCTCATTTGCCCCACAGGCAAGAACCCAGGCAAGCTGTCTGCTAACTAAAGATTTGAACAGAGTAAAATTTTTGGTGCATGGAAAATAGATCTTGACAAGAATTTCAAGTTATAGT
Organism: Catalaphyllia jardinei; assembly: GCA_022496165.2. Lineage (NCBI taxonomy): Eukaryota > Metazoa > Cnidaria > Anthozoa > Scleractinia > Caryophylliidae > Catalaphyllia > Catalaphyllia jardinei. Next base: position 8,553,339 of record CM042747.1, on the reverse strand, counting down.
GTTGTTTTGTTGATTTTGTGGTGCGTGTTCACAGTTCTAACATGGTTACCTAGAATGTGATCAAAATCTGCCCTGATCAAGGTTCTTTTCCATGACTAAAAGTAACTGTGAATAGCATGAGAATGCTCTGTTTGGTTCTTAAAATTTCAGCAGTTTTTTGCCAGTTTTTTTGAGCATTTACTAGTTTCACTGGGAAAGAACAAACTCGACATAATTGTATTGATCACTGAGAGCTGTAGAAGCTGCACATGAAAGGAAGCTGTCTATTTTTACTTCAAAATCAAATCCCTTGCCAGCAGCTAAAATTCTCTGCCAATCTTCTCTGAAACATAAACTTACTGAGAGCACTCGCAGCCATGGAGTATTGAAAAACATTGATTTGCAAGTCATCCAAAAATTTGATGGAAAATAGTTTTCCATTCAAATGAAGACATTTTCACTTGACTGTCCAGAACTATTTTTCAGCCATCTGAAAGAAAAAAATTAATATGCACTTGCCAGAGTTACAAAATCAACATGATGCCTGTTTCAAAACTGAAGAGGAGAAGCCATATTGTTTTTTATTCTCCTTGTTTTCAATTTTATGGGCCTCCCTTCAAAGTGTTTTTTTTGGAGGAAAGCAAGGTGCAGTTAAACAATCAGGCAATCACACACAACCCAGTTCCATAAATTGAAACCATTGATTCAGCATTTTTTTACGATACCCAGCACATAATCAGGAAACAGCAAATGAAGCTGATAGAAACTGAGAAGATTACAAGCAAGTCAGACAGGTTATTACATTATTTGAGCACACTGTTAATGGGTTTGAAAACCTGGGCAAGTGCCCTAGGCAAGTAATATTTGAGAGTTACTTGTCCAAAGGGCAAGCTGGAATTCAAATATTTTTTTGAGGCCTGATACATAAAGTAAATTCTCAGTTGAACTCTGATTTTGCAATAACTTTTAAATTTAAACCTACAGACATGGCAAAAAAATCACTTACACCCGCTGTCAGTGTTACGTGCATAGGTGACATCTTCGCTCATCTTTCGACATTCCATCTTTCGACATGCTATAAATTTAAACGGCTGTTTAACTGCGAAACAGGCAATTTTTCATGTTATTAGCGGAAGAAATGACAAATAAATGATAATTACTGACCTGACATGGCTGAAGAAGATTGTAAACATTACATGTTTTCAGATTTACGGGATAATTAAACGATTTCTGTGTAGTCGATCAGCTCTCAATGGTGACTTCCGGTAGAATTAGGCTGCTAATGCGTTAGTATTCAAAAGATGTAAACATTCAAAATAGTCGATTTATCTCTCACAGAATGACTTCTTGATACTCCGAACCTTAGTTTGATGTCAAATAAATCCATCTTTTATGACTAAAAGTCGAGTTCGACCGTGAAGGAGTCCATTGTGTTAGCATTTTGATGTAGGCCAGGTTACATAGCGTGTCGAAAGATAAACAATGATGTCGCCTATGCATGTAACATGGAAAGCGGGTGTAACATAACAAAGGTATTGGTTTTGTCTCGCTACTTGAATTGAAGAGAAGAGCGACTTTATGTAAACCATCTCCCAAGGTTGTTGACAACAGGCAATAATGGGAGGACGTCAAGATGAGGAATCCTACTGGATATGTGTAACGTGATTAAAAATTTACACTGAAAACTCACTCGGCCATGAAAGGTCAAACTCTCTGTCTTAGACGGTAGTCCGTCCTGTTGGGTGCTTCTCGCCCCCAAGAGTTCACGCACCCTTTTTTTTTCGCGGTTTCTTTCACGTCACACATGACAGGCTAAGCTAGAGAGATGGACTACTCATAGTATTTAGATTACTACCAATTCAGATGGATGTTCTCATGTCTGGTCTGCTTACAGTGCATTTCACAAACTTTTGACAAATGGTTTCCGAAGTTCATTCAAGTTCACTACAAACTTGGCAATTTCATTACGCAGTTGTCAATCAAATTGTGAACTTGGAAAAAAAGTTGTGAATTTCATGCTGAACTTCATTGCAAGAGATGTTTGCGCCATTCGGTGTAAATGTCTTGGAATTTCCTTAGACGTTGTGGTTAGGTCAATTAGGAATCACTGATTTAAAATGGGTTATAAATGTTGCAACTGAATTTTCCCAGATGTCACCTGACACCTGCCTTAAAATAGAATACAATTTCACTCATGTTGGTTTCTCAGGTAGCTTCAGACAGAACTTCCACGCCCACTGTTTTCAAAGTACTTTACATTTAAATCTATCAGAGATAAAAAAGTCTTTGTTTTTCAGGACATTCTAGAAATAGTGTGCTAAAACAGAACATTTCAATGTCAAGTTGTTGAACTTTTGTATTTATATTAATACTGTAAATCAGATGCTAGTCCTGCCATCTGTCTTTGATGTTGAGTCCCTCTGTACCTCTCAAATAATTTACATTTCAGAAGTAAACATCATAAAAGAGGCCTTGCTTGGCTGAGAATTTTTTTCTCTTTGTTTAAATTCATTTGTAGTTATATTTAAACCAACCCAACTACACCGAATGACACGAACTTCGCTTCCGATGAACTTCCAAACTTCCCATAAAATTCAAAGTGAAATTCATAACTTTGTTTCCAAGTTCATGATTTGGTTGACAACTGTGTAATGAAATCACTAAGTTCGTAGCGAGCTTTGGGAATTTCAAACGAGCTTCTGAAACCGTTTGTCAAAAGTTTTGTGAAACACACTGTAATGATCGATCACTCAGGAAACCAGTTGATTTTGTTTCTAGTCTGTTTCTTTGGAAACAAAATTAAGCTTAGTTCTTGTTTTTGGCACCCAATAAACAGAAAGTTGTTTTACTTGCAGATGGAGCAGTTTCTTCTTGCAGATCTTCAGAATGTTTTTCCATTGGATTCTCTGGCAAGTTCTCATCCTATATCAGTTGAAGTTGACCACCCCAAGAAGATCAAACAGTTATTTGATAGGATTTCTTACAGCAAGGTAACCTTGCAATAATGTTAGAATTTATTCTAAGTCATTGCAGATGTGGAATGGTCAATTAATGATTGTTAAATAAATTAAGTAGCTTGAAATGTATGTACTGGACACAATTGGTGCACAAATACTGTACCCCATTAACTATGAATTCAAGCTGTGAATGCAGTTTTTGACATCAATACCTTTCATGCTGGAAGATATATGATCATTTATAAGCAGATGAATTAGGAACGAGACAGTGTTTCAAGGCATGCCAAAGTATGAGAAGATGAGCTGGATAGCAACAGTAAACCTACAGGTTGTAAATAACTAATTTGTTTTGCTATTCTTCTCTCCTATGGCCCCTCAAAGATTAAAATGGCCATGTATTCTTTGATGTTTCAGTGCTAACTAACTTTTGCAAAAGAACTAAGTAATGCTAGGAACACAATTAATTATTTTAAAGAATATTAAAAAACTAAGTAAAAACTTAAAACCCTGAAGACTAATGCAAGTTGAGTTTCTTGGGCCAATTTTTCAAACTAACGGCATTTTCATACACTTCATCTGTGTTTATTTTCTTGTCCATTTTTCTGCTTTTCTGACAGAAGTAAATCCTTATTTGACCAAATTATCAAGTCAGAAAAAAATATGGAAAATGTTATCTAGTAAAAGGGTTCTCATAAATGTCCTTAAATTTTAGCAGTGTTGACCTTAAATTCTCAGGGTTCCTCCATCATTCGCATGCTGGAAGGTTTTGTTGGCAGAGAAAAATTCAAGGAAGGACTAAGTGTAAGTAATTAACTCATAATGTTGTATCAATAAGCCAGAGATGCTGACCAGACAGAAGAAAAGGAAAAACCTTGTGATAAACAAGTCATCTTTTTTAATGGCAGGAACTACTATTCTCAAACATCCGGGAATCTCTAATTAAGGGTTTGACAAAGAAGGGCATGTCACACAACATGTCACACCCGCCGCAACATATAAGATGACAACAACTAATAAAATAAAAACACCAGTAAATGATAACACAAACTTATTAAACGGTGGCTAAGAAACGACGATAACAGAAGCTTGCACTCTTAACCTTAATAGATCAGTTAAAAGTTCACCGTCCCAGGTTAAAGCTCTCACTGTTTATCAAACTACAAAGTCTTTAAGATATGAACCCTAGTAACCAATCTTCTGGATCGTGTTCTGACTTCAGTGGCGGACTCCTGTGTCTCTTTGCATGGCTCAGGACGCGGTGAATCCCTAGCAGATGACTTTTCACAGGGTGTGTGTGTCTCAGGCTCATCAGAGTAGCTCGGTACTTGTGGCAGTTCAGTGAGGGTTGATCCCGAGTGCGATTCATTGGCTGCTCTCGCATTTCTGTAGTGGGTTGGGGTCTGAACTTGTTCACTGATAGTTTCCCCAGGGGGTGGCTCATTGGTCTTTCGCAGGTGAAACCTCTTACGCCTGTAGATGGATCCGTCAGCCGTCTGTATCTCATACGATCTTTCGTCAAGCCTTTCAACAACCACACCCTTCTTCCATTCCTTTTGTCCTAGTTGAAATGGTTTCAACCTTGCAGTATCTCCCTCATGCAGTGGAGGTAGATCTTTGGCGTGCGCATTGTAATATCTAGCTTGCCTCTTTTGAACATCCTTCAGCCTCTCTCTCTCTCTTGATTGGTACTTAAGGATCTTGGTTCCAGGAGAGTGCTAGTGCTGGGCAGCAGAGTCCTTGTCCTTCTGTTCATGAGCCGTTGGGCGGTGCTACTGCCAATACCTTGTGATGGAGTATTGCATACCGCAAGAAGTCCCAAGTGAAAATCGTTGCCACCTTTAGCAGTCTTGCGGAGCAGTGTCTTAGCAGATTTGACTGCTGCCTCAATCTTACCATTTGCCTTACTGTTGTAAGGAGAGGTTACCATATGTTCAATGTCCCATTCCTTAGTTAGCTTTTGAAATTCAGCAGCAACAAACTGAGGGCCATTATCACTGACAAGCTGACATGGACTACCGTATCGCGCGAAATGTGCTTTGAGCTTTCGAACTACAGCCTCAGAATCAGTGGTACGTAGCCTGTCCAGTTCCCAAAATCCACTGTAGTAATCAATTGTAACAAGATAATCTTTCTGATCCTGGGTTAACAGATCAACAGCAACCTTTTCCCAGGGTCGCTGTGGTACTTCATGGCTTATAAGTGTCTCCTTGCCATGTGATACTTCAAATAGTCTGCATGGTTGACAGGTCGAGATCCAGTGTTTGAGTTCAGCATTCATCCCAGGCCAATAGACGCTCTCCTTTGCCCACCGTAAACTTCCTTCTACACCAGCATGAGAGACATGTATGTCCTTCTTCATCTCAGTTCTTAGCCCTTGAGGCACCACGAGACGTTCACCCTTGAACACAAGCCCATCTCTCATATCGTAATAGGGGGTCAGTTGAGGAGGGAGTTTGGAACGATCCTCTGGCCAAACTTCCAAAATTGTGGCTTTAAGAAGTTGCAGGGTTTCATCCTTTGAGGTCTCGAGTTGGAGTTTCTGTATCTTCTCCGGCCGCATTGGGAGACATTGGACTGCATTGATGACTTCGAATTCAATGGAGGTCCCTTGATTGCCTGCTGGGGTAAATGACCTGCTCATCATATCTGCAAGGTACTGTGAATGACCGGGAGTGTACTGGACATCAATGTTGTAGGCAAGGATTCTGAGGAGCATGCCTTGTAGGCGCTTTGGAGCCCTATCAAGTGGTTTCTTTGAGATTTCTTCTGACGGTTTGTGATCAGTGTTCACAAGAACGTGGCGGCCATAAGTAAATTAGTGCCATTTTCCAACGCAAACACAATGGCCAGCATTTCTTTCTCAATGGTTGCGTAGCGAGTTTCTGGATCCGTTAGTGCCCTGCTAGCGTAAGCAAGAGGTCTACCTTCCTGTAGGAGAACGGCTCCAAGGCCACGCCACTGGCGTCGCACTGTATGACAAGTTCCTTGTCTGGGCTATAGTAAGCAAGGATTGGAGCTTGGGTGACAAGGTGTTTAACTTCACTGAAGGCCTTTTCCTCGCCATCATCCCAATGCCACTCGACACCTGTCTGGGTCAGTCTTCGAAGAGGCTCCATGACGTGGGAAAGTCTTGGAAGAAACTTGGCAAGGTAATTGACCATGCCATTCAGTCTCTCAATGTCCTTCTTGGACTTTGGCATTGGTAGCTTAAGAATTGCTTTCACTTTCTTTGGGTCAGGTTTCAAACCTTGTGCAGTAAGCAAGTGTCCCATAAAGTCCACTTCTTGCACCCTTAGGGCTAGTTTGTGCTTATTCAGCTTGATTGCCCGTTGGTGACACCGCTCCAATAGTGATGCAAGGTTTTGGTCGTGATCTAGTGTAGCGTCCTCAAGAGTATCACCAACCCCATAAACTAATATGTCATCAGCTATGCATGCCACGCCCAGAAGTCCCTCTAAAGCTTGGTGGCAGAAAGGCCAAAAGGTAATCAAGTCCATCGGTATTGTCCAAATGGGGTCGAAAATGTGGTGAGCAAGCTGGATTCTTCATCCAAAGTGCAGTGCCAGTATCCATGGCTGAGGTCAACTTTGCTGAAGACTTTGGCCTTGGCAAGGTCTGGAAGAATACCATCAAGGACTGGCAACTGATAGTGCTCTCGTTGCAAGGAGAGATTCAGATGACGTGGGTCTATACAGATACGTAGGCTACTATCCTTTTTAGTTGCAATTTCCATTTGGTTCACCCAGTCAGTGGGTTCGTCTACTGGGGCAAGAACTCCTGCTTTAACAAGTCTGTCAAGTTCCTGCTTTACAGAGTCCTTCAGTAGTCGTTTTGGAGGATGAAGAATTGGCGCTGCATCAGGTTTTCGTGTTAGTCGCACAGATCCAGGTAAAGTGCCAACATCGCCGTTAAAGATGTCTGGATAGCGCTTAAAAATATCTGATGAGGTCATTACTCCATTCACACTTTCGGACCTCTCGTAGTTGACTGTAATGAGTTCCATTTTCTCAGCTGCCTTTCGACTCAAGAGAGGAGTGAGATCTTCTTCAACAGCAACAAATTTTACCATGTACTTCAAAAACGTCTTTGGGTTTTCAACAAGACGTTTACAGGTGCCAAGTGCTTTCATTTTCACTTTGTTCCACATTTCCAGGGAAACATTGCAAGACTCGATCTGGGTTTCACCTATAAGGCTCTTGGAAATTATGCATACAGTGGCACCACAGTCTACTTGCAGTTTGATGGGCTGGGAATTGATATGCATCTCACAATAAATTGGCTCGTTATTCTTGGAGCAGACAACATTGACAAGGACATCAGGCGTCTTAACAAAAGCCACATCAGAATCAGAGTCATGACTTACCAAATGTACCTTGACCCTTTTCTCACACATTTCTGAGCCCTTCCAGTGATTCATCGTTTCACACAGATTGCATCTTTTACCCCATGCAGGGCACAATTCCTTCTTTAAAACGTGAGATTTGCAGCAGAATGTACACTTGAGTTTTCGAGACATTCAGTTGCTTAAATCGTCAGCACGGCCACCTTTGTTTCCCTTTAGTCTTCAGAAAGTTATCTTCGTTTTTAACAGTGTGTACTACTTCTAGTTTTCCACCGATGGCCTGCAGTTGAGTTGTAGCGCTCTCGGAGGTGCGACAGATGTCAATACACTTCTTTAAGTCAAGCTTGCACTCTTGTAGTAAACGCTTTCGTGCATCTTCATTCCGAATCCCAAGGACGATACGGTTGCGGAGGAGGGAGTCGCTCATATTAGGGCAAGTGCACAATTTGCAAGATTCAGCTAAGTTTCGAAGGGCAGTGAGGTAGGCGTCGAAGCTTTCGCTAGCTTCCTGGTTCCTTTGATTAAACTTGAAGCGCTCATAAGTTTCGTTAACATCTCCCATGAAATATTCGTCGAATTTTGCGATGATGATGTCTACCTTGTCAGGATGGTCACTCGTGTTGTATCGGAAAGCGTTGTAGATTTCTAAGGCGTTTTGGCCGATTGTGCAAAGGAAGAGAGCTTTCTGATACGAGTCATCCTGAGTTGATATCTGGGAAAGGATAGCAAAATTAAGCCAGGCCTGTTTCCACAACTTCCACTTTTTGGCCGAACAGTCTGCTAGGTTGAGAGGAGGGGGTGGTTTTACCTGAGGTAATGGCGGACGATTCATCGTAGTTTGCCCCGAAGGTACAACTTGAGAAGCTTGTGAAGTAACAACCACGGGAGTTTCAGCAGATCCTACATCGCTCATCGCAAGAATAGTAACAAAAATAACAGCCACAACCGCTGCCACCATGTATCAATAAGCCAGAGACGCTTAACAGACAGAAGAAAAGGTAAAACCTTGTGATAAACAAGTCATCTTTTTTTAATGGCGGGAACTACTATTCTCAAACATCCGGGAATCTCTAACTAAGGGTTTGACAAATAAGGGCATGTCACACAACATGTCACAAATGTGGTGATGATTTTGACAGATTCTTAATTATTATAAGCAGTTTTACATCAAGTGCTCAAATTATTTATAAAGTATTAAGTGAAGAGTTTATTTACATGTATTAGACATTGTTATCTTGTGTTTAAACAATAAATATTTTACTTTCAATTGTTAATCATTTCGGGTTTAACTGCAGTATTACTTGAGAAAGTATGCATTTGGTAATGCTGAGACCAGTGACCTTTGGAATGCTTTAGGAGAGGTAACTATTTCTATTTTTAAGGTTTCATTAGAATTATCCCATTATCAATTCTTACTTGCCATTTTTTCTATCAGTAGTATCTATCACTATCATTTATAATGATGCTTTAGAAATTAACAGGTAAGCATAGACTAGCGATAGAATGTTCAGACAGTTTGGCAACCTCATGCCGCAATTGTCAAGGAATGAATAAATAAAGCAAGTTCAAAAGAATTAAGACCTGCAGAGTTACATAATTGAAGTTAAACTGAATTAAATGCTTTACATAGATTGAATCTGTTTGTTCACTCGTGAGGCCGCTAAACCTCAGAACATTCTATCATTAGTTTCTGCCTAACTACATGTGTATAAATTGTTGTTACATAGTTACAATTTTCTAGTTGACTTGCTGACTTACACAGGGGTTTCATTAGAATTTTCAGTAGGAGTGCAACTTGTTTTCACATGTGAGCCAAACATTTTGAACAGCCCTTCTTTACAAGATAATCTTTCCTCCAGATGGTCAAGTGAGACAGGCAAAATCATCGTCACAGTCGCTTAATTTGAGCAGTGCCTGGCCCTTAACCCACTGACTCCCATGCCACCCATAGCTGGCCATGATGAGCGTTGGCCTTTGTTCCACTGTTGACATCATCACGTTTGACCAAAATTGACATCTTTCATACTCACGTTCTGCAGGAGGAAAATATCTTTCCAGTGATACCAGATCAGAGTAATAGGCTCAAGCCTGAAATACCAGTATGCACAAAAATGCTGAGAAAGTTGATTGAAAAACTGGTAGCAAAATTTCTCTCAACTTTTTTGGCAAATAGTTCCAGGAGTCAGTTGGTTAATGAAACCCCTGCTGAAATATTATATATTTGGAATGAATAAATGGTTATTATTCAACATATTGTCTCGTAATTATTATTTAACTTGAGATACGGGCTAAAGGGTTTTCAAAATAATCATGCTCACAAATAGTCATTTGGTCTCTTCATCATAATCTAAGGCCTTCTACTCAGTGATATTTAACACTTAATGACTGGTCCCGAGGGGAACAGTGAATTTTGTTTCCCGAGAATCTCAATGTTTCCCGGGAAGAAATATTGGCTGTTCCCCAAGGGAGCAGTCATTAAGTGATTTGTTATATAGCAAAACAAAACCAAAGCAAATTTTCAAAAATGCGCTGAGATTCCAGCGACCACATCGGGCCACCTCTGATCAAGTGCAACAATGGTCAACATTTCGCGGGTAACAGTGAACTGTTACCCGTTTGACGTCATAGTTTTCGCAATGTTGCCCGCTCGCGGCATTTGGTGGGAAACAGTTTCATTGTTAGATGTCATGTGACCATGAACTAGCCAATGAATGGGCACGCTATAGCGGTAAAAACGCCAGCTATGTAACAAATTTAATTATTAACCACCTGTGTTATCAATGGTACATCCACCAGAAAGCAGAAATGGATGTCAAAACCATCATGGACACATGGACTCTTCAAATGGGGTTTCCAGTGGTGACAATCAAACGTGGCAAAAGTCCTGGAAAGGCTACAGCCACACAGAAACATTTCCTGCTTGATCCTAATGCTAACGTCACAGTCTCCTCTCCATTCAAGTGAGTATAATGTTTAACAATTATTGAATCTAGTTTCTCTTTAGCAGTCAATACAGAATTTATACATTGTGAAGTGGACTGGCATAGAGCATACAAAATCATCAACTGGAGCAAATTGTTTTGATGTGCAAGTGACACAAAATTATGAAACTAATCAAAATAAATGCACAGCGGCATGTAAGAATAGATGGACAAGTACCAAGATTTTGAATTTGTTGGACAGAGCAAAGGGAAAAGTCCCGAAATTTTGAAAAACTGATGTCCGTGACAAAATGACTGAATGGGCCAGAAAACTTCAAAGCACTCTGCATGCATAATGTGTCTATGATGCCAGAAGGTATTCTCAACCAGCAATGGGAGCAAAGTGCAGATTGATGTAATGTTGCATGTTATTGTGTCTATCTAGAGCTCTATTTTTTATGGCCTGGGCTGTCACAAGTATTTATTCCCTCTCTGTACATATAGTACTAAGTGTAATGTGAGTGTAGTTTAAGTCTACGAACCTTGACATCATTAACATCCAAAAATTGTGACATTATTTTGTTTATTTGTTCCTTGTAACAGTTACAAGTGGTATGTCCCTCTGACTTATGTGTTCGAAGATTCACCCCAAGACCCTAAAATGATCTGGATGAACACCTCATATGATGAAGGTTTGACTGCAGCTTCAACTAATGTTTTAACCTACTACTCAATAAAAGTTAATTAGTCAGTTTATTGATTCATCATTTAGTAATTCTGAGTGCATCAATAATCATTGTTCTTGTTTGTGCCTTGCAAATGTTTATTTTGTTTCGGTTGTGTTCTACTGGGGTCAGCTGTTTTAACTGCAACCAATTTTAGTTGATTCAGTTGATGTTTCTTCATTATTGTTCTTATTGTAGAACACTTTTCCAATCGTTTTTGGCTGAAACAGTCGGTAATCCCTGGGACTAGTCCTTACCCAGGCTACAATCACACCATGCACATACCGTAACAGCACAAAATTTTATGATTTTTCACCCATTTTGAACTGTTTGGAGGCAGGTTAAAAATGTTGATCAATCAAGCCAACCAAAAATGGTTTTTCCCCAATGGAACACAAAATCCCACCCAACCAGAAATGGTTCTTGCAATAACACAACCTCATAGTGTGTTTACTATAAAAAAACTACATGTATATGCTTTCAACCTTTATGATCCGTAAGTTTTGTTTTCATGCTGTAGTTGAGTTTTCATGGCCTGCAAATAAGTGGATCAAAGGGAACTTTAAACAAGTAGGATTCTACAGAGTTCACTATGATGACGACAACTGGAATGCTCTCATTAAGCAACTCAATGACAATCATAATGTGAGTACAGATTTTTGTATGATAATGTACTAGCTCTTTCAGTTTATACCTAATGAACTTGCTGTTTGTTCTTCAATTTAGATCTGAAGCATAACCTTTAAAATAAGTGAAATAATTTACATCTCTTTACATGCCAACCATTATGATTATATTGCATCATTTTTGCAGGTTAACTCTTATTTGACATTCAAAACAATAACCCTGGTACCTGCCTACGTCTACCTACTTTTACTTGACGTCTGAATTTGAATAACTTAATTACCTCTTAATTGACAGAATTAAATTATGTTCATCATTGATTAGTTGTTTTATTCTGGGTCATAGCTTGCATTTTCACTTCCTTATTATTACCTTGATAAGGGGTACAAACTTCAAGTTGACTGATGGCTGTTAAGGCTTAGACAAAGTTAAACATAGGTGTTTTGAGTGGGATACCTTTCTTTTAGGTCTTCACTGCAGAAGACAGATCAAGTTTAATTAACGATGCTTTCAACTTAGCAAGGTATGTTATCGTGGGATCAGTGGTCAAAGAGGTTCAAAAAAGACT
>CM042747.1:8509692-8535862 GCA_022496165.2 Catalaphyllia jardinei | reverse complement strand
CTACCTAGTCCTTTTTCCATCTACAGAGTAGAGTCAGTAAATGACAGGGTTGGACACTTAATTTTGAGAGCACTCGCCATTTGTACGAGTAACCCTCAAAATGCACTCGCCTAGATTAGTTTTCACTCGCCCAAACGTTTACTTGCCATCACCCCACCCCATTGTGATCATGCTGTAGCCACAGCTGGCTAACTTGCCATTGCGCCGAAAACTTCCTTGTCCTGTTCTTCTCGTACTCCTTTGAATCACGGGCAGCGTTGGGGTTTTTTCCTGTCTTTTCCTCTTTAATGACTCTCGGAACTCCGGAAATATACTTAGTTCTACATTTTGGCAAGGAATCACTTCACATTTTCAAACTTACCAGAGGAACATGCATTGATCAAAAACAATTTGCTTGCAATGTTGTCAAGCATGTGGTGGTTATTACTTCAATGAAAAATTCTTTCAAATAGTTTTTTTATTGACGAATCTTCGTGAGATCCCTGCAGTGTGCAGCCAAGCTTGTCTTCTTTTCAGGGGCAGTTCCAGCTTGGGCGCCATGTTTACCTGATCACCGATGGCTCGATAGTGACCAACAGTATCACATGTTATGTAATTATCACTACGAGGAAGCCACTATTGTTTACTTTTTTGTGAAGCCCAATGTTGGGCTTCGGTGCCAATTTATTGGACAGTTTTGAATATAAAACTTTGCAAAATAGAAATGGACAATGGTAAGTTTGTGTTTAGAAAGTTATTGGCAAAACGGAATGAAAAAAGCAATGTTTACTTTGCAGTTTAATTAATTTCTTGGCGATGAAATATCATACTCGCCCGACACTTTAGACACTTGCATAAGCGAGCGGGCGAGTGCTAATGTCCAACCCTGAAATGAGAGGCAAAATGTATGAGTTGTAAAACGGGGCTTAGTGTCAATTATTTAAAAATTGACTCCAACTGTTGGCATACTGCTTTTACAGTGATTCATCAAATGCCTTTCTAAGGGAAGTATTTTTTTCAGAGTTCAGTTTATATTTACAAATAAGACTTTTTCTTAGGTTAGAGCTAACACTGTTATTGTTTCATTTCACCCAGAGCTGGATATTTAGCATATGATATCGCTCTAGGGACCCTGGAGTATTTAGATGGGGAGACAAAGTATGTTCCTTGGAAGACTGCACTAAACAGCTTGGGTTACCTGGATGGCATTCTAAGTGAGCGACCTGCAAATGGACACTTTCAGGTTTGTCTTTTTACCAGCCACTGTCATGACCAGGGCAGTCAGTAAGGTTATAATCCATAACATATGTTATGTTGTCGACTGCGCTTGATTTTCCCTTGATGCTATGGATGAAATTGCCTGTTTTTGATAGAATTCATTCACAAGGCAGTGAGGCTACAGGTCCCTAAAAACTTAATGACAGCCCATGGTTATAAAAGAAAATGAATTTTTAATAGACACATTAACCCTTACTTGTCTCAGTAGGGTTTCGGTGTCTCTGACACCCATAAAGTACTCTCAAGTGCAACACTTTTGAACACAAAGTCAAAGTCAAAAGGGGACTGGAAACAAATGGATGAAAATCTACCAATGTAAAAATATTGCTTATCAGCCAGGGCCGGGTTGTTCAAAGCCCGATTAAGCTAACATTGGGTTAACAAGAATTTTGATTTCAGTTTTGTAACTTTTTGGTTAGGTACTCTGTTTGAATTGTTTGCCCTTCAGTTATAAGCTGTAGTAATCTCAAACTACACCAAACGTTAGGGGTGAAAAACATTTTTAAACAAGAAAAAACAATTCTTCAGGGCCGGGTTGTTCAAAGCCCGATTAAGCTAACCAAGGGTTAGCGAGAATTTTGATTTCAGTTTTGTAAATTTTTGGTGAAGTGTTCTGTTTGTATTGTTTGCCCTTCAGTTCTGAGCTGTAGTAATCTCAATCTACACCAAACGTTAGAGGTGAAAACCATTTTTAAACAAGAAAACGTAATACGTCAGTTAACATTTAACCCTGGGTTAACGTTAACCGGCTTTCGAACAACCCGGCCCAGACCTTTAAAATGCCTGTTTAGTCAATAACTCCTTTATGGACCACCCATCTGTGTTATTAAATCTTGAATCAATGGTTATGGGCAAGTTTTAATGTTATTTTTTGATGATGGGTGTGTGATTGGGAATTGACTCTTAGTAAGTCTATTTACCACTCACTTTCCTTCTGTAAATAGTTATTACCAGTAAGTGAATGATTTGTGTGGTTTTGTGAAATACCAGTCCTTTTGTGTTTGGCTTTCTCAGGATGATTGCTTCAGTTAGCCATGCAGTCAGTTTGTCATGTGCTTGGTTAGTCAGTTAGTTATCCATCGGATAATCATTTTAGTTTGTTAGCCAGCCAGCCAGTAAGTCAGTTATTTGTTTTCTAGTATTACATATTGTATCTCATTAGTTTAAGTTAGTTGGTTTGTTTGTTTGTTTGTTTATTTGTTGGTTTGCTTGTTTCATTAGTTATCCGTCATCCTCTAAGTTCATTATTGTAATTTTTATTAATATCTCGGTAGTTGTCTTTTATCATTTATGACACGAACTTATAAGACGTAAGGTAAAACCTCTGGCAGATTATTTGTTTACTAGTATTGCATATTGTATCTCATTAGTTTAAGTTAGTTACTTTGTTTGTTTATTTGTTTGTTTGCGTGTTTCATTAGTTATTCGTCATCCTCTAAGTTCATTATTGTAATTTATCATATATGACAGGAACTTATAAGACGTAAGGTAAAACATCTGGCAGATAAGCTTGGATGGGAAAACAAACCAGATGACAAACACATTCAAAAGTGAGTAAATCAGCCCATTTTTTATTAATTTCAAAGTGAGAAAAAAAAATACTAATTACAATTGTTATGACTGCACAGACGGACAACAACAGGAACAACTACGCGGAAAAACAAAAAGAAATAAATGTAAGGAAAAACAAAAGAAAATTTGCACTAGCGAGTAAATCAATAGAGCAATGGCTTTTCTGCTCAAGGCTAATGAGTTATTATTATATCTAATTCATGCATTTATTAACTTCTGGTAAAAAGTAAATAAGCCCGTGATGTTCCGTTATCGAAGAAAAAAATACCATTGTACAGTTCACAAACTTATCTGAGTTCCTTTGTTTAATCAGGTACCTTCGAAGTGCAATTTTGCGATCAGCCTGCAGTGCAGGGGACACGGATTGCATTGGAAATGCAACTAAGATTTTTAACGAATGGAGAACTGGGAAAAGGTAAACGTTTTGTTTTTCATGTTTCTGTTTCATTCGTTCTTTTATATTCACGAAACTGTAATACCAGACAAAGAAAACAGTGTGTAAGTTAAAGCTTGTTTTAGGTGAAACTGTCACGTATAAATCGCACAGTCCCTAATCTATACCCTAGATATTTTAAATAATGAGTTGGAAACGGTTAAAGAGAGAAAGCAAATTTAAGAAAGTCATAAGTCTGCATACAAGCCAAGTGTTTTATCAGGCCTGCGTTTATCTCCTGTTTCAGTAGCATGAAGCGACTAGGAGTATTTCTACTGCCTCCAGGGGTTATTCCCCAGCATTAAATGGACCTCCACCCCCATCACACCCATCATACCAAAAAAATTGTTCCGGTCAGTTGTGAATGATCCCGCGAATAAATTACATGATTTGCTACCGACACGCTATAATGTCGGATATAACTTAAGGAGAGAAAGGAGGTTTGCCCAACACATTCCAGGTTATACTGAACAAAGAGATTTGCGGACTCCTTTGTAAACAGGTGTGTCTCAGAGGGAATGATGCATAGTTAAACAGGTTTTTATGCCGTAAGTTTGTATGTAACCAAATTTTTCCCCGGATGCTAATGATTGTATTTTATTTATAGTTTATTCCTGTCATGGTTCATAGTCTGTTAATTGAAGCTTACAAATTGGTTTATTTTCTTCTTTTTCTTTTTCTCCCTGCACAACTCGCCTCGATTAGCTTACGCTATATGCGAATTATACATGTTCTTCTTTTAATTGTTAAATATTAATAAAATTTATTTTTATTGTTTCGTTAGATTTCATAAAGTTTTTTTACCATTATTTTTATTAAGTCTTGTAAAGTCACGCAATTCAGTTGGGACTGCAAAGTGTCTATTAATAAACTATAGTCTACAGTCTGTGTAGAGAGAGACACTGTGAGAGTAGAGTTACTGTGTACGTGCCCGGCCAGGGCTCGAACCCAGACCACTCGATGTGGAGTCTAGCGCACTAACCATGAGGCCACAGTGCCTTGGCTACAACTCATCAAAGAGTTTCAACTTTGTCTGGTTTGTTAACAGGTCTGAGATCGACGTGGACCTGCGAACGCTAGTTTACTATTACGGTATTGCCAATACCGGTCTGGAAGAGTGGAAATGGTTATTTGACAAATTCATGAACACCTCTGAGGCATCGGAAAAGAGTAAACTGATGTATGCACTGGCTGGGTCACGTGAAACATGGATCCTAAACATGTGAGAACGCATGCTCTGTGACGTACTAGATTGTAGATTACTAGTACATGTAGTGACTAAGCTTAGTGATCTAGTCACAGCATGGTTTACAATAAGTTTCTCATTTTAAACATTGACAAGCTGTCATCTGCACAGTGTACCAGACTGTGAGGTCAAGTTTCACTCAAAAAAGGATTCTTGGGTATATGCAAGTCTTTGTGCAGAGACATTCAGCCGGCGGCAGTAGTGCTAGTATCACATCAATCGACACAAGTGATGCAATTCTGGGATCCCCATCCTCTATGTGGTGGCAGATCGTAAGAAAATTTAGTACCATTTCGGCCGGGCATTTCGGTGCTGTTTAAGAAAAAATCAATCGTTCCATCTATATTGTTGAAAACACTATTGGGTAATAGAGGTAAAAAGTCTGCATACGAACTAAGTGGCCCATGAGGCCGGTGCCTATCCGGTTTCTGCAGTATGAAGCGACTAGGAGTATTTCTATTCCTCCCTGGATGTTATGCTAGTCCAACGCTGGGTTACCCCCGGCATTGAATTCGCCGGTACCCATTTATATACCTGGGTGGAGAGAGGCACTGTGAGAGTGGTGTCTTGAACACAACACAATGTCCCAGCCAGGCCTCGAACCCAGACCGTTCGATCCGGAGACAAGCACACTAACAGTGAGGCCTCCACGCCTCACTGCCCTCTCACAGTAAAGAGGTAGACGTGCATTTAGACACCCATGCTTATGTTTTAACACTTTTATACTTTGTTTTATTGACTCTGCCTTGCATGCTAGGAGTGACTGTTCATATTAAAGTTATATTTGATTTTAACCAGGTATTTGGAGTACTCCCTGGACTCGTCCAAGATTAGATCCCAGGACGCTGTCAGTGTTATCAGTTACGTTGCTTCTAATCCTATCGGAAAATACTTAGCTTGGACTTTTGTTCAAAATAACTGGAATGCTCTGTTTGACATGTAAGTGTCGATTCCAGTATAGCGAATCGTTTTCGATATTTATTTTATTCTGTGTTTCTTTAAAGGTCACATGAAGCGTGACTCAAAAATGCTTTACATCCGTTATTTGAGCCATCACGCAGTGTTGGCCAATACCATTGCATGATATATGGGTTATTGACCAAGTGTGAGGTCAAGATGGCTAGATATTGGCCAAGTTCTGTTGTAGACCAAGACGGAGTCGAGGTTCATAAACACGCAAAAATGAAGAAAGAGGCCAATATCCAGCCACTTTTACCAAACAATGCTGGTTCAATAAAGGCTTCATTATATGGAAAATACACTATTTTCTATTCGGAACACAGCGTGTAATTAGGCCAAGACAGCGCCATCTTGGCTGTACGCGGGGTAGCTGATCACAACGCAGGATTCAATTTATCGTACCCTAGCCTGCAATCAGGGAGAGCCTGTTCGCAGGCTGATCTTGCCTCCTCAAGGAGCTTGCCATATAATAAAAGTAAATAATGATTTCCAAGGATACTTGTGATAAACCGTAACTATTACTGCTGTTACAGGTTCAGTACCAGTACCTTTCGTTTAACAAGTCTGACCAACAGTGTGACTCAGTTTAGTACCGAGGCTGATCTTGAACAGGTTTGGGTTTTACCATCTTTTTTTCGTCGTGATTTGTCGAAATTGCGTGGCTCGTTGTTGGCCTTTTTAACTGCCTTCAGTCGACTAAGGCTAGGTTAGTTTCCATATGATCGCGTCGACCGCTAAACAACATTTGAGCGATCGTTGCACTACTGGTTAATCTTTAATCTTTAATTAGCGTAATTGCCTGTAGTTGATACTAATCCGCCATATAGCCATATGATTACTACCATTGTCGAGGTAGAACTTAAACCGATCTTAGGAAGATGTTGTCGCAACTGTCACTAGTACCCTGCGATCGCTGGAGAGTGGTTTCCATACAAGCGTAAGGATCACTGAACTTTGTTAAGGTGACTCAAAACAGTTTCCAGCACTTGCAATTTGATGGTTCGTTATAACAAGGTCATACTGTTTCATCAAGTGATAAAGAGTGTTAAAAACACCGTTAAGTACAGCTTTACGGGTTTATAATTCATAAAAGGCACTTTTTCTCCTGACTTCTTACTGGGCAGTACATTGATTTTCATAATTACGTTGAATTGTTTGCAGATGAAGGCATTCTTTGAGCGTTCTGAGGCAGGAACAAGCGAAAATGCTCGTAAACAGGCCCTCGAGCGTACACAGGCAAACATCGACTGGCTCAAGAAATACGAAGAAACCATCACAAAGTGGCTTGGAGCTACTGTAGGAGCTTAGAAACCCGAGTAGTTTAGTCCAGTTGGTTTCTTTTTCGTTTAGTTAGAATTCTCCCTTCTGTGTAGCCTTGAGTTTTATCGTCTACTACTGCTTGAGTGAACGGACGTATCTGTTTGCGTGCTCAGTTCTTTTCCTGATGTAAACACTTCAGATATTCTAGCCGGTTCAAGGTTCAGGGAGAGAAAGCAGAGGAAAGGGCCCCCCTCACTTTTTCTCTCGCTGACTCCGTGCGATTTTCTCTCGCCAGCCCGCTTTTTCACGTCGCACAGATATTCTTTTACGAAATATCCATTGAAATCAATTTTCGCGCACAAGTATTGAACAATCGATTGTCTGTTTTACGATAATTGCAGAAATTCTCCGAACTTATAGGCTAATTTTTATCGTCAGAAAGCGGACAGACACATGAATTTGTAATTTATGCGATGCGGCATATTATTGTGAAAAGTAGTCTGCGGATCCAATTCGACTATCCCCTCGTGGATCCGCAGCTACTTTAGCAATATTATGACAAAATTCGTGATCAGTAACAGGATGAAAAACTGACCTCAATTCGTAATTTGCATTAGATGTCATCACAACGAGCACCGCTGCGTTTAACTTATAAACGTCTGCTCTGGGCCGGGTTGTTCAAAGCCCGACTAAGCTAACCAGAATTAGCGAGAATTTTGATTTGCGTTTTGTAACATTAAGGTCAAGTAAGTCGAGGTTTTATGTTTATGTCGTTTGTGTTTCAGTTTTGAGTTTGAATAATCTCAAACTACACACATCAAAAGCAGTAAAAAACATCTTCATAGAAAAAAAATTAATACTTGGGTTAACAGCTTTTAACCTTGGGTGAGCTTTAACTAGCTTTCGACAACTCGGCCCTGGCGTTTATTTTATAACTGTAGTAGTGTTGTGATAGTTGGTCCATAGTTTTGATATACATGTAGTTTTACATGCCTCATGAAATTTTATTCACTCAAGGTTTGCCAGCTACCGTAAAGTAGATCATGTATCATGGAATATCTTGATAGTATAGCAGACAAGTCAAGAACTTTAAGAAAATGACAAAATGTTTCGAGAGAAACTTGTCATCCTGAATCCAAGTACATCAACTCAAACGATGAGAGATAATTATTTAAGCAAATGGAATCATTTTTTTAGTTATTTTATGCCGAAATCATGTTTCACTCATTAAATGAAATCATTCGCTAAACTGAATGAGATATTTTACCAAACGAGAGTCATTATTATAACTATCTGTAGTATTCAACGTTTTATTTCAAACAAAGGAAAAGAATAATTATAGTCCCAAGGGTTTATGGAGCGATTTGTATCTTGATTTGTTTCGCGAGACCATTCGAAGGTCCGGATGCTGTTTATTCCGCATTATCAGGCTTGTGACTGCAACCGATGTAAAGCGCACTCTGATTGGCTTATTTTAGGGCTTTATTCTTCCGTAACACCCATTGGCCGATCAAAACAAAGCAAAAAGCCATATAATAAACAACTTTTTAACCTTGAACGTTTGGTCCTTTCGGGACAATATAATCTCAAAACCAGACCTTGACGTAGCGGGGTCGATATGGCAACACCAAAGTTTGAGATTTCCTTGTAAAGACCTCCCTCTCAGTTAACAAGCAGTTTGTAATACAGCAATCACTAGATCTCATTAAGACTAGCTCTTTAACAAGAAAACAAATTTGCCACTAATTTTCGGCAAAGAAATGGTACGGACCGTGTCATCTCGTGGCAACTGCTTTGACATATTCCTTAAGCATAATACGACGTCTGGGCAACTGTTCTCTTTTTCAAAATTTCGTGTGATAGAAGAGAAACGTTTCTAAACAGTGAACATTTCTTGTACCGCCTTACATATAAATGCTAAGGCCCTCACCGGCTGACCAGTACGCTCGCTGACTCATCTCTTGTGACTTTGTTCCTGCCACAACTCATGAGAGCCTGCTCGCGCTGTGTTTTTGAGCGAGTTTTCCTGACCAAGTGTTCCACCCTCGTATTCATATCAAAGGCCTCATCAGGTGCTGTATTTCTTTGCAGACTCGCTATCCCTGCCAGGCTGTCTTGTTGCTTTCGTTGCATGGAGATGTTTATCCAACTCCTCGTTTTGGCGCTGATTCAAGCTGGCACTTTGATCTCCACAAAGAGACCGTTTGCAAATCGTGTTTTTGGTATCGAACTGCAAGTAGCTTGCAACTTGCAAGGCTACTGCAAGGAGTTCTTTCAAATGCAAACGACAAAATATTCCCTCAACTTTTCAATAACTTACTGGTTTAGTTTTTGGTAATGTATAATGTTATCACAAATGAAAAGAACCTTTACAAAGACGTTTACACGCAGATTTTATGGTTCATATCCTTTAGCCCCCTGAAACAATTTTCATGGACGTTAGAAATTAGAAGGAATTGCGAGGGAAATGACCCATCCCAGTCACGCTCCCGCGGTTTTCTTTACAAATCCTTGTAACTTCAGTTTGCACGTTTTCAAACTGCCACAAGAGCCTAGAATTTTCATTTCCTCCTAAATTTTACCCCTTTTTCTTTCTCCAGTTGTCATATTCCAGCAGTTTCCCTTTGCAGAAATTATCGGTCACGTGACCAACCGCTCGTTACAGACAATAGGCTATGGGTGCTTCCATTATGCCAAACATTCCGGAAATTTCGGATGGAATTCAAATTGAAAGGTCTATTTCGGTTTCTTCTGACCAGAATTTTCGGGATCACCTCTGGAGGTGGTCCACATATTTCGGTCGGAATGTTCCGACCGAAATTGGCCTTTCCATTTTTGACTAACCGGTTCTTTGCCCTTATATTATAGAATTCGGTAAAAGAATTTAAAATGACAAGAGCCATTTCTATTGGCTGGCCCGGTTTAATCGGAAAATGTCGTTCCATTTTCCTCAGGTATTCCCACTGATCTCTGACTGGTCAGTTTGGCATAATGGAAAGCACCCTATAAATCCTTCCACATTTCCATAATGTTGGTTATGTTCCCGATTTAGTCTTACCAATCTTTCACACCTGAAAGCTGCCTAACTAGAAAATGTCATACTGCAATAGAAACATGTACCCATCAGACACCTATTTCATCATTCTTTGTGTTGAGTCACCGCTTTGAAATCCTCCTTGTGTTTTCTCCAAGCGATCATCACTTATATTGAGCCCTGTGTACATGGCGCATGATAAAAATAGGCGATGATATCTGACTCAGGCAACACCCATCCTGGTTTTGTTCATGTACCGGAAATCTGTCATTATGCAAGTTCTACTACTTGTGTTCTTCCTCCTCGTAGAAAGAAATTTAAGTAGTCCAGAACATTCAGCACTCGTTAATCAAGTCGGGCATTTTTTCACACAAAACAAACACTATGTACGACCATGTTTTATTAATTGTTCACATCTTTCAGTGCATCTACCCATCTTCTGCCTTCTCGCTATTTTGACTTCGCGTCGTCGTTCCCTTCAGTCCCAAAAGGTTTCTTCAATCTTCCTCCAATTAAAAGCAATTATACATGAAACATTTTCAAGTATATGAGGACTTAAATTATGGGAAATAATTCAACTTTCGCTCTCTGTATTAGTGGGCAGATTTTCAAAATGGGAGTCGATCGGAGCCAGGTGCGGAAGTCAAAACCAACGGGAAGGATGTGTAGGAAGATGCCAGTGAACCGTGAATAACGGCATGCCCCCATACAAGGAACTTAAAAAAATCAAAAACAAAAGGTCAAGATTCTGGGCAAACTGGGAAGCCTTATTTTCTCTCTTTGTGTCGATCGGGCGAGTTAATAAAAAAACTGTTATAGCCAACGAACCGCAGAATTAGTTCTTGTGGGAAGTTGAAGGAGGCGCTTGGAATGCAGCTGTTCCCGTGGGTTTCATGCGCGCTCATCGTAAAGCGAAAAGTATTTTTTTTTTAGCTACAGCTATTTTTGTTGTTTTGTTCTGTTTTATCGACAGGACACGCGCAACGTTTGAGTGTACATTCTGTTAAAAACCGGATTATGACATAAAGTTAATCCTCACATGTAGTATTGTGTGCAGCTTAATTGAAGAATAATACCAGGCGAAGGATAAACCAGTAAGCTGATTTATTTGTTACTTGCCATGTGAAGTATCGGCCTCTGGAATTTGCGGTGTTGCTCTTTTTACAAAAGATTTCATAATAAAGCATAAAAATGCCTGACGTTTTGGCTAAGGCTGTTGAAACTTAGAAATCAAGAACTGGACTCCTCCATGTTTTCAGCAAAAAAGCGTTCACAGAAATTTTTATTGTTATGGATTAAATCCTGCCATAATCGGTGGAGGAATTTTTTAATCAAGAGCGAATTAATCCCATAACAGTAGTTAAGGCGGAAAAACATCTTTCACCGTTCACACCTTGTCAGAAAGCAGTACAGTGTTTGAATTTTACCCTTGAGATTCTTCACGTGAGAGGTTTACTTTATCGAATCAGCGACATGGGAAATTGACAGTTGAAATAACTAACACCACGTTAGGTTGTCTTATGACCTGTCACATGGTGCTGCAATACCTATTACACAACGTTTCGCTGTTTCGGGCACACTGAAATCAAGGCCGAATCTTCCCGTCGAACATGACTCATCCAACCTCCGGCAGATAAATCCTCTGAAAAAATCCAATTTATTTGGGAGGTATTTGGTCCATAATGTGCATATCTCTTATATTTGAGGCGATCAATCAGTTTATGATCGGTTGTGGGTAGCTGAATAGGAGGCACAACACGAAAATCCGTATTTATCGTATTCCAGGCCCGATTATACATCACTTTGTTGTTCATAACAACGAGGTTTGAATGGAGTAAGAATGGAGCACGATTTTGACGAAATGATGGCGCTGCCTTGAAAAGTGTGGTGCCGTATCTGCGAAGTTTCTGTGACAGATAAATATGGCACAAAGGCAAGACATGAGTTCAAGAGTGGGCCAAGTGGTAGCCAGGCTGAAAGCGACATTTTCATGTGCATCTGGTAGAACAGACCCACATAGCCGGCAGCAACCGTCAAGGTATGTTTTATTCCTTTAATTTGTTGTTCTTCTCAGTATAAACTCGTGATCGCATTTACGCCGGAACGAGGCAAACTGCGAGGGAGAGAATAATGTTTGTTCTGGGGGGATTGTTCAAAACTTCGTATGAAAGACAGGCTATACATTTGTTCAATTATCGCGTGATTGTATGCCATGCTTTTATCAGCTGAGCGTATTTAACTTGATCACGGGAAAAATCCTAAATTTTGCAGTACGTGCTATTATTGTTGTCAGGAAGTGTCGGCGGATTTTTTACCCTCGAACACACTGAGTTTAATTTAGTCAAAACTCTTGCTGGCATACGTATAATATTTATTGTCGAAAATTAGATGCGATTTTAAGAGAGGCCAAAAATACTGAATTCTGATTGGTTGATCCGGTGCTACGCGTGCAGAGTGACAGTTATCGTGGCAAGGCTAGCTATGAATTAAGAATTTGCTGAGGTCGATAAGCTCTTGCCGAGACCCAGCATTTTGTACCTTACTTCTCAGCCAAACAGGAAGTCGCACAAAGTGTTTAAAAGTCAGTTTTTCCGCCGAAACTGAAAAAAGAATTTTGGCTTCGTTGGTTTGTAGATGTATTCATATATCACGTACCGTTTTAGTATCTTTCAATTTTCATTTATTTACATAACCTGCGATAAGACTCTCTCTTGTTAGGCGAACCTTTCCCTGTTTGTCAAAAAAGAACGCCCGATCGTAATTTATTTTGTACACGACGCTTCAGCCGTCCAGATATGCAGAGAGGTTTTCTAAGTTACAAGACCTTTCTTTTTGCCGACCTGGCAAATTTGCCATCGGCATACATGTAACTCGGCACTTCCAATCTGGAAGTACTTGGTGAGATAGACATTCCTTTCTTGTTCTGCTCGATGCGAGACTAAATGGAACCACGTTCTCTTTCACGCTCAGCCTGAAAAGGTATGTGGGTAGAAAGTTGATCCAGCGTTCAGGAGGCGATCGCTTGTACCCGTGTGCTCGGACACGAATTTTCCCGCACGAAGGTGGGTGTGGAGGGCCGTTCCCCCTTTCCTCCTTCGGGCTGGAAAACTGAGAGACTGAACGAGAAAACAACAGACCCTGTAATTATTGTTATCCTGGGGTGCGAAAACCACGTGCAACCCCTGATATGTGTTTATTTGGCAGTTCTGTGTGATGTTATGCTTCGCGCTTTATTGTCGAGCATTGTGAATAGGTAATCTCTGCACGCAACCGTTGTTCGCGCATGCACGATAGAAAATCGACTCAAAATTGAGCTCAATCTCGTTCCTTAGCCCACGTGCCCTTTTGCCACCACCAAGACACGGAGCTCTGGAATAATCAATTTCCAGAGACCAAGATTTTAGGACTTCCAGTTTCACTGCGCATGCGTGGCGTGGTTTACATGGCGTCTAAAGATAAAGTCAATGTGGATACGTTCCACAAAAGCATTCAATACGCCGTGGAAAAACTAGGAATTTGGCTTTGAAAGAACAGCAGTATCAAATTTTAAATGCAAACGACACGAGGGCTCTGGGAACGAGCTTGTTGATTATTCCAGAGCTCGGTGACTTGGTGCTGACCTCACCTTCCCGTCCCCCGAGACTCCGTCTCGCTTGCGTGCTCTGCAAACCTACTACCAAAAGATTTGGGACATTAATATTTGCCGCCTATCAAATCAGAAAAGGAAAACCTTCAGGTCGTTGCCAATCTGCTATAGGCTAAGTTACTTGGATGTTTGGTATTAAAAAGAATTTCTGATCGTCCCTTTTATTTTAGAAGGGCTTTGTGAGCGCCTTGCCTGCGCACTCCATTAGTTTATTGCGCCGATAACCATTGAAATGCGGCGTCTATTTTTAGCTATGCTTTTTTTGAGACAACAGGGAATCGGCTTCACCGATAAAAACGCGCTTAGCTACATAACCGAGGCTATACTTAATGGTTTAGACATTCTATTTTAAAACCTCTGCGATAGTTATTCGTCTTCTCTCGAGTCTTCTAGATTTTTTCAGCCTCGTTCAACTAAAGGTCAGTCAAGAATATAAGAACTGGACCTTTACCCCCAGCAATCAATTATGTCACGGTTTCATTAACGAGAAATCAAACCTCTTCTGTTGAACACAGTAAGAACCTTCTTTAAAATGAACTTTAGAGGCTCTGACATTATAGACTATACACCTCCCTCGTTTCTCTCTTATGAAGTCCCCCTGAAAGATTAATGAAAATACCCGTCTGTCAGAACCAGACAAGCTAAAAATAGTTTTCACCTGAACGGAAAGGCTCAATGCCGAGAAATAAACAAAACAGGATGAGAGCACTGCTTAAGCTAAGCTAAACGGTCCCAGCGATATAGATGGTTGTTTTAATTAATACCGAGTTTTGTAAGTAATCACTCTCCATTTTTGAGGGCAAAGAAATATCATTAAGCTAATTAATTGATGTACCTTAAACTAGTTGCTTTCAAGAGCGTTTTTGTGGGAGATGATGACTTGTTGATGGCAAACGACAAAGTTAATCCTCCAATCACTATTTTCATTTTTGTTTCCTTTGAAAACAGAAATTATACCCTGAGCTTCTAAAATCGGTTCAAAAATTGTTTGGATTTTCTCATTTCTCTGTGTTAAAGAAGAAGAAATAACAAACATTAAATCCTCAATTCTCTCATCAACGGTGCTAAGTCCTCGGAAAAATTCGAACAATCTGTTTGCGGTTTGTGTTACCCAGGGGCCAGTTTCAAAAATGTAAATAAACGAATTTTCTTTCTTTGGCCCTCGTCTTTAAGCTTGTTTATTTTTCATAAACTGTGGGAAGAATATTTAAATTGCTGCAATTTCAATGATAAAGGAAACTTATCTGAAGGAACCACCTGATTCCATTTTTAAAAAGACCAAAGACAATATATTGAAATGAAAGGAAATATCTTGGCTTCCTGTGCGCAAGCTATGGCACTTGAGCGATTGTCGTGTAGGGTAGGGTGAGAAGTTTATTCGCTCTGGGATCGCCTTTTGTAACAAAATAACAAGAACAGGGGTTTCTTTTCATATAAATTCCGAGATAAAGTATAGACTTATCAGAGGTGCTACATTAATGCCGTTCAAGAAGTTTCTTATCTTGAAAGGATGGTTTTCCCCGCACACAACGGAAATACACCTGGCAATTGCCTGTGCCCACCCCGGAAAGCAGAGAAACCTGAACCTGTCTCAAGCTTGGTAACCAATCAGTTTCCGATATCCCGCTATTCAGAACATATTTCATACCAGTAGAAATTTATTTGATACCTCTTATATCCCATGTTTCTGTATGAATAGTTTTGTTTGAAGTGGCAAAATTTTCTCCAGAGTTTGCAAGAGATTTAAAGAAGAGTTTTAAGTTAGACAAACCGGAAAAGTCGCGATCGTAGTATGAGCGACAATGAAAATGGTCTGTCGATATCGTCAGCCAGTTCTAGACGAGCGTCGAGTGAAAGTTTGGACGACAGTATTCGTAAAATTTTGAATACAAGTGATGGACGGGTCACCGGCTTCCTTGAGAGGTATGCCGTTACATCTGGAGGATTTAAAGTCTTTGGATTTTTGTAGAATTGTAGGTTAATCACGCATCTAACCCGTGTTTATGCGGTCGGGTTTCGGGTCATTGCATTTTGGGTTTACGTGACAAACCGACACAGCACAAAACAGCAAAACATTGTCCTTTATACTTGTCACAGTAGATTTTGTTTGATCATTTTACCGCTCTCACTAAGACCCTTTCACTGACTTACCGGGGGTTTATTTACCTTGATGTTGTGTCTGTTATGAATTGTTCGCAGCCCTGATCTGTCGCTAACATGTAAGCAACTGGGCCTGGAGGACAACGGCGTGAGAGACATCATCGCTCAACTAGGTTCTGAAAACGATAGACTTGTTTCATTAGAACAACTGAGACAGCAGGTTACAAAAGGAAATGAGAAATCAAAGGTGACAGCAAATAATTCAAGCGAAGAAATGAGCGCCAAGAAACTGAACGACAAGACGACTGGAAAAGAAAGTTGGGAAATCGATAGCGGGGCACATGATTTGAACGGCGACCCAACACTTCAGCAGATTATGTCTGTGGCGAATTCAAAAGGACAATCTCGTTCGAGTAACTTCTTGGAATTAGCGAATACGGTAAGTTAACTGTTAAATGTTTATACATTGTCTGTAACTAGTTTACACAGAACGTTTCGGTGTTTTTTTTTTTACTCTGATTTTGCGTGTGAACATATTTGAGCTTCTATCGCATGGGTGCGCGCAAGCGTCGGTGATCATTTCCGGAATCTTCATGGAAACTGCCGAAATGTGAAGCTTCTCTCGGGATCATGGCTCTAAATCAAATATCTGTGTAACTGTATTTCATCTGATGTTTGGTCTGTTATGTTTTAAGTACAAACGAATGCTAGAAAATTGTAGAATTGGAGTGTTGGTACGAACACATTTTATATTCGTGTTTTGAAACGGATATGTTACGTTAGCTGTTAGTGCTTCATAAATTCACTTGTTCGCCGGTTTTTCTGCTCAAGTAACTAGAAAGATTCATTGTGGGTGAAATTCACCAGCTGTGGATCTTTTTTGACATTGATAATACAAACAATTAGCAAACTGCGGGAGTGATTTGCTTTCTTTTAAATGGAAATTATGCCATCTTGGAACTAATGATGGTTTTTGTGGAATGCCCAATTAAGTCGTTCGTGTGTATTCGATTTGGCTGTAAATATTTTTAACTGCCTTCCATAGCAAAGTCGGTAGCAAAGTCTAATTTACTTATCGATGGATTGTATGTTCCGAAGATCTAGTCAGGTCATGTTTGTGCCCAGTAAGCTTAAATTATTCTAAGCTCACAGCTCGTATGAATGCGCAAAAATTAACTTCAACATTCATTACATTGGCGAACAATTTATATAAGCTCGTTCGTATTTTAACTATAGCTTATAATTTGTGTTTGAGTTCCATCTCCTACTGAACCGCTTTTATATAGATTTTTTTCAGGCCTGTATACATAAAGATGGGTGTACATTAATAAACAAATGTCTGAGGAACTGGCCCTTCGGATGAAGTTTCACCATGTTATCTTTTTGTAGGGAAACCATCAAAATGACAATAGTTCACCACGGGCGTAAATCAATTTCTAGATTTAATAAGTTGAAACATTGAATTCTACCGCTTTGTGGATTATCGTCCGAAAGTATGATTGTCATAGTCAGAGCTGAACCAAAACAAAGCGATTTCGTCAAAATTACCGCTATCTTAAGGCTAATCGCGAATATTTGCCAGCAGCAATCTTGTGTCCCGCAGCACAATTAGGTGTAATTAATGTTGTTGGGCTGTGCCTTTGTCCGTGAAAATCTTGAAAAAGAGCTCGCATTTGACTTCGAGGTTTGACTGATGTGGAATAAAATGCAACAACTATGTGTTAAATGGCCCTCTCTGTGATATTAAAGTGTTTTCTTTCTCAGAAATGGCCTTTTTCTCAAGGTTATGTTTTGAATGTCAACATAAATAATATTCTGTCATATTTTATGTCTCTTTCACTTGTGACAGAATATAACTTGACCTCTCAGGCATTAAATATTGATGTGTTAAAATTCCCCAGCAAGAAAATAACTGTGGTCTTTTCTGATTGTAGTTTTTGGTTGTTGGAGCTCAAGTCTAGTTTCAAGTTGCGTGTCTAATTTGCAAAAACGATATACAAATGTACATGTAGCTGTAAATGACACCTTTAATATTGATATGGTGTATGAAATTAGAAAGCAATATAACTTGAAAGTAGCATGCATGTAAATGCATGTGTGTTCTTATATTATTTTGTTCTTAATTTAGTGGGGTTTTCCGGATTTTGGTAATGACAACTCATTACTTTAACGGCCACATGCTGTTTCTATTTGTTCCTATTTAATTTGATGTTTGCTTCAGTATTTGTCACAAATTGTCAGAGATAGCCAAAGCTCAGGCCCTCAATTCTATAAATTTTAGACTCAAGTTTTACATTAAACTTACATTGATTCAATCTTTTGATGATTGATTAAGGGGAGAGTTGAAAAGACTAACCCCCACTACCCACTGACACCCACTCCGCGGAATGCCCTACGGACTACTCCGCGGACTGCCCTACGGACTACTCCGCGGACTGCCCTACGGACTACTCCGCAGACTGCTCTACGGACTACTCCGCAGACTGCCCTACGGACTACTCCGCGGACTGCCCTACGGATTACCCCCACAGACTACCCTAAATAAACAACCAAATTTACTTTGAAAGAGACACAAGAAGCCTAACTGCTCCACCTACACGATCATAATGGTTTGAAAAACAGCCGCCATTTTCTTTTCACCCACTTCCACGAACCTTTCTTTTGTTTTCATTTTCACCCCATTCTTCATCGGCCACATGCCAAAACGCTCTTTCTATCAGTAAGCACTGTTGAATACAATTTAATATCGACATAAATATTTGCTAAAAAAATATAAAATTAATTTACTTCACCTGTTTGTAATGTAGGGGACGTCATCTTCGATGATCTCGATTTCCCCAGATGTAAGGAAGGTTCAAAACAGCTGCTTTTCAGAAAATCTCAATGTTGATGGCAAACACTTGATGCACATTAAAAAAAAGTACTCAACAGTCTATTCAGAAAACGGTGTTTTGGCATGTGGCTGATGAAGAATGTGGTGAAAATGAAAGAAAAAAAGACTGGGTGGAGGAAGTCAGTGAAAAGAAAATGGCTGTTTTTCATAAGTTATGATCGTGTAGGTGGAGCAGGTAGGCCTCTTGTGTCTCCTTCCCCCGTTAAAGTAAATTTGGTTGTTTATTTAGGGTAGTCTGTGGGGGTAGTCTGTAGGGTAGTCCACGGAGTGGGGGTCAGAGGGTAGTTCGTGCATCAGGGGTAAGTCTTTTCAACTCTCCCTTGATCAAGTGACTGCCACCATTTCTGGTGTGAAATAACTTTGTAACTACAACACATGTGAAGTTATCTCACACTGTCTAGTTTACTCAAAGTTGTGACTTTAAGGTAAAGGAATCAGTAGCTTTTGGTTTTAGATTATTTTATTTTTATGAAATCAATAAAGACTTTTACAAAACAGCCCTAAGAAAATGATTGATGATTGGTTTTTAAAAACTTGATAGAAACACAGAACTAATGATGTAGTGATGCTGCAAGTAAAGATAATTTACATTTTGATAATCAAAGTTAACAAGTTCTCCTTCTTTCGTTGCAGTGCTTTCTAAAAGAGATAGAAAACATGTTCTCCATGTTTCTATTTAAACAATAGAGTGTTTCTGTCGTGGAACTATCGGCTGATAGTTGCCCCGTAGAAATTTGATGTTCTTCAAACAAACTGTTTGCCCGAGAAGTGAAATATGCTAGTTTTAAGAACATCAAATTTCCATGAGGCAACTATCACGCCAATAGTTCCGGGACTCAAACACTCTATTGTCTTTGTTGTTCACCATTAAATTTTCTTCTGCACGCCAGTTCAAAAATCATATTGATTGAATTATTTTCAACTTTTTTAGATGAAAAGAAAACAGACCAAAACCCACTTAATACAATTTCAAATGTTTATTTTCTATAAGCCCACTTGTTTACAAAAACATTTTCACAATTAGATTATGAGCTGGGCCACATCAACTATCACCTCTCAGAAATCAAGAGTCAATAATCTAGTTATTTTAGTAGAATTCTCACTAAAGTTTTTTTCAAATAATGGTTTCCGTTTATTTCTCAACATAGTATTAAACTTAGCGCTTTAAAAAGATATCCCGGAGTTGTGTACGTGTGCACATTTTTTCAAGAAACCGTAAAGTAAAATGCCCTACATGTACATGTGTAGTCATCTCAGGATTTTATTAAAATTTTCCTTTAAACCTTGGCAAAACGAAAAAATGTCACCATTTTGTAGATGAGTTCTAGCCACTGCTCACTAGTGGCTGATAGTGTGCAATGGCTCAGCCAATCAGATTAGAGCATTTGCATAGTATACTAGTAGTAAAACTCAATAGAAGCATGGTACATTTTTTCTATTTCTTAAATATTACCTTCACAACCAAACATCGTACCTTATTAAATATGTCAAAGTGGTCCATAATGGAAAGAGAAATTCTGGTTGGTTCCGAGTAATCTAAATTCTGTAATATGAACCCCTCAGATAAACTGTTCACGAAGTAGTTTCACTGAATTGCTTTTTCAAAACATTTCACTGTCTTGTAATAAAAAGAGCGCACTGTGAAGTAGGGATAATTTTCCCATCAGGTCATGTTTGGCAGAAAATTCCAGTTGAACTTAATTGAAATCATGAAATCATTTAGAAAAATGGACAGCAGAGTTTTAAAAGAGAACTAGAATTTTAAGTAATTGCCCTATTTGGTCGATATTGGAGAATGTTGTTGGTGTATGGAACGGTTTTCACTTGAGTGTCGTAAATCCAAAACCAAAGTAATTACTCTAGCCAATCACAAAGGACACAACAGTTACAGTGAACCAGTAGCTGACGCAAAGCGCAGGAAAATGTATGCGAACGGGTCGCAATTGGTTTTGTTTGTACTTCTGATTGGATGAAAAAGTGGCATGAATCTTTTAAGCCAATAGTGTGGTGTAGAAAGTGCAAAACCAATTACTTTTCGACACTCAAATAAAAACCGCTCTATTCAAGAATGTTGGTGTTGTTTTCTTGTGGATGCTGACCAAAAACTTCCTTGTGTTCTGTGTGAAGTATTGACTGGCAACATCCTGCAAAGTTGAGGTGAGTTTAGCTTTGCAGGACAGATAGCTGTCAGCAAAAAAAAATTGAAACAGAACTTCATCTTTCATTGGTAGTGGCTGATAATAGAATTTATGACGTACCAACTGGATTGTCCCCTCAATTCCTGTTGAACTGGATTAGTCCAACAATTCAGGTCTATTTGAGTGTATGTGCCTTTTTGATGTACTATGCTATGTTGGATCTTTGCATTCACTTTAATTCACAGGTGTCTAAATCACTTATCTCATTTATCCTGTGGTAAATTATGTTTACCAAACACATACATGATCATCCCCCCCAAAAAAATGATTAAAATAATAATTCTTATAACAAAAAAGGAGATATATTGTGCTCAATTGAAGCTAACAATTCTCCCAGTGATCATTACAAGAACTGTAATCGGGTAAATTACCGTGAGATTTGAAGTTTCAAGCCTGCATGTTTAAATACAAAGAAATGAGAGAGAAATTCTTTGAATATATTTGGACACTTTGAGCTGTTTATTAATTTCATTGTAAATTATTTTTCTCACTTCGTATACGCATATGCTTTTTCAGAACAGATTATATGTCAGTAAGGCAGGTTTTGTGAGATCTCATGTCTGTACTTTTAAATTTTTTTCTCTTTGCCAGCACAGCACTTTTTTTCTTTTGACCTTTTAAAGATATTCCATGTAAACATATCAAACGGGAATCAAAGCAATCTGAATACATTATAAAAGTTATATCATCATGTAGGTACGGTATTTAGCAAATGATTATGTTTGGGCAATAGAATTCAGGATCATTTTGTTTCTATTGGTTAATTCTGCTTTGCAATTATTATTTGTGGTCAGTGATATATTGAGAAATCTAACCCAAGGGTAAAATTTTAATTAATCAATATTCATGCCTTTTTTGGTGATATGACTTTGTATACTAGTTACAGTATATTTAGTTATAGTCTGTTTTTCTTTGAAATATATTTTTTAAAGGTATTCACCCCTTATTTAGGTTTTGTGTTGTACATGTAACAGACATTCTCTATCTAAAAACAGATGCAATCAAGGGATCCCTAAATAGGAAATGTGCATTACTTATTAATTTTCTTAAGTCTAAGCATGTTCCAATAGTCTATGTGAAATGAAAATTGTAATTAAGGACAACAGCTCAATAGAGTTATTTTTTATTCTTAACTCACTGTATTGTTTCAGTTTTGAAAAGAGTTAGAAACATCTTTTGTCCTGTTGCATTAACTCAATGCAAATTTACTTACAATGAATTGATTTTGCTTCCACTAAAGTGGAGCAATGAGAGGGTTTATTTAGCAGAATCGTTACAAAATCTATTGGCTAGAGAGGCTCATTGTATTGACGAAAATATTCCATTTTATTAATGGTACTTTGGTGCTGATGTTATAAGTGGTTATGTGGCATATGAATGAGACTGGTGTCTGAATAACTGGTTCTGACAAGAGATGAAGCACTCATTTTAATTCACAGTGACAGTGTAAAGGATGACGGAGTTGCCAGACTTGATTCAAGTTAAAAAATGCATAAGATCAAGGTACCAAGAGTTTTGAATATTTAATAGCATATTTTCTAATCCTGAAAATTCTTTGTACACTCTTTAGTATCTGTTCTATTTCTATGATTAGATGCCCAGTTGCATTGTTACCATATATGCAAACTGAAATTGTTAATGACAGTGCATGACTGTCACTGAATGAATTCGAGCACATTTAAAAACATTGCCATAAAAGTAGAGGTGCTTGTTGATGGGAAGGTCATATGATGAATGTAAATATCCTCAAGCAAAGAATTAACCTAAACATTCCATGAGGTTAATCTATAAATAATATTATGTATAATCTTTCGTAAAAAAAAAGAAAACTAAACCACAAAACCGAACAAATCTGACTTGCATACGATTAAGCCACTTGTACATAATGTTGTTTTTCAAAATAGATATTTGTCTGATTTTGTGTTTACACTTTGAAAATAACTTTGCCACAGTATATGTTTGTAGCCCTAATTCATTATTTTCTGTCTTGCATGGTGTAATTTGGATTTACAAACATTAATGATTTGCAGGAGAATGACGTAAAGAGCTGAGAGCTATAATACACTTCTAAGATACCAAATAAACTAAATGAAGAGAGTGCAAATATACAGAGCAATGTTTGCATTTACGAGAACATCTTAGGCCTTTTTTAAAACAGTTGACGTGTGTTCAACACATTATTCACTGAATTGAAGTCAGGCTTGTTAAGTACTGCAAAATACCATGAATTGTCTGCCAAGTTGCAGTTTTTATCTTGCGGGTCAATAAAATATTATCACTTATAATGTAATTTTTATTTTGTTATCTAGTAAGCTTATTATTGCTGGAAATGGATATGTGTATATTGTTGATTTATAACATTCTTTGCTTAACACAAAATTACTTGTAAGAAAAATTCTGGACATTGTCATTTTGCCCATTACACTTGATTATGGTTTTAAATGACAGTCCTGTTGTGATAGCATATGGATTAGTCAATTAGCTGTTATCTGAGTGTGATTATTTCCTGGGACAGACCTGGGCATGTCTAGGAGACTTTGCCCTATTGCCTTGAGCTTTACCACTGGCTATGTTTATACATGTATGTTGATCAGGCTCTAGTCCAGATAAGGTTTACAATACATGTGCTGTACACAATGAGTTCTAATTATATATCCTTTGGACAAAAATTAAGAGGGCCTTTGATGACCAGCTTGTGTAGCACAGTAGACAGATGTAGTTCGGGTGTCTGCAAAACATATTGTTCACCTTATATCAGAGTGTATCTCCTCAAGCTTCAAAGGGTAGGCCTTAAATGTAAGGACTGTGGGGAAGTTAGAAGCTTGTATTAACTGTGTGGCACAATAAGTTGCTTATATTGGCGAGGTTAGCATTGAATTTAGCATTTACGGGGTCTGTGTCCTCAAAATTTCCTTATGTTATCATATTACACATTGCATTACATTGTGTTTACTAAACATGTACATCATTCTCTATTTTCTGGCTAGACTAACTGGCTCATATTAATTAAAGGTTTTTGTATATAACAATTCCTAGATTTTGTACATTGTTATTAATATCTATTTTCATCTGGATTTGAAACTTTATATTTTGATGGGGTAGGACACTGTTATTTCTCTTCACTTATTGTACATGTATGTAGAAGTTAAATTATGTGTGAAAGTCAAGCGCATGACAATATACATTTGTAAATGTCTTCCGGTTCTCTGGCTGTTTTGAAAATATCTGCCTGACAAATCAGAATTGATTTGTCTCACTAGAAGCTGCAACCAATTCAAATCTTTGAATTTGTCATTGGAGCTTTTTTTAAAAGCTGAATCATTATTCAATCTGAGTACAAATGAATACATCTGGCTTTTAAAATTATATTCTGCTGAATTGTCATGCAATTTTAGCAAATAGAACTGGGGTACATCAACAGCTGATGTACATGTAGTGATAGGTGTTGTCAGACTGGGACCAGAATGTAGCCATGATACTGCTAACAGGAAAGTTGTGTCTATCTTGAGCTAGGCCTTCTGATCACAAAAATATGCATTGGAAAGTCCTTTCATTGTTATATTATTTAATTTATGATATTTACATGCATACATTGCAAAGATAGGGTGCATTCCCCATTTTTTTTCCTTTTTTATCATTGTACAGCTAGATCAGTGTCACTATTATGTGGCAAATTACAGTTGACAGTACAGCTACATAGCAAGCAAATATTTCCAAACTGTGGCATTAGGAATTTTGTATTTTCACACAGGTTACATGTAGCTACCTATATGTGTCTGGATACATCTCGTAACCTAATACACTAGCTTAACTGTCCCTGACCCCTTGAAGTTGTTAATGTACAGTAGTCATGTAAAGAAAAGTACTGTACTTAATATGTGAGTCAGGAATGCACTGAAGGTTGATTTGATTTGATTGTGCAAGGGAAATACATCTATCCAGAGACACATGATGTCTTTGTGGTCAAGCATGACTTGCTCCATGCTGTGCATGTACTACATGTATGTATTAAATTATACATGTATAAAATATATGTTTCAAAAATAAATTGCAAGGTCAAAAGGCATAGAAGATGATTTGAATAAGTGTGCTGAGCACAATCTTAACTATTTTACACCCAATTCAAAATTGTCAAAGAAAAATAGACATCACCCCAGGGATGTACTTGACACAATAAACTTTCACACATTAAAATAGTAGAGCACTGTTGTTTCATCCAGAGCATATACAATTTATTCAATAAACTTGAAGTTTCACTCTAAAAGTGGGAGCGGTAAGCTTTTATAATTAATCATTTTATTGAGATACTAGAAGTTTGTTTATTGCATAAGAGAGTACTGAGAACAGTTTTTCACATTTAATTTTGAACACTGACAACAATTCAATCCCATCACTCCAGTTTTGGGTTTAGCCAACAGTTGGATAATAACATCAATAAAGGGCGTGGGACTTTATTATTCTTTCTTTGAGGGGTGTCTGGTTTTAGATTCGTTAATGATGAATACAATTTGTTTATGGAGCATGCTCTTTTGTCATCTCATTTCATTGTTCAACATCCAATTTTTAAGCTTTAATCTTGTGGTTTCCTGTGCTTTGTAAGATTTTGCACTCTAAGTGAAAACAGGTTTGTTATTCATGGACTATTGGATGTTTATCATGTGCATTAGTGAACAGGTATCTCAAGGTGCTTATAGCGAACTGAGTTGACCATGTTTATGCTTTTGTTTTGACATCAATATGTGTACTGTACATTTGATAGCTACATAGAGTATTTAATACCTATGTGTACTATACATTTGATAGCTACATAGAGTATTTAATGCCATTGTCTTGTTTGTTGAGTTTCTGTTGACCATTTCCTGCATTCCTTAGGCAATACAGCCGTGTTTTATAAGTTCTGAATGTGCACATGCAAGAATGAAAATGGTCCTTGGCCTGTAGCCTTGTTTCTTGTTCTGTTCTTGAGACTGACTGCAGTAATAAAATTCCATAAGATTGAATTGTACTGTACTCATTCTCCTTTACTATGTTTTTTTGTTACTTATAGGCTGCATGCATAAACAATGATTTAACTAAAAATCAAACTATAGACACTCACAGCAGGGTTTAATAAAAAGGGCTACAGAAGACTGATGCTGATTAATTTTGCACTTTTAATTTATGGCAAAAACTTCAAAAATTTAGTTTGGTTAACACCCATGGAAAGTTTTGAATAAAGTGTAAAACCACAGCCAAAGGAATAACAAAAGGGAATCTCAAAACATAATGGAATTATGATTTATAATACCTTTATCATGAAATCTCTTGCATTGCAAGTGTTTTGCATGAGACATGTGGACTATTATGTTAATGCAAACACAAAGAAGAACTTTACACAATCAGTTGGATAAGTGCCAAAAAGTTAACACAAGAGCATGCAGAATTTAATGTAGACAATTAATCTTCACCTGCAGCTTCATCTGGCAGCGTTGGCTTCTCTGAAAACAGAAATTGTTGAGCTCACAGGTAAAGTCCAGCAGTTGACAGAGGAGAGAGACCAACTTCAAGCAACACTTGCACATGCTGCTCAGG
>CM042747.1:8499692-8504692 GCA_022496165.2 Catalaphyllia jardinei | reverse complement strand
GCCACAAAGCATAATCGCGGTCTTACTGGTTACTGGCTGTGAGTTATCTCTGCCTTTGGGATGAAGCCCCTGGAAACTTCACTTGTTTGGAATGTGGCTGTTCATTCGGTTTTGGCCAATCTTGCAACCAGTTCAAGGAAGCCACAATTTGTTATTTTTCAAATTTTTATTTTATTGCGGATTATATGCAGATCTTCACTTTGATGGAAGTGTTAATTGATTTCTAAGTCTTGATTTCCCTTTTAGGTATTTGAAATGCAGGATCAGCTCAAACTGCTCCATCAGAAATCACTTCAATATGAACAGCAAGCCAGAACGCGGACCAACAGCCTTCAGTCACAGGGTACCCAGCCCAGATCCCCCAGCACACCACGGCGAAACACTCAACCATCATCCGGCCAATCAGGACCCCGCATGCACAGCAGGCAAGCCAGCTTGGGTGCTTCCTCGGATGTCTCGGGTAAAGAAGGCTTTTTGACATCGCCCCGTATCTCACGGCGCTCCAGTACTGATAATTTAAGTATGCATAGTCATGGTCGAGGTTCTCATCCTACTCCGAATGGGCAGGTCCGCAGACCAAGCATTTCGGAAGGAGTGTGGGCGACGTCTGATGGTAGCCCAGCTCGACCGTTACGTCACCCATCAGGTAGTGTCCAGTCCATCTCAAGTCAGGCATTCTGGAGGCCTGGTGCAACTAGTGATCTGGGATCATCCATGCATGGTTCTTCTCAAGAGATTACAGTTGTGGCGAAAATGGTGGACGATGGGACGCAAAGTCCAGCAATCACTGGGGTGAACTGCATTAAAGCTCTTGTAAGTATAGCAGGAAACTTCGCCGGTTCAATTCTAACCCCGCTGGAGGGGCGTTTGAGATTACTTTTGAGATACGAGCCAAGATGTGTCTCTAAAGAGATCGGTGTTTCTGACTGCTTGCTTCTTGCGCGCGAAAATTCAAAACCGAGCGCAACGGGGTGGCTATATTTTGCTGTTGCTTGGTTTTTAGATTTCGCGGGCAAGGAACAACCAATAAGAGACCTGCACGGATCCCTATATAGGTTACGTCACCACCGGAAATTTTTGGCTCGAATTTCAGACTAACCTGCGAACGCAGACGTATGCGGCTGTCGCTTCAACCTCGTTCCCAGGGTCTCTCATCTTACCGCCCCCTGGGGCGAGCGCAGAGAAACCCTGGGAACGAGGTTGCTGTGGCTTGTCTCCGCCGAAAATAACAGCTGGAAATACGTCTGTGTTCGTAGGCTAGTCTCAGACGTGTCTCTCGAGCGGGCTTTTGGGACTTCTGTTTATTCACGGGCTAATAAAGAGTTAGAATGGGGAGTTAGAATATCAGGAATGATATTGTTAATTGATTCTTAGTCCCTTCTGCAGAACGAGCAATCCTGAAAATTTGGGCTCTCTGTTCTACTCTGGTTGAAACCACAAATCTTGTTGGAATTAGGATTTCGACCCTTACTAATCTGTGGGATTGATAATTGCTATTTTCCTTGCTTGTCTCCACGCGTTTCGTATAGAATTCAGCGGGGAATGATTATTTCAGTGGCAATTTCATCTCAAGACGAAAGCTGTCTGAATACTAATGTAACTTTGGCTTTTTTTATCATAGAGTCAGCTTCCAGAATTTCCATCTGGTAAACTGCCTTCAGATCTCGTTCAAGCCCTGGAGAGTTGCAGGACGGCTTTAGACGTATTCAAGGCACTCTTTACTTTCTGCGATGCACAGGCCGACAAAAAGCTCAAGGAATACGAGCTCGAAATTGAAATGTTAACAAGTCGCTTTGATCACCTGCAAGCACAAAACAATGTCATCTCTTTGTCTTTGGAAGAGAGTCGAAACAACGCGGACAGAATGTGTGTACTTATGGGGAAATACGAGTCGAACTGTACTGCACTTCAACTGGCGTTAAATTTTTCTGACCGAGTCATTGAGACATATGAAGTGTTGTTACAGTTATCTGAAGCGGAGCAAGCAAGGCTT
The DNA here is from genome assembly GCA_022496165.2 of Catalaphyllia jardinei. Classification (NCBI taxonomy): domain Eukaryota; kingdom Metazoa; phylum Cnidaria; class Anthozoa; order Scleractinia; family Caryophylliidae; genus Catalaphyllia; species Catalaphyllia jardinei. The sequence goes on along the minus strand of CM042747.1, from coordinate 8,502,699 downwards.
TTCGCCAACTGTCGCGCGGCTGGCGTAAAAACAGGTCTCCACAGCTACGTAAGGTCATCAACAGACTCGCCATATAGACTTATTTACGCCGAAGAAGCCGAAGCCGAAGACAACGATCGTGTGCCCGAAGATGTTGATTCGTGCGTAAATCGGAGAAGAACGGCGGAAAACGAAGCGCGCTTGCTGTTGCAAAAGCTTGATCGTAACTTCGAGAGTCAAAATGGCGGTGGTCAGCCGTGGGAGTCTGTATCATCAAACAGTAGAACTAGCTCAACGGGTTCATCAAATGATATGGAGTTTACTCCAGAAGAAGAGGCCAGATTAAAAAGTTACATTCAACAGTTAAAATCCGAAAGGTCTACGGTCGGTTTAACTGTAATCGAATTGGAAAGTTTACACGAAGTGGCACAACCCAAAGATTTGAAATTAGAACCGCTTGATCCCAAAGTGGATTTGGAAAACGCTGTGCTTATGCAGGAATTGATGGCGCTCAAGGAAGAAAAAGCAGAATTAAAAGCTAAGAATTATTTAATTGAAAAAGAGAAGAAAGCTTTAGAGTTAAAGATCACGTCACGTGACGCCCAGGAACAGGCGTACCTGGTTCATATCGAACATTTAAAGACTGAAATGCAGGATGAAATACGCAGGAGGAGGAGATTACAAAAGGACGCTGGCGTCGCCAGTAGCAAGGTAGGTAAAAGTAAAACCGCTTTAGAGCTTTATTCGGTGATCATTCGACTGACGCGTAACGCTGCTGTCCCTGTAGCGTGACGCGAGTATGACTGTTGGTACACTCACTCCCGCTTCACTGAGGTGAACTGAAAAACGTGTGGCCAGCGCCAAAAATGTAGATGTTGCCGGCTTGGATAAACTACTATACACACACCAAGAATCTAGGGCTACGCTAGTAAAATACATTTACTGAAATTACGATTGATTCGCGCTTTTCGCAGACTCTGTTGTTGCCGTTTGGGTTGTAACGCAACTGGTCCTTGGACTGCAGGAAATGGCACCGGATTGCGTGACAAGCCAAGCGGCTGATGTGAAGGCTCAACATACTAAAATTATTTATTCATTTCAGTCGGACGAAAAATCAGGAGGAAGTCCTTCTGGAACACCGTCCATTACCCTTGCGGAACTAAAAACGTCAGACGAAGACATCCCACCGGACCTGTACGAAGCTGCCAGGAGAGAAAAGAAGCTGAAAGCTAGGATCCAGGAATTGGTTGAAACACTGGAGAGTCTGTCGAAAAACTCCGAAACAAGGCATCAACAAACAGCTGAATACGTAGCAGACCTCAAGAAAGCAAATGGTGCGCTCGTGGCAGCTTACGAGAAAGCCAAGAAAAAACACGGAGCCAGGCTAAGAAAACTGGAGCAGCAGATGATTACAATGGTGGAGAGACATGACGCTCAGGTGGGCTACATGTGATTACTGCATGCGTGTGTGCTCACGAAATCGTGTGTGTGTGACAGTTGAATCTGACATACCAAGAGAAGATATAGCAGATTGGAGAGGAAATCCCCCATATTGGCCTTATTCCGTAGGCAAATCCTTCTCAAGTTATTTTTAGACATGGTATCCTGTTCTTCCGCGGAATTTTCTCGAAAATGCGCACACAGACTATCCACGTCAATAAACTTTGCGCCACAGAAATAATTTTTAGACCGTCCTGGGATTTCTCAAATCGGTTTTTATCTTAAAGTAGAGGAATTACGCTTGGAAATAAGGCCTCTTACCTTTCATCTTCTCTTGCTCGAAATGACTGGAAGGACACTGTTCAGCTGAACTCCTTCACCCTGTCGGTGATGAGTTTTTTTTTTGCACACCTATAGTGAAACCTTTACGTCTTCGAACACATGTAGTTTTTCTGGTCCTCAGAGTCCGGCGATAATTTAGGGATTGTTTTCCTACGTCCACTCACAGTTCAATTAATGTTTTAAGTTCTTGACGAATGGACCGTTAATCTGGCTCGTTTTTCACGGAGCGTTTTTGTCTCTTTTTAGGTGAGAACTATGAAAGAGAGGATATCACTCCTCGAGGAAGAACTCAAGACGACAACAGCGCGACAAAACGAAACAGCGCTCTAGTTCTTGCATGGCAAGTGATCAGGCATCTTCACACGATGCCATGCTATCAAGATTTTGCCCTGAAAATAGGAAAACAATGAATGTGTCCTGTATGTCGTATGCAGTGTAGAGTCGTAACGGCAAAGAGGTTGATTAAGCAAGCAGGACAAGCACGTGTCAATGGCAATTTGTGACAGGAGCATGCGTCAATCGATTGTCAATGTCACGCATTTGGTTATGTGGGTCGTTCTCGGATGTATAAAATTCTAAGTTCTTGGACATTTTCTATAATTTTCTCTTAGGCTCTGCATGGAAGATGTTCATCGTCGCTGCCAAAAATTGTACGAAAACATATTTAAGACCTTCGCCGCTGGAGGAAAAATTCCGGATGTACAAATGAGAGGGCGAGACTTTAAACGTATGACTCGTTAGGCGAGTTTTTTGATGTCTGATGAGAGGGTTGCGAATCCGTGTTATTGTACCTGACTATTTGTGTCAATAAATTTCTTTTTGTAATTCCCAAACAGACAGTACTATATGGTGGAAGATTTAATGTTTAATTGCAATGAAATTCACAGAACCGTTGTCAGGGGCGAAGTGACATCTTTTTGTTAGTTTTCCAAACTTTAACGAACTATTGCCTTCATGTGATTGGCCCAATCAATGGAGAAGGATTGAGTCACAAATCTCTGCCACAAAACAAGAAAAAGAAACGATTGCTTGCTACTTACAAGAACAAGTCATTTGACTGAATAACGAAACGACCATAAACATGAAACATCAACAATGCAACCTGATAACCCATGTTCACTAAAAACATCTTCAATTTAAGTCCACGATTATTTTTCTTAGTAACACAGTATTTTCTCAAAAGCCTTTTTTCTGTTTCTGTGTTGTAAAGATCTTTCGTGTAAACTGTAACAAAACGAACAACTTG
>CM042747.1:8434612-8494612 GCA_022496165.2 Catalaphyllia jardinei | reverse complement strand
CAATTTGTTTATACCACGGGTCACTCAAGCGTAATCTAGTGTAGCTTATAATATGCAGTTTATAACAGTTATAAGGAGAACAGCAGCATCTAATTTTCAACTCCTCAGACATGTTACAACGAACGCAATAGCAAGTCCCCTCTTTTGCTAAAATTGGCAAGGAATTCGTTCTCCAAGATTTATTTTGTACTTTACTGTAATAGTCATCCCTAATACGGTGAACAAAAAAAGGATCAATTAAACTGTTTTCGAAATGGAGTATTACAGACAAATAGGGCTTTTCTTGTATTGTGAGAGCCTTAGAGAATGAGAAACTAATTTTCGCGGGTTCACTTTGCTCGCCGACTTGATCTCTTGCGGCTTCGTCTTCACTTCGTCTACAGCTTCGCCTTTTCTCGTGCCGCTGTGCATGACAGCCTGTTCACAGGCAATACATTACGCAGGGAACAGACAAGATCAAGATAAACATTCCGGATCGGGTGGCGGGGCAAACGCTTATTCCAGACCATCTTCCATAGACGTGATTATACTCTATTTTATACTAAATGGTGCGGAACCTGATTTATTTTCCGCTTGATGGAAAACATTCTCCACTATTCACCTTTACATGAAATGTGAATGAATAATTGTGAATCTCTTAGTTGACAGGAAGGACGATAGATGTTTGTGAATTTTTAACGGATTAAGAAACAGTCACTATTGCTAGTTTTCCTATTCATTTGCTTTAACCTATTGACACGCGGAGACGTTTGGTCAGAAAGAAAACGCCTTTTTGGACATTTTTTAGCTGGATATGAGCTAAATTAGCTCTAATCTACTGAAAAAGGCATTTGCAACAATGCCATTATTTCCACTAGCATCGCGTTTTATCACATCTTTGCTCGGGCATGCGCAGAAATCAAAATTCTGAGATAAGCTTATGTTCAAGAATGTGTCCTACAACAACGACAACAACAACAACAGCTTTATTTATCCCTTAATTTTTTATACAAATTAAATTACATAGTTGTACACTGTATAATGATTAAATTAAAATAAGGGTAACTGACAACTAACCTGAAATAGTTAAAAATGCCAGGTTGCCAGTTAATACAATGTGTTGGCAGTAGCTGACTTCAAGTAAACAAACACAGAGAATGCTAAATACGATAAATGAAAATAAGGAGATTAGCATTCAATTAATTGTACGACCGACTGTATTATCCTTACGACAAACTGCACTAAAATTACGGGTATTTGTTTGAAGTCATTAACAATCACTGTTAATAAGATGCTCTTTCAGGTTGGATTTAAACGAGAGGGAAGAAAACGCGTCTTCAGTTAAGCAGTGGTGTTTCAAATTTTAGATTTTTGAATTAATTCTTAGACTTGCCACAAGTCGACCTCGTGAATTTCAGGGTAAGTAATTCTTTGTTCTAATTTCTTTGTCCACTCGACTGTAAGGCTGAGCTCTGTTGGGTCGTTTTTCGACCTTGCCTTTTTACCGGAGTACTTTTGCTTTTGAAGATTTAGAGTCTTTTGAGACATTTTGAACTCCCGTTCACTTATAAGACTGATAACACTATCTGGGTAATTCTCTTGGCGAAGATACCTGTCGATGGATGCTTGCATCACCCAAAGCGAGTCTGCTTCGTATTCGGAGCCGTCTTTTTTCCTCGCCTCATCGTAGAACTTTGTCAAAGACTGTATTCTTTGTACTGTATTGTAGGTGTGGAAATAAAAATAAATATTGTTGTTTTTAAAATAAACCATTCAAGTGCTCGCGCTCTGTAGCCAAAGGTGCGCAGTGCACACTGCGCACGGTACTGCAGATATAATTGGATAGAAGATTATACTATAATCATGCCAGTCCACAAAAATCACGTGAATTCTCAAAATAAGCAGGGAGCTCTTGGCCAATCAGAATGCTGATAGTGAGTACAATGTTTAATAATAATAATAATGATAATGATAATGATAATAATAATAATAATTAATAATAATAAACAACAATTGGATGAGGTTTTTGTGATATTCGGAATAATCAAGGTCGAGGCAAGTATAATTAACATTCATAACAACGTTTTAAAATCGTTCAGCGCTCAATCGATGGTTTGTTCGTTTCTCAAATTTTGTCATAGTTTTGATTAATTGGTAACAGGACATTATGTCGTCCAATTTAGTGTGTAATCATCGCGTAATTAACAAATCGGACTCCCGCTTCGCGGTCGTCATATTTTGTTTATCACTCGTATGATTACAGACCGAATCGGACTCCACTCAGTCCTATTACCATTATTAATCACAACAATTACAATTTTTCACAAAAGTAAAAGTTTCATTTGAAGAAGAGCTTTTAATACTCAGGTTTAAATATCAGTTACAATATGGAGAATAGCGTGCAAAATGGCTGGTAACTTCTTTTCAAAACAGTCACCGGAGACTAAACCACGACAATTTCACAACGTCAGTCCTTGAATTGGTTACTATAGTGATTGTAATTAATGTTGTAATTGGTGGATTTAGTGGAGAGGACCTAAGATGATTGGCTCATGTAAGTGTTCCATTACAGCCAACTGTCCAATTACACTGTCCGATTACAACTTTACAGATTAATTAGAGCAAAATACAGCAGTTTATGCACCAATCTCATTTGAGTAAATCGTAATTGTTACGATAATAATAATAATAATAATAATAATAATGCATTTATATATAGCTGTTCCCTAGTGGCTCGACAGCGCTAACAATTAACTGAAAAGTTTCCAAAACTATCTCAAATTGACTAAATTTATAAACTAGCAAGCACTCAAGGAAGATGCTTTTTGAGTCTACGTTGTAAGTAGAATCTTTGACAGATCGGGATAGAGAACTCCACAGCGATATGGTCTGAATTTCAGCCGTCTCTTCCCTTTTACTCGCGACGGAGGCGCGGAGAAAGACGTCTCTCTCCTGTGCCACCGTCGTGGTTAAGGGAAGAAAAGGCTAAAAATTCTGACTAAAACCGATGGCGCAGCAAAAGCAAAAAACGTCCATCGCTAGTTTGAAGATTAAAGGTTGGATTCTAAAGTAAGTTTTTAACAGACGAAGGACATAATCTCGAGGGATGATAATGAGTAAATACGTCAATTAGATACGCAAGAGCTTGGATGTGTAACACTTTAAATGCAATAGAGTTTATCTTCTGTTCAATAGGTAGCCAGGGTGGTTCCATGAGGAGAGGCGTTATGTGATCGTACTTTTAAACTGGCTGATATACTCCTCATTTAAGACCCGAGCTTCATTTGTTTCTTGCTTCCCCGCGGCACTATGTTTCTAAATAGCAAGCGAGTAATTAAGAAGTCTGCCAGGCCGGTTGGTAACCGCGCCATCCATGCAAAGAAAAGCCGGGCGCGCAAACCGACTAGATATCGGTCACGTGGTGCTTGAGACGTCAGTGCGTCGACAACGGCGCTAGCGTCAACCACTTGATAGGTATGAGGGGAAGCAGAACTTGAAGTCAGGAACTTTATACCTACGACAAATAACAACAACCGATAAATCGCCACTCCAAAATGTTTTAAAGAAATGGGATCCGGTCTCGCCTGGTCTGTTTTTTTTGTTTGACGCGGTAGAGTTGGTAGGAGTAAGAGTGGCAGTGAGAAAGTAAGTGGGCGTGGCAGTAGCCTTTACTTTGTCAGCGGCAATGGCGGTGGAACAGGGAGTGGTATGCTTTGGGTGGTAGCTTTCGCAGAAATTAAACACTAGCGGTGGCATGCAGTGGCAATATTATAGTGGAAAGGGCAAAAACAGTGACAGTAGGTAGTAATGTTGAGTGGCAGTAGTGTTAAACTAACAATATATTTTCTGGTGGAAAAATAATAAGCGAAAGGACTCTCGGCATGAAGTGATAAGATATCTAACCGTTTTCTAAGTATTCTTCTCCGTATTCTTTTTTCAGTTCATCACTCAAATTATTCCAGCCTTGTCTCAGTTGTCTTTCCGCTCACATCGATTCACCCGGGATTCATTTCTCTCCTAAGAGCTTCCGAGAACGCTTGCACGCCACATTTGGTGATGCAGTAAGGTCCGATGAAGTTAGTGGGCAACCTATTGATTACAGCAAACGAGAAACAATAAAAAAATAATAATAATAATTTAGTCAATTATATTAAGGTCTGGGTTAAACAAAATAGTGGGAATATTCATTCACTGTGATAAAACAAACGGTCACGGGTCACACCACGTGATCAGATAAATCAAAATAATATATGTCATGAAAAAAAGGACGTCGGTAAACCAAATCTAACGAGGTTGGCTAAGAGACAAATCAGCCAGAAATTCTTTTGTAAAAACAGCGCTGATCAGCAGAGGCCTTAAGCTGCTTGAGCTGTAATGACATTGATAAATTAATTCTTTACAAATCTACCTTTTTGCTGTTATTGCTTCGAGAGTGTTTTAGCAGCTAAATGTGATATAACAGAGGGAAATTTTGGGTCTGAGGGTTTTCCAAACCACTACACTTAGGTTTGACTTTATCGAAACCTGCTTCTTACACAAGCACAAATTCCGCCCAAAACTTGTTTAAGGGACACTGTCAGCTGCCGCACATGCGCATTAGATACCAACTCATAGATAATTTGCATATAACAGAGACACGATAAATATTGTTTTTAACCAGATATAATAAAAATAATAACATAGGATGAGCAAAAGGACACTCAAAAACAGTTTTTTCAGTAAACGATTGAAACTCAAGCAAAACACTGCGAAAATTTGAGTGGATTTCTAGATGAACTTTGATTCTAGGTTGGCGTCAACTTCAAAGAGAGAAAACTAGTGTCTAGGTCAGCGCAGTCCCAAAGCTGACTGTGTTCCTTTAAGAAGGGCATATAGTACAAGAAAACCAATAATCAACAAGGGGCTTAGTTTTTTTTAAATAGAAGGTTAAAAAAATGCCATTAAAGGAATGCCTCTCTTACCAGCAACACTTGAGAAGTTTACAACTCGTCCCGGGGCTTTTTCACCAACGGTGGAAAAATCTTAGTGACGTCAATCATTCCCCACAAATTGACGTCCGCCATGCGTTTAAAGATGTTCAGCGGCGCCCATTCAATTGGAAGATACGTGATGTCTTTGTTATATAGTGGTTATCTATTGTTTGTCTCTGTTATATAGTGGAAATCTATTGTTTTATTTTTTTTTAAAAAAATAAACAACAGAAAAAAATATATCAGGTACCTACCGAAAAGACACAACCGGCCTCACGCCTCCTGCCGTCTCTTCTCGGGGAGGCACGCGGATCCGAGAGAGCTGCGGAAATCCAGCCTACCTCTCGATCTTGAATACACTTCAGAGCCAATCAGCACACAGGCGGACCGATACGATTAATAAGTGACATTAGGCTGTTGGCGATTGCGTTACAATTTTCGGAATTTTAGCCGTTCATAAGACTATTTTTAATGTTTTTTTTACTTACTGACTGGCCACAGGGAAACAGTGGTTTTTTACCATTTACACAGAAAAACCGGTTGATCGAGCAGTAAATGGGACGCGTCAAATCCCAAATGGAAATTTTCACGGAGATGCGTTCGTTTCTTTTTCAGGACTTTTTTCAGAAGATAGGATCAAAGGCAATCCAAGCCAAAAGCCCTGGATCTAGTAAAAACTAGCAAATGGAACGCACATTTTGCATTTGGAAATTCCGTTTGGGAATTTTGGTTTACCTTTCAAGAAATCTCGTTTTCCCGGGAAAATTTCCGTTGGGGAGACAAAATTATTCTTTCCATTTACATTCCATCCGAAATGTCCGGAATTTTTGGACGAATGGAAAACAACCTTGTTTCCCGATACCCTCGATGTTCCCCGAGGCGAAGCCGAGGGAAACAAAACTCACTGTTTCCTGTACATTGCACTGGCTCCCGGGGGGTACTTAACAAAGTTTAATACGGGGAGGCTCCGCCCCGAAGTCCAACCCCTTACCCTTTTATATACCATTTTGGCAGAAAAGGTACCCATTTTAACCCTTTTATTGAAAAAAGGTACCCCTTTCAGATACCTACTTTAGGAAGTCTTGTTCTCATGTTCATGTAGTGCTTAATAAATATATTATTATATATTCATCGGTGACATCCGAAGCTCTTCCCTCATCAGTAATCCGCCAAATGAACTTGATGATCTAGTTGTACTTAACGATTCTGAGCTATCTGGAGTCTTTAACAGACATGTTCCCATTAAGAAGCGTACCGTTACCATTCGCCCAGCTGCACCTTGGTACTCAGAAGAATTAAGGTCTGAAAAGAGGGGGAAAAGACGGCTTGAGCGACGGTGGCGTGCTTCCCGTTCTGCGCGCGATCGCGAAGCTTACATGCGTCAATGTAAACTTCTTAAGGACCTGCTATCTTCATCAAGAAGTCACTATTATTCAAATCTAGTTGCTGAGAATCGGGCTAACACGAGATCGCTTTTTGCAGTTTTTAGTAAATTACTTCATCGACGTCATGAGGTGGAGTACCCAAGGCATGATTCCTCGTCTTCTTTGGCTAATGATTTTTTTCTATTCTTTGGTGACAAGATCAGAAGAATCCGTCGTGACCTTGATCAAGTCCCACCTTTGGATACTACTGTGGATAACGGTACTACTGGCTGTGAACTGAACATGTTTTCGACTGTTCCACCTGATGAACTCTTGAGTATCATCGGCTCAACTACCCCCAAGTCCTGGTCATGTACTTAAATGTCTGTTTCCTTCTATTCTCCCAGTAATACTAGTTTGGGAGAACGAGAAATGCTGTGGGAACACGAGCCGCAGGCGAGTGTTTCCACAGCTTTTTCGAGTTCTCCCAAACTTTCACGAGTGTTTGTATAACTTGATACAAACACGAAGTACATGTTTTCTATTTCTTTTAGAAAACACCACGACGAGAAAAAGGAAAACAACTTGTAAACTTTGATTATCAAATGTAAATTCTCTTTGCTCGCGCCATCACTACGTCAACAGCGCGCACTAGTTCTGTGTCTCCATCGAGTTATACAAACAGGATTTTTAACCAATCAGCGCGCGTGCTTTCTTAGGACTGTTTTCTAAATAAGATTGTTAATCTTTCCTTGGAAACTGGTCGGATGCCTGGAATACTTAAACAAGCTATAGTTAAGCCATTGCTCAAAAAGCCCTCTCTGGATTAGAACGACTTCAAGAACTATAGGCCTATTTCTAATCTTCGTTTCGTATCCAAAACTATTGAAAAATGTGTTGCTAAACAGCTGATTCAACACTTAGATATTAATGACCTTGGTGAAACATATTAATCAGCCTATAAGAGGAACCATAGTACAGAGACGGCTCTTATTAGAGTTCACAATGACATAGCCATGGCAATAGATCAACATAATTCAGTTATCCTAGTACTACTCGATCTTTCGGCTGCATTTGATACTGTCAATCATGGTATCCTCCTCTCGCGACTGTCCAATCGCTTTGGAATTACTGGAACTGTATTGGAATGGTTTCAATCATATCTTTCTGATCGTACACAGTTTGTGCAGGTTAATGGTGCATGCTCTGCCTCTCATGTTCTCGAGTTTGGTGTACCGCAGGGATCCGTTCTTGGCCCGTTGTTATATTCAATGTACACATCCCCTCTTGGCGAGATTGCACGATGCCATCAAATGTTCTATCACTTTTATGCTGATGACACTCAGCTATATATTACGTTTAGGACGTCGTCTCTTTCTGATATGAATCTGAGTAACGCCAAATTGGTAAACTGTGTTCGGGACATGGACGCATGGATGCTTTCCAACAAGCTGAAACTAAATAAAGTCCGAAGTTCTTGTAATATCTTCTTCCTATCGACCTCGGCCACCACTACCTTCTGTTAATATATGTGGCGAGACTGTATGCTGCTCTTCCAGTGCACGCAATATTGGAGTCATCTTTGATCAGTCCCTTTGTATGGTACCTCATGTTAATGCAGTCTGTCAATCGTCCTTCTTTCATCTTCGTAATATTGGTTTCATACGCAAATATCTTACTTATGACGCTGCAAAAATTATTATCCATGCCTTCGTAGTTTCTAAACTTGATTATTGTAATTCTTTATTGTACGGCCTGCCATCCTATCTTATTCGGAAGCTTCAACATGTTCAAAATTCTGCCGCTCGCCTTGTCAACTAGTGTTTAAGATTCTGCCATATTACTCCAGTCCTGAGGGATCTTCATTGGCTCCCTGTTTCCTTTCGTATTGAATTTAAAATAATGTTAATTACTTATAAAGTACTACATGATCGAGCTCCAATCTATATACAAGATCTCCTTCAATTGTATACACCCAACCGCAATCTTAGATCCTCTAATAGAAATTTATTAGTTAAACCCTATTTTAATCTTAACTCGTATGGTAAACGAACTTTCTCTGTTGCTGCTCCGGAACTTTGGAATAACTTACCTGAGGATATTAAATCTGCAAACTCAATTGATGATTTCAAACGCAAACTTAAAACATTTCTTTTTAAGCGAGCTTATGAATCGTGATGTTTTTAATTGCTAGCGTCTAGTTTTGATGTCAAATTCGTGCGCTTATTTTTATTTTTAGTTCTATCTAATTCTTGTAAACAGCGCCTTTGAATCTTGTAGAAAAGGCGCTATATAAATGGATTATTATTATTATTATTATACTGACAAAGCCATAAGAGGCGTCTATTCGAAATATTATAATTAAAGGCCCTTGTAAATACCTAAATGACGGATTTCCCTACCCTTTTATATACCTCACCTTGTGAAATCCCTACCCTTTTATATACCTGAAGCGTGAAAAAGGTACCCCTTTCGGGCGGAGCCTCCCCGTATAGGCCATTATAGGGAGTACCCCCCCGGGCACTGGCTGCGATCGCAAAATTGAGCGGCGGCCAAAATCAAGCTGTCATATCGAAAAATCACGATAACCGTCTTTTCTTCGCAGATAACAAAAAATATAGACAGTACTAAGGTTGCGTTGGCTTCTTGTAATGCTTAACTCAAGCATTCTGAGTTTGATTTGAACAGGAGCAGCTTATTTTGTTGTAAATTACACCAATTCATTCCTACCTGACGGCAACGATCGAAGAGCGAGTTGCCGAACGTGGGCGACCAATTTTTGGCGCCAAACCAAAAGCTTGGAGACACAAAACGCTCATCTTTTCCCTTTTGTTAATCTGATATGTTTTTGCGGTTATAAATTCCTTTTCATGAATAATGAATGCCGTCTCTAATGAGAAACGTTGTCCTACTGCAATGGCTTTTTACATCTGGCCGATTGGTACTGTGAGACACATTTCCCGCATTCTCGTCCTCAGAGCCCACGATCCTTCTGGCCTGTGGCAGGGATCAAGAGCTCTGGTTTGGTCCAACACCGGAAGTCCGCGATTCACGGACTTATTGTCAAATCTAGCAAATCCGATTGGTTGAGAATTCGAAACGAATACTCTGCGCATTCTCAGAAAATTGGGTCCGGTCAGAGCTCTCGATCCCTGCCACAGGCCAGAAGGATCGTGGGCTCTGGGGACGAGAATAATATTTCCCGCGGTTTCAAGGTGCACAACCTAATCACGTGCGAGTCCAAAGTTCAAGTTGTTATGTTATTTCCCTAGCGAGTTAGTGAGTTTTGCTTGCCCTACGGAGTTAGTGAGTTTTGACCCACCACATATGACATGTTCTTCTCCGGTCAGAAAACGAAGTTGAGTCGGGAGGTATAACAACATAAGTTATACAACCATGCATGTCACGTGTTGGAAACCGACATCTGTTGTGAACAAGGCAATAACAAACATTGCATTCTTGAAACGGCTAGCAGGTTCAATAATCAACTAATCAATTTATTATTGCAGTCTTGAAACGACTGGCGAGTTCAATATTCAAATGATGAATTCATCAATGTTATCTTAAGGGGTACGCTTCACTGTGATAGTTTGACTGTAATAGAGGGTCAGTGGACAGACTATCATCTTCCAATAAAACACCCGCTTCCTTCCACTCAGACTGTCCATTTCCATTCTCTTGAATTGTCTTTAAATAAGGTTTCTTCGTCTTTTCAATCTTTGTTGCTTTAGGAAATACGGGAAGAAAATTCTATTTTTCTTTTTGGAAAGTATAACAAACCAACCTTATCATTGACAAAAACATTTACATTACTGACTACCTGGGTGGGGGGGGGGGTACTCCCTTATATGGGCTATATAGGTTTGTGCGGCCCCGAAGAGTATGGTTTTTCAGCCGTTTTGGTCATAGATAGGGTATCGATTTTAGCTTATTTTTGGTATGATTTTTCTACTCTAGCCCTGATATGGGTATGTTCTTAAACCTAGAAGCCGCTTTTTCAACATTGTCGAAAAGAAAATCAACAAAGCCCTTCACAAATTATGTTTATGGTAATTTAACATTGGTCTGAACTAGGGATCCAATTAAAATGCAGATCCGAAACAGGATTTTGGTGTAAGGTTAAGGTCATAAATAGGGTAAGGAATATCGCAGATTTTGGTCATAAATAGGGTGAGGGTTTTGGGAAGTGGGCCGCACACCCCCGCCCAATTTTTCTGGGAGTCCCCCCCCCCCCCGGACTGACTACAACACTAACAGCTCCAAGAAAACAAAATCCCTGCTCCATATCGTATTACAGTTGTTTACAGTCGTTTTAAGTGTCATGATTTTGCTGAATTCCAACATTTCAACACTCCAACACATCATCATTTATTTGCCTTATTAAAATAAAAAGAGAAGGAGTAATAAAATTTACAACAATGGCGAGGAGACCTCAAGAAACCACTAGGCTTATAACAGAGGCCACCTCGGCTGTCATTAATAAATAGAAAGGCGTAAGTGCGACATGTTTAATTCATGATTTTATAGATAAAAATTGCAACATTTTTGTCTTTATTTTTTTGTCTTTAAGGTTTTGGTTTTGTTTCTGTAATGTAGCATTTGACAATATAAGCGAAAAAAGACATTGAAATAATAAACCCTGTTCTTTACAGGACATCGTGCTCTTCATTTAACACACGAGCTCTACTACTTGTTTCCCCGCGGCACCATGTTTCTAAATATCAAGCGATTGATTATGAAGTCTGCCAGGCCGGTTGGTAACCGCGCCATCCAAGCAAAGAAAAGCCAGGCGTCCAAACCGACTAAATATCGGTCACGTGGTGCTTGGGACGTCAGTGCGTCGACAACAGCGTCAACCACTTTATACGTATGGGGGGAAGAAGAACCTGAAGTTAGGAACTTTAAACCTGCGACAAATAACAGCAACTAATAAATTGTCACTCCAGAACATTTTAACGAAATGTACTGTCATCTACAATGGATATGGTTTCGCATTTTTAGTTTTTTGTTTGACAGATGGTGTGAATGGCAGTGGAGCGAAAAAGATGGCAGTAGCCTTGCTCTTGTCAGCAACAGTGGCAGTGTGTAATGGTTGCAGCAGCGGAAGAGGAATTGGCTGTGACCGTGTTTAGTAGCTGTGGCAATACTGGCAACACTGCACTGGCATGGGTTCGTCACGCATGAACTCAAGAAACTCAACTTTTGGCCGATGAATAATTAACTCGCAATCTTTGGTCTTTTTCTGTTTGAACAACTCCAGAAACAATTTCTGTACTTTGGTTTACCTCACAAACTCTTTATTTTCAAAGGAACACGGTTAGCCTACGAACAGCAGACGTATTTCTGCTCGTTGCTTCTCTCCCTCCGAAAAACACCGTTGTTATTTTTCAGAGGGAGAGAAGCGACGACCGGAAATGCGACTGCTGTTCCGGCAGGCTAGAATACGGTCTGATGCAGTTTGTGAAGCACGCACTAATTACTAATTTCTGTTTCTTCTAGGAAACAAACGACGGAAAACTAAAGACAAGTCGGAATTCAAGTAATTCGCCACCATTGACCCGTAAATAATTTAATGATGAGTTTGATTACGACCTATGTGACATTGTGATGAGGTTCGCGCAGGCATGATAAGAAATCGGGCGGTTCCCTCTCGTCTCTCACCCAGCAGAAAGAAAAGGGAATCTCTATCTGGCAGAGTACTGTAGTATGAACTTCGGGTCAGGTTTATAGCTGCACTGAATAATTTATTAAGATGACAACTTTCTAGTGGGAAAGGGCTCCCAGAATGAAGTGATAAGATTCCTAACCGTTTTCTAAGTATTCTTCTCCATATTCTCTTTTCAGCTCGTCACTCAGATTATTCCAGCCTTGTCTCAGTTGTCTTTCCGCGACACGTGCAGTACTTATTTGTGTTTTGAATCCTCCTGGTTCAATGATGCTTACTTTGATTTCCCAGGGATGCATTTCTCTCCTAAGAGCATCGGAGAACGCTTGCACGCCATATTTGGTGATGCAATAAGGTCCGATGAAGTTAATGGACAGTCGACCTGTTGATTGCAGCAAAATGAGAAACAACTATGTAATAAAACAAATAGTCAGCTGACAAGCCAAGCGATCAGCTGAACGGATCAAACTAATTTGTAAAGGCTAAAAAGGACACAGGTAAAACAGGTTTGATTTTGTCGAAACTTGCTTCTTACACAAGCACAACGTTAACTCCGACCCAAAACTTGCGAAGAAGAGTTTAAAGTTTGAGAAAACAGAGACTTGAATTTTTAGTACGGTAGCCTAAACAACAGGCGTAATGTTTTTTGCGTATTTTAGGCGAACAAAGGCGAAAGCGATCACGTGATCCTCGAATGGTTGTCAAATACACCATGGCGGTTCCATCATCTTGTTCTAAGGATGAAGTTATTCGAGAAGCCCAGTGGCGGATCTAGCCCAGCCCCCCCCCCCCCCGCCTTCTAATTTGGGTAAAAAAAGAAGAAACGACAGAAGGGAAGAAGGCCAGCAGGGCAAGTAAATCAAGACCCCCCCCCCGTTAGCTCAAGGTTTGGGTCCGCCACTGAAGCCGTTCGTTTATTTTCGTGCCTCCTTCCTCCCTTCCCTTTGACCCATTGACACCAGCATTAAATGGTTTATTTTTGTGCTTCCTCCGCCCGCTCTGAAGTATTCCAAAAAACGACAGGCAATTTACATGCTGGTGTCAATGGGTCAAAGGGAAGGGAGGAAGGAGGCACGAAAATAAACCATTTAATGCTGCAGTAACCACAAACACAAGATCAGGTTTCAGGACATCTTTCATTTAAATTTGAATACATGACGAGCCAAAATATTAAAAAAAGTATATCAACAATAAGAACTCAACTTGATGTGTAAAACTGATTTTAAAGAAAACAAGAAATCATATTTTTGTCTTTGCCGCGCCACAAAAGCCAAAAAATTGAATGTGCAAAATTAAAATGAGTTAGTTATTGACTTCGAAGGACAAAAACCAAAACGAATGTAACAGAATTTCCATTCTTTTACTATAGCAAATGACATTTGAAAAAACATCGGGATATAAAAGCTAAAGGCGCAAGTAAAAACCAAATTAAAAAAAAGAAATCAGATAATTTCTGCGCTGGCCGCGCCCCGCGCGACGAAAAAAGTCAGTTGTGAATAAAAAAGAAACGACAAAAGCAAGCCAATTGTTTTGAGCTAAATCATATTTCACTGGTTATATTTTAACGAACTGGGTAAACTAGCAAAAGAACTGCGGAGGTCGGGGTAAATTGATTATGCAGAAATCCTGCATGCAAAAATACTGTTCAATTTAAAACCTAAAATTCCCAAGGCAACAAAAGGAAAGAAACTTGACAGGAAGTTCAGTATCAGTAAATTTTCATTCAACAAGCCAAAAACTGTTCAAAATTTCGTAGACTCGGACGGGCTTCGCTGCATGACAGCATCAGTTCAAATAGTTAGATTCTTCAAGCTAAAGCAAAAGATTTACCGACGACTTTTGCACTTACTTTATCAGCCGTGGCCGTAAAATAGTTCCAAAAGTTGAATTCAACTTCGAATTAATACTGTACATTACCATTTTTGTCTTTTTAAGTTCAGGAACCTGCTTTAAATCCGCGATTTCAAAGCACACTGATCGTCATGTTTTCGCGGCTTTTGAAGCAAGGAAAAATTCTTCACCAGCAAGGTTTGACAACTCTGCGAACCTTAATATTCCATCCTGAGGCCACCTAGACATTTATTTGTGTTTTTACTTTCCATTTGAAGTCCTCAAGAAGTGATTTCTCCGTTTCAGGGATGAAAACAAATTTGTCGATTTGCTCACAACGCGCCATAATTTCCACTATTTTAGTCTAACGCAGTGATTGGCTGGTTATTCAGGGTGAGTCTGGGGGCGGAACAGCTTAAACATTGGTATGCATACAGGTGTTTTTTTTTTTTTCGCTCTCATCTCCTTGCGCGCAACTCGCGCTTCGTGATCTCCTCGCCAATCGCCTCCGATTGCCTAAAATACGCCAAAAAAATTACGCCCGTTCTGCAGTACAGCAGTTCAAAAATTTCTTAGCAATTACCATTAAATGGATCCCTCTCTTACCGACAGCACTTGAGAAATTTACAACTCGTCCCCGGGCTTTTTTCACCGAAGGTAGAAAAGTCTTAGTAACGTCAATCATTCCCCACAGATTTACGTCAGCGAGGCGTTTAAAGATGTCCAGCGGTGCCCATTCAATTGGACGTATATCAAGAATTCCTGCGTTGTTTACCAGGCCCCACAATCCTGTAGTTTCAGTGGAACAAAGAGTGTAAGTCAGTCGGCATGTACAAACAAGAACAGCTGTTGTATGCACTGGATTTAAAGTGCCTATGAAGTAAAAAAATAATTGCTGCTTATTTGAAAGGCCTTTCAAAGTATAGAAGAATGGCGTTTTTCTTTTAAGAATATCTTTTACGTTTTTGTGAGTAAAGTGATGACACCATAGGTGGTTTCACTAAAACAGTACAACACTCAATCAAGAATATCTCTAGAAATATTAAAGCGGTGTTCTTCAAACTTGGCATCAGGACTGTACATCACAAAAGAAGCACAATGACACTCTTCGTGCCGTTGCCATAACAACAGTCATGTCGCTGGTCCTGTTTTAATTACGACTAAAATTTCCAGATTTTATCTTAAACAAGGATCATCCACTCACAACAATCTATAGGGGATAGTTAAGGCAATATGGGAACCATTTGAGTGCCGAGCTAGACCCTCTGTCACACTTAAAAAGATTGCAAATGGGAATATTTGGTTTTTCACAGAAAGAGACTGGAACCGAGATTGTTGCCATGGCAACGACATAGTAGGTGTCATTCTGTTTCTTTTGTGATGTACGTTTCTGGTGCCAAGTTTGAAGAACATTGCTCCAATATTTCTGGAGATATTCTTGATTGAGTATTGTACTGTTTTAGTGGAACCACCCATGACGTCATCACTTTCCTCATTTGCATAATACAAAACCGTAAATATCTCTTAAAAGAAAAAAGATATTCCCAAAAGAAAAACGCCATTCTTTTTTACTTTGAAAAGCCTTTCAAATAAGCAGCAATTATGTTTTACTTCATAGGCACTTTAAGAACGCCAGTTTTGTTCGTTGAAGCAATATTTTTTCAGTAGTATCAAAACCTTGGCAGTTTTACAATATATTGAAGTGTATTTGAAACAGTTACTGTAAGTCCAAGTCATTCAATACTCTAAATTCTTTCAATTTTCTATACTTCAACGCATATTGCAACTGTTTAAAAGTTGTTTTATTGTTATTTTTCTCTTTTAAAGTATTTCGTGCCAATTCAACGTGTTTGTTGTTTGTGTTCACTTCAGTGAAACATAATGCATGATCGATCAAGTGCAAGGCTCAAGACTGAATCATTTACATGTACGGCTCACATGAATCTTTAAAAGTACTCAGTGAGGGGCGTGAATAGGTTTTCGGATCGACGGATTTGGCCTTAAAAAGCGCACGAATTGTGGATTTGTGCGAGTCAGTAAATCGAGCGGATTCACAGAGTGGATCGTGGACCAGGTGTAATTTTTGACGCGGATTCCGGACTGTCCCTGTCTTATGTTCGGACCTTGGGTACTAAACGAAATTTGGATCACAGATCATTCTTCTTTCTTTCTTTCTTGATCAGTATGATAATGAGTTCATTCAAATTATTTCTTTTTTCTAACGAAGCTCATTTAAACTTATTGAAATTGTACCGTTTTATAGTCATCAAGCATGTTGCCTTCTTTACTATTTGGGCGAAATTAACAGTGGCATTCACATGTTCCAGTTTGTGTTTGAACATTTACACATCTGTTTTCGGATGTGGTTGTGGTTTCGGATTTGAACAAAAATTTTGGCGCGTCGACGGATTTGGCATACCCCTATTCACGACCCTCCTTAATAATAGGCTTCAAAACTTACACCTGTTGTCAGGCGTTGACTTAAGTTTCAAATTAAAGCAACCCCAGGTCTTAGTTTTTGAGATTGAGAGGGGTCTTAGGTCTTAAATCTTCGGTCTCAGTTTTTGGCTCTAGGGAGGAGAATGATGTAATAGTAGAATGTCAGCGGTAAATATGTAACGTTTCACGCGCTGAACGTTCGCATAAAGATTAAAAAAATAACAACTCCCCACATCGTCTGGCTTGGGCAACTTGTGCTCAAACAGAACTATAGTGCACCAAAGCTATTAGATGTACATGTATACCATGTGACCAAACCTTGTGGAATATGAAAAATGTAATGCTTCAATAGCCTCACCTTGATCACAAGGAATGCCCTTTTTCACCTCCTTGTAAACGTCATTTATCTGCTGCGAGTTTGTAACATCCATCTGGAATGTTTTTAGCTTGTCGCTTGTCACGGATTTCAAACTCTGTTCTCCTTCTTTCGTTAAGCAAGTCGCCATCACGTAAACTCCCATCTCGTCCAGCTTAATTGCGGTTTCTCGACCGAAACCGGAGTCACAGCCCGTAATAAGAACATACTTGCCTTTCACATCAACTTTCGCTCGAGGGATCAGTTTCCTCACGAGAAAGATTGCTAGCAAACTGATTAGAACCGGAATAAACCAAGACATGTCTTTGCTAGTCAGTATGACGGCTTACCACAGGCCTCCCAGAATTTGAATACGATTATTACGTAACATTAGTGTGTTGACGATTGTGTTACGATTTTACCCGTTTATATTTTAAGCAATAGACCGCAAGTTTCTATGGTTATTAGGCTGATAAACCACGCGGGATGTTGGTGTAACACGAGAAAAATTCGTAAATCACTAGCCGCAGGCGAGTGATTTACGAATTCTTCATAGAGACTTACAGTCAGCACTTAATAGCCAAAGGCTAGTAAACTTGTGGCCATCAACAGAAAAATCCGCGTGGAATCGACAAGAGCAATGACCCGTGAACGCAGCTCACCTGCTAAATCAAAGAATTGCGAAATCCTTTTGCTTCCGGCCGCTGACAGATGTTTTGACACGAAAGTCAAATGCCCCACCCCGCGGGCCTCATTTTGGATCAAATTCCCCACTGTACGGAGCTTAACGCGAGTCAAATGCCCGGGGATTGCCTGGGGGGAGGTATGCGGTTTTGGAATTGACTGGTACATTATAAATCTTTGTACATTTCATTGCCGTCCTCTGCAAAACAACAAACGCGTGAAATGACCAACTTCTGCGTCGTTTATGGAACGTGGACGACGACGGCTAATTAACCGCGCAGCCGTAGGCTGGACGGTTTTTTGCTCTGCCTTCGGTTTGTTAAACCGCGCAGCCGTATGCTGGGCGGTTTTTTGCTCTGCCTTCGGTTTATTAAACCGCGCAGCCGTAGGCTGGGCGGCTTCTTGCTCTGCCTTCGGTTTATTAAACCGCGCAGCCGTAGGCTGGGCGGGTTCTTTCTCTGCTCGCTGTTTATTTTTTAAACCGCGTAGCCGTAGGCTGGGCGGTTTCTTGCTCTGCTCGCTGTTTATTAACTCATTCATTGCGAAGCAATGGATGAGTTTTTGCGGAGAGGGGCAAAACGGCGTCAGCAGAAATCTGCGTAGACGGAAGTGACGTAACAAATTGGTTAGATTTGAGCAGCCGCTGACCAAGTAGCTACCTTGCCACGAATAGCAAACATCACCTTCTAGATGATTGCAAAACACCGCGAGAGAGTTTTTATTCTTAAATGTAGGCATTCATTAAAGAAAATTAGTCCAAAACATATCTATATATTTTTTTTAATATTTCTCTTGTCTCCGAAAATGAGCCCGCGTACCTACCCTTCCTTCCATCTGGTGTTACGTGCCCGAGAAGGCAGCCATATTTTAACGAATGTTGTCCACGCCGACACCGCCAGATGGGATGTATACTTAGTTGATTCATGGGGTGAATTAGGTTGGAAATGTTGCAAAAATTCTAGAATTTGTGGAGCCCAAACTGTTTCAAGATGTTCGTCGGATTCGTCGGCCTCCATCACGCGCGGGCTCAAGGAGTGCAAACTCCTCAGCTCAAGCCAGCCATTGTGGCTTTTGATTCCAGCTTTTGCGATTTCTGGTGAGTAAGTATTGCTTTCTTTAAATGTTTGAATTTGCTTTGAGCAAAACATACAGCCCACATGTCAAATCGAAACGACCCAGAACTAAACTAAAGTCTGTTTCAGACTAGAAGTCCAGAAATAATCGCCAGGTTTACGATCCCTGGGTGACAATTGCTATAAAGCTCCATTCAGTAATATTTACAACGTTATTAAAGTGCTAGTTCCATTGAAACGCCAAATGACTACTTTTTCGTTATAACAATGGCCCTAAGTCGAATCTATCAGTAACAGATGATATCATGAAATGCATAAAGTGGAATGGTATCTGTACTTCGTTTCTGATTATCGTCGCTCGTGTGTTACACGCGTAGACCCAGATCGATCAGGCAAAACAAGACATCAGGTGTAATTAATCTAACCATGATACCAAAACTGACAATTTTAAAAGCTATGTAACATTTGGTGACCATTGTAATCAGCCAAATGGGGTCGAAATGCAGGTAAATAATCAATTCAGTATCTTAGATTGCTGGAGACAGAATTGATCAGAGTTATCTGCAATGTCTTTTCTTTCACTCAAGACTCTTGTCCTGCTAGGCCCGGGTCAACTAAAAAGGGATGTGCCCTATTTCTGGTATCTTCCAAAATATTTTTATTTAGATCTTCATCTTTTTTTGTCTATTTAATTTCAGGGGCAGCAGTTAGTGTTACATCTACTGGATTATTCCTGGCTACCCATATAGTTATTAAATAATAATTGTCTTGGCAAACTGACTCCATCAGACTTCACCGCTTTCCTTCGAAAACTAAGCTTGCACACTTTCAACTTAATTTAGCCAGCCTATAGCTGATGTACAATTTGTAGTTCACCATCATAGCGTCAACCACCTCACCTTAGATATTGACATAGTCACTATGACTGTCTCTTATTCCTTGAAATATAAAGCATATTGGTACATATAATACCACTACAACCTGGACTAATACACACTGAAATACTGTTTTGAGAAATTTCCACCACCAGAAATCAAGACTGACACTTGAATAAAGTGATTTATTTAGTGGTAATGAACTGTCAGACTACCTAATATCTTTGTTGTGAAACTTCTTCACCACCATTTTGGAATTATTATCAGGTTAAACTTTTGTTAAATATTAAGAGTTTTTTGAGTTAATGGTATGTGACCAATCTGAACAGAACTTACCATCAAGCATTTTTGCTAACCATTTGCACAAATCGTTGACAAGAAAACTTTTCTGTGTAAATGATACACAACCCAAATTTGCACAATGCTGTAAACAAAACATTTTGCTCTTGAATATCACAATATGACAATAAGACCTGTATTTTTTGTAACATGGTACATGTTTAAAACAGTTACATACGCTTTCTTAAGGTTAACTGATAAATGTTGCACTAATCACTTACATTTTCTTTGAATAAAATATCATACATAAACTGTAACAAGAAAACAGTGAGTGAGGCTTTCACTTCATTTAGACGCCACAACATTTGTTAAACAATGAACTCAAATGCTTGACAACAAAACATACAGAATGATGGTATATTGTCCTAATCTATTGTACAGCAAATGATTCATTTACCCAATCAATCAGTTGTAAGCCTGCTGATAGCTAAGATACATGTCAGGAAGAAGCTTGATGCTTATTGATGCACCATCAACATTGTCAAACAATATAATACACAATAAACACTTAAGTCATTTCATGGCTAAGAGCATGAATTAGTTGGCTCATAAGAACCCTTTGATTTTTTTAAACCGCGCAGCCGTAGGCTGTGCGGTTTCTTGCTTTGCTCGCTGTTTATTTTTTTTAAAACCGCGCAGCCGTAGGCTGTGCAGTTTCTTGCTGTGCCGTTGTACTCAAGGCAAACAGATCCTTGGGTGTCGTCTACAGAACACTTGGACCATCAAATGTTGAAGCGTTTTCTACCCTGTATAAGACCCTAGTGCGTCCTATTCTTGAATATGCCGTTCCAGTCTGGTGTCCATATCTAGTCAAAGACATTTTAGCACTTGAAAAAGTCCAGAGAAGAGCATCACGCCTTGCATTAGGACAAAGACGAGGAACCATGGAGTATGAAGACCGCCTCAAAATTTTAAATTGGCCCACCTTAGAGAAACGCAGACACTTATATCCCTTGTAGAGTGTTACAAAACCGTATTTAGCCTAAATGGTCTGAATCTTAGCGACTTTTTCGAACTAGCTTTAGATACCCGGACACGTGCTAACCACCCTTAAAAATTATCTGTGAAAAGCGCAAAAGTAAATCCATACAAATATTCGTTTTTTTGTTCGCATAGTTAGGGATTGGAACAACCTACCACAGCACGTTGTTGAAGCTGAATCTTTAAAAATTTTTAAGACTAAATTAAAGTCTTTTCTCAACTTCTAAGTATGTAAATAGTTATATCCTTAGGCATTGAATGTATTATGTACTTTTTTTTTTAGTTTTTAATTTCAGGAAACGTTATAGGATTAACCTCGTGTTTCCTTTCATGATGTATCTTTATAGTTATTTTTGTTTTTCATCATGAATAAATTATGTTATATGCTTTCCACATAGCTTATATGTACTTCTCGACAGACCAACGAAACATAAGTAAAACCCTGTAACGGAAAAATTCTCTTTGGAAACGCAGTGAATATAAACTAAATCGGTACTCTTGAAAGCAGAAGCCATGGAATTCAGACAAGTGTGAAAGCACGCCATGGTTTCAACGCGAGAGCGTGTACTCAATGATCAGGTCACGTAACACAGTGATAATATAAGCGTAAACGAGGTGCATCTTGGGATACTATTCGATCATCGTCTGACTCTTACCCTAATAACCCTGATCAGTATTCTATAATCAGATTTTACTTTGTGTACGCATCACAAGGTATCCAAGGGCGGTTTGAGATATGGAAACAAGTCCTAACCATCTTTTAAATTGTTTCCGGGTAATGTTTTCTCGCAAAACGTTGTTGCTAAATATTACGTAATGTTTTTGTGACCGCAAAAGAGTTAAATACCTCCGCGGATGATATCATTTCTCAGTTCTTTTCGTCATATCCCCCGTCAGGAAGGTTTTGTCAAGTTAGCGAATTAACTGTTTAGGCAAACAATGGCCGCCGACGGGAAAACTGAAAATGTTTATCTGGTCAAACTTGGGCCAAAATGCTTCGAAGATGGGCATCAGAACATTTGCAAGGATAAAGCATCTAATTTGGGACCAGCTGCTGGCTACTAAGGGTGAAATTATCCAGAGTTAAGCTGTATTTTCGTTTTGCGTGCGAAACAGAAGATTTCGTAATCTGGGATATTTGTTTCTGTTCACTTTATAAGGGAATATTCAATGCGCCAAAAAGCTATTACGTCTGGCGTCAGCCATGGAATGCACTGACGGTGATAAATAAGATCGTGTTTACTTCGCCAGAAGCAATATGAAAAATTTATATTCGTTTGAAAGGTCAAGGTATTTTTCCTTAGACGGAAACAAAATTATACGATTACAAGTCACGCTAGACCCATGCTATGCAAAGAATGTAATCGGATACGCCTTTCAGCATATATATATGTGAAAGGCAGCGAGAGTCACGTTTCGCGTAATGAAATTCGGTCATTATGTAACGGTAGATAACGGCGGTAACTGTCACGTTTCACGAGCTAAACGTTCGCATAAAGATTAAAAAATAATAAAAGACCGCGGTTCTTGGTTTTGAAATAAACGCCGCTGTTGCATATTTAGCTTGAAGCACATTTTTAGAGCCATTGATGCCGGGCATTGATGTACCGAACAGATCGAAACAATCGCGAATTTCGCTACTAAAATATAAATTTATTTTTTCCTAGGTGTCGTCCTTGCCATGTCACATGCGTGGATCTGGGTGCGAGTTCAGGCTGCCATAGCAGAAGCTGGCAGAGATCAAGGCCGTCGTTTCTTTTTTCTTTTTTTCATTTATTTACTTACTATTTTGCGCGTGTCGGTCGTTTCGCTTGTTTCGTTGGTTTCGTTTCGGTCGTTTCACTCGTTTCGGTGGTTTCGTTTCGCTTCGGCTGTTTCGTTTCGTTGTTTCGAGTTTTATTAGCACATGCCAAGGGGGGCGACCTACTGGCCCAACGGTCCGCACTCAAAGCTCCGTAAATTCTACAAAAATGTTCTAATCTCGCCAAAATTGCCCCATGGAAGCCGTCGATAACTCGTCTTCCTGTTCGCTTTTTCCCAAGTTTCCAAGGTTTATCTTAACCACCCGAGAATCACTGGCTTTTCAGCTATAGCTTTCCATTTTTGATGTCCATTTTTGCCCTATCTCGATGCGGAAACGATTATCTACAAGTATGCAAGCCAAATGTAGCAATATTCAATATTGCTTATCTTTATTCAATTCAATCCTAATGTTCATAGTCATTCAATTTAATCCTCTTTCATTCAATTCAATTCCTATAGTCATTCTTTTCAATCGTTATTCATTTAATTCAATTTTCAGATCCATTCAATTTAATTTTTGTATTCTTTTAATTCAATTTCAATATTGGTTCAATTTAATTTCTGTATTCATTCAATCCAATTTTTATATTCATTCAATTCAATTGCTATATTCATTCAATTCAATTTGCAATTCATTCGATCCAATTTTCATATTCATTAATTTCAATCTGTCTTTATCATTCAAACTCTTGGTCTTCGGCCATCGTAGCTTGATTAAGAATATAAAACAAACAGCAGTGATAAACATATTAAAAACAAGCATTTTATAACTTTGACGTTTCGTATGCTAGTCAACATACATTTTGAAAAGTATAACCGTTACAAATTTTTGGAAAGCTACTTATACTGTAACAATGGGGGTCTGGAACCCAGACAGAAAACATCTGCAATAGAAATTTAAGACGTTTCCAACGGAAGCTGTCTGTAAAGGGACAATGAAAAGGCTTTCTAATAGAGTAAAAGCTTTTCACTGCTGACATTGCCATTCAATACTGGCCGTAACTCTTGAATAAACAAGGTCTCCTTAACTTTACAGTGGTAGTCAACCTTGCGGACGCCAAAATGTGAAAATGGTCCCATTGATGTTGTGACCAGTTGTTTTAACGTGATCATCCTCGGAGACCCAGGGGCGGCTAGTTGGGGCGAGAGCAAATAAATCGTGCTAAGAAATGAAGCATCGCATCATTTCTTTACCCGATTTATTTGCTCTCGCGCCAACTAACCGCCCCTGGGTCTCCGAGGATGTAACGTGATCAGCAATTGCAGAGGAGTGATCCCCATCGTTACAGTATAAATAGCTTTCCAAACATTTGTAACCGTTATACTTTTGAAAATGTATGTTGACTAGCATACGAAACGTCGAGGTTATAAAATGCATGTTTTTAATATGTTTATCACCGCTATTTGTTTTATATTTTTATCATTCAATCTTCGCACTCGTTTATTCAATTTGGGGGTCAAAGGGGAAAATTTGAGCGGGAAGCAGGGACTAAAAGTAAAGATGGCGGAGGAAATGCACGAGGATAAAGATTCCGAGGTGAAGAGTTTCTTTGAGCATGTCATAAGCAGGACTGAGGAAATTCTGGGTCAAAATTCATTTAGCTAGTAGTGAACGCCATATATCTGAGGTTTTAACGCATATAGATCTCTTAGAGGAACGGTAAGATTACCAAGTCAGTTGGCGACCATAGTTTTGTACCAGTCAAATCGAAGCATAAACATCCCTACCCTCGGACAACCCCCCGAGCATTTGAATCAAGTTTGGAAAATTTTTGTTCAAATCCCCCCCTTTCCGAGCCGAAAAGGTATTCAAATGGCCCACCCCCGGGAAAATCACCAGATTACTGTTTATGCAATCTTTTCCTTTGAGTTCATCAAAGTTTGTCTCCGCCGTCTCCGCCACGATTTATCGACCCACATGGAATCAGCACAACTCGTAACACAAAATCAAGGCTAGCGATCAAATTCCCAACCCTCTATGAGTAGTAATCAAATGCCTTCCCTCCCGGGCAAGAAGAGGCGTCAAATGCCCGGGGTATGTTAGGGGAGGGGGGGGGGGGGGTTGTTCAAGAGTAGTAAGACAGGTACCAGTTTATTGTGCCCGCCCCAGAAATCCAAGATGGCTGCCAACAAAAGTTCGAGAAAATGTGACATCACACCCCCTTAAACCCTCGATTTACCTGTAAATGGGGTAAAATGGGTCGCCCCTCTCACCCTTCCGGCTAACCCTAACCCTAATCGCTAACCCCTAACCCCTAACCCCTAACTAACCCCAGTGGACTAATGCAAATCCTGCATTTTGATTGGCTACGCCACTAGGGGTCTAATAGTAATAGTCGAGTAGCGAAATTCGCCGGTCTTTCTTTCTTTTTTTCCCCCAAAATAAATATTTCATCAACTTGCATTTGCTAACTTTGTTATTGCCTTTTCTGTCCGACTAGTTGGGTGATACTAAAACAATTAGACCCCACGCCCTCAAGAGCCACTAGTCAATAGCCCATTCGGCTTCACCTCATGGGCTATTGACTCGTAGCCCTTTCAGGCTACGGGTCCAATTGCTAAATAGCCCTAGCTAATTAAGCCTAAGCATAACCCTTAACCCTAATACCCCTAACTAACCCTGACCCTAAGCCCTCATAGCCCTAACTACGCCTAACCCTAAGCCTAAGCCCTAACTTTGCCTAAGCCTAACCCTAAGCCCTAGAGAGGACCCCTGGGCCGGCCACGCGCTTACCTGACCTGGGGCGCGCGCCGAAAACCCTAAAAAGTGGGGGGTGTATATCTGGCGTGCGCACGGGCCTAAATCCTTAAAAAGCGGAGAGGAGAGGGAGGGGTCCTTACCTGACCTTTGGTGCGCACGCGTCCAAGATGGCCGCCAACAAAGGTCCTTGACCCTGGGCGCGTGCGCCTATGCCTAAGAAAAACGGGGGTGCTCGCGCGAGCTCGCAGGGTGATCGAGCGCTGTCCAGTGAGGGTTGGTCGGGAAAGGGACCTTGGCGCAGGCGCACAGGTTGAAAGGAGGGTTTGTTTCGGAACAAAGCTAATTCGAGACGATGTCGCTTATGCCTTTTTATCATTGTTTTCATCGGAATGACTTTTATAGCTTGTGCTCGTCTCGATGACTTGTTTCTAGCCTTCTCTCTGATCACGTCATCGCTGGCTCGTATCAAAGTGGCTCCGCTCTGCTCCGCTCACCACTGTGAGTCAGAGATGTATGTTTGCAGCCTTTCCAACCAGGCTTTTTCTTTTTTATTATTATTAGACTTAAACGTTTTTTTATTAGACTTAAAAACTTTTTTATTTAATAGGGCATTTAATTAGGTACTATAGATATTATATATAATTTGCATTATTGATTAATTATTTTATTTATGGAATTTTAGAATTGTAATTTTGAATTTTTATTTTATTTTTAATTTAATATTTATTGTAAGGCGCAGTTGAATATTTTTATAGAAACTGCGCGGTATAAATTTAAATTTATTATTATTATTATTTATTATTATTATTATTATTAATAGCGACTCACATAGCTTACATAACGTCTGTATCAAATCAAGGTCACCCCTAGCCTCGCTGTCATTCAAAGGCCAGGTCACTGAGCAGACAACTGTAAAATGGTCTATTGGAAAATGTGTACAGCTATTTCGAGAAAGGTCTTACAAACGGAGACAAGCGGTTCTTACTTCGTGTAGAAGACACAGCTGACGTACAATAGAAGACAAAAGGACAAAAGAACGATGAACACAATGGAGACAATAGGTTTGTTTAGAGGCTTTCTTTTGTCTAGTGTATTGTGTCTTCTACCCGAAGTAAGAGCCAGAAAAGCTTACGCGACAATGTGGAAAGTTATCATGGGTAATGGTGGTTTTTACGGTTGCTTGATTGAACCTCAAGGTGTTTCAGCGTGGTGGACGAAAACAGCACAAACACGTGCATTGCTTCTTTCTCTGGCATTCCTCGTTTCCGAGTCACCTTGAACCTCAATCAAGTAAAACCAAACTTTTAACCATAATGCCAATCGACATTGTCGCGTTTTGTGGGAAAACGTTTGTTAAAACAACTGTTTATCTTATTAGCGCGGTGGCCTCATGGTTAGCGCACTCGTCCCCGGATCGAGGGGTCCGGGTTCGAGGGCTGGCTAGGGATATTGCGTTGTGTTCTTGGGCAAGACACTCTCACAATGCCTCTCTCCACTCTGTATAAATGAATCAGCGAATTTCTTGCTGGGGGTAACCCTACGATGGACTAGCAGGGGGGAGTAGAAATACTCCCGGTCTTTATGCTACTGAAACCGGGATAAGCTCCGGCCTGATGAGCGTCTGGGCTCGCATTCAGACTTTACCATTATCTCTTTGGTGTTTGTCTATCTCACTAAAATACTATTTCCAGGGTTCCTTCAATTTTAAGGTAATTTTGTATGCGGCCAAACCGAGACTGAGCTTGGGGTAGTTTTTGACATTGTATGGCACTAAATAGCGCTTGGAAATCGCGAAATTCGTGAGTTAAGTTTAAATTTTAATGTCGTCACTAACCTGTTCTTGGCAGGCGTTACCTGTGACCTGAAACCTCATGGGCGTAGCCAGGAGTTTTCAAAGGGGGGGGGGGGTGGGTCACACTGAGTCAGAGGGTACACACCAGATTATCACCTGAATATCGTAGGTTGTTTGCTTACAAAAAGGCTTACAACGGGGGGATCACGGGCTCCCCAGTACCCCCCCGCCTACGCCCTTGAACCTAAATTGGCTAAAGAAAAGCAATCCTCCGACGTTCGCAGCCAATTTGTCGTCAAATGCTAAAACGGCCTGTTATCACTCTAAGCTACTCCAAAGGGATCGTGCCGCTTTTGAATTAAGGATGCACCATATTGCTGAGGCTAAACGATAGAGTCGGTTCGATGAGAGGGGTAGGGTGAGATCGTGGGCTCGATAGAAGATAGGACAGGGCGAGGGTGAGATGATTTCTGATCTCACAACTACAACCAATTCTGTCAAATCAGTATGAAACTTTCAATCGTAAATATATTAACTTAAATTGAAATTAAATACATTTAGTTTCTCAAACGTAAAGATACTTCAAATTAACATCCTTGACATTCTCACAGTTATTGAACCTTGGACGTTTTTTTTTTTGGCCTGCTCTACATTGCCGCCAAGAAGGACAATTACTGTCAAGAATCAAGTTTCTGACTGGCTTCAACTAACAAGTCTGTAACAATGTCCTCGACATCCTCATTAGTTGTGCTTCCTATTTTCTCCTGCAACTGACTACGATTTGAGGATGGCCTCGACAGCTTCTTTGATGGAGCTTTTCTTGAGGGAGTATTGAATGGTGTTACAACTGCTTCTATGCTTTGACCAGTAGCTTTATCAAAGAAGTTGTCCATCTCCTTTAGAGGTATTGCATTGTGCAATGTGCGCAGGGGGTTCAGTGACTCCACTTTGGTCATTTCTTCATAAAACTCTGCAACTGTAGAACAAATGAAGCCAACTATTACCATACACCTGGATAAATCTGCAATAAAATGAAATCTCGAAGCTGTTGTTCGGAGTAGAAGACAGAAATTCGCAATCAACTGGTTCTTATTGCCTGGACTGGAGGGGAAGTAGAAAATACTCAAGATTCCCAAAAGTGGAAAGTACTTCATCACCTTTCCAAACACCGAAAAAGGACTTAAAGTGGGCTTAATTGGACAAGCTTCAAGGTGAATGAAAATTTGACAAGGAAAAGATACTAAAAGTAATGAGAAAAGTGACACAGTCTGTGCAAATCAACACCACGGCTACGGTTAGATTCCTTAGACTAAACTTGATGGATTGTTAAAGGGCTTGAGAGAAAAACGCACAAAATAAGTGATACGCTTCTGACTGAGACCATCCGACTTACTTGGTGGTTTACGACTGTTTCTGGTGATCTTTGTAACGGAATATGGTCTTACAACCAAAGCACTTTGAATGGCGTAGGAAAGATTTCTCACTGCACGGATAGTGGACGTTGCAGATCCTACAAAAACCAAGACATACGTTACTCAACTGTCAATCAAATATAACCCGGGGTTCACGAGCACGAACAAAACGTTACGTCGAGAGTTATGCTGCTTTGCGCACCATTAAGCGACTAGGACCACGGTTACTCCCATCTCAAGAATTTATTCAGGTTTTTCTAACAATTCGGGGATACCCATTTATTCATCTGGGTGGAGAGAGGCACCGTGAGAGTAACGTGTCTTGCCCAAGAACACAACACTCTGACCACGGCCTGAACCGGCTCGCGAGCTGGATCCTCTCCAAGTGACGATCAACGCCCCAACCATAACCAAGATTAGGACTCCTTTCATGACCAGACTTTCCGCACCAGGCGTTGTCCTCTTCCAAGGACGTTCGCGCTAACTGTTTCTGCACATCCTTACTGCGCACGCATCAAATTCATGCGCCACGTTAAGCATCGAGCGCACGCTAAGCAACAATATAAGCAAATGACAGGACAGATGGCCATTACTATAGCTTTGCCTGAATTTAACGATCTTGGACGTTCGGTGACCCCTATTTTTGTTTTGGTCGATCATTTTCTCTACCGATTTTCTACGTTTAGCGAAAAAATTAAGAAAATCTATCGATTAGAAGTTTGATTTTTTTCACAAAATGCACCATCTAATTCCATTATTTTTAGCTCTTCGTTTATCTGTGCGGCGGTTTCAAATGCCCCATGAAGGGTTAAGTTTTGAGAAAACGTTGGCAACATTTGGAATTATTTACGCAACAGACCCACTTCTTCAAAATATGGCTGAGATCGTTTGCCTCCGTTGACTTGCCTTTGATATTTTTAACTATAAACCTCTGTAGGCCATGCTAAAATTACGTGCGCCAATTTTTCAAAATCAGCATAGTTTTCCACACGCTTTATCTCTGAAACGAAGTCGGTGACCCCAATTTTTTAGCCGCTTCTGACACAAGTAACTCATTATCTGACTGCAGTAAAATTTATTAAAACATCTATCGACTGAAAAATTTTCGCGTTAATGTCCTCAAGAGGCTCTGAAATCTTTGCCCGGTAAATTCCGATCTCTTACCAACACTCGTTTTACCTCCTTGCACTAATTTTAGGTTCCTTACCAAGACTCATTTTTCTTGTTGGAGAACCTTTCTTTAAGGAAGGAGTCGACTGAACGACCCTCAGTGGCTGACCATGTAAATCGTTCTTTCCTTGTTCACGTACAAGATCAAAGCAGACTTTCCGCTGGCGAACAGAAGTGGTGTCTGACTTCGCTGATGACGGCTTTGGTCTCCCTGTTGATCAAGCACTTCAGTGTTAAGCACTGCATGATAACATTCATGTTCGAGGTAATCAGAGCATAGTAATTTACAGTGATGAATGAAGTGTTGTGAGGTTAACCTACAATCAGGTGCTCTTCTGGATCGTGAAGCCACATCAAGAAAGTCGATGAGGCATAGAAGGAATGGGAAGGGGCCCTCTCTTGCCACTAAAAATATTCTGGCCATCCTTGTTATCAGAGGAGGCTGACTTGGAAATCGAAAAGAATGCCGATTGCTGTGGTCTTTGACGCGTGATGAAGTAACAATCGTTTGGTGTGGAACACATGTGGT
This sequence comes from Catalaphyllia jardinei, assembly GCA_022496165.2. NCBI lineage: Eukaryota > Metazoa > Cnidaria > Anthozoa > Scleractinia > Caryophylliidae > Catalaphyllia > Catalaphyllia jardinei. Next base: position 8,464,651 of record CM042747.1, on the reverse strand, counting down.
AATACACAGGTTGTGAAATCTAGACTAACTACACTGTAGCTGCCTGCCAGCTTTGCTGTGGTTTGTAACTGGGGGAAAACAAACACAAGTTTACATCAAGGACATAAAAACACCACAGTAATCCCTAACCCTAAACGTTTTTAAAGCTTCTCCCCATTGCCTATATCATGTATACGCTTTACAAGTCTGGCTGAATTTGTTATAAAAAGGCAACGACACGTGAACTTGTTATGCAAGGAGTATTAACAAAATTAACATGCCCCAAATTGTCATTGTTGGTGCAAACTGAATAAAGAATTACTTCTTAGCATTTAGAGATCCACCGCAAAACCCAAACCATAAAGCGATTAAGTAAAAAAGACGCATCTCGGTGATAAATTAGCCTTCTAGTTTAACGTGCTTGCAAGAAAAAATGTGCACACTGAATACAGGTTATAATTTTGTTTTTATTCTATCTTCATCTACCATGTACTCTGTACAACTACAGGCTGTCTATCTGACAAGATATGTGAGTTACAAAGAGTGGCACTCATTAATACCATGCAGAACACCATGTAACTTAATTATGGCACGGAAACGTACGTCCTAATGTCACGCAAATCGCGTCACAGATTAATTTGTCACGCAATATTGGCTAAAGTGACACTATAGTCATACAACACACACAAACGAAAAAAAACATGAAATAAAGTGTTACTTCTGGTGGTGCAATAATGTTAAAATAATGACAAATTAATAGTAATAAAATTGATTAACAATACATACTAAAACAAATTAATTGTGACAATGTTCTTTTCAATGAAGTGCAAAAACTGAAAATAATACCAAATAACAATAACGTCAAAATATTACAAATCTTATTTTCCGTAGCGTCCACCAGGAGAAAAACCTCAACCTGTGAGAAATTTACGTACAAGCAACGGTGACTGCAAACTGCAGGGATCACACGTTATCAGTAAGATATTTCTTGAACGGCGAGCAATGATCAAACTGACCTCTTTTCCTTTTAGAAACCGTAATCTTAGAAATTGAAACTAAACATTCTGTTCGCTAACTACAAAAAAAGAAGGCAGACCATCTCATACACAAACGTGAAGAAACGTATGGGTGTACATAAAAATATCTGATTGTCTTCCTGTTCCTAATACCCTCTTTATCACCTTCTTCCATCAATGACAGTTCGTCTTCTTCCACGCTGCTTTTTCGTTGATGTTCATCATCAGTAGAATCTTCATATTCATACTCTCCATCTTCTTCGTTAACGGCGAGCAGATCAGCCCCGACTCCTGTTGTTATTAACAGTTTTCAAGGCCACAAGAAATGTTAAGCAGCACAAAACAGGACATAGACAGCTTAATATAGTATTAAGATTGCAGTTTTAGCAACGTGTAGATTGAACGTTGTTACTATTAAGTAATATGAGGAAGTTAGCGACCAGAAAGCTGGTCATAGGCATGTTTTCATACATTTAAGACTGGCAAAGTCGGAACAGATAGCGAATTGATATTAATGGAAAACTTATTTGTCGAGGACTGTGAACTGTCGATTTTAATTGCAAACGATGCGAAAACAAGCGATTAATTACATGTTCACATATACTGAGCAACAACAACATCCAGGAACAGAGCCGTGGACAGGACGTCACACAAATGTTCCAAGTCTGCGTGAGTTAGACACAGCTGCTATTTTCGATAATTGACGAACCCCTACCCGTCTTCGAGGGGTCGGCTTTACCGTGCAAAATCTGAAAGTTCGTTCTAATTCTCTTAATAGAGTTACAATGAGAACTGACACAAACAAATGCCTTCGAAGTAAGAGCACATTATTCAGAAAATCGCCAATAGAAAAATTACCTCTTTGTTCTTGATTAAAAATGCTGTTGCACAAACGATACGATTGCTGCTTTAGTAGAGCGATAACAAAGGAGCGCGATAATTGTAACGGCAAGCAATGTACTTCCACTATCCCAGGAGCTGTAATCCCAGTAAAAACATCAGTAACGATTACTATCCATTTCCCCCTCCCTAGACAAAGCAAACTATCAAGATTCAAACAGGTCGATTAACAGCCGCTGTTCGAGAAATGAGCCCGCGCTTCGCCCCCTCGGGGAGGGGGGAGGGTTTACCAGGCACGAGAGAGCGGCGGAAAACGAGCCTAGCGATTTTGGTGAACGAAAATTATCAGCTATTTTCAAAGTACACACGGAAACGGTGTAACAAAAATTTAAGTGTACGTAAACCTTTAGGCTACGCTAATAATGAAGATACGAACATTGAAGCTTACAAAGGACAAACCAACTAGCGAGGTTGCTCTTAGAGCAGTTCTCCTTCGCTCTTAGATCCCTGAGCGTCAAAAGAACAAAAGAGCGCGAGATGTACAGTGCAGGAGGCTCCCGGGAAATCTGCCGTTTTTCCACCCACCCTATTTTCGCACACACGCTCGGGGCTATTCGTAACTGTGCTGAACTTGCGCTCTATCACAGAGAAAGTGTTTCTTTTGAAATCTTCAAACTGGACTAGACTTTTCCTCTTGCTTGCCCAACACATTCCTGAATGATTGCACTAAACGAAACAGTTGCTTATGGAGGTTACCTTGCACCTACGGATGGCCAATGCATGCTACATTAAAAACATACCTTGTGAAAACTTGCAAATGTTCAAGTCATCCGGTGATTCACTGCTTGATGGTGTGTAAACAGTTGGAGAACCTCCAGAAATAGAATGTGCCTTGGGTCGGAGACCTCGAGGCTTTGAAGGAACCTCTTCAGTGATGGATGTCACGGAGCTTTTCTCCTCACCTCCCCCTTTTCCCTGTGCAATAGCCCTTGTCAAGGCACCCACAATTGTCACTTCGCTGTCAGATTTGCACCTCCTGTCGACTCCACCACGAACACTGGTTATATCACTTTCACTCAAGCTGTTCCGCTGTCTGGTCAAGAGCTTTTCTTCTCCAGATGATCCCTCGATAGATGTACCTGAGGAAACAGCACTATCTCCACTACTTGCACCGATGGGAGAGTCTGAGTAGTCATCAATTCCAATTGAACATCGTGGTCGTTCATTGCCAGCATAGACAGTTTCATCAAAAGGTTTGTCATCGAAAGCCTCGAAATCTTCGCTTTCAGACGGTTCCTCTTCAGTGGAATTAGTCTCTGGGCTCTGCGAGCTTCCAACATGACTCTCAGTAGCATTTCGTTCTCTTTCTGCACTCCGAGAATGCCCAAGATTTGAGCTGGTGGCTACAACATGAGACGAGGTTTCCAAACCAACAACTGATGCAGCCGCAGAGAGAGAATTACTCGGGACATCCTGGCTGTCCCGGCCAACACCCACAACTTTATTTTCATTGACTTGGTTTATCTTACCAGCGGTTCCTACATTGATGCCATGTGCAGGCTTAGTAGCACCAGCATATCTTACGTCCTCTTCACTGCGTTTCCTTGTGGGAGAGTTCCTTGCCAAGAACTCGGGATCATCCATGGTCTTTGCTCCAGGGCTAAAATGCATTTCCACATGGAAACGATTCTCGGACAGAGGGTCAGCTTTAGGATCTTCATACAACAGAAGCACCAGCTGAGTCATGTAGTTCAACTCTGGCACCTCAGCTAAGAATTCTACTGCTCTCTGCCACTGATCATTTGGAATGTCCTATGGATGAGATGTTTGGTTACACTTCGTGAAATAATATTCGGTGAGGCAAAATCGACAATCATTATCAACTGCCAAATATCATTAGAGCCCTAAAAGGGAATAGGCAAATGTATTATCTTTATCTTTTGCTAAATTCAGTACTATATTACTTTAATGTTATGTTTTATTGATTAGTAGCGCCATTTTAGAGAAGTTTTTAATAGAGGTTCGTAGAACCAACGCCAAATCTGTAGCCAATCCCAAAGCACACAATCAATCCACTTAACCAATCAAAATTCAAAGTCATTACATGAAGCTGATGCAAAAAGCGCGGGAAAACGCGTGCAAGCGAGTCAGGACCGGTTTTTTTTCAGTTCTAAATGGATGACAAAATGCGGCCACTTTAAAGCCAATCCTGTAACGTAACAAGACAAAACCAATAGACCCTTCTCCAAAATGGCGGCCGAAAATTCAAATAAGTTAAAATTAGCTAAAATTGAAAACGCATACCAGCTCTAGAAAGAACACCTTTATTTTAGTAACCCTGCAAAGTTTCAGCATTTCAGGTTTCATATCAGTTGAGAAAATGTAGGTTGAAAATCGAGAAATTTACAGACGTTTGTATGACTGGGGGTATGCATTATACCCCCAGTCATACATTTTCTTAGCTGATATTAAAACTGAAATGCTGAAACTTTGCAGGGTTACTAAACTGAAGGTGTTCTTTCTAGTGCTGGTATACGTTTTTAGTTTTGACTTATTTGAATTTTCGGCCGCCATTTTGGAGAAGGGTTTATTACTTTTCGACACTCAAGTGACAACCGCTCGTTTACCTGCATCTACATTACTTCAGTCAGTAATCAGTAAAGTCCTTTCGCAAATTACCAAACAGGAAAATAAAATATGAAAATTCTATATAGACAAGATGGACAGTCAATCCAAATGACTTCAAATTAGCGATTTTGAATGTTCCAGTCTTTCAGCATTCCTGGAACAAAGCAAGATCTCACTAGTTACATTATTAAGTACTAATTAAAATCACAAATTACCTCAAAGAGCTTTCCATGTCTAAAAGCATTCAGCACGGTGTGTACATGACTCTCGCTAGTGAAGTACAATCGTGTCCGAACATGACGATGAGGCGTTTCTACACTCTGCGAGTAGCTATAGATAAAAACACAGGACAATACAATCAGTTCAAAATGTTCCAGACTACTTAATTATAAACTGCTGGAATCGTGCAGTTTTCAACAGGCCACTTGCGAGATGCCATTTGCTTGTGTGTCAAAACGATTCTTTGCGCCAAACTATTCATATGAAAGAGTGATCTGCCTACAAGTTACTTTTCGTCCAAATCAAAGTCATTTTCATATGAAAGGTTTTGTACGAGGGCTTGTTTTCGTCCCAGCATTATTGGTTAGCTCAGTTGGTAGAGTGAATGCAGTGTGGGAGGTCGAGGGTTCGAGCCCCAGACTGGACTAACACTCAGGGTCTTAAAATAACTGAGGAGAACGTACTGCCTTTGTAATTATATCTGCAAATGGTTAGACGGTCAGGACTATAAACCGTGGGCCCCGTCTTCTGCATCTTCAATGCTTTGGTTAGCAGGGGACGTAAAAGAACCCACACGCTTATCGTGAAGAGTAGGGCATGAAGTTCCCGGTGTTGTGGTCTGGCCTTTGTTGTTACACTGACGGCTAGGGTGGGAAATGCTCGGAGATATTAGCTATGATAAAGCTAATCTATAATCCGAGGGGAAATAAAGTATTCACTCTTTTGGAATGATATTCCTCAATTCATCAGCAACAAACCATCGAGAAAAATGTTCAGAAAAGCACTTCTACACTGGTAACTCGCTCAATACTAATGATACCTTATCTCTTTTATAACTTACTGAGCTATTTTGTCACTTTTCCTTCACTTTTTTCTTGAAAATCGCAAGTTCTTTGTTATACTTAACTTTTAAGTTGCACAATATTAGTTTATCAAAACGTGCCTCTCCTTCCAAAATACAGTGTAACTCAATTGAAGTGTGATAATGCTACTATATTACTTTTTTCATGCTCTATGCTCTTTTCGATAGTTTACAGAAGTATATATTCGAAGAGACAGGTGTAAGGTAGTAAAGTAGCACAGAAGCAGACAACGACTTCTATTTGAGGTTTTACTGTGCAAATTATATTCAATTAATTTACTTGGGATTGAGACGAGTATGGATGTCAGACTTGTCCGCATGTCGCAGATCTCCTCTGATCTTCCTTAACAGTCTCACACAGACTCTTTGAGCAATGGCTGACTTCTCATCTGTTGTAATCCCATATTCCTAAAGGACACCAAGCAAAGCTGTTTAAATTAATTTGGTCTAAAGTACTTTTTTGACATTCACAAATAAACCCCCTGCGTCTTCTCTACCCTTCCTTGAGGTGGTCGAGGAGATTTTTCGGAGCCACACAATATGATTCTTGTCAACGCAGGGGGATAGGAAGAACGAAACACAGCATTAAGATGGACCAGAGGGGATGGAAATATTTATCTTGTATAATCTGATATCTACATGGAAACAATTACCGTTCTGAAATCCTGAAGGAGCCAGAAGGTTAAAATATGCAGGGGTGTGATTCCGGATATTTGCTAACTTACCCTGAATAAGATTCTAGCCCATTGTAGGTTACTCCCCTCACAACATTTTTTAGGCTGCTGGAACTGGTACCCATGTGAAGGCACATGATATACTTGACTCCAGGGCAGAGAGATATCATGAGTGGGAAATGAATTGCCCAGGAATGCTACACAACGATGTCTTTCAGGGCCTGATTCTAGAGTCTACTACAATAACTGGGGAGCTTAAGCAATTACGACGACGAGGCCAAGTAAAAAATGAAGTTATATTTTTCCAAAGAAATTCGCAATTGTCTAGATCTGTTCGGTACACCAGTAGCTCTGAAAACGTGCTCAGGCTAAATACGCAATGGTAGCGTTTAATTCCAAATGGGAAGTACGAAAAATTAGCCGCCTTCGTCCACGGTCGGTTAACGACGCAAAACTTGGTCAATTCACGTTGTTGTTTTGCAGAGGACCGCGAAGAAATGTACAAAGATTTATAACGCACGTGCATAGCTATGATGACGTTCTCGTTGTCGTCGTGGTAGTTTGCTTGGCTCCCTACTATTAGACCACCATGCCATGACTCTTTTTGTTTTATTTCAACAACTCACCTGTGGAATAACAATGTCTGCAAAAGCCTTGGCACATTTGTACAAATCCAGACTGTTTGCGAGACCCAGTTGACTAAACGAAATCATTACAGAGTGAAAATATAATCAACAGCATTGCTAAAAGTTAAATTCACGCAAAACACTGGAGAAACAGGATCCTCAGTTAACAGTCATGTCAGCCATACTTTAATCTCTTCCATGCGAAACATGTAAATATTTAAGGTTAAAGTACCAGTAAATGAAAAGATTTGTCTGTGGGTTTTTAGACTGCCAGCAGTCTCTCTTTTCCTCGAAAAGTGGAGAAGAACGAAAAGTTTGCAAGCGCGAGCCGCTGTAGCTAGTAGAGTGGGCGTCGGAAGACGAGGGAAAAAAGAGACTTCACTGGTTTCATGCAACGATTTGGAAGCTCAGCTCTCTGAAAATGGAGTAATTCTATTTATCGGTCTACGAGGTTAAACCTTTGAAGAGAGCAATAATTGTGCATTGTAGTGAGCATTCTATTAAGCAAATGTCATCTAAAAACGGTTTCAATTCCTGTACCAACCTGTTATGCTGTACATCATACTTGATACAGTCGTAAATATCTGGAATAAGACTTATATCAAACTGCCCACTTTTCAGCTTGAAATCCTGAGAATTACAAAAAAACAATGTTGATACAGTTAACCCAAAAACACAGCACCACAGGCGCAGATCTAGGGGGAGGGTGCAGGGGATGTGCACCCCCCCCCCCCAACCTGAGATGGCATGCGGTTTTCTAATATAACTGGTATGTGTTTTCCTCACCAGTCAGTTATGCCATTCCTTACTGGTGCAGCCACTCCTAAGAAAAATCCTGGATCCGCCTCTGGTGCAGACCAGACTCCACCACAACTCCCATAACACTAACATTCATTTTTCAATACATGTCTGTCAGTATCCAGAGAAATCTCACCTTTTCTAGTTTCGTCCATCTGTGCATCATTAACTCAAGTGTTTCATCATGGTACAGAAATGGATCTGTGTAGCCCAGAAAAGAACATCCATGTAGGTATGTAGGTATAGATCAAGTCCACTACATACAAGCCAAGTCAGTGGCCCATCAGGCAGGAGCTCATCCCAGTTTCTATAACATGATGCAACTAGGAACATTTCTACTCCCCCCTGAGATCAGATGCTAGTCCACTGCAGGGTTACTCCCAGCATTAAATTTGCTGGCACCCATTTATCCAGCAAACCCGGACCACTCGATCTGGACACAAGTGCACTAACCATGAGACCACAATGAATCCACAATAAACCTATGCCCTGTGATGTAAATGCACTTTTGCTATAAACATCTTAAACTAGTTTGATCTTAACGTTTTTTGCAGTTTCAGATTGTGATAATGAATAAAATACCTACAAATTAAAAATCAACCAGTTGGTAAAAAGCAAAAACAAAAACAAATTCACACCATAACACAAAATTAATTTTACTTTAAAAATTTGTAGTGACAGGTAGAAGAGATACAAAACCAAACAAATCTAAACAATTCATTTATCATGCACACAACTAATTTAGTACCTCTCGGATCATACACCTTCTGAGAAATCATGTCCTTCAGCTGTCCTGTAAGATCATGCACCAGGCTATAAAGCTTTTCACACATTTTGTAAGGATTCTTGACAAAATTCATAGCATTGATCACAGAACGGGACTTGGTTGGTGCAAGCTGTAGAAACCAAATGGTCAAAAGTAAAATATAATTTATATAAATTTATTTCAAGATCTCAAATTTGCTGTAATCACTCAATCCAGCAATTACGTACCCATGTTCCTTTGGATACTTAGAGGGAAAAAACTTAGTAGTTTTAATCAGTAAACTTTGAAATTAGTAAGTAAGCAAGTAAGACTTTATTTAACGAGGGTAACATATAACAGTAATAAAACTGATAAACTAATGGCCCTCAAAAATTAAAATTTGAAAAAGAAAACACAAATCTATATACATCATAAAATATTGTTAAAATTAACAATTTACAGGAATAATTTGCTAAGAATTTGATTATCTAAAAGTATTTTAAAAAGGGAACGCTTAAAACTTTTTACACTGGTACTCTGTTTAATATCCACACTTAATTTGTTCCATTCTTTCGTGGCTCGCACAGCAAATGCTTGTCCCCCTTCAGTACTTCTCTTAAATCACAGGCACATTAAGTTTATAATACAGAAATGGGTTGATCTATTATGAGTGTCACAGTTACCAAATGAATACTCTTTGGAAAGTGGCAAAATCAAATGACAGAAGCACTTGAAAGTACCTCTACAGAATGTACCACAAAGAGGACTCTGATAGAGTTCTAAAAGATCCACTCCCAGTAAGTCCATGTACAGAAAATAATACACAAACCTTGACAAAATCCTCCTCTTTGAAATCCTCATTAGAGTGAAGAATTTCATGAAGTCTGTGTTTTACCCTGTGTCATCATAGAAGAATAAAGAAGATAAATAACACTAGAAATAAATTATAGTACAATAATTAAAACTAGCTCAGTAACCTATTGATCAGGAATATTTCAAGTTTTCACATGAAGTTGTGTACATAAGCTCAAAGCATCTACCATTCCCAATCGCCCTGGGCAAGTAAATTTTATATCGTTCTAGGGAAACTGAAAATGGAAGGTTGGTGAAATTAGCCTCTGTCAGTAGTCTTGTTAGTGATAGTTTCTAATCAAAGACAATTGCAAAACTTATGACATCAAGATGAACAAAACAGTGCATTGAAAGCATGGATTAATTTAATGTCCAAGCATAATTTGCTTGCATTTGTTGTGTGCCTATTGGGTGAGTAATATTTTAGTGAGGCAACTGAAAACTGAAATGTGCTGGCCCACTAGGTGACTGGATTTCATTTTTTCTGCCCACATACAGTGCATGAACACATATGAGCCACATTTTGTGACATGTATATAAATACCATCTGGGACTAATTAGTTAATTATGCACAGTGTAGCATTTTACAACAAATATGATAAAGGGTAAATGTAAACACTACTATGCCATATATATGTTGTGTTTTGATTTTATTTTTGGTTTAATTTTTGTTAAACCAGTTTAAATTTTTCAAACTGGTTCATATTTTTCAAACTGGGTTGAAATTTTTAAACCAGTTTAACTTTCAATTTTGAGCAGAATGTGAGCATGTGTCTTAGTAATTTGGGTTAAGCACTCAAGTTAGTGATTAGGCCTAAGCACTTATTTAAAATGGTTAGCTTTGATGTTAGGCTGGGAACTTTGCATATGACTTAGTAGTTTGGGTTGAGCTCTCAGGCTAGTGATTAGGTCTAACCACTTATTTGGAATTAGTTAGCTTAGTAATTAAGACAAGGTTCATGTATGAATAAATTAAAATTTAAATGTATTTTTGAATAAATTAAAATTTATATGAGAGGGGCTTGGGGCAATGAACTGATAATTAAAACAAGTATGAAAGCTTTTGCATCCATTGCTTTCATGGTCAAGTGGTAATGACAGTGGGAAACAGATCCCAAGGTTGGCGGTTCAAATCCCGGTGAGTACAAGATAAAAAGAATAAAAAGTGAAACTTAATGTTAATTTGTATTCATGCTTAATGGCGATTTGGGGGAGGGTAGAGTCACTTGGGGATAGAATAAATCAGGATTCACTCAGTGAGAATAGGAGAGAATAGGATAGAGGAATGGAAAGAGATATTTTCCCTTTTTAAAAAAAGATAGTTGACAAAAAAAATTCAATCCAGTTTAGAAAATTCAAACTGGTTTAAAAAAAATTAAACCAAACAGAAAATACAAACCACAACATATACACTAATTAAAAGTGAATGATGAGCTTACTTTCCCAGTATCTTGGCAGCATCATTGGAGGTGTCAAGCATCTCTGTAGTGTTCTTATCACTTCGTACAAGATGTACAAGAACAGGTGTCAATTCACCTTCAAGAGCCAGAAAGCCCTAGACACAACAAATCAAATAGACTAGCATCAGAACAAAGCTCAAACCACCTTTAGCACAATGCGTCTCTGTGATTATTTCTTTCACTGTCATGGGTAATTTTATGTCATTCCTTTAAAGCATTGACCTTAACCCTTTACACTTTAAGAGCAACTTATAGATTTTGCCCTGTCTAACGCCAGATGATTTTACTCATCAAAGGGAGACCCCTTAGGGCTTAAAGGGTTAAAAAACTATCTCCCTTAACCCTTTACACCCTAAAAGCAACTAATAGATTTTACTCTGTCTAATGCCAGACAATTTCATTCGTCAAAGGGAGACCCCCTAGAGCTTAAAGGGTTAATACCTTTGCAAAGGCAGCAGCTGTCATTTGCACTCGTCCCTCATCTGATGCATAAATTTTCAAATCATGTCTGTAAGTACTGTGAAGTCGCAGCAGACCAATGCCTGACATTTTAGAATACTGTCCTTGGCCACCAGGGTACATACTCCTAAATAAATAAACAAAACAATTATAACAATTAAAAACTAAAATGGGTGTTGTAAAAATCTATATTATGCACAATACAAGTTCAATAACTACAGTCCTATGGTAGCGACAATTTTTCTAGCCATCTATTTTCTCTTAACATGGTACAAGAAGCAAAGAGATGAAAAGCAAGCCTAACTACTCAATCAAGACAGTCCTTCACTACCTGAAGGCACGTCCCAGCTGTAGTGCCTGCTCCTTTCCCATGGTCGTCAATTCTCCACCCCACTTGACAATCAACAATAAAGAATGATCCTTGTCAACAGGAACTGCCAGTTTGTCTTCACATCCTTTCAGATCAACCTCCTCAGTCTCTTTTGAATCTTCACTTGTTTGAGTTTTAGTTTCTTTACTTTCCTTCCTCTTCACTTCTTTCTCATCATTACCTTCCACTTGCTTGTTTTTTGATTCCTTCCCTTGTTTCTTTTTTCCACTTCTTTCATCTGATCCTGAATCTCCCTGGCGACTTTCATTGCTCTCACTTTCATTTCCATCTCTTGGTTTACCAAGGTACTTGAACTGTATTTTTCGGTTGATTCCAGAGAAATAACCGTACCTATGAAAAAAGGATGAATTACACAGTATACCATATTGAGCTGATTTAGAACTCTGCTTCCAATAAGAGCTCCCTTACTAATAAGTACCCCTGGCCCTTGAGTGCCAGGTTTTGTTTATTAAGGATAACAATTGCCCCCATACCTAAGGTGACATTTGCTGAGAGAAGTGAATTTTAAGACTACTTTTCTACTTTCTCATCTGAAAGTAAAACTGAACATTACAGGTATCGCAGGGTTGTCAGTAGCCGGCAGCTGGCGATTATTGCCGGTTACTCTGACAAAAATAGCCGGCTACTTCACTCAGGAAATGACACCCAAAGTTTAGATACCGAACAAGTCGGACCAGCAGATTCATATCTTTGATAGGAACTAAAAAGTAAAGCATCAAATTTCCAAATTCTGGCTTTTTTTCCAAGAAAAGCAATGACAAAGGTTTCTTAATAAAAATAAGTCCGTGCTGCATACCGAGAAGTTACCAGGACTCCTCTCTGCTGTTAAAACAAGACAAGGTTTGCTGGATAGTTTTTTCATTGTTGTTTCTAAGATGCCGCAAGGTAAGTGTTCAACATTTTAACACTTCAACCACAATGCAAGGTTGGCTATAAGTGTCGCTTTCCTGGCACAAGACAACTTGATATAACCATTAGCATTTCAAGAGAATCATTGAACCGGAATGACCTTTGCCCAGTAGCATAGCAGGAAAAAACAGAAGTCGTTGTTTGCCGCAAGTTAGTAGCACTAAGTTTAACTGCAGTATATTGCAGCGTTGCAGCTATTAGTAATTTCAGACAGTTTCTTGTCAAAACGGGAACATTTTAGTAATGTTTTCTTAGGTGAAATTGGTCCATAGCTATTTGACAGCTGCTTATAGAACATTCATTCACTTATGCCGCGTTGGCACTTACATGTTTCTGAGGTTTTGTTGTTTACTATCTAGATAAACGTTTTGTGTGTGTATTAGGTTTCTGCAGCCCTAGCAGGCACAGGAAGAGCTTACTGCAAATGTAGACTTAATAATAGCTTTTTGCTCTCAATTGTGATTGTCTTTCTTGTGGGAAATACCTCTTGAAAATGCTGTAAATGGCATTTGCAAGACTCTAGATTTCAAACTTTTCTTAAGGGTGTGTGGGGGGAGCCTATTATTTTCTATCAGACATCCACTTCAAAACTTATTGAGAATTTTGCTTGCCCCTGTACCCCGCTGGGGGCATCAGCCGCCCCAGGCCCCTTGCCTAAGTGGGGGTCTCTGGCCCCTATAGCCGTCTACTTTCAAAATATCACCGTCTACTTCAAATCTTATTGACAGCCCTGTATTGGTTTGTTCTTGAGTTAAATCACCTGTTTTTTTGTATCATATCCAAATGTAAATACGTGCATCATCCCAAATAAGTGTCTCTTCTCCAATAAGCACCCACCAAGCTGCCAAAAGTAAATTAGCACTTGGGCACTAAATCAAATCATTATGATATACAAAACTCTGAGACAAGAGCCTCAAGCATCAAGGTGCCAAAAAACTGTAAATAAGCCCTATACTTATACTTCTAAACACTTGCATCAATATTGGGAAGGGATTTTGTGTGTGAACAAAAGTAGGCATATAGGACAATACCACTGAGGAGGGGTATCTAAACATAACAATGTAAAACACAGAGCAAGTAACGCCAGTATGAACTTAACATCTGTATAGTCATAACTGATGAAGACCATCAGTTGAAACATTGTTTTGGTGTCCCTTGTACAACACTTGTTTCAGCATGTTTTAACCTAGAGTCAAACACATTTTTTATATCATTTCTTAATCATAAATCCTGGCCACAATTCAAGTATTTTTTCACATACATGTAACTTCCATGTGAATTAACTTACATTTCTAAAACACTTTTGAGTTGATGGATTTTGTTACGACTTTCAAACACTGGCTTCCCCTCCTTGATGTTAGCTAGTAAGTCTCTGGCAATATTCAACACCTCCTGTAACTGAGTTGGTCTCTTCAGTTTGAGCTTTTGTTCATTAAAGCCATTGTACTTCTTGAACAGTTCAATAAATCTGTAAATAAAAGGTTACAGAAAGCTGTTAGCCTGCAAATACATGTTTCAGGTGACGCTTAGCTTTTCCCTATATAAATTACATTAATTTTCTATTGTTTATGCCTTGGAACAGTTTTATTACTAAGATTCTTCATGTTTACATGTACATGTGTAGCTGAAAGCTAAAGGCTAAGTTCAGTCACTATAGTATTTAGGCTGGGTACACATTGTTTTGTTTAAGGTGTGTCTCTGATGAATTTCAACTAAACATTTCAAGGTCAGGATCAGAATCACCTGGTCCATCTGTCTGATCTGTTCTTTGGCATGTGGATGTGGGAATCAACTCTTAATGAAGCTCTGCCATGGTGTTTCGAGTTATTTTGGCCACATACAAAACTTAATTTAACTTTAAATTCCTTGAAAGAAACTTGAAAATGGTAGCTTGCCCAAGAGATGATTATAAATCATCAGGCACAAGGATGGTCAAGGATGGAGAAGATTTACAAAGATTGCAAATCACAAACTTGTAGAATTTATGCTTAACTTTTCCTGATACCAACCCAATACGTAACCCCATTAAGGTTAGGTTTAGATTTGAGGATTTGCTTTAGATTAAGGTGAAAACAGGATTTCAAGTTTGGGAATTTACTGGCAGTTTAAATATCTGGCACTCTCACCTTGGATGTCTAACTTCCATTTTCATTTTCTGTTTGGGAGTTCGATCACCATGTCTGATGATTCCAACCACACACCTTAGCTCCAGCGTTGTACCTTCCAAAGCTTCAACAGTAGGAATTTCCTCTTGCACGTCTAGATTGTATGACTTGTACAACTGAGGAGCTAGTTCTTGTACAATAAGGCTCATTAACACTTGTGCAGCATCATCATAGTACTTCTTGGAGGTCTTGACAAAACTAAAGCCATTGACATCACAAACATATGACTTGCCATGAGTACGGAGCAAGTCACAACCGCAGACTGTTTGCTGAAGGAAAAAATGAATCCATTCGAGAAATACATGAGGTCAAACAAATTTGAACACTATTATGGAAGAATAGACCATTTTACAGTAGTGTGCTCAGTGACCTGGCCCATAAATGAAAGCGAGGCTGGAGCTCTCTGCTCTTGTCCATTGGAATAGCTTGACTTACACAACAAAAGCAGTGAGGTCTGTATCAAAACAAGGACACCTACAGCCTTGACTCCATTTAAAGGCCAGGGCACTGAGCAGACAACTGTAAAATGGTCGATTAAAAGCAACAATGACCATGCATGCCTGTAGCGGACGGTGACTCTCAAGAGTTTCAAGAGGTATCACAGCCGGTTTTTTGGGATAAGGACTATCTTACGGGCTCGTGATTAAAACAGACGGATGTAGAATAGACTTCTTTATTCCCTTGACATCGATCGTTGAATAATCGTTGAAAGCCGTAAACTGAAATTCGATTAACATAAAATAAAGTATAAGCTAAGACTTGCTAAGACTAGGTAACTAGCGTACCAATTAATATAACACGTGGCAATTGTTCTCGAAGCACGCAATTCTTTAGGCTCATGTTATTCTTAGAAGAAACGATGGCCTAGAGAAAAGGCCTTACGACTATAAAACTAAACTAAACTTAAACAACTTGACAAGGCGAAATAATGCAAACAACGCGATAAAAATGACCACTTATTCCCTAAAAATCACTGTGACTAAGGCATGCAGTCACTACAAATGGAACGAGAAACTAAAAACACCTAATCGATTGCAAACTAATTACAAAGGTAGAAATTTCCTAACTTACATATCAGTCCTGCGCTTGCCTCTTGTAGCCTGCTTTCTTGGTTAATTCTTGTTTTCTTTTCTTAAGGTTCTTACATGTATACGACACGAGGGTGCGGCAAACACTGCTCGAAAACTAGACTATCGCGTGCTTAATAGAAAAGATCAAATGAATGACTTAATTGTAATCATGTCAAAAAGGAAAACGGAAACGTGGCGATCAAATTAAGACTACAATAGACCGTACAGCGATCATTACAATGCCCTTAATTTTGAGCAGTTGAGTGCTCCTGAGCACTCCTTGGCACCCCTGAGCATGTTGTACAAATAAATGTAACCTATTTAGATATGCTTGCTCTGTGTACATGACAATGAAGCTTACAATGCAAAGATTATCAGCCCAGGTTTGATTCACACAAACCCTTTGCTTACCTTAGCACATCTAATGCAAGAATTTGTTTACTACTGTAGATGACTTTTGCATATAACTTGATTAATAACCCTTCCATGTGGATTTATCGAAAAACCAAACAAACAGACAAACATTTCAGCAATTCATTGCTGTTCATGACAGATTCTTCTTTCTTGACAACTTCACAAACAGATTAGAGTGCCATACCTTGAACAGTTTGCAGACTTTGTTCGCTAGTTCTTTCTCATACTGATTGAGAATAACTGGGTATCGTATCTCCTTCCCTTGGCTGTCCCTTTCAACTTTTCCATCCAGTGAAGGAGACTTGCGTGCTTCAGCGTGAGCATACTCTGGGCCAACTGTGTACACCTTCAAACAGTGATTAATACACACACAGTAAACAATTACGGAATACCTAATGGTCAGTTATTTCTTTCCAGTGGAATCAGAGATCAATTTCTGAGGAGATGAAATGAATGCATAAAGAAAGCTGATTGTTTTTAAACTAATTATCTTTACCTTCACATCTGTTCCATCAGTGACTACGAAATCTTCATAGATGTACGACCCCTCTTTTCGTACAGAGCTCTCAGCTGAGTACACACTGCTTCTATTCCCAACCTTTCTGAACAATCTCTGGCTCCCGCCGCCAGCCCCTGAGGGGTAGTATATGTACACGTTATGGTCCTCTGCACTCACTGGTTTCTCTACAAAGGGTTTTTGGAAGACCACATCACCAATCTGAACTGAATCATCTAGTTCAACAAATTTTGTGTTTATAGGATTTCCGTCCTCATCTCGCAGCAAAATTGCATGTCTTGGTGTTTCTATTCCTGCATTCTCTAGGAGACTGTACATTGTTGGTCTATAAAGAAAATAGAAGAAACAGTGATGACTTTTGGAAATCAGATTATTTGTACACTTTTCTGTACACAAAATGCCCCAAACCAAAATGTTACTGGACTGTGAACAAACAGTAACCAGTGAAGATACAACGCTGATGCACAAAAGTAATGCCAGAGTGTAAGTGTAGGGTAGAGGGAGTATAAGACTGAGCTTAACCTTGGCAAACCTGTAGACAGAGACAAAATTTACAAGAATTTGACTAGAAGATGAACGTTTTATTAACTCTTTTAGCCAGCTACTGAAAACTATTTGCAGCTTGGAAGAACTCTACCTTTCCTGTTCTGACTTGTAAACTTCATTTTTTATGTTTCCACTGATAGACTGCTGGAGAAACTCACCATCTACAGTGTTGCTAACTACTCTTTTGGGCTACTTCTTGAGAAAAATCAGCTACTTACACCAATCAGCTACTTACTTTCTATGGCCTTCACGTATTCACACAACATTTGATGACTTTTTTTATTTGCTTCGGTGGTTTGATGTTTTACACTTGTGCAGCAGTTACCATGTGCTTTTTGCTTGCAATAAAATTTATCAAGCATTTTTAACAGGCCTTTGTATAATCACACAAAATCAGTTAATTTTGTAATGAAATCTTTTATACCTTATTAACCTTATTGTTGCACTATTTCGTTCAGAGATTAATGTCGCAGTGGTTATTTTGGTGTGTTTTAAAGGACAACCATTCCTGAACAAGCTCTATACAATCCCTCTTCCAATTTGCAAACTACATCCAAATTTCTGCAGCACTTGCATAGCTCCGGCTACACTAGTTAACTATACTAAAAAATATCAACACACCGGAATCATTACATGATAATGCTCTTACAGCGCCTGCAGCATAACCGTATCTTAATTCTCCCTTCATGGGCGTATCTTTACGCCCTTTCAGCAGCTGGGATTTTTTTAAAAAATTGATTAAGTATGCACTGAAAGTTCACAAACCTGTCTAATAATGCGAACTGCATCTCTAGATCATTAAGACTAAAAGGCTTCCTTAGCTTGGCATACTCAATAGCTTTCTCAAGAGGAAATCCTTTAGAGTAAAATGAAATGAGGCAGTCACAGTCAGGCCAGTCCTCAACTGGGACGTTCACAATGGTGTCATCAGGGAAAACAAAGATATCCACACAATCAAATGCACTCATACGACTCAGAATCTCTTGCATAGGCTGTGAGTTAGTCTACATTAAGAATAAAGGAAAACACAGAAGAGAAAAGCAAATTTAACTTCAAAGATTTTGTATCAAATCGATTACTGCTACAGTATTCTAGACATAGCTTAGTGTAACAACACTTTTAAGTCAACAAAAAACAGCCACTATAATATTTGTAAGTAAAACTTACCTATAGCTTAAAGTCTATCATAAATATATAAAAAATGTCCCATGATTAACAAATTTGTCAGTTTTTCATGTGTCTGTCCTGTTATTGTTCATGAATTCTGTATATCCACAAGGCTATCACAGTTACTTTGTCAATGTAATGACAAAATCCACTGGCAATAACAGGGCAGATGCATTAAAAACTGACATCATTTTTCATCATTTTTTTTACGTTGAGGAGTTTTACCTGCATTTTCAGTCCTGAATAGCAACTATTGTTTTACCTTGTTATATAGAGCACTCCAGAAAGTGCAAGGTATTCTTTATTATTAACGATAATTCTATTTTTATAATTTTGTACATTATTGTTGCAAATAATTATCTATAAATTTCAGTAGGTGTTGCCAGTAAAAAGCCCCTTTATGGATAAAGAATCTAATTATGTATTTTATACAGATTCTTAATTCTCTCCTATTTAAGCAATGTTTATTAAATAAGTATCGGTAACATTAGTTTCAGTTTAAGCTTAACTCTACAAGTCACCTTTTTACTCATCGCACAGATTCCAATCCTGATCTTAGGTATTCCATCTTCTTCATCATCATCATCATCACCATCCCCAACATCAAATCTACTGAAAGGTCTTGGATAGTCCCCCATTTGTTCTAAAAAATCAAGATGGCTCACCTAAGACGTGCCACTGAGTGACACCTGTCATTTACACGCCATCCACTCATTTTTTTAAACAGCTCTGTTGATAAAGGTTGAATGAGCTCAAGTTTAGTTCAAGTCTAACAAATGATTCATAATTTTTTCAAACTTTTAAATTACCTAGCTTAAGAACTACTTGGTGAGAAGAGTTGATGTTAGTTTAAAGTACGTTGTTGTTGTTGTACTAAAGTACGCTACGTGCACATGTCAAAGCTTGCATTGCAATTATTGGGGAAAATATTGGCCAAAAGAATTAACACTACAAATTATAAAAATAGAAGTAAAGCTGCCTTTGACTTACTGAGAAACAAAGATCGACATCAAAGAACATACACTGCGAAGACAGAGATCGGAACAGGAAAAATTTTGACCAAAGCGTTGCCTCTGGTGTAGAATTAGAAAGGCCGGAAACTCCCAGCGGCAATAAGCACCAGTGTATGACGTATTGAGCCCCGTGTTGGGCGGCCATCTTTTTACCGGCGGCCGCTTTCCGTCTGGTCAGCAGCTAGAGAGCAATAGGTAGGTTATGTATGCGGAACTATTATGTCCGTCGGTGGGGATGTAGGTGGGTCATGAACTGTAGGATTCCTGCGAGTTATGCGGAATTTTCATTAACACCACAGGGTCATGTACTCTTATAGCTATAGGATTCCTGCGAGTTATGCAGAATTTTCATTAACACCACAGGCCGGGAGCACACAATCTCGCTGAGTAGGGAGAGAGTAAATATAGGAATGAAAAGAATGTATAATTTACCTTTATCTCCTGTTGTCATTGCGAGAGTACAGAGAAAACCGCTACCTTACAAGTCCTGCGTAACACTGTTGGGCTTAACTCGTACCTAGGCCTTTCGTGCTCTGCAAACATTTTTTTTGGTTCACATATAAACATTGACAAAGGAGACAACTCTCTTCAAAACACTTTGAACGCACTCCAAAAATTCAAAATTTAGAGTCTGAGGACTGTTTAGTGGTTCCTTCGGTACCTCCTTTCATACAGCGAAACTATCAAGTTTTTTTCCGTTTTTTGGAACACGGCGACATCAGGGGTGGACTTTTTTGCTTAAAGTCTAGAGTCTAAGAACTGTTTAATGGTTCCTCCAATACCTCCTTTTGCTCGCGCCCTCCATTATCTGAGTCTCCAGAGGCGAGGGCTACCATCGTGATACCACTATGGCCGTCGTCCAGTGTCTGGCTTCTACTTACAAGTAAACAGAAGCAGTTTACGAAGGGCTGTTTCCTACAGAATGGGACTGAGGCTCTCACTTTAGGAAGAAATTTGAATTCGTTCCTGGGCTCTGCAAATTTTACAGGCAATATTGTCGCCCTTAGACTGGAATTTTTGTAAGAAATTCTTGCGCGTTTCGTTTACTTGAAAACAATGATGCAAGGCTGATACTACGTAGAGAGCTTAACGGGGCAACGACACGATAGAGTCCAAACTGAAAGCCATGAATTGCAACCGTGGACAGCTGTTTCGACCTTATTGGGTCTCGTCCTACGTATACAGGCAGCATTTTCGTTTGCGGTCCTTTGCAGTATTATGTTTGTTTCGTTTACTTGAAGGCTCACTTAAAGCGTTACTGTAGCTTGACTTTTAAGAGTCGTATGACACTGGTCATGAGGAGGATGAATGTGTTTAGAGAAATGACACTGGTCATATGCAGAGCGGCAATTACTTACGGGAGTGTGAGTTCAGTAAAGAACTTGAGTGCTTCAAGAGGGCCAAGAGGGTCAGATTTACCCCTCTCATATTGTGCTCAACTTCATGTAGGAAAGCTGTGTCCTTTTGTTTTATGTCCACAACCTGGTCCCACTGTGTGTTAGACTATGTGGCCTAAGTTGTAACACGTGAAAGCTAGCCTTCCTCACGACGCTATTAGTTTGGCGTGATAAGTATTTCCTCTTTTGCATCGTGCGCCTTTCCCAGTCTCCTAGGGCCTTCGTGTTTTTTGTCCGGTTTGTCTAATCTTACAAATGGCCTTCGAGTGTCGGGGATTTGTCTTGGTAGTTAGGAGTTTTAGGCGTGGCTATATTATGTCCCAGTGCCGTTACATTACGAATTTGTAGAGTTTGGTTTTTCCTTTGGTATATATGTTAGGTGTAGTGCTTATTTGTTAGGTCGTTTGACTCAAGTTTTATTTTCCTTTCCTTTTACTTTGTTATAAAAGCTTGTATTAATATTTTTTCTTTCATGCAGGTCTTAATTGCAAGTAAAGCTTCGACATTACTCCCTTCTGCTCTTCGGCCTGATCGCAGTTCCTTATTTAGTGTCTTGTTTAACCTCAGGGCTAATTCTACTGTGAATAAGTACATCAACGAAATTAAAGTTTTTTTTTGTGGTATAGGAGTAGACAGATTTCTGTTCCAAGGGCGTAGCCAGACGGGTCCTGGGGTACCCGTGCCCCCCCCCCCCCCTTTGTAGCCTTTCTGTAAGCAAACAAGCTACAATATTGAGGTGAAAACCTGGTGAGTACCCTCTGTATGACTCAGTGTGACCCCCCCCCCCCCCTTTGAAAAATCCTGGCTATGCCCATGTGTTCAGATGCCTTTTTCTGCTTCCGTGGTCGCTCTTTATTTATTTGATTTAGATCAACAGCTTGGGTACCCCACCTCAATGGTGTTAGTGCATGTCGCGCTTAAATGAACCAGAGTACAGCCGATTACTAGTAACAAAATAACTTGGAATTCAGCTCAGTCATGGTCCATTGTATTATTCTCTTAAAATGTAACTTAAAAAAAAAGGAAAAAACAAAACAAAACAACAACTCCAGGGCCTGGCGAATATACTGGTAATCTTAAAGATAGCTGAGGTCCTTGATACTGTTGGAGTAACCTGCAGTGGAGCTAATGAATGTAATTGACTAGTTGAAGATGTGACATTCACGCTACCATGCTGAGCCCCAGGAGCTGACATGTTTGAGGATGGAGTAGATTGTGAGATAGTGGATTGGAGTGGTGAAATATCAGGTTGAGCAGATGGCTTGCTTCAAGGGCTTGAGAATGGCACACCAGGTTGCAAAACCGGCTTTGGAACAGTTGCACTTGGTAAAGAAGATGGTTGGGTATTCGGTGCCATTTGAGAAGCAGGGCTACAAGTGTTTGCTTGAAGGCCTGTTTGAACTGAAGGATGTGATGCTGTTGTATTTGTATATGTAATCGCATGAGGACGAGGGCAATTAAGGATTAACTTCCCGAGTATTTTCACAAAATTTGGAAAACTTTGAAAATACAAGTGGAATTAATCCTTAATTGCCCAAGAGCACTTGCGATTACTTGTTTATCACATAAAGGTCAATTTTTGCACAAAAGGACAACTTTCGAAGTCTTGCCGTCCCGTAAACAGGTTTGCCGGTTGTCATTATTTAACAGGCTAGCAGTAGCACTGGGAAAGCCTACTATAATAGTAAGCAAAACACAGCAACTTGGTTCGATCTACTCAAAACAATTTCTTTACAAACAAAGCTTTAAGAAATCTAATTTTATTCTCCTGTTTTGCGAAGCTTGCAACGGCGTGAAACTACTTTATCGATCGATGATAGACGTAAACAAGTGTCCACACGAGCTCTAATAAAGTCTTGAATCCAAAACTGTCCTTTCCACTGTGAAAACGTCACGTACCAACACAATTTACACTGTTTTTACGCCGATAAAACGGTGAGCTGTAATACTAGTTAGGCGACCCGAAACAAAATGAAGACACTAACTTTCAGTTTGGCGGCCATAAAGTTCTGTAATTCTATGCTTCGTGCAACACCAGTCGTACCCACTCAAACGTTTTTCAGGCTGCGAATCAATGCAGTTTTAGTCGGAAAAATCCTTTTGCTTTTCCACTAAAAGACTGCGCTTTGTTGCGTGTTGATTCTCTTTCACGTTAAAGGGGCAGTGTCACCCTATTTGGCAACTTAATAAAAAGCTAGAAGGTTTCTCCGCATCAATTGAATTCCAAAAACAATAGTCTAGTTTTGTTATTAAAGACTATTTAAAAGTCCTGAAGCTGTTTCCTGTCGCCTGTCGTAACGGATGGCAAGGATGGAAATGGATTGAAACTTGAAAAAATTGGCCAAGTTTTTGAAGATTTGATGCTACGTCTTCAAAAAAAATCCTCAATGAATTTATTATGGTTAGCCCTCTCGGATAAAATTCATTTGATATCTCCGTCGTAACTTTTCAGGAGCATTTTGTTTGTGATTAAAGCCTCAAAGTAATGATTGTAGCACAGAATTGACCTAAAACTACAAAATCATCGTGACACTGCCCCTTTAAGATGAAATATAAACCGTGTTAATAATAGACATGAAAAAATTACTCGATTCTGATTGGCTGAGAGCAGTGCAGTTCAAGTGTAACACCAGAGCAAATAGTGTAACACCGATGCAAAAGTGTAACACCAGTGCAAATTACACATCGTAATTCTGGATTGTAATTGGCAAAAAGACAATGAGAAATTTTGTAGACCAATGGTATCATGTAAAGCAATGACAAAAATTTTGTGCGAAAACTCTGAAAAAAGGTTTTCTCGAATGCGAAAAAATTTACTTCAAGGAACATCTTCCGGCACTTTTTCCGCGCGAGTGTTTTTAAGTTTGTATTATTACTAAGTAATCATATGGTTTTTCTCGTTCAATTTTAAATTAATTTGCACTTGTGAGGTTTTCAAAAAGCTGAAATTGCACGAGCCGAAGCGGCTCGTAAAATTTCAGCTGTTTGAAAAACTCACTCGTGCAAACTAATTCCAAATTGAACTCGAAACCGTATGATTACCTATACTTGGCGATGAGTGGAAGCGAGAAACCAACTTAATACAGGCGTGCTCAGCCAATCATCATCAAGTAATCATGCCCTCTTGATTACCGAAAGTGCCCTCGCGATTAAGAAAAAATTCTCTCTGTCTCAGCCAGTAAGCATTCAGTAATTTTGCCCCGTATATGACAAGGAGAGAAATTGCTTCCCTATGTCCTGCTGGATTTGCAATAATGACCTGTAGAGCAATTCCCATTTATGGCTGCATTCCTGGTGCTGAATGTTGCAATATTGGAGCACCAGGTTGTGAGGATGGCATGTTCATTGGATCCAATTGCTGAGAACCAGTCTGGGATGATTTTCTGTCAGACTGTCAAGATGAGACACCTGGAAGAATTTCTGGTTGCTTATAATTTGGGCCAGCTGCGTGTAATGGACTCGGACCTGATAAATGAACTTTCCCTGCAGGAAATGTCTTGAGGATGGTACATAAGGAGTAGGTTGGAAAGGAGCTAGAGAAGTTTATGGTATGAATTTGTCTTGTTCAAAACTGCCCTTTGGGTTAACAAGTTGGCCATTCACATTTTGAGGATCTGTCGTTGGGAGGACTGGATACTGGAGGCTTCCATTCATGTGGCTAGTTTTAGGAGCTGGGGGCAACTGAGGTGATAATATTTTCTCCTCTGGAGGTTCAGGGTAGTCCAGGGATGAAAGATCTATGGGAGGTACAGGTTTAGGTTGTGCCTGCACCTAGGAGTGAAGAATGGTGTTAATTTGTCAATCGAGCAAACCGGTACAGAAGACATCCTTGCTACAAAGAAAATACTATCACCAAATATGGGCCTCAGTACATTAACGTGATTCCCGAGTAAAAGAACCCGCCATAGATTTCCGATGAAACTTGGTATGATGTCATTACAGTACAAGGAGATATTAAAAACGCAATAAAAAGAGGGGGTCACCGTGTTTGTTTTCATGCCACGATGCTGACAAATATGGTTATTTGGGTGACGTTTGGTTATCTCAGTGTGCAACAAATAAGCTCGATTATTTTTCAATGCGGCCTGTTATATCACACAGAGTTCGACTCTCTTTGATTGCATATTCATCTATGTCCCAGAAAAATGGCTTCAAATACCCTGCATTATTAATTGATATATTATCTTTTAAAGGAAGCATAATTTGGACTTGTTCTATTGAGCCCGTTATGTCTCTATCAGAAGCATTTATTTTATTTGCCAAAAAAGTAGCAATAAATTTCAGCCAATTTTTTTCTCAGTTATTGCGGATTTTGTTCTCATTGAATTTATAAAATAAAAATTGGGGGTCACCATGCTCGTTTAAGAGAAAAAGAGCTTTCATCCCGCTATCGAGCTTAGTGTGAAGGAAATCTCTTATGTTTTGTACGCGCGTTCTTATGTGCGCGCGTTGATGACGCAAAAATCGTGCGCACTAGAAGTGCGCAATGCAAAACTCAGGAATCACCTTAAATAAAGGACAATCATAGTCAACAAAATGGCTGCTAGAATGTAACACAGTCGCACTCATTAAATGGGCAGTGTCACGGCTGCGCATGTGCCAGATTGTTTTTTCCTTATCAGCTTAAAATTCATTTTAAGATGGTATATTTAACCATACTGTGTTAATTTTTAACTAAGATAAAAATAACTTACAAGAGATGGGCATTTAATTACTAGCAAGAAGTCGCCAGTTAAATTCATAGTCATAAGGACTGATGGCAGTCTCATTGTTATACTTACATCTATCATATCAGATGCTTATAATGACATCAGATCTATGAATAAAACAAAATTCATATTGTCATATACTTTAAGCTTTTGATTATCATCAGAGGACGAACTAATAGAACTTCCTTTCAAGAGGGAATCAGTATCACTTGCAAAACCACTGTCACTGAAACAATACATAAACAACATAATACATTAGATACTACTCTACTCTACTCTACTCTACTCTATTCTACTCTATTCTATTCTACTCTACTCTACTCTACTCTACTCTACTCTTCTCTACTCTACTCTACTCTACTCTACTCTACTCTAATCTACTCTACTCTACTCTACTCTACTCTAGTCTACGCTACTGTACTCTACGCTACACTACTCTACGCTACGCTACTCTACGCCAACATAGTCTACTCTACTCTACTCTACTCTACTCTACTCTACTCTGCTCTACTCTGCTCTACTCTACTCTACGCTACTCTACGCTACTGTACTGTACTGTACTCTACTCTACGCTACTCTACGCTACTCTATGCTACTCTACGCTACTCTACTCTACTCTACTCTACGCTATGCTACGCTACGTTACTCTACTCTACTCTATGCTACGCTACGCTACTCTACTCTACTCTACGCTACGCTACTCTACTCTACTCTACTCTACTCTACGCTACGCTACGCTACTCTACTCTACTTTATGCTACGCTACTCTACGCTACGCTACTCTAACTCTAACTTCACTCCACTCCACTCCACTCCACTCTATGTCAGGGATTGATGAATCTATGCACGGTAACGGAACTCAGTCTGCTTCTAGTATTGATCATTGGGGCAGCGCAGATTTATTTAATTTGGATGTTTAAGCGGAGGGGAGTGATGAATCACGATATGCTAATTCGCCAGAAACAGCAAGAAGTGATTTGCATATGACCTCAAGAGACGCAGAGCTGTTGAAGCAGACAGAGCAGAACGATCAAGACAATGAAAGGATGCCGGGGAGTCTGCCAGAGAACAATACTGTTGATAAGCCATCTCTGATCCCTTGGGGCATAAGGACTGATGGCAGTCTCATTGTTATACTTACATCTATCATATCAGATGCTTATAATGACATCTGATCCCACGAAAAAATCACAGGTTTTTGCTAAACTTGTGCTGGAAGGTCAAATCAACTCAGCGTTGCGCTTCCTTAGTAAACGTCAACCGGAGGTGTGCTGGAGCAGATGGAGTCATGGCCCAGTTAAAAGACAACACCCAAATCACAACCAACAA
The DNA here is from genome assembly GCA_022496165.2 of Catalaphyllia jardinei. Classification (NCBI taxonomy): domain Eukaryota; kingdom Metazoa; phylum Cnidaria; class Anthozoa; order Scleractinia; family Caryophylliidae; genus Catalaphyllia; species Catalaphyllia jardinei. The sequence continues at coordinate 8,437,866 of CM042747.1, read as the reverse complement.
CAGTGGGCTCACTTCTCTTTGGGCCGATTGATGATGATATCCCTGAATCGGTGTACTCAGAGATAAATAGTGAGATGGTAAGGCAGGCTGCACTAAGAACAAAGGGATCACGGGGGGCCATACGGGGTTGATGCTATTGCCTTAGAAGAATCCTGGCTTGCAGGTCCTATAAACAGTCATCTACAAAACTATGCGAGGCGATAGCTACAATGACAAAGGCCTTATGTACAACATATATTGACCCTGCAACCATAGAGCCACTGGTGGCAAGCCGATTGATTCCCCTGGATAAAGGCGAAGGTGCGGTGAGGCCTGTTGGGGTTGGTGAGGTAATGCGAAGGATAATTGGAAACTGTGTAATGAACGTTGCCAAGGGAGATGTGGTTGAGGAGAGCAGCTCACTCCAGCTATGTGCAGGCCAAAGGGCTGGCAGCGAGGCTGCTATACATGAAGCAGATGCCACGGACCGCGGTATTGTTCATTGATGCCTCTAATGCATTCAATGCACTCAACAGAGAAACCGCATTGCACAACATCCGGTTTCTTTGCCCTGTAACTGCAGTGTACGCCATTGACACCTACAGGAAGTCGGCAAGCTTATTCATTACTGGCGGCAAAGAGATCGTGTCAGCAGAAGATACAACACAGGGCGACCCGCTTTCTATGGGCCTTTATGCCGTAAGTGTCCGGCCGCTGATCACGAGCCTAGGGACGGCATCCAGTATCAAACAGTGCTGGTTTGCAGATGATGCATGTGGAGCTGGCTCTATACTGGAAATAAAGAAATGGTGGGAAACCCTCAACACCCTTGGCCCAGTATTTTCCCAACACGAAGAAGTTTGGATTATCTCAAAGGAGGATAAAGAGGAAAGCGTCAAACAAGTGTTCAAGGCTGTCAATGTAACAGTACAGGGACAAAAACACCTGGGTGCGGTGATAGGCTCACGAGAATATTTAGAGGAATACGTCAATGAGAAGGCGACCAGCTGGGTCAGCGAGGTTACCAAACTGGCAGAGTTTGCCCTTTCTCAACCACAAGCGTGTTATGCTGCTTACAACTTTGGCCTGAAACATCGTTGGACGTACTTTTTGAGAACTCTGCCAGATATTCAATATTTATTGGAGCCGCTGGAGAACGCCATATCTAAGGTGCTTATCCCGGCGATTATGGAGCATATATGCAGTCGGCTAGACAGGGGCATTCTAGCACTGCCAGTCCGTCTAGGGGGGCTAGGCATGACAAACCCATGTCTTGAAGCAAATTTCGAGCGATTCTCTTCTGTTAAAGTTACCACCCCGATGGTCCAACAGATTGTGGCTCAGTCACATCAGATGCCACTACAACAGCCAGTGAGGAGTGAAAGAGCAAAGGCGCTCCAAGACAGGGCAGTGCATATCAGAGAGGTAGCTTCACAGAAAGTCCAGCGAGCAATTGACCTTGCCGCGAAAAAAGGGTCTTCAGTTTGGCTGACAGTACTTTCCCTTCGTGAAATAGGTTTCAACCTAAATAAGAGAGAGTTCCACGATGCAATCAAACTGCGTTATGATTGGACAGTTGATGATATCCCCTCCCTGTACCTGTGTATGTGGCGATATTTTCACAGTAGACCACGCAATGAGCTGAGAGATCTAGAAGCCTATCTTCTGAGTATGGTATGTAGTGATGTTGAGATCGGGCCCATCCTTCGAGACATCTCCGGAGAACAGCTAGGAAGGGGTTCTAATCGAGCTCCAGATGCGAGATTAGATCTCCACGCACGCAGGTTCTGGGAGAACCAACGGTCAGAATTCTTCGACGTGAAGGTCTTTCCCCCTAATGCTGATTCATATAGGGACCTGGAGCTCCAACAGTTATACCGCAATCATGAGAATGAGAAAAAGCGCCTATACTCGAGAAGGGTTTTAGACATTGAACACGGAACTTTCACGCCCCTTATTTTCACGTCAACGGGTGGTATGGGAAAGAAATGCCTGCAATACCATAGCAGACTGGCGCAGCTGATCTCCATCAAGAAAGGAAACTATTATGCAAAAAACAATCTCCTGGATAAGAGCAAGGGCATCTTTCGCTTTATTAAGATCCGCGCTTATCTGCGTTAGAGGATCGAGAACTAGAAGAAAAGCCTTCTCTGATTTTAAGAACGTTGAAATTGATTTTGAAGTTCAAGAAGGAGCCATAATGTAATATTTAAGAACACTTTATTACTGTCATCTTGTAAATACATACATGTTATATTTATTTTTTGGTAAAAGGAAGCTTTTAGTATATTTCTATATATTTATCACTTTTAGCATATTAGTATTGTGTAATTTAGGCAATAGCATACTTTTTTATTATTGTTGTTTAAAACTTTAGTTTTGAAATTCCTTATAACCAATACATAATTTGAAGGACTTTATTATTATAAAGGTGATTTAAAACTCCTGGATGCCAGGTCCTAGTCACAAATATAGGGCGTGTCGCCGTAACCAGTATTATCTCAAAATTTACAAATGTACATAAAATAAGAATAAAATTGCATAAAATTAATAAAATAAATACCTGTCCAAATAATATCTGCGGAATTCTAATTGTGTGTTATCTCATTAGGGCCTCAAAGGTGTTCAACTGACTAGCACATGACTTTGAATGTTTTAACAATATTAAGGGTGTGGCTCAGGACGGCTTCCGCAATCTTCTTTCCTTTAGATGAGTGCATAAAAGTGAAGATTAGTGCATACAAGTAAAGATGAGTGTGTGTAAGTGAAGATAAGGGCATACAAGTAAAGATAAGTGCATTCAAGTAAAGATAAGTGCGTGCAAGTGACGATGAGTACATACAAGTGAAAATGAGTGCGTGTATGTAAAACAAAACTGCGCACAAGTGACGATGAGTGCTTACAAGTAAAGATGAGTGCTTACAAGTGAAAATAAGTGCATACAACTAAAGATGAGTGCGTACAAGTGAAGATGAGTGCGTACAAGTGAAGATAAGTGCTTACAAGGGAAGATGAGTGCTTACAAGTGAAGATGAGTGCTTACAAGTGAAGTTGAGTACATAAAAGTGAATATGAGTGGGTAAAAGTGACGATGCGTGCGTACAAGTGAAGATGAGTGCGTACAAGTAAAGATGAGTGCATAGAAGTGAAGATGAGTACGTACAAGTGAAGATGAGTGCGTACAAGTGAAGATGAGTGCATACAAGTAAAGATGAGTGCGTACAAGTGAAGATGAGTGCGTACAAGTGAAGATGAGTGCATACAAGTAAAGATGA
>CM042747.1:8413027-8434512 GCA_022496165.2 Catalaphyllia jardinei | reverse complement strand
TGAGTGCGTACAAGTAAAGGTGAGTGCGTACAAGTGAAGATGAGTGCGTTCAAGTAAAGATGAGTGCGTACAAGTAAAGATGAGTGCGTACAAGTGAAGATAAGTGCGTACAAGTAAAGATAAGTGCGTACAAGTGAAGATAAGTGCGTATAAGTGAAGATGAGTGCATAGAAGTGAAGATGAGTGCGCACAAGTGAAGATGAGTGCTTACAAGTGAAGATGAGTACGTACAAGTGAAGATAAGTGCGTATAAGTAAAGATGAGTGCATAGAAGTGACGATGAGTGCGCACAAGTGAAGATGAGTGCGTACAAGTAAAGATGAGTGCATAGAAGTGAAGATGAGTGCGTGCAAGTGACGACTAGTGCGTACAAGTTACTCGAAACTTGAGACGTAATCGGAGCGTCATAATTACAAGCCGCAGAAGAGATTATTATGTTAACCGATGATAGTAATAGTCAACGACGTTACTCGAAACTTAAGCTTTCGCTTCGTTCAAATCCCTTCTAAACGACTCAAAAAAAAGACGCAGGGACACAGGTAAATAACAGTACATTTATTTTTATTACTGATTAAGTGTTCGGGTTCCCTGTGAACTCAACTTAGATATTGACATAGTCACTATGACAGTCTCTTATTCCTTGAAATATAAAACATATTGGTACATATAATACCACTACAACCTGGACTAATACACACTGAAATACTGTTTTGAGAAATTTCCACCACCAGAAATCAAGACTGACACTTGAACAAAGTAATTTATTTAGTGTTAATGAACTGTCAGACTACCTAATATCTTTGTTGTGAAACTTCTTCACCACCATTTTGGAATTATTATCAGGTTAAACTTTTGTTAAATAGTAAGAGTTTTTTTGAGTTAATGGTATGTGACCAATCTGAACAGAACTTACCATCAAGCATTTTTGCTAAGCATTTGCACAAATCGTTGACAAGAAAACTTTTCTGTGTAAATGATACACAACCCAATTTTGCACAATGCTGTGAACAAGACATTTTGCTCTTGAATATCATAATATGATAATATGTATTTATTGGACTTCAAGTGGCACAAGCCTCAATAAAACTCCAAGAGGCTACGTTGTAGCTAGTAATATATAAAGTAAATGATCAGTTACGTCTGTGTACATGTATGCTTCTCTCCGTCCACTCAACCTACCCACCGTGCAAGCAACCAAACTAACAAAATAGGCTTAATATGATGCACGTGATATAGAATATTCTCCTTTAGTTTCATTCAGACCTGTATTTTTTGTAACATGGTACATGTTTAAAACAGTTACATAAGCTTTCTCAAGGTTAACTGATAAATGTTGCACTAATCACTTACATTTTCTTTGAATAAAATATCATACATAAACTGTAACAAGCAAACAGTGAGTGAGGCTTTCACTTCATTTAGACGACACAACATTTGCTAAACAATGAACTCAAATGCTTGACAACAAAACATACAGAATGATGCTATATTGTCCTAATCTATTGCACAGCAAATGATTCATTTACCCAATCAATCAATTGTAAGCCTGCTGATAGCTAAGATGCATGTCAGGAAGAAGCTTGATGCTTTTTGATGCACCACCAACATTGTTAAACACTATAATACACAATAAACACTTAAATGATTTCATGGCTAAAAGGATGAATGAGTTGGCTCATAAAAGCCCTTTGATTTTCCCTTGAAATGCCGCTCGAGGAAGAAGCTTGATGCTTTTTGATGCACCACCAACATTGGTAAACACTATAATACACAATAAACACTTAAGTGATTTCATGGCTAAAAGGATGAATGAGTTGGCTCATAAAAGCCCTTTGATTTTCCCTTGAAATGCCGCTCGAGGATGGCGAAACCCGACCTATTACCCGAGACCGCCGTGCACGCCTAGTTTCTTCAAATCGGGATTGACGTTCGTTCGGGCTCACGAAGAGCCTGTTTATTTTATATGTTCACGAACACGATCGCCTAGGATTTGGGATGTTAACCGTGGAAACATCTGTAATTCCCGGCTGTATTTGATTGCATTTGTTGATTTAGTTCCAATTTGCGACAGAAAAGGTCAGTCGTATCCGGTCAGTCGTATCCTGAACCAGGGAACAGAAATGTAAATACTGCGTACTTTGTTAATCAGGCTAGGGGAAGTACTCGAATCAGTCGCACGGAGTTTGTTTACGATGAACGAGCACTCGATTGCAAATATTTGCTTTTATTTGAGCTTCCTGCTAAGAATAATGCTCGTAAAAAATTTACTTTTACAAATTAGCTTTTGCACTTAAACATTACAAGTTAATGTGACAATATTTAGCACGAAATCTGAAGGCTGATGTAAATATTTTAGTCCTATTAAACTTGTGAGTCTACGGAAACTGGGGCCGTCACACAACGTAGTTTGTACCGAGACCTCTTCAATCAGAATGGCACTGAAATATCCTTCTGTAAAACCCCGGTTGTTGATGAAAAAAAGGTTGGGGTTTATTACACGACTCAGGATCTCAGGACTTTGTCACTGAAATATCTTTTAGAGGCGTCGAACGCACTCTCATAATCTTTGATGACTACTAGTTTATTTGCGTATTTCATTTAGAGTTAAAATAATTTTTACATAGTAAGATTGTAGACCAGCGTGGAGCCCGGAGCCCTAAAGCAGATGATGTGGAGGCCTAGAGCCCTGTAATTTTCGTCTTGGAGCCCTCAAACCCTAAACCCCTTTGGGACCCTGACAAAACCCACGATGCATCAGCGGGCGCTCTTATTCCTCGACAACAGACAATTTATCGGCTTTTTACACACAAAACTAAGCAGCATCTACAGACAGAAACCTATTGTCACTTATTGGGCCTTGACGAAACGTCAAGCGTTGCTTACAATTTAGGCCCAAGTCACTGAAAAGTAAAAAAAAAAAATAATTGCAAGCTTCGCGACTCTGGCGAGATCCTCGCGAGCGTGTGGCCTAAAACGTTGCTATATCAATCATCCAACTAGTTTTTTTGCTGTGTCATGGAAAAGCTGTAAATCTTCTACATATGTGAAATTTAGAGTGGAGTAACGTGAAGTTCTTGTAAAAGAGGCAGGTGGCCACGACCGCTTAAAAATAGGGGTTACAGTATTTTACTGACAACCATTTCGAGACTTTGATAACTGGCCGCTTAATGAGGGCAGTCGCATCATAGTTGAACATAGCAACATCCTTGACTTGCTGCTAGATACTAAGAAAAAGCTCAGTGAAATAAACCATGATTAGATTTTGAAATACTATATTTTCAATTCAATTTTATTTCATTTCACCTCAAAGTTTCATTTCATAAAAATTTGATAGAAACACCTAAATTACATTTTATAATTTCAAAATCCATAGCTATAACAACAAAATATCTAAAATTATATATCCCTTTTTAATCGACGCGTTGTAAAATAGTCGCCAAGCGCAGCGAACTTTTTTATTCATTGTATACTGCATCGGAGCACGGCACAGCAAATTACATTGCACTGCAATGCTCTTGAAGAAGCTGCGATTATTTGAACACTGGCTCCTTAAGTTTCTTAATGCGTTACACATGATCTTTATAATCTGCAACCTCGTCAGTCTTTTTCCCAGCCTGACTTGTTAACGACACTATAAATGTACAATCTTTTGAATACATGGTTGAATGATAAAACATTGTTCACACCGTGTGAAATACTGTACTGCACTTTAAAAAACCAAGAAGCCATAAAGAATCTTCCCTTTCAACTTAAAAAGGTTCGCCTAGTATTTTCATGATATGAGACCCGTTGTAATACCAATTTAATAAAAATACCTGATTTTTATCTTGCGCACTACCAGTTTTATAATTTTGACTTCAATAAAGCTCTATCATAACAAAATATACCAAAAATACACCATCTCATTTGTTGTCACTGCGAAAATATATAAACTTAAGTATCTACTACTTGTTCATGGTGACTGCAAGACAGATCTCTGTTATCGAGAATGCAGTTTTTTGATTGCCTCTGTTGGCAAGTCTGTAACGTTACCCTCCCGAGAAATGTTCCTCGATGGCCAAGTCACTGGCGGAAAACGAACTTTGATGTTTTGACCAGTCACTTTGTCAAAGAATTTGTCCATCGTCTTTAGAGGTACTGCATTGTGCAACGTGCGTAGGGGATTCAGGGATTCCAGTTTGGTCATTTCTTCATAAAATTCTGCAACTTGATATAAACAAAAGTTCCAACAGTAAGCATAAAAAAGGTAACACATAAAAAAAATAAAAGCTCATAATTCAGATGGCAAACAGGAGATTTCAGCGAAGGCCACGACCGTGAAGGTGTTGCCTGTCCAGTAAATGCTATGAACAATTTCGATGAATACAAATACATGAAGCAAATGGAAAGTGTCAGCATTGTGTTGCATCAAAATTACCCTTTTCAACAAGGAATTTGGTGTTACATAAAAGGCAATAAATCATCTTTTAGTGCACGATTTCATTTACTCTCATTCCCTATCTCTTTCACACAACCTACGGATAGAACAAAGAGAAGTTTGATGTTGATCAGGAATTGCGGGCCAATGGGACGGCAAAGAAATGCTTTCATTTGTTTTCATACCTCTTTTTCCTTTCAATCTAGGAAGAATAAAAAAAACCCCACCGTCTATGGATATTCATGCAGTATTTTTATATAAAACGTTGTTCTTACTGCGTGGCTTGCTACTTTTCTTGGAGCTTCTCGTACCAGAGTGTGGCCTCACAACCCAAGCACTTTGAATGTCAAAGGAAAGCTTTCTGAGCGCACGAATGGCAGATGTAGATCCTACACAAAACAGCAATAATGGTTACACCAATATTGAGAGCAACTATAACAATCAAGCAAGCAAATTAACGTCAAGTTACTTAACTTACGTTAATTTTCTTGCTTAATGCATTTGGAAGTGGTTTTTTTATCAGAAACTATAACAATAATTAAATAACTATCTCGTTGCTCCTTTTATGGACCGATGTGGTGGCTTTTAACCTGACCTAGAGCATGTAGTTTCTGCCTCCCCCCCTTCCAGGTGAGGGTGACGAGCGTCACAGAGCATAGTGTATAAAAGTTTGGAGCATTTTCAATACGAATTCAGGTTTCTGTCAATCAGCTGGGGCCTGTAGGTCCTCTAACTTTCCTCCCCCTCCTCACTAGTTGAGAGTGGGGAACCGTCAAAAAGCAATGCATGTTGTTCCATTTTAGCTCTTTCACGGAAAAACACGTTGGAAAAATGAACACAAAGTTAAAGAGTACACGAGTAAACGCCAAATTATACTGTGTACTCGTTTATCTTAAGTTGCTGATGAAATCCAGTCTTAAAAACTGAACATCAACTAAGTAGTTGAAATCTTAACCTTGATACTCCAACCGATGTCGTAATATATATATATTAAAAAAACTAAAGTAGTAACTAAGCCTATCAGACATCATGGAGAGCAGTAAACAATGCCACAATCAGGACGTAAAAAAAAAAATAAAACTGGTTACATAAGCCCGCGGTTTGTTATTGCTCCTGATCGGTTGAAGCAACAGCGAGTATCACAGCGGTTAGAGCACGTAATACAACAACAAAGTGAACACATAAAGTCCAACTAGTGATGTGGAACTCCTCAAACAGCTCTATGTCATATTGCATCAACAATGCTTAAAACTGAACATAACAAAACGGGGGGGTTTTATTAGGTACAGTCATCCTAAAACGCCATGATATCTATGAAACCCGAGCCATCTCAAGAGATTTTATTGCCAGGTACTAGAGATTCTATGGTCCTTTTTGTTGCTAATACACCATCAGTGTCCTCACCAGCGCTGAATCTTCTATTGTAGGGAGAAGATGACTCGACAGTCTTCACTTGCTGACCATGCTCAAAACTCCGTGTGCGAGTAGCTGGAGGTTTTGAGGTTCCTGTGGATAAACAAGTCATTCAAGTGAAAGAAGTCACATGGATACAAATAATCAGATCCTGTGAGCGAATATAGTCATTGCAAGTAATAATGTTAATTTAAACAGTCGCGCATTTTCACCATTAGCCCCTGGCTCAGGAGATTGGGCAACCACTCCCAACGTTTACGACTCTAAATAAAGTTAACTTACAGTACCTTACTTTATTGTATGTTACGCGAACTTACGTCAATCTTACAGTGGTATAGTTTAAACAATGCTGCAACAGTAACCGAATTTTAGGGGCCTGTAATGTTACAATTTCACACTGCAACCTGGCCACTTCCAATTGGAAATGGCCATCATTTCATCAAATCTTCATATCGTAACCCAATAAACAATATACGATATACAATGTGTAATCTCTTCTTGAAGTTTCATAGCTTGGTCAGTAAGGGAAAAGCGGGATAAGTCAGTGCTTTAACGTAACTGTACTTCCTTTTGGCTTTTGTACAATTCCATTTACTTTTCAAAGATCCAATACATCCTCGCAAACACTTCAAGAATTACTAAGCACACACATCTAGAATCACCGTCAAATCATATCATATTCCCTTCCCCAACTCAATACGTACTATTAAAATGTACTGCACAACTGTTAAATTAAACAAACCACCTAGGCTATCTAATCACACTATACCATTTTTAAAGAAGTGTTAACCTTTCCCGGGCATTTGTGGCAACAGTAAATCATACTTGTTTGGTTATTCCATACATATTTCTCTCAGGTTTCTCTTATATATTTATGATAATTACATGGTTATTGTTCACTACATACCTTGTAAGCTCTTGTCAAGATTAACATTTTCTATCACAGAATGAGACTTAGGTCGGCCAACTGGTACATGAGGTTGTGATGCACCTTCCTCCACAATACAGGTACCTGAACTGATGTTTCTCCGTCCTTTTTCTTTTTGCGTAACATTTCGTGTTGCAGAGGCAACATCCTTCACAAAGTCAGTTTCAGACTTACGTCTACTAATTTGTGTGCCTTTCTTCCAAATCTGTTCCCCAGGTGTATCAGTGGTAACACCATGACAACCTGTTAGTTCTGTGTCACTCGTGCTGTGCCGCCGTCTACTTATAAATGTTTCCTCTCCAGGTAATTCATCAGTGGACGTGCCAGAAGAAAGATAAATGTCCTCTACACTAGCTCCTAGGGCAGAGTCAGAGTAGTCATCGCTTCCAATTGCAGAACGCGGGAGCTCATTTCCGCTGTAAACAACTTCATTATAAGCTTCAAACTCCTTTCGTTCTGTTGCTTCTTCATCAGCTGACCCTAGACTCTGAGAGTTTTCAGTAGTCCATTTAACAGCTTTATTTATACAATCCTGACTTTCGTGAGCCTCATGTTGTCCAGGATTTGTGCTTGTGATTACAGCAAAACGAGAGGATGCGGTAAGATCACAAAGAGATGTGCCTCCACTGTTAACACTACCAGATGTATCCTCACTTTGGTGACCGCTATCCATCATTGTAGTCTCATCAACTTTGCAGCTCTTACAAGCATGTTCTACACCTTCGTCAGTTGAAGGGAAATTGGCCGCAGACGATGTCATCTCCTCTTCACCAGCTTTTCGTGATGAAGAACTACTTGCCAAGAACTCTGGGTCATCCAGGGTCTTTGCTCCAGGGCTGAAGTGGAGTTCCACGTGAAATCGGTGATCAGAAAGAGGATCCGCCTCAGGGTCTTCATACAACATGAGTACCAGCTGAGTCATATAATTTAGCTCAGGAACCTGTGCCAAGAATTCTACAGCTGTCTGCCACTGCCCATCTGGAACATTCTAGAACGTTTCAAACCAAAAACGGCTACGGTAAAAATTTTAACATATCGCAACTGCTAAGTGCCTTAACGTGGCAAGACACAAAAGATGTAAAACCCACAAGTCTGAAGGCTGATGGACATTGGGTTTTCAAAAGGATAAAATGGCCACAGGCGTTATGCACAGTCGAAACTCCAGGTCTTCATGAGAACTAATTTAAAAGTGATACCACTAACATAAATTTTGGCTTACTTCAAAGAGCTTTCCGTGCCTAAGAACGTTCAACACCGTATGTACGTGACTCTCACTAGTGAAGTAAAGTCGCGTCCGAACCCGACGATGGGGAGTTTCCACACTCTGCAAGTAGCTACAGAAACAAATATGTCAAGAACATAAGCAAGATATACAAAGATAAGTTGATTAATTTAATATGGCAAAGAAGCAAAGCTAATGTATACAATGCAGACGCAGAAATTGTTTGAACTATCAACGTTTTTCAATTTTCTTATTATCGCCAAGAACCATATCAGTCTTTCTGTTCTGTTTACATGTAAAGACATCCCCTCCTAGCCTTAAAATGTCCTCGTTTTACTCAATGAAAAATTCTTTCTGAAGGTAGACTTGCGTTTGAAAATAATAAATTGACAAAATGAGGAGTGAAATGTCGAACACTGTGGGCACGAACAACTCAATTCTTGCTTTGGGAGATGCGCCACTGTTTCTTTGTACTTTTCTCCTTCGCTCCTTAATTCTTATTGTTTTTTTTTTTGTTTCTTTGCGTACAAGTTTGCTCCATCTCTAGAGCGGTGAGTTTTGATAAACTATGCATGAATTTAATGCTCTGTCTACTTCTTACTCAGGATTTAGACGAGTATGGATGTCTGACGAGTCAGCATGTCGCAAATCGCCTTTGATGTTTCTTAAGAGCCTCGCACATACACTATGAGCAACTCCAAGCTTCTCATCTCTTGTGATTCCATATTCCTGAAAGATATTTAATCCCATTTGGGTCAAACAGTTAATGATCGTCGATTTGGATAAACTCTGCCAAAAGGACGCTTTTCCACCAATTCAGCTGAAAATATTCATCTGCAATATCGAACATTTTTGCCGACCAAATCGTTCCAGAAAAGGTTTTCTCTTTGGTAGAAAACGAAAAATGTTCAGCTAACCCATGACAAAACAAAATTAAGTCCAGTATAGAAAGAACTAATGGTTATCAACAGCTTCAAACCCAAAACGGTTGGAAATGTATTACGTTGAGACACGTTAACCAAGTTAATTAAAAGAAGTTGTGATTGAAACTGTTAGTGCCACCGCCTACGAGAGCACAAACTAGGATAGTCCAAAAGTGCAATTTTGTCCAAAAGTAGGTTCATCTAAGCTCTAATTTCACTAGAAATATATTCCCTTCGTAAAACGAACTCTATGATATTAGTACAAATGAAAGGTCAACGTTTTATAGATAGACGACTGCAACCAGATTCTTGATGAACACCATAACTGCAATTTTGTTATCTGCAGGTTTTCGACTGATCAACTCACCTGAGGAATAACGATGTCTGCAAAGGCCTTGGCACACTTGTACAAATCCAAACTGTTTATCAAGTTCAGCTGACTAAATTTAATAACAGAGTAAAGCAGACTCAGTCGGTGGTGCTTTACATTACCGCTTTCATGAAATTTCGCCTTGCTCAATCTCCTCACCGATCACTCTCCACTGAATACCCTGCTAACCAATCAGCCAAACGTCTACACAAAATGTGTTTAACACACTGGACAATACATTTCAGACTTAAAGTGGTACTACGACCAAAAAAAATTATTTTTTTCTTTGGATTTCGAAACTATGTTAACTAAACACTAACTGAACCAAGTTTTAAGTTCTGATTTTAAAAAGACACCTGTTTATTTTAACTGGAATTTTCTTATTTATTGGTCCGCCATTACTTATTTTAAAACCTTCAGAGAGCTGGGTCGAGAAGAAAATGACGTCAGACTCACCAGTTTAAGAATGCAATGCGTGTGTACGCGGCTTAATTAATATACAGCACGGAAGTTTTGGGCTTTCAGACCTTCCAAACCCGTGTTTTTCATATATATAATAAATTGTGTTTACACGCTGAAATGTTAAGGTAGTGAGTAAATGACGTCATTTTCTCTAGATTCAACCCTCTGATGTCCTATCGGTCAGTTTTGAACGTGAGTAATGGCGGACCGTCAAATCCCAAAATAAACAGCCTTCGGATCAAACTCAAAGCTCTAAATTTTGCCAGTTAGGTGTTAAGCGAACACATATTCAAAATCGGAAGAAAAAAAGGAAATGATTTTTTGATCATAGTAGCACTTTACACTGTTTGAAAAGTACGTAAACGAGGTTTTTAGATCAAGTACCAACCTGTTATGCTGTACATCATACTTGATGCAGTCGTAGATATCTGGAATAAGACTTATATCAAACTTCCCACTTCTCAGCTTGAAATCCTAAGAGACAACAAAGCGAGTTTAGCATGTTACATAGTTTAACTTAACTGACAGAATTAATGTTGAAAAATTGAATGTGAAAGCTTTGCAATATGTTCGCACAAAAAGGGCTGAATTTATTTCCCTCTCAATTCTCCGTGCGAAAGTTTGGGACATTTTTTTGTTGTTGCAATTCTCCCAATAGGCTAACGTTATTTCAACGAAATATTCAGCACCAAAATAACGCAACTAAAGGGGCAATTCAAGGTTACCCAGTTAGAGTTAAAACGATAAAAAACAGCCGTGGACCCTCTAAGAACTTTCAAAAAATGCTCCCAAGAAGAAGTGATAGAGCAAGATTAAAATGCCAGTGGGAGAGATATTAGTGTTTTGTGTCCGCACTTTGTGAACTTAAGTAACCTTTTCCAGTTTTGTCCATCTGTACATCATCAGCTCGAGTGTTTCATCCTGGTAAAGAAATGGATCTGTGTCAAACGAACAAGAGAGAGACAATGTGTTAATCAGCGGTAGGAAACGAACATTTCATGTTCATGACAATCTAATGAAATGTTCTGCTTTGGCAAATCAACCTGTCAATAAGCCTCTGTTTGTCCATCTTGCAGGTATTACAGTTGAGGCAATTTCACAAACGAAGAAATTGCAAAATAAGTAACATCCTACCTCTTGGATCATACACTTTCTGAGCAATCATCTCTTTCAGATGTCCCGTAAGAGCTTGCATTAGGTTATAGATCTTCTCACACATCTTGTAGGGGTTTTTTACAAACTTCAAGGCATTGATCACTGACTGACACCTGGTTGGCGAAAGCTATTTAAGATAAATGACAAAATAGTTGGTCTATTACATCCGGGTAGCGGAGCCGTAACCATAAAAAAATAATGACTGAGGCAATGTCCAAGGGTAAATTCTCTTCTTAAGTACTTAACAGTGTAACCGTCTATTGTAACTGGTTTGTAGGTAACTGACATTTTGCTTGCGAACGGCGATGGGCTGAACTTAATTCTGCCAAAGTTTGCTCCTACTCTTAACCTTTTTTTCTCATCAGGCTTTTTGGCACTTCAATAAATGAATATTGTTAGAAGAAAATAGTCAATATTTTTGCATTTTAGTTTGCAGCTTTTTTCCCGCAAAACATGACCTGTCTAGATGCCGGTCTGGATGGGAAACAATACATATTTCAGCCAATCAAATTTGTGAATTCAGTACTTTCCAGTCCCTGTGAGACACAGCCATATAACAAAATCTTGAATATGAAACATTTTACCGGGTATACAAAAGAGGGAAAAACATTCCTAACCTTGGCAAAATCTGCTTCCTTGAAATCTTCATTAGAATGTAGCATTTTATGTAATCTGTGCTTCACCCTGCAAAGGAAAAGTAGCTAATCGATACCATAGAATATCGTCACTTAAGCCAACTAGAAGATTATAGCGCAGCATCACCGATGATCAAACTAGATTCAGCTCTTGTGAGGTGTATTGAGACTAGAAAGTCCAACAAGTCCACCCTACGTTTGTGACTTCTTCATTTCTTCATTTCACAAATATAAATAACGATGACAACGACTGAATTGTTCACTAAGGTGTGAATTCATCATCAGATACAATTACTGTTAACTATTGAGCTGAACGAGTACTCGGTAACACCAAGATGAACTATAAAATACAATTGTCTCTCCTGTACTGTAAAGTTCTAAATCTGCTTTCATAGACACCTAAGCTAAAGAGCAACAAAACAACATTAAATAACGCCAGAGATTCAAATTGAAAGTTTTCGTACTTGACAATGATGACGTTTAAGTTATATTCGCAATTGCAGTCGTGCCGAGCGGGACTTACTTTCCCAGTATCTTAGCAGCATCATCAGGAGTGTCAAGCATCTCTGTAGTATTCTTATCACTACGCACAAGATGTACAAGAACAGGCGCTAGTTCACCTTCAAGAGCAAGAAACCCCTAAAAACAACAATTAATGCTGTTAGCAAGACATAAGCCAAAATCTCCAAGCATTATGAGTCTGTAAAAAACACAGGTCTCCTTTTCGAAAACGAACAATGATTGGGTGACTTTTCACCCTCATCGCTATGGTTGAAATACACCGAAAGTAAGGTCAGGGATTAATAATCTTAAAGTGCATATAAATTAGGCTTTCAATATTTTGAAAGTTCAACATTTTAAAGACACCATTCCAAAGTTTGAACCGTGAAAAAAAATTGTCGATTTTATAACGCCTGAAAGCTGTGTGACTTTGCTCTCAAAAATGGTCTTTGAATCACGAAGCCAAAATGTTCGTTCACGTGGCCCGATGAAGTAGTGTTGTGGACAAGACTATGTGATTGCAATACGGTACGGCGTGTGTTGGCTATACACAGCCTTGAGGTCTTCATTTTCCTCCTCCGAAACTTCAGTCTCCTCGTCGTCGTTTGAAGATTCAGAGAAAGCACTCAATTCAGAATCGCTCGACATTATGTTTCGCTTCAGAAAACCTTCACAGTGATCAATTCTGTCTACAACAGGTCAATATGTCACAAGATAAAATTGCACAATAAACTCGTCCCAGTCTCCTGACCCCTATGTTCCACGAGGCACGAAGAGAATAGGTGAAAGTGTGAAGGTGAAGTCTCCTGACCATTTTTGGACAAAAGTTGAGCAGTTTTCAGCGTCATAATCATGACTAAATTTTTATCTTGGAGAACTTTAACATTAACAATCGATTTATTTACATATTGGAAGGTAACATTATGCAAAAACAATTTCGCTTCATATGCACTTTAAGCTTCTTAGTGGGTCAACCAAAATACTACATGTACTTAAGCAATCTGCCTGAACTACACCCTGCCTATGAATGTGCAGGAGTTAAGTTCAGGACTTATATTGAACGTTCACACTATAACATGGCGAGTGATGTTATCACAAAATTTTCGACCACCCACTGTATTTCATAACAATACACCGTTTAACTAAATGGCCCTTCAATGCCAAAATTTACGTACCTTTGCAAAAGCTGCAGCTGTCATTTGTACTCGTCCCTCATCTGATGCATAAATCTTCAAATCATGTCTGTAAGTACTGTGAAGTCGCAACAGACCACAATCCGAAAGCTCAGAGTATTTTCCTTGGCCACCAGGATACATACACCTATTTAAGAACAGCAAGAGTTTATGTACATTGTGGATAAAATCGTTGCAAGCTGTGGTAAAATTGTTGCAAGCTGAGATAAAATTGTAGAAGCATATATCTACACTTGCACAAGCTTAAAACCAGATGTGGCGGTTTTAGAAAAAAAACACCACGTGTTCATGTTCCTGGAAGAATCAGATGTCACTTACAAAACAATTGCTGAACTTTACTCTATAACAACCTCATCAAAAACCATTCCAAATTTGACAGACGTGGTAAGTGATTTGAGCACCAGTAGGACACACCATTAATACACAATGTATAACAGTATAATTGTATTTTCTTGGAGAACAAAAATATCTTTCTTATTCCCTATTCTCGCTGAGAGCGTTTGTGTTGCACACAAAGAGCGAAAAAAAGGCACTGTTTTGCAGGCTCCCATTTTAACCGAAGATAACTTCGATGAAGGATACACAACAAAGAATGTCAGGAATTATAACCTAAAAGAGCACAGGATCAACATCTTTGAATGAATGACGTCTTTATTGCACTATTCACATAGAATTTACGTTACATTTGTAGAAGTAAGTTATAAATCAAAATTAAAATAAAGATAGAAAATTAACGAAATTAAGATGTGCGCAGTGACCAAAGTAGCAGATGCTTCCGAGTTGGCCACTGCCACGTTAAGCTAACTGGCGTAGACAAAAAGCGTGATGAAAATAGCGTGATGAGAATAGAAGCATTTCGAAGAGTTTATTTCAGTCTCTATTTAATTAACAAACGCAGTTGTCTCAAGAGGACGGAAAAGCAGACTAATAACTAATAAATTTTGTTAATACCTGAAAGCACGACCCAGCTCCAAAGCCTGCTCCTTTCCCATCATGGTAAGTTCTCCGCCCCACTTCACAATTAACAGCAAAGAATGCTCCTTGTCAACAGGAACCTCCAGTTTGTCTTCACTTCCTTTCTGATCAGCCTCCTCGGACAGGCTTGATTCTAGTTTGTCTTCACTTCCTTTCTGATCAGCCTCCTCAGACAGGCTTGATTCTTTACTGGTTTCACTTGTTCTTTCTCCGCTTTCCTTTCTTTTCCACTCATTTTCCACTTTGCTTTCAACGTTTCTGTCACTGTGCTCGCTGTCAGTTCCCTCTCGAGGTTTTCCTTTTCCAAGATACTTGAATTGGATTTTTCGGTTAATACCAGAGAAATGACCATACCTTGGAGAAACACGAGGAAATAAACTGATGAAGTGCATTTACACTAAGCAGCATTTGTTGTGGGTACGATTAAAATTTGAAGTCAAGGTGTAGATTCACAGCTCCTTGTAAAAAACACTTCCAGACTACTAGGGTTTTCAACAACATTGTGCCCAGGATCTCTCATCTTACCACCCCCTGGCGCCAGAAACATGAGAGACCCTAGAAAAGAGGTTGATTGGGTTTTTTAAGAGCTTTAATGCATCTTTTTCCAAAAATACGAGAAATGAGGATTTTTCAGGTTGTGAAGTGACTGGACCTAGTTGCCTATGAAAGAAAAAAAAAACCTCAGCGATCTCTAGAGTCCTTTATGGGTCACAAGTAACACAGAATGTTCTGATAAGAGAAAGACTATCTTACATTTCCAACACAGTCCTAAGCTGATGGATTTTGTTAGGCTTTTCAAACACTGGCTTCCCCTCCTTAATGTCAGCCAGCAATTCTCTGGCGATATTCAACACCTCCTGTAACTGAGTTGGTTTCTTGAGCTTGAGCTTGTAATCTTCAAAGCCGTGGTATTTCCTAAACAGTTCAATAAATCTGCCAGTAGAAATAAGTAGTACGTTATAGTAAATAAATACATGGTTAAACATAAGAGACCCTGGAACACTTAATAGAAAAGATAATTACATCATGCTCCAATGCTATTATTTCATCGGGTAGATTTTCACGAAAAGGGACTATATCAGGCTGCAAAAAGTTAAAAATTTAAAACAGTTTGTGTTTTTAGGCTTTCAGTTTTAATAAGCCGCTAGAGATGGGTCACCCGCACCTAGCAACTCACTTGTAGTTCGTAGAATTTCCTCAGGTAGGAAAAAAGTTGTGTTATTTTGAAAAAAATATATGGCTCCTTGTCAAATTAAGCCCAGACTTCTCGAGTAAAATATCACGAGACCAAAGCAACTGCAGCATTGTCTTTATTTTTGTTTGCTAGGAAGGATAAGACTATTATCATGTTGCTTCAGAAGGACGGTTTCGTTTTGCCTGCTACGTCAGAACCACCTTAAACCTTTCGAAAATTAAAGGCAACTCTCAATCCTACCAAACGATTTTTAAAACTTGACTAAAAGTTGTATCTTGTCATGTTTATCATACTTTGATCATAAGAAAAGATTTCACATCTCCTTGTTCCGTTCATGAATTGTATTTAGTATTTCTGAGAGCATTCATCCAAAGCACTGAAAAGTATTGCCAATGTTGTTTTCATATTGTACGGCAATGAGGGATTTTTGTTTCGGACTATACACAGTTGCTCAGTAGAGCAGGAACAACTTTAGAAAATAGGCGTCTGCAAAATATGGTGCTTAACATTTTTAAATGTCTTCACTTCACGCTCTGTTTCGTACATGTATTCCCTAAGAGGCAGTATGTTCCCAAGCCCTCTACAACTTCCTATGGTTTAATTTTTTTTGTTATCTTGCCTCTAAACTCTGGAACTCGTTACCTGAGAATTATAGAACAGTGAGTTCATACAAAGACTTCGAGCAGCCTATCCAGAACTATAATTTTTATGCGTACTTTGTTGGTTTATTACGTAATTAACATATACATATAAGTACGTTGCTATTTTTGTAGTTTTATATTTTCTGTCTGAATTTTTATATTTTACATTTCCTCGGAGATATTAGCTAAGTCCAGCTACTCTGTAAATCCGAGATTAAATAAAGTGTATGTGTTGCACCTCTAGTTTCAAATAGCCCATGGATTTCCCCACGGCTGTTAGTTGGCAACAAAGGAACTACTCTCAGGTTCTGTGTTGATGCCTTGAGTAAAACATTTAAATATGCCTGTTCCTTCCATCTTTCGATGACACTACAGTCAAGCCTGTATTAAGCGGACCACATATTAAGTTGACAGCAGTGCAAGTCCCATTTTTCTTTTCCCACATTCACTGTAAAAAACACGTGTATTCAACGGACACCTCTATTAAGCGAACGCAGACACCTTAAACTTCACTCTTATGGTCATTACCGTTTTTAGAAACCTGTACCAAACGAACACTCCAAAGAGAACGCGCAATTTTTTGTCCACGTTTAAATAGATCAGTCATTTAAGTTTGCTGACAAACTGAACTGTCACAGAAATGCAATGTTTTGTTATTCGGTTTTGTTTTTAAGGAACTTTTGTTCCCGTTTGACTTTGTGAACCTTCACACGATTCGATCAATATAGATACTGTTACTGTATACTTGACCAAATAATCATACGTGTTTAGTGCCTAAAATAGCCAATAAATTGATGGGTTTCTAAAGTGGTGAACTCTTGCAGTAGTACTAGTGAAGTACCTTCATCTACAACATTCAGTGTATTGCCCATGTTATGTGCAGATGACTGAGAACTATTTGAAGGAAAGTTTCTCTCACCTTGGATGCCTGACTTCCATTTTCATTTTCTGTTTTGGAGTTCGGTCACCATGTCTGATGATGCCAACCACACACCTTAGCTCTAGCCTGGTACCTCCTAGAGCCTTAACAGTGGGAATTTCCTCTTGCACATCTAGATTGTATGGCTTATACAACTGAGGAGCTAGTTCTTGTACAATAAGGCTCATTAACACTTGGGCAGCATCATCGTAGTACTTCTTAGAGTTCTTGACAAAACTAAAGCCATTGACATCGCAAATATATGACTTACCATGGGTGCGGAGCAAGTCACAACCACAAACTGTTTGCTACAAGGAAACACAAAACGACAAAGCTGGAAAGAACTGCAGCAGTTCATTACAAATTGATACGGTACCGGTGGTTATTATACTTTTTGCCAATGAGTACATCCTGAGATCTTGATAGTACATAATATATTGTATTCCTGGTTTTGCTGATTCTTTCTTCTTGCGAACTGTCTGCTTGAAAATGCAGTTATACTGTGGGAAGAAAGCTACTTAATGATGAGTAAACAAACCTAGAAGCAGACTGAAGAAAACGTGCATGGGCACAGTTTCTAACAAATTAGCAATGAGATCCTAATACTGAATAGTTCTCTCTTTGACTTTACAGGCATAGAAAAAATAGATGGGAATCCGAAAGGTAATAATGATTCTTCCGAACTTGGTTTAATTGTGGCAAGCAAACTTTTGCTGGGTTTGAAATCAAAAGGTAAAGAAAATTCAGAACTTATCATTATAAAAGGGTTAATAGAAATACAGGCTCAAAGCAAATATCACCTTATACCTTGAACAGTTTGCAAACTTTATGGGCCAGTTCTTTTTCTTGTTGATCGAGAATAATTGGGTATCGTATCTCCTTTCCTTGGCTGTCCCTTTCAACTTTTCCATCCAGTGAAGGAGACTTGCGTGCTTCAGCATGGGCATACTCTGGGCCCACTGTGTATACCTTGAAATAATGTTAACAATTACAATCACAAGTTGAGAAAATCACCTGGAATTAATCGCATACTTCAGTAGGTATACCAACATGCCCAGTATGACGTTGCCATTTCAACCCTACACAAAGTTTGTAACGGAGACTTGTATACTTCAGCATGGGCATACTCTGGGCCCACTATGTACACCTTTAAATAATGTTAGTAGTAACTTATTACAATGACAAGTGAGAACATCACCTGGAATAAATTGTTGCATACTTTAGTAGGCATCTCAACATGCCTAGTATGACGTGGTCATTACACCCCTTCACCTTCACCTTCACCATTGCCTATTGTCTCATTTAAGGTTTCCTGGAAGTCAAATTGGTCATTGTGGATGATTTTGAAAATGCTTCAAAAATAGAGAAGTCCCAATAAGAGCTTAAAAAGTTATAAATATTTTGTGAAAGTTAGGAGGTGGAATTAGGGATCATCACGGCTTCTAGCTGTGGCATCATCATAGATCCCCAAAACTCCACAAGGATTGTGTTTGTTCAGCTGGGTTTTGTAAGTGGTCATAACTGTAACCAATCTTAATTCATTTCCAGTAACACCACTTCTTACTTAATTGAAGCTCGTTTTGCAACTTGTGCACAAAAGGATAAAATGTGTTCCAACAACCAGCCATTAACATGAATGTCATGATACATGGAATAATTGCTGCAATAAAAATTACCATCTAAAGGTCACATTTATGGATATTCCAATATCCAGGAATATGGTGACAGAGTACTTTCTTCCATCTTCAGAAAACTTTACTTTCCATATGACAAAAAAGCATGTCATTACCGCATAAATCTACTCAAACGTGACCGGCCAAGGCAACTATATCAAGCTCTTTCACAGTCATAGCACAACAGCAAGACTATCACTAATCTACTGATGGAAAAAAAACGCTCAAGAGTACTACGTCTTTTATAAAAGAGAGCAACGTGGTGTCTACCACACCACCATCTCGACGGGGATGCAACCATCTGACTTGCTGTCATCATAGGCATCATCTGTTGTTGTGAAGGACCAGCTTTACGATTGGAATATTTGGTAATTTCCGGGAATGAGAGAGATTGAAATAAGACCCTTTCTGAATACACTAAGCATAAAGCTTAGTTAAGTCAAAATAGACGATGTCTTTCAGGGCCAAATTGTCATGTTTTAATACAACCAATGGTGCTTTGATTTTTTTAACGATTAAGATAGGAGAAAAAAAAGCTGTTATATAAAATGCTTATCACTTCACAGATTACGATTTGCGGGTTGAATTTCAATTCAAGGTTCTATGTTACGATTTGCCCATCTTGAAAAGCTTAGACCAATTTTTCAAATTAGTCGTTTAAAATTCACGTTAATCGTCTTCATCGTTAACCATCCTTTTTCCTTTATGGTTTATTACTATTTTTTTTGGATATACTATTATCGGGTTCCCTTGCCAAAATAGCTCAAAATACCGAGGCTGAGCCCCTTAAAGAGTTCGTCCCCACATTTACATGCCAAAGGCATGACCAAACAAAGTGACCTACAACTTACAAAAGAATGTCTTCCTTCACAGATTATATTGATGTTTGAACAATAATACCTGATTTTGACCTTAGCACATAACCTAAAATTCATCAGAGACATGCCTAAACAAATGACATGCAGATTTGACTAGATGCAGATTTCACTTTCCAGCAGCACCAATTACGAGAATTACAATACATGCAGATGGCAGCAACCCATCAAGGCCTTTAATTACAAAACATTCCCGGCCCCTTCACTAAGATGAGTGTGTGGTGCAGATGCAGGGCTACTTAATTGGAATTTACGTAAAATCCCGGGGAGGGGGGGGGTTACTTAACAAAGTTCAATACGGGGAGGCTCCGCGCCGAGGTCAAACCCCTTACCCTTTTATATACCATTTTGGCAGAAAAGGTACCCCTTTTATATACCTTTTATTGCAAAAAGGTACCCCTTTCAGATACCTACTTTAGGAAGTCTTGTTCTCATTTTCATGTAGTGCTTAATAAATATACTGACAAAGCCATAAGGGGCGTCTATTCGAAATATTATAATTAAAGGCCCTTGTAAATACCTAAATGGCCGATTTCCTTACCCTTGTATATACCTCACCTTGTGAAATCTCTACCCTTTTATATATACCTGAAGCGTGACAAAGGTAGACCTTTCGGGTGGAGCCTCCCCGTATAGGCCATTATAGGGAGTACCCCCCCCCCCCCAACCACCGAGCGTAAAATACGTCTTTAAAGCATTGGGGAAGGCACAAATGATTTGGTCTTCCAAAACAATAACATCATTAAGGATGATGTTGCTGTGGCGCAATGCCAACAAAATGTTAAATGGGATTTCAAAACAAGCATGTTGCTGTGTCTTCTAATCTCTTCACTGACGACAAGATTGGTTTCACACAAGATTGCAAAACATACAAGATGTACATCTGTTCTAAGCCACGTACTGGAAGATGCAGTCAGGCAAGCTGGGCCACAATTTCCTTGCAGCTAATAGGCAAAAGGGCTAGGGTCAATGTTTTTTTTAGCACTGTGTCGCAACGATATGAAAACCCATCAGAAACATTTTGGGTCATTTTCTAATCCCTTTTGATAGCAACAACAAAAAGAGACACAGCATCAATGAATGTGGAAAACATGATGGAACAAGCAGTCTATTGTTCAGTCCTGCATGACTGGGAGCTCCAAGAAGGGCTTCTGATGGTCTTTTCCTTTTTTTGGCTTTTTCCAGTTTGAGTCTTGCAGTGGCCCTGCTTAGCTTTGCGTATCTTCTGGGGTATCTCTTCCACTGTAGCCTTTTACAAAGAATTGCCCAGGAGTGACTTGATGAATTTTAAAACAGTGTCACTTGTAACTTTGTAACTTGTCACCTCTAATAAACCTCATAAATTACATAACTGTGCATTATGCCATCAAGTCATTCTTATGTATAAAATGTCCTAAACTGACTAATAAATTGTAATTGATTGATTAATGGTATCTCAAATAATGTTCAACGCCTCATTTACCTTCACATCAGTCCCATCAGTAACTACAAAGTCTTCATAGATGTACGACCCTTCTTTTCTCACAGCGCTCACAGGAGAGTAGACACTACTTCTGTCTCCAACCTTTCTGAACAACCTCTGGCTCCCACCACCAGCTGCCGAGGGGAAATAGATATACACATTATGGTCTTCTGCATCCACAGGCTTCTCGACAAAAGGTTTTTGGAACACCTTATCGCCAATCTGCACTGAATCGTCTAGTTCAACAAATTTTGTGTTCATGGGATTTCCATCCTCATCTCGTAGCAATATTGCATGCCTGGGTGTTTCTATACCAGCTATCTCCAGGATACTGTACACTGTTGGTCTAAAAAGAAGCAGTGTGATGTGTTAGTTTACATGAAGTGTTAGCTTACATGAAGTAAATACAGGAGAGCAAACACGTGTAGTCCTTGGCTCACGAGTAACTCAACATGGTTCCTAATTGCATAGTAAGGCGTTTAAACTGAAAAGGAAATCAGAAAAAACGGCAATATGGGAGACCCAG
>CM042747.1:8397588-8405088 GCA_022496165.2 Catalaphyllia jardinei | reverse complement strand
CCCGCAGCATTACTATCTTTTAGATACTCTAGTAAATAAGGATCATGAACCAAACTAAACACAGTTGAAAACAAACTGACATGTCATGGTGTCTGGAAGAACAATTAGAGGATAAACCTAGCACTAAATCACAGTTCTAGCGGTGCCATAGTCAGGCTAAAATTTAATATAGTCATTTAAGTAAGAAGGAGGTCTGCGCTGCCTTTGAGGCCTTGGACCAGGAGGTACCGGAGATGGACAGGGAGGGCGAACAAAATGTTTGGTCAGGAGAATTACACTAGTGCACAGCTCCTCAGGGTAGACAGCAGGAGACAGTGTAGAGATGGAGACACCAAGTGTTGTGTCATCACAGGTTGACAGAGAGAATAGCTTGTCATGAGCTTTCAAGGTGGAGAGCTCTGGTGGGGTAGGAGGAGATAGCTGCACTGGGGCAGGAGGCACTGCAGGGACTACAGGAAAGGCTCCCCATCTTTGTCACCAAGGAGGGATGGTGGAGACAACAATATAGTGGTCATGTGCACATGACTTCTCCTTGTCTAAAGTGAGGTAGACAAGATGTCAAGCTTGTAGCTAGATGGTGACTTTGAGATGAGTCTGCAGCGCTTCTTGGACTCTTCCCTGAAAGGTGTGGTTTAGAGGTATGATGTTCATGTTTGGTGAGAACGAGTTAAGAGGCTGACAACGACAACTGTTCATGGGTAAATTGGTTCCGCTGAGTCCAGACGATGGGCTGGAAAATTGGAGGTGGGAGTTAAGATGTGCAGTGGTAAGAGCAAGAGCAACTTCCAACAGGGTGTCCACCAGGGTCCTATCGAATGAGCTCTTCTTCAAGTTCACATACCACCTTCTCAGCAATAGGGTTCTTGTTATTGTTCTTAATGCCACTCGACTGAGACATTTAAATGCTTTGAGCCAGTCATTGTTACTCATTGAGGTAAAGCCAGGAGTATGATCTACTTGTACTCTAGGATGGCTCTAGGACCATCACATGAGTGAAGACCAATGGTTAGTTGAGTGAGGACATTGTGTAGGGTATCATGTCTCTCGTCTGGTATCAAACAAGAAGCAGTTAAGGATATGGTGCACTCATAAAGGGCTAGTATAAGTTGGCAGTGACACTGATGTCAGTAGCAAAAGATACTCCTACAACTTCAAAAGGGTCATCAGAAAACTGGTAGACCAAAGTGGTTGGAACAGTCAGAAGGAAGGCAATATGTGACAGGTTGATATCATATGGGAAATGGTGTCGTTGATGGCCAGAGTAAAGAATTGAAGGAAGGCATCATGACAACTCAGCGATATAGTGAGGACTGGCAGACAGGCATCCTAGGGTCCAGATCTAGCCAAAAATGGAGGTACACTTTGGGCAAATGATGGTTTTCGTAGAAGACAAATGAAGGTTACAGCGGGTGGGGGATTTGAGTAGCCATCTCTAGTTGGTCAGGAGGGCTTCAGGTGAATCACCGCTGCAGTAAAGGTCATCTGGAAGAGCAGGCCTCTTGGAGGAGGCCACTCAGGATGCGACACCTCATCACTTAGAGTGCAGTCTTGGAGCCAGGCATTCCCATTGCTGATATGGTGTATACATGGATTCCATGAAAGGATGTTACTATGCCTCAATACTTAGAAGGCTGAGAGAGAGGGATCTGGTAGAGTGCTGGTGTGAGAGTGGTTTAGATCAGATAGCACCAGGGAGTGATGGTGCGCAGAGTAGTAGCGGCTGATGCTTGCTGCAGTGCGACAATGGTGAAAGGGTCACAAGATGGTATACCTACCTGAAGGCTTTTTGACCAGGAACGAAGGGTTAAGGTACTCAACAGTTATCCCAAGATCCTTAGGTGACAGACGACCTGGGCCTGCCCAAGTTTGTCAGACTTTGCATGAAGTTCTTCAAGTTGGTTGTGTGGGTACTGAGGGATGCACCCTTTGTCCTGAGGGGGCTGTACAGTGCCCGTGTTGACTGTAGCTTGAATGGGCCGGCAGCACAACGGTAACCAGTTAGGTTGGGATTGAACATGCAGTCCTTCTAAGGTAAATAAGAACATGAGCTTAGGGAGTGTTGTTCATTGTGACCTGCTCGTCAGGACTTTGGTCACCTGTTGGAAGCCCAAGGCTATGGGGATGACTTTTACGAAGGATGAGCAGGAGGCTATCTGAACCTTGAGGCGGTGGTGCTTAAGAGTGGTGTTTCAGAGCTCTGCTGGAATTCATACATTAATGAAAAAGAACAGTGAAGTTATACTTTGTTTTAGATGAGAGGTGTGCTGCTCTAAGTTCACTCAACCAAAGGATAGATTGAGATGTTGTTGCTTGAATTAGTGGGATGATTCTCGGTTTAGTCGACACTGCCACCATGCCAGTGTTAAAAGGATGAGAACAGCACAATGAAGTGAACTTCAACAGTAAAAGCAAACCAACTTCTCTTCTTCTGAGGTCACAATATGTACCAAATAGATAGATGGTATTGTCCAAAAATTAAGCAATTGATACAACTACAGATACCTCCTTGTTTAATGAAATGATATTTTTTTGTATTTTACTCAACATTACAAATTTATACGACACACTACATTACTTACAATACTTCTTACTTACATTAATAACAATACACTAAGTCACTTACGGCTTATTACATACATTACTTAATAAATGGTATTTGCAATACTGGTTGCCTATACCACTGACAATTACAAAACTCTTGATGTTAAAATTATTTGACTTGCAAGATGCCCTTTACAAGAGAAAATAACAATATTCTGACAGCCAACAGTAATACTGTCATGCTTACAAGTAACCTACATGCAATCGTTTCCTTACTTGGATGTAAAACTATATTGACCATTTGACAGGTTAAAGACCGCAAACATTTGTAACATACTTCAGTACATCAGAGTGGGTACAGTATACTGTCCAGTATGTACTGTCAAGACTACTGTAGCAATGAATTCGCAATGAAGTCAAGTTGTCTTAATAAGCTGATAGCTGATGACTTGAGGTCAAGCATCATTATAATACAAGGGCAACAGTGTCATGGTAGACTTGACAGAAACTACATGTAAGCAAGTGGTCAAGTTTTTCTCTTTGGGTGTCATATGCTGAGAGAATACTTACTTGCCCCTTGATGGCATATATATATATGCCATTGTGTTTCTTGTTGCTCCAAATAAGTTAAGAC
Organism: Catalaphyllia jardinei; assembly: GCA_022496165.2. Classification (NCBI taxonomy): domain Eukaryota; kingdom Metazoa; phylum Cnidaria; class Anthozoa; order Scleractinia; family Caryophylliidae; genus Catalaphyllia; species Catalaphyllia jardinei. The sequence continues at coordinate 8,401,913 of CM042747.1, read as the reverse complement.
TGTGATCTATCTTTTATTTTACTTGTTTTCTGTTTGTTAGTTTGCTGAGTGAGCTAATTAAACATATGCCAAAAAGGCATATGAAACACAAATTTGTTGCAAAAACAGGTTTTACTTGGCCATTTTTAAAATTAACCTTAAATTAAGTCTTGCATTTTGAGATTTTATTACCTCATTTTATTATATGGCTCTAAGGCAATTTACACGGCAGAAAAATCGGGAACAGAGGTGTCATAAAAGGAGTACAGACTTCACATTCTTGCCTGCGTAAACTATCTGTACCATGTTTTGGGGGATGGGTATGAACCCATGTTTTTTTCTGGTTTTGGGGCCATAGATGTCTATCACCACAAAACCAGAAAAAAACACGGTCCGTACTCGTTTCTTAATTTTTATGCCAGTTTGCATAACAATTTCGCCAATGACATGCCCGTTAAAGTGTGTTGGCGTACAATGTCATATTGCAGTTCATCAACAAGGAACTAGAACGTGTTCCTGGATACACGGAAGTTTTCAAACCATTCATTGTCAGAGAATGTTTCATATGCAAGCTCGAACCAAGCACTGCTTCGTGCAGTGAGAGAGAAAGAATTTTAAAAAAATTACCAGGGACTTCAATTTTTTCTTCCGATAAACTCTTTCCTGTAAGCTTATCCTTTTGTTAAGTTCCGTTAACATCAAGATAGATCCAGTCGATTTCCATTTGGACAGAAACAACACGAGAACGAATAACTCAGCATCACGCGTTGCCATTTTGTTTTTTGAATTACGAATGTTCGGTAACATCACACTACTGTAGTCCCATGCAAGAAATTGGTCCGGTGTAAATGCAGTGTAAATGCAACCTTCCTAACTTGGTCCTTATGCCTCTTTTAGTCCAACCTGGGATAAAACATCATCCGTGTAAATGGCTAAAATTATGCGGTCCGTACTACTTTTTTGACACATCCATACCCAATTTTTCTGCCAAGTAAACAGCCTTTCTGTCTCACAAGGACTGGGAACTACTAAATTCATGAATTTGACTGTTTGAAATGGATATTGGCCGCGGTCTAGATTTTCCCCTTTAGGCCGGTAATGTTTTGAAGTGAAAAAGTTGCAAACTAAAATGCAAGATCATTGACCGTTTTCATCTCACAATATTTATTTCTGTAGGTACCAAAAAGCTGATGAGAAAAAAAAGTAAAGAGGATGAGCAAACTTGGAAGAATTAAACTGTTCTTGTTTTTGCCATATAATAAACATCTAATTAGCTGAGCTAAATCTGTCTGTATGGGAGAATCTTGACTTCGGCCGTGTGCACAGACCTCACCGCGTTTGGTCTGTACTTACAAGTATGATCTCAGTCAAGATTCTCCCATATACAGACCTCCTGCTTGGTAAATAAGAGCTAAGTATTTTAGACTTTTAATATACAATTTTTAGACCTTTTTTGGAGGACCCTCCTCAATACTGTCACTAGGTGCACATGATTTGAGGCCTCCTCTTAAAATATTTTAATATTAAAATTTATTAATATTAGTATCTTTTGACATAAAATACACATGATCATTTACCTGCATAGGTTATTGCTAAGTCAAAACTACAAAGACAGATCTTATCTTAGTTATTTAGAAATAATTAACTAGGAAAATTTGGTTAGATTATACTAGATTTAGATAAGTTAAAGTACCTTAAAATTTTAATTCCTATAAGCAGATGTTAATGAAACACACCAGGGACATTGTGGGGTTTCTTTTTGCAAGGAAGCGAGGTTGATCACTGCTGCAAAAAAGACGATTTTATATATTTTTAAACATTTTAATTTCTGGTATAATTATTTTATTATCTTAATTAGGCTCTGGTAAATCTTAAGCGTTTGCATGTATATATATTGATTTCTCCCTGTACATAGCTTTTATTCTTTTGTTATATTTTTTGTGTTTGTAAAACTCTGATTGTGTATAGTAGGTCCACATCAGCCCTTCGACTGCCAACTCTTAACCTATTTATCAAATAAAGTGTATCTTATCTTACCTTACCTGGAGGATTTGTTTCTGTGTCTGCACCAAACACCACTGATCATGATGATCAGGCCCTCCTATTGGGTGCTATGAGTGCATCCTATGGGAGGTGCAGTGGCCTCATGGTTAGTGTGCTTGTCTCTGGATCGAGCGGTCCAAGTTTGAGCCCTGGTCGGGAACACTTTATCGTGTGGTTGGGCAAGACACTCTCACAGTGCCTCTCTCCACCCAGGAGTATAAATGGGTACCAGTGAGCTTGATGCTGGGGGTAACCCTGCCTAGCATCCCATCCACGGGAGAGTACAAAGACCCCTAGTCACTTCAAGCTAAGGAAACCAGGATAAGCTCTGGCCTACAGACTTAACAATGGCGATCCAGACCTTGATTTACTTGCCCTGCTGGCCTTTTTCCATTCTGTCATTACTTCTTTTTTTAGCCAAAATAAGGGGGACCTGGGCCCCCCAGGCCCCTCCCCTAGATCTGCCACTGCTTAACCTTTCGTTGAGAGAGCATCTTGAAATATACAAGAAAGTAAAGCAATTCTAAGCAAAGACAACCTCCGAATTCCTTTTCTAAGATCACCTAAACACCCTTGTATCATATATTTAATAGCTTATCTAGAAATGGGATACATTCTCAGCCAAGATCCTTGGTTCCAGCAGGTCTCACTTTTGTAACGAACACGTTTGCGGCTTTTGCTTGTCTCTGAACGTTTCTTAGTTATTTCTCGATATCTTCCTCCGCAACTTATGCAAAACTTACCGCTGCATACATCCATCTGGCAAACTCAAGACTGGTTGCTCAGGCATTGGTAGAAGCAGGCAACCCCCTACTGAGTTGGACCCTGCATTAACAGATGATTGAACACCTTCCCTCGGAAGATTGCTGTCAGACAATAATTATTTAGTAGATTCGTATCAGACTCATTGAGCTGAAGGATAGAATAAGCTTCGAACTCTTTGCATGACCTTGCTGCAAGAATTCGCGTGATGTTCTAAGCTTATGGACAATTTTAGTGAGTCGGAGGGGTACATCAGAGTACAAATGAAATGAAATGGCATTGTATGCATATCAAAGATCTGTCTACTTACCCTCTATTAACAGAGAAGTATTAGAGCATGATTAGGAAAAACTACGTAACGTATCAGCTTGAAATCGCTTGACCTCTTCCATAATTTCTTGGCTGTATCGTGCGTGACGACTGGACGTCTAAGGAAACCAACATTTGATATGAGAATGTTTATAATTGGTTGATTTGCTCTTCAATGAAAAAGATTGTTATATGCAGTAAATGACGTCATTTTCGATTTTAATATGGCCGCCATTGCTTCCCAGAGAAAATATCTTGAGAGATGTCGTCAAAATGTTGAATTAGTCGGGCCTCAGTGATAAGCTGTCATGCCTTCATCAGACAAAAATAAACTAAAGGACCTGTACTTGGCTTCTTCCTTAGGGGAGCTGAACAAAAAAGCCGAAACTGGCCTTCCAGTTGACAGAAATGCTAATCCCTCAACGTAAGTATTGAAGATAAAATTGTGTTTTGTTGGCAGCGCTGTAGCAGTTATTAGGCAGTATATCAACTCTGATCTCTGAAACTATGATCCTTTCTCTGTGCTCAGTGAATTCATGTTACATAAAATCACGAGCTACAGCATCAAAGTTACAATGCTTGCGAGCAACAAGATAATATCCCGGCCTTATATGTAAGCTTAACAATAATTTCCATTGCTCAGGCTGGAAAATTGTACAATCTCTGGTACTATTACTTCAAATAAGTTCACAACAGTCTTTAAGCCAACTGCGTGCCAGGTGCATGTCAATAGACTTGCATGCAGTGAAAATTAAACTTAGGAATGTACCCAAGGATATGACGGTGGAGTAACTGCAGGATACCCTGTCACATGGTAAGTGCTCTCTTGAAAATGATGGCTCTGCGGATACGCGGATCCTTAGTGATAAAGACTTACCCACCCCCATAATATGTTAAGTATACATGGAAGTGGCTACGCAGACACGCGTTACTTAGACTTACCCACCCCTGATAATATATGTTAAGTATAGATGGAAGTGGATACGCGGATACGTAGTAGCTGTTTTAGTGCATACTTTTAAATATTGTTTAATGAGTTTTTCATGCTTTTAGAACGAAGCATATATGTTGCATATCATGTAAAGAATGAGAAAAATACAAATCACCTCATATAAATTTTTAGGCAATTAATTAATGGCTAATTTTTATTAACTGCGTATCTGCATAGCTTCGAAGTGGCAGGGTATTCTGCAGTTAAGCCATGGCGGTCAATAGAGTATCCCTTTCCTGCC
>CM042747.1:8376492-8397578 GCA_022496165.2 Catalaphyllia jardinei | reverse complement strand
TTAACTCTACCGACATTGTAGAGAACTGTAGACTGGATATCACTGAGCGGTAAATGGGAAAATGGTCTTTACTAGGTATGTAGCAAAAACAGAAAATAATTGTTTTATTATGTAACCCCAGTAAAGGCTATCCTATATGCCAAAAGCTATCCTATATGCCAAAGTTGTCTTTACCTACTTGAATGTAATGTATATTGTATAATTTGTAAAATTGGTATGTTTTGTATTTGTAGAACTACTTTGACAATTTAATGGGAAAAACAAAACTTGTCAAGTCTATAAACCGAGCAGAAGCACTACAAAAAAGTCTTGATAAAAGGTTGGTTTCTTTGATTATTTTATTTTCATGCTGTATGCCTGCACCCTGAGGAGGTAGAGGAAGGAGGGGCCAAAATCCCACCTTGTGGGAAGAAATAGATCTTGGTAGGCTCTATAAAGGGTTTATAGAGTGATTATGAAAAGTGAACTGATTGACATGACACAAGTGTGGGACAAAGACAAAATCTGAGTCTCCAAGAGGAATCAAACCCATGACCTCTGGAACACCAGGTGGGCACTCTATCCAGTGAGCTATGAGAACTACATCAAGAGTGATATTGGTGTCCAAAACTAATCCTGTGAGAGTTGAACTCTTTTCCTATGTAAGCACTTTCTTTTTTTCCAATAAATTCACACAGCTGCTTGTCACACGAGTGACAATGCTCTATGAAAAATATAGTCTAATAAAATTAGTTTTCAACTTGGGCAGATCTTCCCTTTTGAACTCCAGGCCCACACATTTCACCTAGCCAGGCACTTTTTTTTGTGGGTGCACCACTGCATCCAGTGATAGTTTGTAGTACAAAAATATACGCCAAAGTGTCAGCTATTTAATTAATATATTATAATAATAAATTTCTACAGTATTTTTTGTGTACATGGTATCACTTTGTCAAGGGTAAACAATGGATTCAGCGGTTAAAATAATATACCTTTAAGTTTTTGAAATGTTGAGCTCAAAACAGTTATTGAATTGTTTATTTGTGTAAAGTTAGATTAATTTTGTTCAAATGATGTGAGTACACCCAGTAAATCTTAATTACTGTGATTGTGCTGTGGTCTGCGCTGAGGGCCTACAATTTGTTTTCTCAGGTATGAAAAGCTCAGAGCTCAAAAAGAAGCCGATAAAAAAGCACAGGAGGAAGCAAAACGAAAAGAGGAGGAAGACAAGAGTAACATGTTTCTCATAGTTATTTTTTTAACCCATTGACTTCCAGAGTGTTTTGCCAAAATTGCATTTTTTGGGACGGCATGTTTACTTGGGCATTCACAGAAATCAAAATGTGTCAATTTCTGCAGAGTAAAACAAGGGACTCCTAAGAAGTTAAATTGATTATGCTATTAATGAATTTCAAATCTCGGAAAGTATGTCCTCACTTGCACTAACACACTACATGTAAACTATGTAAACATAAGGTACTTGGGTTCTTGAAGTTCCTTGTGTCTGAATGCAACACTATTTTGTGCTCTATTCAGGTGCCTCTAGAAGCATCTGTGCTTATGTCCAGCCCAAGACTTTTTTTAAGCTGAATGACCAGTGACATTTTTTGAAAAACCAGATTTAGTATGAGGTTAGAAGGACTGTAACATTTATTTTGCGTTTAGAATCAAGTGTTGACCAAGACCATTCAACAACAACAACAAGCTTTATTACTAAGTTTAAAAGTTAAACTTGATTTACGATAACCTCTTAATACAAAAAGGTAACATTTACTCAGAATAACTAAAAAGCTTATTGAGCTGAGTAAAACTAAATAATGTTTAAATGGAGGAGCTAGGTTGGCACTAAAGTAGCTTACAGTATAAGCTTCTGATTGGGAAATTGTAACAATGATGCTTGAACCCTTTTTCAGCTAAGGGAACTTTGTTAATAGCCTTTTGAAAAATTGTAGAAACAGAACACAGTTTTAGTCCCTTTGGTTTTTTTCTATAGAAAATTTGGAATTGATGAAGGCAAAGCATGGCAATGGAACAGACAGGTAAGTTAACAAAAGATTCATATTAAGATAAATATCACAACCAATGACTCCAGTCCATCTAGTAATAAATATTAGGGAAACTAATAAATTTGATGATTTTCTTTTGTAATGATGCTTTTGTAGTAGTTATTGTACGTAATGCAGTGAAAAAATTTCAAGTGAACTCCACCTTTGCCTGCTGTATCCACAAGTTAGAGTCTACAAGGACTGGGTAGTTGTCTCAAATTCCCTGATGGTTTTTAGCTCATTTGTTCTGTGTTCCCTGGGTCAATCTGGAAAAGTCAAAATATATAGCACAGTTTGATGAAAGTGTCTATGAATCCTCATCAAAATCCCAGAGAACATCCAACCTCAGAGTGTTTTACAACAGGTTGGACATAAATTGGTCTGGAAATGATTTTATTGGAATAATTTTATTGTTGTCATTTGTAAATCTGATAATCATAAATAATTAAATTTATTATCATTGGTACAAAATAATATGAAATAAGGGCCTGTTCACATGGAAGTGGGGGACCACAGAGAGGTGAGGTACCTCACCTACCCATAGTAAAGAAATATTTGCCTTCATATGCAACCCTAAGGATGCAGGGTGTGGTCCAAAATGCAATCACTTGGTCACTAAACATGCACATGAACAAAGAACTATCGTTTGTTTCTGATAAAGCTGCTTTTCGCTTTAATGTCGTTGTTGTAGGCATAACTTAAGGTTGATTCCGCTGATTAGCCTGACTATCTGATTCCACGCTTAAATTTTCACCAGCACTGTCAATTTCATCAGCATTTTAGCGGTTTTGGAGGTTAAATTGTCGAAATAACTCGCCACGCTCAAGTGATTTGATTACCCCGGTTAGGTGAGTTACCCCACTCTGCAGCTTTCACATGGAGAAAACTCACCCTACCGAAGCAGGTTAAGTGGGTTACCCTCACCTGTCTGAGGTCCCCCACTTCCATGTGAACAGGCCCTAAATGAAGTAAGTTCTATTTAAGGCATTATGTTGTTGATGTATTGTTTCAGTGACAGTGGTTTTGACAGTGATATTGATTCCCTCTTGAATGGAAGTTCTATTAGTTCATCCTCTGATGTTTATCAAAAGCTTAAGGTATATGACAATATGAATTTTGTTTATTCGTAGATCTGAATTTAACTGTCAACTTCTTGCTAGTAGTTTAAATAAATGCACATCGTTTGCAAAGTTATTTTTTTTTTATCTTTAAGGTCAGTCATAATTCAATCCTCACACCCAAATCACAAGATAATGGTAGTGGTAAGTGTTATATATATAATGAATCATCCCAAAAAGGTTCTATTTAACTAATCACCATTAAACAAAAGTGGTTTGACTGGCTGACTGACATTGAATGGTAAAAAAGAAAACAAATATTGATTGATGACATGATTGTGTCTCACTACATGTATCTTATACATTTTGATTTGTGCTTATGACTTTTAATTTCATCGTGTTTCCTGCTAGAAAGTGAAAGATGTGTAGGGGTGATATTTTGTGATGGTCTTTAGAGCATCAGCAAAAGTACTTCAGTCTGTAATTGAACATATAAATACTTTTAACATTTAGTGATTTGTCATGAATGTTAGGTGCACTGATTAGTGGCCTGGAGTCTCCAAGTTCAATAGCCAAATTAGTAGCTACGGATGGTTCACTCAGATGTGTAACAGCACAAGATTTGTATAACCTGCTAACACCAGAGAGTGAGTCCAAAATTCTGATCCTAGACTGCCGACCTCATGCCATGTTTGTTGAGAATCGCATCAAATGTTCGTCTTGTATAAACATACCAGCTGAGCTGCTGGATCAAGGGTAAGGAATATTGTCTGTGCAATAATAAACAGTATTTTTTTCTCACAGTGTGCTAAGTAGTGGCATATATATTGTATACATCACTGTCTAGTTCCTGTTATCTACTAGAAAAAGAGTTTATGTTGTCTAGTTACTACTCTTAATGCTAGTAAGAAATATATACAGAAAGTGCAAAACGTTGCATCCTTTATTATCTAGTATGCATAATAGCCTTCAGGACTTATGTTATAGTTATGCTATATATGAACTGGTTTCTTGCCAGAAATAGTGTCTTAATTGATCTTTCGGATAATGATGCATTTTCTTTTTTTAGGGTGTCAGTTGGTAGTATAGAAAGGAGATTGCCTGAGGCAACAAGGAAGATTTGGAATAAGAGAGGAGAAAAAGAGTTTGTTATTTTAATGGATGAGTCAACTAAGATTGCAGATCTTACGCCTGAAAGCAGAATTCAAAGGCTTAAAGACGTGATATTCACTTTTGACTCATACAGTTCATTAAAGAATGAACCGCTCTTTCTTGATGGTGGCTTCCATAGCTGGTTGTGGCATTATCCATCTGTGGCTGTGAAAGCAGAATTGCCAAAGGTAGCTTGAGACTAAGAGATGTAGAAAAATGTTGTACATTCAAAACATATCAAATCTGCAAGAAAACCTTAGTCATCTAAATTTAATTTGAGAATTACAGCTGCATTTTGACTCAATTTTGGCAATCAAGGATCTACTGTAAAGTCAATCAATTGCTAATACATTGAAACAAAATTTAAGTCTACACGATGATGTTTGTAAAGGGACAATGTCATGGACTGTGCATGTGCAACATTTGATCATATTTGGCAAATTCAAAATGCATCTACTAGTGGAGCCAGTTGTGGTGTGTGAACAAGGGGAATTTGACTGAAATTAACAGCCCATGCAGTTACAACATGGGGAGAAAGCTGTCATGAAGGACCAATTTGGAAGGAGAAATATTTCGAAGTTGTTTTGGGTCAATTAAGGGGTCATCTGTCATCCCTGAAAACAGTGCTTCCATGCAGTAAGTGCTGAGTCTTGGCCAGTTGAGGTACTCAGCACATTTTGACCACTTTACAGGGCTCGAAAAATATTTGAATTCCACCTTGCCTGCTGGGCAAGTAACCCTCAAATTTTGCTTGCCAGGGGCACTTCCCTGATTGCCCAAGTTTTCAAACTCGTTAATAATTCATGAACCCAAGGATAGAAGGCAGAACTACAGGCGCGTTTTAATGCAATAAACCCATCTTGACTGTAGTCCTCTTAGTGCTGATCACTTTCATGTTTACTTACTTCCTAGTTCCTTTATTACATGCTGGGTGTCTTTGTTATTATACAGCCTTGAGTCAATTTGTTCAATTCGTCAAAGATCGTGTTTGACTCCTTGATTGTTCACCTGCATCTTGTCTAGCTCCACAAAATCCTAATGGTAATAGGAACAAAATCGGACGACCGTAAAGCGGGAGTCCGATTTGTTGATCACGAGTACCATTACAGACTGAATTGGAGGACCCAATGTCCCGTAACCATTTAATCAAAATTATAACAAAATTCGAGAAATGAACAAACCATGGGAGAATTTTGTTATAGTTTTGATTAAAATTGAAATTTTCGTCAAGCTTCATCTAAACATTTGATTACCCTTGAGCCTATAGCTTACCTTTTCTTCTCAAAGTCAGTGAATGGCTTGCCTGGGTCCTTGCCCGTCAGGAAGCAGAGGAAGTCACTTGCTTGTAGGAATCTGTATTGTTTACACTGTAGCTTTTAACTGAATTCTGTGGATACATGGTAGAGAAAATATTTAATTGAAAAACAGCTTGTGGTGTGAGAGTGAAGAATATGGCAATATTTTTTGGTTCTTTATGGCAGTATGAAATAATATGCTTTCACTTAGCTTTCAACTGGTGTATTAAATTTTAAAATCTCTCGAGATGTGTTGGTTAGCATGGTGAAGTTGAAAGGTACATTGTTCATGTTGAAATTCAACAGTAACTAGGGTGAAATACAGCACATTTATTACCTACCAAACGCATTGTGACTTTTGAGTTGGTACCTGCTATGGAATCTCAATTCAGTTTGCTTTCTTATGGCATATAAAACTTTGAAGTATGTGGAGATTTGGTCCCATAAAAGTTTTACATGACACTGTTAGCATTGTGAAGTTGAAAAATACATGGCTTGTGTTGCAATTAGTTACTAGAGTGAAGTACAGCATTATTTTTAGGCAATCGAGCACATCTTGACCTTTATAAATTGTTCAAGTCAGAAATCTGTCGAGATATGCTAGAGAAAAAAGTTATAAGCACACTCTGCAAGTTGTCCTGTCATGCTGTGATATCTGACAGGGCTGGAAACACAAGTTTATTCAACGTAAAAATAAATTAGCTTTCAGAAATCTACTTTCTCGTAGTTAAAAAATAACACAGTACAGTTAATTGTACCCTTTCAAAATGATTGTAAACTGATAGGGAAAAAGTAATCATGCACATGCCAGCCCATGACACTGCCCCTTTAATGGGAGAGAATGTGCTACATACTACCGGCCAGATTGATGACTATGATTGCCCTTTTTGTAATGTACTGAGGCACATATTTGTTGATAGTATTTTCTTTGTAGCAAGGATGTCACCTGTACCATTTTACTCTATTAACAAACACCATTCTTCCCTCTTAGGTGCAGACACAACCTAAACCTGTAACTCCCATAGATCTTTCATCCCTAGACTACCCTGAACTTCCAGAGGAGAAAGTATCATCACCTCAGTTGCCTGCATCTCCTGAAACTGGCTATATTAATAGTAGCCTCCAGTATCCAGTCGTCCCAACAGCAGGTCTTCAAAATGTGGATGGCCAACTTAACCCAAAAGGCAGTCTTGACCAAGACAAATCCCAACCATCACCTTCTCTAGCTCCTTTCCAACCCACTCCCACTGTACCATCCTCAGGACCACTTCCTGGAGGGAAAGGTCATTCATCAGGTTCAATTCCATTACACACAGCTGGCCTGAATTATAAGCAACCAGGATTTCCTCCAGCTGTCTCATCTTCACAATATGACAGAAAATCATCCCAGACTGGTTCTCAGCAACTGGATCCAAGGAACATGCCTTCCTCACAACCTGGTGCTCCAATATTGCAACATTCAGCACAAGGAATGCAGTCTTTAATAGGAATTGCTCCACGGGCCATTATTCCAAATCCAGCAGGACCTAGGGCAGCAGGTTCTCCACCAAATACAACAGCAACACATCCTTCAGTTCAAACAGGTCTTCAAGCAAACACTCCTAGCCCTGCTCCTCAAATGGCACCGAATACCCAACCAACTTCTTTACCAAGTGCAACTGTTCCAAAGCCGATTTTGCAACCGTTCTCAAGCCCTTCAAGCAAGCCATCTGCTCAACCTGGTATTTCACCACCTCAATCCACCATCTCACAATCTACTCCATCCTCAAACATGTCAACTCCTGGGGCTCAGCATGGTAGTGTGAATTCCACATCTTCAACTAGTCAATTACATTCAGTGGCTCCATTGCAGGATACTCCAACAATATCAACTGTATCTTCTGCTTCAGGACCTCAGCTGCCTTCAAAATTATCAGTATATCCACAAGGCCCTGCAGTTGCTGCACCACCTGTATCTGGCCATGTGCCTGGTCACCAAAGTGTACTGCCAGGAAACCAGACACAAGTTCCATTAGTGAGTCAAGTGTCTCATGGTAATACTCAAGTTCCTGGACAGTCCTCGCTTCCAGCAGTGCAAAATCGTCATCAGGCAGCCACTTCACCCATTCCAGGGGCAGATCTAAGAAGTAATCCTAATGGAAAGGACATAGCAATTAATTCAAGTCAAGTTTCCCCTCCAGAACATGAAGTTAATTCCCATCACAAACCAACTCAGTCTGGTCCTAGTGGGTCCACAATACAGCCACATGGTGGACAAAAGGCATCACAGTCTTCTCAACAGGCTGTTTCCAACAAGGAAACTACCTATGTAACTACACCAGGCTTGCCACCTGGCTGGCAGAGAGTTGAAAGTGGAGGCAAAGTGTACTACAAAGATCACAATACTCATACAACACATTGGCACCCACCTTCATCAGGGACAACACCTGCTGCACCACAGTCTAGTGTGCAAAAGCAGCAGCAGTCTCAGTCAGGCCCAAAAGCTGTTGCACCACAATCTAGTAGTGTAGCAGGACTCCCACCTGGGTGGGAGAAAGTTGAAAGTGAAGGGAAAGTTTACTACAAAGATAACAATACTCATACGACACATTGGCAACCACCCTCGTCAGGGACAACACCCTCTGTGCCACAGTCTAGTGTGCAAAAGCAACAGCAGTCTGCTTTAAAGAGACAATCTTCAGTAGAAAGGCCAATGCTGCGCAGATCCAATTCCTCGCCAAACCTTAAAAAGCAGAGTGATCAGGGCACTTCTGGTCACAAGACACCAGTAGTAGATCGCTTATCAAAACCAGACCCGAGACAAACTGGACCAGCCAGACCAGTTATAAACCGCAGTGCTAAACCTTTGTCTGTCAACCAGCTTGATAGTTTTAACCCTAGCTATGGAGGTCTGGGAACTGGATTAACAGGACTCCGTAACCTGGGAAATACTTGTTATATGAACTCTGTTGTACAGTGCTTGAGCAGTGTTTCCCCTTTAGCTGCTTTTTTTATTTCAGGGGCTTACAGGGAAGATCTCAACAGAAGCAATCGAGATGGAACAAAGGGTAGGTGATAAAAGTTGAAATTTATGTCATGATGTAGAATTTGAATATAATATTTTTTTGTTCAAGGGCAAAACCTTAAGTTTATAGAAACAAAAGTGAGTTCAAAATGGTAGGGAGTTTGAAAATACTGTACAGCACTGCAAATGATCCCTGACCGCAAATGATCCCCAGAGCGCAAATGATCCCCGTATTGGACCACAAATAAGCCCCAATGTGGACCACAAATGATCCTGTTGGAAAACGAGGCATGGAGTTTTTTCCCTCGGGTAGAGGTTTTTTTTTTATCCTAATCAAAAACGAGCCCTAACTGACCATTATTCTATATACAATTCTCAAAAATTATTTGTTCTTCAGATAGATTATCATAAAAGCTCTGTGGAGTGCCTTGTAATCGGCTTTGCCTATATAATTATTACACATACCTCTGCCAACCATTGATCACTGTCTTAACAGAACATGGTAAAAAATCTATCTCCTGCCACTAACACTTAAGGAACATTGCCAAGATTAGAAAGTACTTATTAAGTGAAGATACCTCTGGAATTTTGGTACATATGCTCATTAGCTCTAAACTGGATAACTATAACTCCTTGTTATATGGACTTCCCAAAAGCAAACACCTGTTAAATATGCTAAGATTAATACAAAACTACTGCTGCACACATTGTTATGTTAACTAAGAGGTCTGACCATATTACTCCTGTTAAGTTTAAACTTCACTGGTTACCATTAAACTATCACATACATTTTAAAATATTGCTTTTAGTGCACAAGTGCCTTGAGGGCTTGGCACCCACTTATCTGAATGTTTACACTACTATAATAGTCCATGTTTACTTCTACATGTAGTTCTCAGAATCTTTTAGCTGTGCCTAAATCCATCATTTCATCATTGGATGATGAAAATAAAATATAATAATAATAATAATAATAATAATAATAATAATAACACTATGATCAAATTTTTATCCCAATGATTTTTTTGGTGTATCGCATAAAATTCCATGAAATAATAAAAACTCTGCTTACCGTTTGCAAATATCTGCTGAAGATATTACCATTTAAAAAATGTGTATTTAATATGCAAATGCAACGACTGATGACATCATACACTCAACCCAGTGTTATGTCAAGTACATAAATGGAGCTATCTTGGACAATTTGCAACACAGACCATTAAAACTTGGTACGATAATAGTTTTACAGGAAACACGCCTATTGCTATAAAAATTCTGTTCCCATGGCAACACACTCTTTTCCAGTTGCCACCCACTTGATGTCAATATGTTAGTGATTTTCAGTTTGAATAACTTTGGAATGAAAAAAGATATTTGAAAAGAGTAAACATCGTGTTTTCTTTTTATACCGACTTCTTGTTTATGTTTTGAAATGGCTTAGATGGGAAAGATGCGATCTTCATCATTGTACCACTTTAACGAAATATTTTTCAGGGGAACTAGCTGAGAGCTTTTCAGTGCTTGTTAGGGTGCTGCATTCTGGACAATTCAAGTGTGTGTCACCAGGAGATTTCAAACGAACAGTTGGAAAGTTTAAATCCCAGTTTTCTGGGTATGACCAACAAGATTCTCAGGAACTGTTGGCTTTCTTGATGGATGGCCTACAAGAGGATCTCAACAAGGTACGGTTTGTGCTGGATAGGTATAATAACAGGCTTAAGTATCACCCAACTAGTGGACTAATGCAAATCCTGCATTTTGATTGGCTACGCTACTAGGGGTCTAATAGTAATAGTCATCGAGTAGCTAAATTCGCCGGTTTTTCTTTCGTTTTTTCCCTCAAATAAATATTTCTTCAACTTGCATTTGCTAACTTTGTTATTGCCTTTCTGTCCGACTAGTTGAGTGATACTAAAATTAGACCATTCGCCCTCAAGGGCCACGGGTCTAATTGTTAAATGACCTTAGACACAAATATTAAATGCTAAACCATTAGTAAGAGCATTGGTCTGTCAACATGGTGTTGGAGTTGCATCATACCCAGGGGAGTAGAAATACCAGAAAGACCAGTGCCTCAAATGTGACTTGGTCTGCTCAACTGCTTACCTACTTCCTTCTTAACCTACCTACTATGTTCTTAACCCTCTCTTTCCCAACCTACCTACTAACACTCTCACTTAACCTCTTTTCTACCTACCTACCTACCTACCTACCTACCTAACTGTACCTTGTTGCATACCTGGCTACCTGCAATGCTACCCCGGGGGAGGGGGTTGTGCGGCCCGCTTCCCAAAACCCTTACCCTATTTATGACCAAAATCTGCGATATTCCCTACCCTACTGTTTTTATGACCTGCCCCCTAAATCAAAGTCCTGTTTCAGAGCTGCGTTATAATTAGTTCTTTAGTTCCGACCAGAACGTAAACATAAGGGCTTTTGCAAAAACCATACCCCATTTATGACCAAAATGGCCAAAATTGGCTAAAATCGATTCCCTATTTATGACCAAAACGGCTGAAAAACCATACCCTTTGGGGCCGCACATACCTATATAGCCCATATAAGGGAGTACCCCCCCCCCCGGGTATGCTACCCACCTCCCTACCTTCCTACCTACTTACCTCCCTATCTACACTGCAGCCCATGTAATATATATTGTAATGTGAACTTTATTTAAGACAGGGTGGCCCAATCAGCTACGGGGCCGTTATCCTGAGGGGCCCTGTATACACCTAAAATCATTATAGCAATGAAATGAATAACAATGAACGCTTATAATCTGAAAACTTATGGTCTGAGAAAAAACTACAATATATATGATTCTAATAAACACTTTTAGGCTAAAATATTACAAGATAGAAAAAAATATATAAGACAATAGCACACTAATGATATAAAAACTATGCAAAATCGTGTTTCATCAGTAGTCGCTTAAAAGCCTCCAAGGACGCTTCCCGTTTGTATGTTTCAGGTAAAGAGTTGAATAATATAGCTCTGGAGTATCTAAAAGTTCTCTTCCTGAGGCTAAGTTTGGGTCTTGAAGGATGAATATCTTCACGCCGACGTGTATTGTAACTATGGAAACTGTGGTTTCTACTAAAATGATCACAAAGATACTGGGGCACTAAATCATTGAGACATTTGTAGACTAAGATTGCTTCCTACCTTTTCGTACCGTTTCTGTGTATGTTCCTCGTAGGTGAAGAGCAAGCCATATCTTAAGGCACCTGCTGATGATGTAGACCCTCAAACAGCTGCCAGGATTGCTTGGGAAAACCACAGGAAGAGGAATGAATCTATTATGGTGGAGCTGTTTGATGTAAGATGACATTTGTAGCTTTCTCTTTAATCAAAAAAGTTATGTGAGAATTCAGTGCACAAGGTTTATGGTACTAAATGTACAAGTGGTAAGGTATTCTATTTCAATAATCTTTTACAATAATAGCAATCTGACAACTGTGATTAGACACAGGTGACTGTTCTCCAATAGCACAACATGGAGTATGAAGATCCAATCGGAGACAAGAATTATGTTATTTAATATATAGATGATTACACAATTTTGTGTTCACTGTTTTCAGGGTTTGTTTATGTCAACTGTAAAGTGTATGGTCTGTAGCAAAGAATCCAGGACTTTTGACACTTTTTCCAACCTGACCCTTCCACTGCCACCCAATGCAAGTCGCTGCACTCTCCAGGTATGTGTATTAATTAATGGTAAAGTTAGGCAAAGTCTGCATTCAAGCCAAGTGGCCCATCAGGCCATAGCCTTCTACACAGACATTATCTTCCTCCCCCACAAACATCTGCTGAAGCCAAGGGAACATTCCCTGCCCTTTGTTAGCTCGTGTCCTGATCAAGGCTGTGGACTTTGCCCCAAAGATTGGCTGGAGATCACACCAACTGGCACCAGCTTATTATATAATAAAAAGCTAATGATAAACTGAACAGACTCGCGTCAGCATCAACACTTTCGAAGTAAAAAGTTTTTCTATTAAGACCAGTCCGCCTCATAGATTTACAATTACTTCATATTTTTCATGGCAAAATAAAGGACAGTTTCTCGAAGGAGATTTAAACAGATCATGATCATAACTGTGTTACACACTCGATGAAAGGACATGCCAGTAGTTTGGTGTGTTGCGATCATTTCTCAAGCTCCAAGCAGACTTGACTGTAATTGTGCACCCTACTGAAATAAAGTGTCAATCAAGTTTATGTACTATTGTTTGGATATGCAATATTTTTTTACTATTTATGTATTATTTATTTAAGGATTGCCTAGCCTTGTTTACAAAACCTGAGAAAATGTCGGGAGATGACAAATGGTGAGTATTTTAAATATTGATCCCATAGTCCTGCATCACCCAGCAACCAATTTCAAAATGAAATCATAATGACTGCAATGCAAGGCCCATTCAAACCGTCATGATAGTTGATGATAGTTTCAACTATCATGCATGTTTGAACACAAACTATCATTCACTATCATCAATTAGTAGGATAGCATTGAAGGTCTGGTGCATGCTGATTGGCTCGTCAAACTCCGAATATCCTTTGTTATTATTCAACAAATTGTAACACTATCCAAATATGGTCATGATGCTCTCGATATCTGTCATCTGTAGGTAACAGATATCCGGCGATATACGTAGCTTCGTTTGTGGGAAGAAAAAGTGAAGTGAGAAAATGTCAACAGAGATTTAAAAATGTTACGCTGTTTTGTTATCAATTTGTTGAATAACAAAACAATTATCCTGCTCAGTCTCACGAAATATTGTCTGATTTTAGCCAACACCTCAGTGTTGGTGGCTAGTACCTGACAGCGGCCAATTTGAAAGCCTAGCAAAATGACTTTTGGTCACAAAGCATTTCCTAATTTTCTTTTTGTTGTACATTTTTGCTTTTTTTCACGGCTCGGTACATGTAAACATCCACCACTATATTTGTTTACAATTGCATGCGGTAGGAGACTAGGTACCAGTTAGTGGCACTAGCACATTGTGCGATTTCGACAAACTATCATGAACTATCATGGACCGTTTGATCGCAAACGTAATAGTCAATGATAGTTGAAACTATCATCGACTATCATTAACTATCATGACCGTTTGAATGGGTAGCCATCAGTGACAGGTTTCTGTTGCATTTTTTGTCTTTCAGGTTTTGTCCAAAGTGCCAACAAAGAAGGGAAGCCAGTAAAACAATTCAGATCTGGAGGTTGCCAGCCATCCTTGTTGTACATCTCAAACGGTAATCAAGAACAACTTTACTTATAAATTACTTACACTTACAGTTGTAAGTTTTAGTGTGTGCATCTTTGAATCTATGATTCTTGATAGGTACTTTTGGAGGGTCCCATATTCATATTTTCAGATTCAGATGTTTATTTGCACTATTTATATTTACTTTACACTGATTGAATTAAAACATTAGCAAGGAAAATGTAGAAATGGAAAAAAGGCAAAAATGTACAACGAAAAGTAAATTAGGAAATGCTTTGTGACCAAAAGTCATTTTATTAGGATTTCAAATTGGACACTGTCAGGTACAAATAACTGCTAAGACATCTATTATATGAATAGTTGTTAGACTTTCTAAACGTCCTTTAAAATAGTACTTTCCTGGCCTCTTGGTTTCTTGCTTGTGACTTCATCACTTAAGATTGTCCTTAAGCAAAAAGGAGAGTGAGGATTAAGCAAAGGATTAAGTGAAGGTTGGCTTGTGGCAAGTCTACTTAGCTGTCTGTTAGCCTAGTTATTGCGTTCGTAGAACACAGTTTATACTGCGGTCTTGAGTCAAGTTTTATGGGAGTGACATCATGGTAGGTTGCATCAAAGTTGCGCACCGATATGGCCACCCCGCAGCAGGGGAGAAACGAATTACATCATCGCCAAACCATGTGCTGTATATTTCTTTGGAGTGTGGTTCTCGGAACAGATAATAATTTTATATTCTTTTGAAAGGTCAAACCTTTCCTCGGTCAAAAAAAGCCTCGGATTACAAAGTTATGCTGAACCCACACGTTAAAAAAAATTTGTATAAAAAAATTATTTCAAAGCGATATATAACTTTCGCCTTAATAGCTACCACAAAATCTATTTCCTTAACAATCCAGCTTCATCGTGTGGAAATTTCAGCAAAATGGAACAAGACATGTTATAAAAGTTTTATTTAAAATTTGTAATTAATACCTCGTTCAATTGCTTATAAAGTTCTTGAGTAAACACAGGGAGCTGCTGTCGCCCATAGCAAACGAAAAACCTGAACACGAAGCAATGTTTTGAACTGAATGGGAACATCTTTGTCAGACTTTTCTTAAGTGGTTTAGATAAGAAAATCACCTTGGCGAGCTACAAAAGAGAACGAAATAAAAACAAAGCTGATAATTTATTCAATGTGTTAACCTCGTGTCCTTCGTCACTTACAGGTTGAAAAAAGCTTACCCCTTGATAATTTTAGCCTTAGAAGCCAGTAACTGGTCGCGAATTACTTTCTATATCCTTACAAATGTCCTGACTTCCATCTTTAAAAGATTTGGTCCTGATTTTTGAGCAAATATACATTTCGCGGACGGCGGACTAGCATACTCTCGAGTGGGGGACAGGCCAGATGTAACGCCAATTTTCTGTCACGCTTTTAAATCACCATGACTATTTATACTGGTAGGCAGGATGGGTGGATAGACACGAATGCACTCATAATGTATGATTACTTCTAGTTACAGTAACTAGTTCATTTCATTTTGGTCTGAGTAGTGATTTTGGACATTTTTAGATTTTAATATGAAGGGATGTTGTACATTTTTTCTGTAGATTTCAATATGAAGGGATGTGGCGTCAAAAACTTCAAACAAGCGTCTCCTTTCAAATGACACAGTTGGACATGTCCAACTTTGTAGTGGGCCCAAAGTCAACAACAAGTTACAACCTGCATGCTGTTTCCAATCACTATGGGACCATGCATGGTGGACATTACACTGCATTTTGCAAGAGTGTTTATGATAAGAAGTGGTACAAGTTTGATGATCAGTATGTTACTGAGATGTCACCCAGAGAAGTTGTGGTATGTCTACTACTTATCTTCTAGTCTGTCTCACATGTAACTCTGGATTCTTTGTTTGGGTTCAACAAACCTGGGGCACTCATGAGACATACCTCTTACTAACCATACTCTAAGCTATGAACCAAGTTTTCTCCCTTCGATTCATGACCCAAGCGTGAAGTGGGCCACAAATCAATGGGGAAAAAACAACGATCTGTAACTTAACGTATGGACTGTATGATCTGTAACTTAAAGTATGGACTGAGAAGACAGGGTTAGAGATATATTCATTATATCTCTGCTGTGTATCTGACGGGTTCAGGGAGCATTTCTATTCATGGGGAACGGTTTCAAATTGCTGAAGCATGTCAAAAGCAAATGAAATTGTTGTTAAGTCACTAGAACATTTTAATACACAATTTAGAGTAATAGAAAGTCGTAAATTTCACTTGCTGTAAAAGTTACAATCACTTGGTGATAAAAACAGCTTAAATTGATCAATCACAGCATGCATAGTAGCTGAGAGATATAATCAGTGTAGGGTCTGCCAGATTATGCTCGATAAATAGAGTATTATGCTTTCGGGCGTCACCCATGAAACCAGGGTATTATGCTCAAAATTATGCTCGGTTGGAGGTATTATGCTCAAATTATGCCAGACTAAAATGACACTTCCCCCCCCCCCCCCCCCCCTGCATAGGCTTGTATCTATTTATAAATTAACATTCCTAGTCTTTCAATTTTGAAAGAAATGTTAGACAATAATTATTCAGTTTAACATTTCATGAGCAAGTGCCAACAATAATTGTTATACAAGCTTGGAAGCCTGGCATAAAGAGGTAACCTGGCCTTCGATTACACCAAAATGCACTGGGTACAAGTCTAAGGTATCAAGTTCCAAAAGTATTCCCACTTTCATCTACTTTTTACCGATAGAGTGCTAGTAGCTGGCAAAATTTGCATACACTTCTCACAGTTTTCAGAAACAATGGCACTATGCTGCAAAAATGTTAGTATTATGCCAGCATTGTGCCTGATGCTCCAGATATAGTATTATGCTCAAAATTATGCTGGCATAATCCGGCAGACCCTAAATCAGGGTTTCCACCAGACCGTGCCATTGCGGGAATCCCGCGTTGCATTCAGAGAAGGCCCCCAGAAAAACAGAGAAAAGGCCAATTTAGCCCTTTACTTTTTACAAGGCTGCATGCAGGCATAACCCAGGCATAGTATTTTAACAGCCATCCCAAGGCTCAAAATTGTGACCGATATAGTTGGCAATGAACTAACAATTTACAATGCAACCAACATTTCTTTCGTGGTGACCAAAAATTCTGGTTTGGTTGCCATAATTGCGACTTCATTTCTCTACGTTGAGGACCAATAACGGTTATTTACACACACCTTATGTTCTTCTAGAAAACCATATTGAAAGATCTTTGCTTCTAAAACACTCAACATAAATAGAAGTCAATCCATCCTTTTGCTTTACTGTATTGATTCTCTCACATCTGAACACAGGTAGCCCAAACTCTCGGGGCACCGTCAACATGACATTGCATAACATTGTTATTATAAGAGTTTGTATGGGAATATAGCGATCATACAGAATAGTTCAAAGTAAGGGGAAAAATAATAAAATTGTCTTACCTTTTCTTGTTGTGTGTGTAAATGGTGTTTTTATGGCGGTTGGAGGCATTTCAAAACGATTCTAGCTATTAAAACTGGGTTTGTCACCAGGTGGGTACATTTAAAAATATTATTATATTATATTATATTATATTATATTATTGACTGGTAACTCCACCTATACCATCAAGAATAGCACTGAGTTCTGTGGAGGCATTGCTGACACCAATCTTCAGGATGACGATGAGCTTGTCTCCTTCGACGTCTTCTCTTTGTTTACCTCAATTCCGGTAGATGTAGCCGTTAATGTTGCTCACAACCACCTAGTCAATGACGAAAGTTTTCTAGAAAGGACAGCCCTACCGGTCACTGACATTATAAAATTACTTGATTTCTGCTTGTCAACTACCAACTTTCAATACGACCACAAACATTATAAGCAGATCCATGGGACAGCTATGGGTTCACCCGTTTCTGCCACAATGGCAAATATGGTCATGGAAGACCTTGAAGAAAGAGCGCTAACTACTCTCACCAATCAACCTCTGTTTTGGAAAAGAATTGTGGATGACGTGAGTACGACCACAAAATTTGATCGTACTCAGACTTTTCTCGAACATCTGAATTCAATTGAACCTTGCATTAAGTTCACAATTGAACACGAAAGGGAAGGAAAAATTGCCTTCCTTGGCACATGGTTCACCACCAGGAGGACGGAAGATTAACCACCACCGATCACCGGAAACCTACTCACACTGATTGCTATCTGTCTTTTTTGCCGCACCATCCCAGTATGCACAAGCAAGCTGTGATTAAATCATTGATGGATCGGGCCAAAAAAATCCCCACAACAAAATCCGATCGAAGTAAGGAAAAGCAACGAGTAATATCGACATTACAGTCCAATGGATACCCAAGCGCTTTATTTTGGATGCCAGCAAGCCTAAACCACCATTGAAGGACACAACTAACGCTGCAGAATCCGGGCGACGCTATAGCACAATGCCATACATTAGCAGGACCTCTGAGCCACGGCATCAAAGTGGCATTCAAACCCTATCAGACAATGAGCCAGATGTTTCCAAAACCAAAAGATTAAATGGGCAAAGAAGAAACTCGTGATCCTGTTTACAACATTCCTTGCGCTGTTTGCAGCAAGAACCACATTGGTGAAACGCAGAGAAAATTCTTAACAAGAAAAGGCAAGCACCAAAAGGCTGTCGCACGGAGACAAGGTGAAAAATCAGCACTTGCAGATCACGTGATAAAAACTAATCACAATATCACATGGGATGAGGCCACAATTCTCAGGACTAGTAGTAATTGGCACTAAAGGAAGATTCTGGGAGCTTGGGAGATTAATTGCGTGAAAGACCCGCTCAACCGAGACGATGGGGTGTTACTCCCCAAGGAGTATTTACACTTGACTCTTGCAAACAAGAAAAAAATGACACACCTTAAATTTTTAATCAGCGTCTTGTTTATATCTGTGCTTCTGTGTCGCTTTTTCTTTCACTTCCCCTGAAGAAGGTCCATGATTGCGACTGAAACATCGGGAACATTTTTATTATATAATTTCAGAAACGCTTTTAACCACCAGTGTAACTTAATTTGTATTTTCAAATATTTTTCAAATGATTCTAGCTAGTTTTAGCTTCTCTGTCCAATCCAATCACCTCAAGATTCCGCCTAGAGCAATGCTTTAAATAGATGCTCTAGCCATTGCTTGTCTTTATGGGACTTAAGGTGGCCGAACACAGTTTTCAAGTGCCTATGCCTAATTCACCATTACTTGTAAACTATTTATGCTTTGGAGCCCATTTTTTTGCAAGAGTCAAGGTTAATCACAGAAGTATTTATTCTCACATTTTGGTTAGGTCAACACTGTTCTAATAAAATTTTTACATAGGCGATTTTCATAATTGGCCCTTAATCGTTTTCTGTATTATTAAAAATTCCCTATGTCAAAATTCAGAATTTTGGTGATAGATCATTCACGTCGTTTCTGAACTATTTTTTGCCAAATATCCTGAAATTCTAACGACTGTATCATAAGCAATCGGTCTCAATTTTTTGAGCAACTGGGTTCTTTGCATTGTTACCTTTTCTAACATATCTTTGTAATAAAAGACTAAAGCCATCAATTATACATGGAGGGGAATACAGAGAAGCTAAAACTAACTCGAATCATTCTGAAGTGCCTCCAAACACCATAACATGCAAGTTATACACACAACAAGAAAAGGGAAGTCAATTTTATCATTTTTTCCCCTTATTTTTGAACTATTCTGTACGATCGTTATATTCCCATACAAACTCTTATAATAATGCTATTAGGCAATGTCATGTAGATGGTGCCCAGAGAGCTTGGGCTACCTGTGATCGGAAAACTTCCAAGTGGCCATTCCAAGTGGTCATTGACTACGTCATGTATGTCTTCGAGGGTCCATTATACTGGACCTTCATACTAGTATCTGGCTACCATTTGGTTGCATTTGGCAACTATTTTTTACCAATAATATTATTATGGTATGTATTGGCCCCTTTCTTAACAAATGGCCCCTAAAACAGGTCTTCAAGGGCCAGTGTGGCCCTCAAGTAAAATTTTGTGGCTGAAACACATAATAGAAGGAGTTATCCACAAGTAAGGCCTTCCAAGAGGTAAAAGCAATAAGCGACATCACCTTACAATCCAGAGACACGAGATTTCTATTCAGCAACAAGTTTATCAAGTGCACTGCTAAAATTCGACAGCTGTACAAGAGAGCACTACAAAAGACAGCGACATTGTCCCTTTTAGACTTTTTGCCTGTTTGGAAATTGTATTCTCTTGTTAAGTCTGTAAATGTTAGAAACTTAATGTGTGCTTTTCCTTTGAATAAACCCTAAGGGAAATCAACCTTGTAACAACAGTGACACATGCGTCATGCAGAAAAACAACACCAGCATTTGCTTCTACTGGGTGGGTGACATCAATACATGAAGGGCACAGCATGGAAACATGCCTCCCCCTTGAAAGCTCTCACATACAAGTGCTTCACTTCATCCTTGACTCACAGTAAAATTATTTTTTGTTCATAAACAAAAAAGACCTTTTCTATAAATAGCTGCTGATTACAAATTCATTTGTCAGTATTACAATTATTAAGTTTACTTAATAATTTGAAAGAATTTTGGACTCTCAAACAAGGTTAGTGATGTTAATTTAAGTACATACAAAAGAACTGTAAATTTGAGCCATTGATAAAAAAATAAGTGTATTGAAATATATTCCCATAACAATAACTGGGTATTCTTTGGTTGAGCATTTCTTTTACAATGAAAGAAGAAGTTATATTATTATTTAATGAATGATTGTGAGTTGGCATACATGTGTGATTATAGAAAATGTTGATACCCACCCCAAGGAGGGTTATTGGAAGTTACAAGTGGGAGGGTTCAAATGAGTGCATGGGAAAGGTTGGGTAATTTTCTGGAACCATCTCATATCATTTATCACACCACATCATACGGTACCATAATTAGCTCATATCATAGTTGTTTATTTATGGTAGAAAATGTTTGTTTCTTTTGCAGACTTCAGCTGGATATCTGCTGTTTTACACATCATTTGATTTCAAACCCCCAAAATACTTAATTAAGTCATGAAACAAATCAGAGGAGTTAATGATATATTGTAAATAGTTGCAAACTGTTAGCTTTTCTCAGGTACTTTTTTATGTTTCTGGCCTGAGCTGATTGGGTTTCATGACACAACTGATGACACAAATATTGTTTTTATAATGATCAAGATTGTTGTTAAGTGTTTCAAATACAACTTTGTGTAAACTACAAGGTTGCAAAACAAAGATATGTAGTGCTGTAATGTGAAGAGATAGAT
>CM042747.1:8355946-8360528 GCA_022496165.2 Catalaphyllia jardinei | reverse complement strand
GTCAACCAAGGTGTCAATGGAGTGTCAATAGATTATAAATGAAGTATAAATCAATGGTTGATGTAGTGTCAATCAAGGGTATTGAGTGAAGGGATAAGGCTTGTCATGAATTTCCTAAATTAGTCATCTGGAGAGAACTTAAGCTTACAATCCCTGTGACTTTTATTAGGTTCCCTCGCTATTTTTTTCCTTTAATATAAAAATTGTAGTTTTGTACTGTCATTGTAATCTTTTATATTAATAATCATTTATCATTGTACTCTATTATATTTTTGCTTGTGTGGCAAATCAAATCAAATAGAAAATAACGGAACATCGATTGACACTCAACCTTGGATCTACATTACATGTATGTAGTATGTGGAAGAAATAAACTCTTTTGGCACCCTTTGGTGAAGATATCTACTTATAGAGCATTTCAGATCCATCTTAAAAGTCAATCACATATATATCGATCCCTTTCTCATTGACCTTTAATAACACACACTAACATACATGATCCTCTTTTTTACTGCTTTACAATGGTGGGGGCAATCATTTTCTTGTGGCTGTAGTAGCAGCAATCACTAGGTACATCAACTTCAATGACTTCTGTAGATATGTTCTCTTTTAGGAATCCACTCTTCAGTAACTCAGGAACTTGTGTTTCCATAAACATCTTCTGGATATCATCATATTTCATCTTTAGCAGCTCTCCCCATGAAGTGAGGTTACAATATGTCAGTACACCTCCAGGTTTCAGGAGTCGGAATGCGTGATCCTTGATAAACAGGAACTGATGTGTGTGCCATGTCTCCTCTGACAATGGATATGTGTCATACAAGATGCCATCAAATGAACCATCATCTAGGCTAGGAACCACATCTTCCCACAAGCCTGTGGAAATAGTACTCTTTCATTACACATTTATAAACTAAAACATATAAGATGGATGTCAATATCCAATATCCTACCACTATTGGTTGGGCTATAGCCCTAGCAACCCCTCCCCCTGCAGTCGCTGGGCCTTTCCACAAATATCACATAAAATCACCCATATATCTTTCCAGAAATTCCCAGAAAAACCTTCTAAATATCACGAAAAGGTTTCTAAATACTTTGCAAAACCCTCCAACAATCTCTTATTTTTGTTGTAAAAATACAACAATTTTGAATAACTTAGGGAAAAATTTTCTTGCAGACTGTAGTAGGAGTCGAGGAAGAAGATTCAGGCACTTCAATGTTATCAACATCTGTCTTTTTGGAAAATTGATGCCTTAGCCCTTTAGTGATATGGAATACATTGTTTTAAAATGAAAATTGATGAACTGGATTGTCTCTTGCACAGAACAGAGTACTGTATCAAGAAAACAGAGAGGAACAAACAAGGCTAAGCCATTCAGATCATGTATACTACAGTCAAATGTTAATCGTTACCCTTGATCGACTATTCATCAACTTTCAATTGACCCTCATCCACACTTGACCAAGACTTGATTGACATGTCAGTCAACCCGTGATGGACATATCTGTTCAACATCAGTCGAAAGTTGGCTAGTTGCTGGAACTAGTTCCCCCTAATGTGTGCCAACCTTCAAATTGCGTGACGGGGAGAGCAGCCTGCATCTGCATTTCCCAGCAGGGGCCTCAAACATACATAACAAATTACAGTCGTTTCACCCCAAGTCCATTTCGCCCCAACTCAAAGTCGTTTCACCCCTACCAAAAGTAAGTTCCCCCAAACTACGTTTTTTCATATAATTTAGAAAGCAATAAATTAACTTGAACAAAACAAGAACTGTTGAGACCTTATTTACTCTACAGGTACAAGCTGTGGAAGGTTTGTTAAGTTTTCAAATACAATTGGCCATCAATCAATCAATCAACAGACTTTGTTTGACTTCTGATCTGTACAGCACCGTAAATGATCCCTGACTGCAAATGATCCCCAGACCGGAAATGATCCCCAAATTGGACCGCAAATGATGCCCAACTGCAAATTATCCCGCCAGAAAACGAGAAATGGCATGGAGTTATTACTATTATTTATTTATTTGTTTATCTATTTTTCAACATCCAATGATGACTTAAATTAATATAAATAAATTAATATAAATAAAGATGCTGACAACTTAAACTATAACATTTAAGTAATTATAACTCTTAAGATGAATAATGCCATCTCATTATCTCTGTAAATTCTTCCGAAAAATCATGGAAATATTACAGCATCCAAACAGCAATGTTATTTCTCAAATGGCTTGATCTGCAACGACACCTGCCAATAGCTTAATGCTACCATAATAAAGACTTAAACATTAAGAGCGACTATGACATTTTTGTGACCTTTAGTCCTACGAATGATAATCTGTGAGCTAGAAAGTCCGCATCTCAACTCAAGACTGGTTTGGCTTTCGCATCTGCAATTTACAGCCATAATTATAATTCATACTAATGATGTAAACAAACATTTTACACGAAGTTATAAAAGTGGGCATCTGCTTAGCAGATGTTTCTGATCATCTACCTATATTTTGTACTGTCGCAAATAAGCCATCTATTCTAAACGATGCAAATTACTTTCGTGATTTCTCTCATTTTGATAGTGACTCGTTTTTAAGCAATGTAGATGATCAGAACAAAGTAAAGATATTTAAAACTTAGATGAATAACAATAAATTAAATAGAATTAAGGGAGCAACAAAAAAAAACTATCTTAAAGCCCAATTTAGTTTTAATAGTGAGGGCTTAAAAACTACTTGAAAGCTAATCGGTAGACTCATCAACAGGAAAAACATCGCTGATCATTTAAATGTTGGTAATGATTGTCAATGTTGGTAATAATATTATTATTAAATATTATTATTAATTATAATCTTTCTCAAAACCTTATGACAAGTGTCAGAAATCCCAGTAATTACATTAAACAGCCCCATTTGAATAGTTTTGCATTTCGTGGAATCCTTATACATGAAGTGCAGGATATAATAATTGGACTAGACCTCAACAAGTCTTCCATAGGAGTTCCCTCACGATGTGTTAAGCTATCACTTACAAAAATCTTTAACCATTCTTTAGAACAAGGTAACATCTCTGATATACATAAAATATCAAAAATAACTCCTGTCGATAAGGGGGGCGACACAGCTGACCCTAAGAATTATCAGCCAATTGCAACTTTATCAGTTTTTTTCTCAAGTGTTTGAAAAATTGATATTTACACAGCTTAATACATGTATCGCAACACTTTCCAGTATGCTAGCAAAGTGCCTTTGCACTGAATTTGATGGGTACACTCAATACTCGCTGCTTGTATAATTCCACATTTATTCTCTAACAATTTGCTATTACATTCCCTTGAATCGATCTCTCCAAAATGCCTCACATCACAAGCATGTCATCTTACTTACTTAATCACTATTAATGTACTCATTGTATGTCGCATGCGGTAATAATACAGTACTTGACAGTTCTGATCACGCTCCCTTGAATATTAATGTTCTTAATTTTTACTCTCTGTTTCCCCTAATCGAAACACCAAATTTAGTCAAGTTCAAATTCACTGTCCGCAATCGCCTTGATTTTCGCTTTTGCATCTACAGCTGCCTTCTCTTTGACACACTCCGGTTGGGTTCTTGACTTGTAGTCTCATTCACCTCGGCCTGTCCATTGCTGTAACTCCTTATTTCGAGAGGGCATACAAGCTGGAGTGGGCGTAGGATCCTGTTTCCCTTGTGTAGAAAAACAACTCCACTCACAACTCTGTCTCTGCCTCTCACATGCAGAACTACTTTGGCCTTCTTCCACTCGCCTCTGTTCCTGTTCTTGCCTACCTCTAGAAAAATCTCTCTTATCTCAGGAATTTGTGGCTTGTCCTTTCTGTTGACTCTGTGCGCTTCCATCAAACTGTGGACATACTCTTTCTGCTAACATTCTTCAGATTTCTGTGAAGCTTTGTAACCTCCTCCTCCTCAAATTCAATATCTTCTAGCCCATGAGCATTTTGGCCCCACGTTAGGACGTCTGGTGTCAAGGTTTGTGGTCCACCCTTGTCACTCTCAACATATGTTAGGGGTGGACTGTTGAGATGCTTCAATGTCAATGACCACTGCTTCAAGTAGCTCAAAGGTAAGACGTGTCTTCCACACTTGTACACTGTTTTCTTGACTTCTGTAATCCACCTTTCGTACACATAGCTACAATACTAGATATGCAACCTCAAAAAATTTATATATGCCACATGTAAGGATGAACACTGGCATTTTACAAATTTCATTTAAAGCTATTGATCTTTGGAAGTCTATCCCACAAAACCTTAAAGATTTGAATGTGTACACTTTTCTAAAAATATCAAAAATTTCTTACTCTCAGAGCAATATTCAAAGTAACTTGTCTCTTAAAATCAGGGATCTCTCGACTTGTCCACCATACCTCTATTATATTTTTACTTTACCAAAATTATTATTTTTTAGTATGTTCTATGTTTCTGCCCTCTTTCTGTTTCCTTGCCTGTATCAAATGTAACATCAATAGGTAACATGGGGGCCAACTAGGAAACTGAATGGTTTATTTGGCCACCATGCTCAAGCACTTTTACTTAATA
>CM042747.1:8323446-8353446 GCA_022496165.2 Catalaphyllia jardinei | reverse complement strand
TCTCCCTAACACTTTATATTAAACCTGTTGATGATTACCAGCAACCTTAACCTGGAACCATCTGTTAACCCGCTACAACTCTCTAAGCCAGCCAAAAAATTTTTACTCAAGTAGAAACTCAAAAAAAATAATCATGAAATAAATGGTTGCTAGTAAAATGTTTGAAACAATAGCCCTTAATATATGGGGGACATTATCTCCTCCAACCAGCCCAGGAACATGTCTTCAGCCTACATAACAACTATCAGTTTCAACTTGTATACATAAGTAATAACCCTGCATTTTCAACATACCGATACAGAAACAGTTACAAGATAAACCATCATTACAAAAAAAAAACCTTGCGAAACTACGTGCAACAAAACCAGAGTTTCTCTCCAACATAAAGCCCGAGTGAACGCAAATATGCGTCTAGTTAGTAAATACATTACAAATGGCCGTTTTTATACTAGAGGACGCATTATCCGTCCAGACGGATAATGTGTCTCTCATGTTATGCGTCTAGTGTAAAGACGGGACGAATAACAAGACGAATTTCGACAGACGAACAATGCGAACTATTACGTGCGGCGAAATAAAACGGAATGGGGACTAGAGTGCTTTTGGCGGTAAAATTAAAGATGGCGGCCCTGTTACAACTTTTTCCCGTAAAAGAAGAGCAGAACAAGAGTTTTTAAGTCTCCAATATAAAATAAACGAGGAAGTGGCAAGGAAACGTTTCATTAGAAAAACGGATTTCGAAATTGAAGCTTCAGAACCCGCTGTTATGTCAGCAATTGTGATTACAAAAAGCAACAGAAACGAACGAGGTCGATTGGTGGACGAACGGATGCCAAAACTGGGACGAAGCCTCTTTCAAGAAAAGGCTGAGGGTGTCTCGAGACACGTTTGAATTTATTCTGGGCGAAGCTAAAGACCTTATCAAGAAGGAACCCACTCGCATGAAACCTCACCCTACTCTACCCGCTACCCAGTTGGCTTTATGTCTTTACAGACTGGCAGATGGTCATGGGTGCACGTTTTTGACCGTTGGAGGTCTCTTTGCGGTTGCAGAATCAACTGCTCACATCATTTTTCAAGGCGTATGTAAGGCCATTTCGGAATGTTTGTATGACAGACTCGTTTACCCGCCAAGAAATCTGCAAGAACTGGAAAATTTTCTGGCAAATTGGGAGTTTCCTTGTGTAGGGGTATGGGATGGATTCATGTTTAGGTCAGCACTCAACTAAAGAACTTTTATAGTTACAAGAAAATATATTCTGTGACAAACATGGGATTCATTAGTTACAATAAGCGTTCTATGTGGGCTGCAGTGGGTGCTCCAGAATCCACACATGACTGTAGCGTTTTAAAAAATTGTGGAATTTATTATTATGTAGATGTAGATAACGCGGTGTATTTTTTTTTACTTTCTTCGTCTGATGCCCGTCTTTACACACACAGACGAACTATGCGTCCAGTCGAACTTTCTTTCGTAATGCGTCGTTCAAGACGCATAACCAAGGATAGTTCGTCTAGACGCATAGTTCGTCTTGTGCCCGTCTTTATACTAGAGACGCATAACCAAACAAGCTACAAATGTTTGCCCAAGTTTGTCCAGACGGATAATGCGTCTCTAGTATAAAAACGGCCAATTACTTTAAACGAAACGACTTTAAAGTTGGGGCGAAACGACTTTGAGATGAGGCGGAACGACCTGGGCGAAACGGACTTAGGGCGAAACCACCTGCCCTACCTTTCAAAGGCGTCACTTTCTGCCTGGCTTCTTTAGAAAACACTTCAAGCCGTTTGTACACATCATCGTTGCATTCAACTATGACATGTTCATCTACAGGAAAGGACTGGATTTTTGTCGCGGAAATTGCCATTCCAAAGCCAAGTTCAAGAACACGGCCGCCTTTCGACGCTGCTATCGAAGCCAATTTATGCATGTACGGAGTTTCCCATCTCTCCATGACTGGTTTTCCCATGATTTGCAAATGCTCGTCTGTCTCATCGTATTTTGCTCTTGCGTCCCTCCAAGACGACTTGCAGTCTTCCTCTGTGCTAAAGATTTTAACCTCTGCCATGATACTGTGAGTTCCTGCAACAGACACACACTCAATCTGCTTTCTTGCAAACAAGCGCGCCGGAAAGAGCGGCGCGCGTTTAAGAATTTCATACATTGCGTCCTATTGGTCAGTTCAATGATAGATACGCAATGCGTACACAGATGTTAATAAAGTGTACACTTAGACCCGCAGCCCGAAAGGGCTACGGGTCAATAGCCCATGAGGTGAAGCCGAATGGGCTATTGACCCGTGGCTCTTGAGGGCGAAGGGTCTAATTGTTTTAGTATCACCCATCTAGTCGGACAGAAATGGCGATAATAAAGTTAGCAACTCTGGTCCATGCTCTTATTATGGGTCGTATTGACTACTGCAACAGCCTTCTTTTTGGTTTACCTTCTGTTCATCTACTTAAACTGCAACGCTTGCAGAATGCTGCTGCTCGGCTTATATCTAACGTTTCCCGGTATAGCCACATAACACCAGTGCTGTGTTCGTTACATTGGCTTCCTGTCAAATTTCGTATTGATTTTAAAATACTTCTTCTCACTTTCAAAGCTATATATGGTCACGCACCTGGTTACTTGACTGACTTAATTGCTATTAAGGTACAGACGCGCTATACTCTCTGTTCAGCTAGCGGTCTTACCTTAAATTATCCAAGTGTAAAACTGAAAAAGACTTTAGGGGATCGCGCTTTTTCATCGGCGGCTCCTACCTTATGAAACAGTCTGCCCCTTCATATCTTCCTTGTGGACAACTTTGACGCGAAAATCGCGCGCAGTAGGGATGCGCAATGCAATTTTTACGATAACCGGACAATTCTCGCCCGCTCATTGGCTAATTTTTATTGTCCATAAGTGAACAGACACATGAATTTATAATTTATGCGATGCGGCAACGAGCGAGAGCGGACAATTTGACAGTTTGTTATCGTAAAAACAAAAGGACGTCAGTTTTTCATGCGTCTGTCGTATTATAGACACGAAATTTCATCATAACATTGTCAAAGTAGTCAGCGGGTAAGGGTTTTTCCAAAATCAGCAAACCAACCGCTCTGCAACTGAACGAAATGGGGTTACCATTTGCAACTCGAGTCCCGTAATTGTTTTCGGCCGATGAGAGACTGGAAACTGGAAAGTTTAGCAATTCAAATGGAAAGGAAATTTCCGCCGTCCCGTACCGAACGGAAAAAGGGGTGCTTACCATTTGGCCAGAAAATCCGGAAATTTCGGTTTGAAGTCAAATGGTAAGGTAATTTTCCGGAAATTCCATTCGGAAATTGTGGAGTACCTTCACAGGTAGTCCTATTTTTCCGTTCGGAACGGAACGGCGGAAATTTCCTTACCATTTGCTAAACTTTCAAGTTTCCAGTCTCTCATCAGCCGAAAACAATTACAGGAAATCGAATTGCAAATGGTAAGCGCCATTTCGTTCGGTTGGTTTGCTGATTTTGGAAAAACCCTTACCATTATTCAACGGTCGTCCCAACCGGTTTATTCTGACAAATGGTAATGTGAAGATACTTCACAATTTTCGAACGGAATTTCCGGAAAATTACCTTACTTTGACTTCAAACTGAAATTTCTGGATTTTCTGACCAAATGCTGAGCACCAACCGTTTCCGTTCAACCTGGAACCTGTTCGAAGGAACCTTAGGCCTGGTCACTAAGCTACGCCATGAACTCCAGTTTTCACACGTAAGCGTTTGATCGTTCCATTGATCTGAAGTATTTATTTATTTTTTTTTCTCAAAATGGTTGACTTAAATGACCCTAAATCCCATGAGAAATTTGCTGTAGATGTAAAGCTTCTACTTATACCAGGAGCCCTTCTGTTTCTTTTAGTGGGTAAGTTGAAACAGTAATTTTACTACATTGTCAGCCTTGCATATATACTGAAAAAGACATAAATACCTTTTCTGTAATCATTTAGTTAACATAAGCTATATGTATTTTCCGTGACATAAAGAAGACAAATGAAGAAATATTTTGGTAGATTTTGTGCTCGGTATCTCGTGTTTTGTCCACGTTGTTCTTACTATTTATTTAATTTTTTGTATTGAAGAATGAAAGCTCAGTGTTCAAAGCATTTGCATTATAATATTGAATGAAAAAAAAAACTTTAATAACTGTTGTTACGGACAAAAACCAATGATTGATCAGCAATTTTACCACGCAGTAGCGTCAGTAAAAAAGTATTTGATCACTGGGAATTCCGATTAAAGTAAAAAGCCAATTAACTGGAATCCCCAAAGGGATGGTACATATATGGCTATTTTCTCAAGCAATTCTTGTTCAAATTTTACCCTGTAAAAAGTGGCTGCTAAAAGGTACACTTCTTCAACTTCTTAGAGATATGAAACAAGCTTCAGCTGTTGATGTATTGATGGTGCAAGCAAAGGGAATGCATGTTTTGATAATCACAATAAACCAGGCATAGTCAGTCGATAAACTGATAATCGATGTTATTATACATTGTAGTCACCATCTGTCTTCTCATTGGCTAAAAGCCTACAGATAATTCTGGGAAACAGGGCAACCTACAGATTATTCACTAATCTGTACCTACAGATTAGTGAAAAATCTGTATGTAAGGGTTATCAGCCTCAGCCTTTGGCTTCAGCTGATAACCCTTACCTTGACCTTGGTTATTCTTGATATCACAAAAACCTCATCCAATAATTAACATTCTACATCAATCAAAGACTGCCGATAGCAATCAATGAAACAGAGTAATGGGTTTGTATGTTATTGATTGCCAATAGAAATCAATAACAATTGATTCATCAATTGGTATTGATTATCATTTGTTATCGGAAATTTTTCAAACAAGACAGTTTCTTTGACAACTGTGTCAACTGGACTAATGAAAATGACACCAAGCTTTCAAAACCCTGAAAAATGTCTAATTTTTGTCAAACCTGCACTCCTCGTGAACAAAACGTGCTACATTTCTTTGACAAACATTCGTAGTTTCGTGCTCCGAACAAAACATTTTCATTGGTCCAGTCGACACAGTTGTCTGGGCAACTGTCTTGTTTCAAAAATAAACATGCATGAAGAAACATTGAATGCAAATGGTAGTAAAACAACTAGAACAGAAACAACTAACAGAAACATTTTGGGCTTTAGATCCTTCTTATGAAAAGATCCTGCTTAAGACCCCAGAAGACCTGGAAAGAGATCACTCCACCTGGATTTTGAATTTCTTAGTTTTTAATAATCGCCATGTTGTGAAAATATTTTCCTTGAATTTAGAAACACTGAAAAAGTTGGGAAACTCAAAAAAGCTGCAGAAACACTTGCCAGCAGCTTGTGTTGATTCTCACAGCTTTTCTTTTTCTCCCATATTTCCACTTGTGTTGGTGTAACAAGATTTTCTATATTTAAGAAATAGAAAACATTTACCATGTCTAAGGTGACATCTACAGATGTTCAGGTAGATGATTGGGAGAACAAAAAATGCTGTGGCAAGACTAGCTGCAAGCTATAAAGATATGATTGAATATGGCAGTTACGCACAACACACAACTTATGCAGTCGTCAAAATAATTAAAGAACCTGAAAAACACTTTTTTCAGGTTCTTTAAGTAACAGTCCATGTAAGAAGTAGGCAATGATGCGGCAAGGAGTGCTAACTTTTGCGCAACGTTGCTATCGTTGTATCAAACTTCTGACTGGCTCGATCAGCAAAACTTACCAAAACTTCAGGTAGATCAACTATTTTCCTGTCAACAAAATCTCTTCTGAATCTAAATACCACAGTAATCCTATGTGGGGAACATAGGAGGCTTTTATTGTCTTTGTTTATGACTGTTGTGATTGGTTGAAATGTTTGCACACAAAGAAAGCTACCTTTCAGAATAGAGTTTAAATACATTTATTTCATAAACCTGCTTTCCATCAGTTCATAAATTCTTGGTCTGAAAACACAACTGTTTCAATGTGGGGAAAGCTTATTGCTGCAGAACAACAGAAAATGGTACAGTTCTTACCTGGATCATTACTTAATTTCACAATTACTGATAGCTGTGATGATCAATCTAGCCTGTGAATGCAGACATATTTCCGGCTGTCACTGGTTCCAGTGACAGCCGGAAATACCTCTGCATTCGCAGGCTATGATCAATTATCCAGCCTTTGAACAACTCAGGCCAGGTGACCACATGGCAGGGATAAATGCACTATGACTTATGTTCAAGCTTCTGCATTTGACATTGACTTGCAGTATTGCTAAAAACATTATTGGGTGTCATAGTCGACTAGGAATACTGACTCACACCTTATGCTTGTCTGGTTTCAGTTTTCTTTATTTACCGGATATTAAAGGCCAACCATGATAGGGTAAAAGCCAAGCAAGAGAAGAAAAAGATGAAGCAAGAAAAGAAGAAACAATAACAGATAACATTCATATTAGGAATAATAATACAATTTATGAGAGGTGCTTTTCAGATTGATACCGAACTGGATTCTTTAACATTTGGATTTCACCATGTTCACTGATCTTGTGTTGTATCTGTTTTTCTGGGTTCATGGAAATTCTTCTACTGGATATTTGACATAAAGTGGAAGACTGCTGTATCATCTTCAGGTTAATGGACATCCAGTGGTGTACAAAAAGATGCCTTTACCAGGAAATTTGTGCTTATAACATAATAAATTATTTTAATTTTACTTGTAACAAATTTTATTATAATTGAGTTGATTTCCACAGACATTCCAGCAATAATGGCAAAAATTAAGTTACCAAAAAACCCTGATGGCATGGTAATATTTTGAACATAGTTAAGAACGGATCGAAACTTAAGCTCTCAAGCTGACCCTGTGAGAGAAAATTGAACTTGAAGTTATCCCTAGTTCAATAAAGACAGATGTTTTCTGTCAGTTAAAAACACAATCATATGTGCTTTGAGCATTCTTACGAGGTTTGACATTATCTTTCTCAAAAATGCTTGAGAATTTTATCATGGGTCACTTAGAGAAATGAACTTAAGTGAGTTGTTTAAAATAGTGGTCCAAAAGTTATCATGTTATGAGTAGATTTTTAGTAATTATTTTTACACTTATTGCTTGAACTTTGAGCAGAATCCATCTTAAAGTGCAACAGCTGGCATTTTATTGATAAACTTTTTCTCACTAAATAGGAACCTCAAATGTTTATTCAAAGCTTTATTGTGTCATACACTAAATAACTGTCTTTCAATGTGGAGTAAGGTAGAAATTCTCCACTGGAACTGCAACTAAAGAACAGGACTCTAACAATTAGAACATTTTGTACAATTACCGAAGTCTTTTCAATAAAAACAGTTGCATCAACTTGAACTTGATTCTAGCCAAGAACCAGTAAATAATATGTTTGGTTTGTTAGGTCATTGAAAATAAATAATAAATAATTTCACTTCAGATAACATTGACTTACATGTATTTTTCTCTAAATGAGCCACATAAGTTCACTTTCAATGGGCTACTTACACTTTGGAGGTAAATGTGACCTACTCTGTCCTTTATCAGATTTGGATATAAAATATCTGTATAGGTAAGGGTATGAATACATGTACAAGTGCATAAAGGATTTATACTACACTTGGTGTTTCAAAATTCTCTCAAAATTGCTCACACCTTCAGGTAAGTGTAACTTGAAAGAATTTTCAAATGTCACAAATAGTGCAAATCTTTTATTGCTCAAATTCTCATATGATCACACATTTGTTATATGACTAAGAAATTTAATATGAACATGTAAGCAATAATTTGTGTGCAAATGTGCAAATTATAGATTAACAATAAATTAGCCTGCTCGAAACCAAATAATTTTCTCAGTCATATAATAAATTCTGTACCAATTGCCTCATCCCTAAATGCTTTTGCGCTTCGTTGGACACTGAGAGCGCGATGCCTTGTAGTTTGGTCTCAGTTGTTGAGA
Source organism: Catalaphyllia jardinei (assembly GCA_022496165.2). NCBI lineage: Eukaryota > Metazoa > Cnidaria > Anthozoa > Scleractinia > Caryophylliidae > Catalaphyllia > Catalaphyllia jardinei. The sequence goes on along the minus strand of CM042747.1, from coordinate 8,345,473 downwards.
CAACACTATGCATACTACGCTCAAACCAAGGAGGGAAACCTGAGGATTAGGCAGGATTTAGACTTCACATAACATCCAGTGCAAGTGGACTGGCAAAACATCTCGATTATGAAAATCTTCAACTTGCACATTCAAATTTTGGCTTGATGTCACAAAATGGCATGTGACATTGTGATACTAGCAAGTGTTGTTTCATAAAAAAAGTTAAAATTGATATATGAATATCAAAGCACTTTCATAATACATGTACTTTTAGTAGCTTTGCACACCTTACGTGTACTTCGTGTGTTGAAAACATAACCGTACATTCTGACTATCCAGCAATTTTTCAGAGGGAAAAATAGATTCAACGCATGAGAACAATATATCAATTACCAGTATAGCAGAGCAGCTTCTTGCAGAAATAAAAATACTGTTAATAACGGTCAAGAGAAGTCTTGAAATGTTCATGTTACTCCAGTGGACAAAATTAAGATAAAAATGGAGTTTCAGGGCACATGTAAAAATAATTGTAAATTGGCCATTTCCGAGTTCCCTTGTGCCTCTGTTTCAAAGCGAGTCTAAGTGCGAAACCATTCTTATGAAAATGACTTTGATTTGCATGAAAATGAAACTGCATGAAGAACTCATTTTCATATGAAAGGTTTCGCACTTAAACTTGTTTTGAAACAAAGGCACCAGAGAACTTGGAAATGGGCTATTGTTGTCGATGTCCGATTCCCATTTAAAATCTTTGTTTTATCATTTGAAAGAACTCTGGTTCCAAGGAAGAAAATAATCAAACAAGCACAGAGGAACTCCACCTTATGGTCACCCTGTTAACAAGGCCACCTTGTTAATACAGTCACCCTGTTAATACAGCCACCTCGTTAATATGGCCACCCTGTTAATAGGGCCACCTCATTAATATGGCCACCCTGTTAATATGGCCACCTCATTATTGCAGCCACTTCATTCTGACCCATACTAAAGCTCAGTCAGTCATTTTCTCAAAGTTGAAGAACCCCTTAAATAAGCCCAGCCCATTACTACATCCAGATTTTTGCCAGGCTCTATGGTGACTGGATAAACAGGGTTCCACTGCACATATAAACTACTGGTACCAAATAAGTATGCTTTTGCTTGGTATTTCCCTGTGTATTTTGTAGTTCCAGAAAATATCCATACCTCCTCCATGGAAAGGATTTTAACTAAGACTCCCCAACCCCTCTGGAAATTCCAATTAAGCTTCATACAGGTCTTAAAAACTTTTTTTGGTCTTGGGAAGCCCCCACACCCAAGGGAATTCCAATCCCTTCCTTGGGGGAGGGATATTTCCTGAAACTGCACATTTTTATAATATAGTTGTAAAGTGAAAAAAAAAAAAAACAAAAATACGTAAATTGCATGGGGATTCAAATTGATCCATAAAAAGTACAACCACCCTCCTGTTGCTGTAATTATTGTGGATTTACAAAAGGTGTTAGCTGTCCTGCAAGAAATTTGCTTCTGCCACACTACATTCACAGCAGACTCCTTACAGGCCAGGTGTTGTTATCAAAAAACACTTTTTTTTGGTCCAGGACGACAGGATTTCTTCTTACTTGGGTGCAAGAAGGATTTTTTAGTTGGTGGTATTCTATGGGAATACCACCTAGGTACAAAACTTGACCCATGACATAGTACACTACTGTTTAAATACTATACATAGATGGTTCTGCTGCTTAATACTCTGCCCAAAGTACAGTCCTATAGTACTAGGAATGTGGGCTTGACTCCTTACTCTTTGCTGCTTTGACAGCTTCAAAAAGTTCTTTAATCTCTGCCATGGTTTCAATGAGCAACTTGACAAATCTATCCGAGTTTGACTGCTTCGAAGAAATCTTTGAAGAAATGTGAAAGAAAATCTTGTGATCATCAGGAACCATGTAGGAAACACCATAACCATCATCAGCCACAGGGCCAAATCCTCCTCCAGGAGAAATCTGTTGACAGAACAAATCCACTACATGTCAGATTCTTGCAGTCTATTTTGAGTCATGAAGGCAAATTGACATTTTGAAGAAAAGTTGCAGGTAGGAATTGAAATAGTTTAAAACGGCTCATTTAAGATCCTTAAAAAAACATTTGGGGTCTCTCTGATTTTAATCACATTTTTCCTTAATGAAGAGGGGAAAATTGTTGGAAAAATGCCAGTCTTAGGCTGCAAGTAAGTTCTCACAGAAAATAGCCCCCAGCCTTGTACTGGTCAGTATGTGTGCATGACATCTGAGTGTTAGTTCCAGCAATGCAAAGAGACAAAGACTACTAACTGAGAAAAAAAGCCTACCAAATGTGTAAGTTCTGGTTCTGTAACACTAAAGTGCTGACTGGACATTTGTTGTTGAGGTTGCTGGCTAGTTGAAAGTGTCCACGGAAGGCTCAGGGCACTCTTCAAAAATTCACTTTCCTGGAATCAATAACACATGACAATTACTTATTAATTGCAGCCAAGGTTTCTCCTACATGTATGCTACACTAAGGAAGTTATCTTGGGTAGGGGGTGAGCAGCTCAATTCTGTAAATTTTCTCACCAAAATGCCACAGTTGAACACCAGGCAAATTGTCAGGCTGTGAGCAAGGGTTTGCTCGCCTGGTCTGACCATCTAATGAAAGTTTTTCCTATAAAAAGTCCCTTTATTTATTTCAATTTAATGGCAATTAATTAAGTGATGGACATAATGATAAAAAAGGCCATAAAGATGCTTTGTTGCTCTCCTGCTGAAAATGTTGATGAAACCACTGAATTATGCTAATGCCTTATGATGATTTTTGTGTCTGTTTTTCCATTTCAAGTGTGTAATATGAACTTGAATTATCTGCTATGTCACTGTGTTACGCTGCGGAGAAAACGTTGTAGTTCTAATAAGCAGAAAACAACAAGCACAGTGAAATAGGAAGGACATGACCAGTTGTGTTCATTGGAGAAAAGAGAAAGAAAAGGTTAACATATAAGCAATAAAGTAGTGGCGGAGAAAAATGAATTACATCACTGTAAGCTACGAGACTAAATGTAAACAGAATACTAGAAAAAATTAAGCTTGGCCGGGTGCAAGCGGGAAACTGGCTGTGTCGAGTAACTAACACGAGAGGCAACAAGGCTTAAATACCGAGATGTGACAAAAAATCCCTAGAGGAAAAAACTGCGGTGATAAATGCAAATTGCAAATATGAACACATTTTTTTTTCATGTATGATATGTTAGCCTACATGTTTACAAGTGTGTCTAGTTCACTATAAAAATGATTGTACATATATGAGTTTGTTTCTTTTAATTTTTTTGTTCACACAATACCCTTTTTTCACACAATACCCTAATATTATACTCACATATCCTTGTCCTCTACATACTACATAGAGTGCAAAAAGATGTCTGTCAATGCCTTTCCCATTCATGCAGTCCTTGTACATTTTTGCATGAACCTCTGCGGCTTTAACTAGCAGTTTATATTTCTCTTCTGGAGAAACCGTTTCATCTACAAATGCTCTCACAAAGTCCTTAGCCTCTATTGTCAAACTGCGAACAGTTTCTGTCCTTCCTTGGAGATACAGGCGTGTCATAGAGGACTCGTAAGTAAGGGGGTGTCTTCCACCAGAATCTCTGTAGTAAGCAACTTGTAAAGCCAACTGTATGAACGCATCTGGGCTTACCTGTCAGAAACAAAAAAGCAAAGTGTTGTAACTGTCATTTGTTTTTTTTTTTTTTTTTTTAATTAGACGCTTTTTATTTACTTACTTTACAAAACTACATTGTTTACACCATTTACATTACAATACTCAATTACGATAAACTATTTACATCCTTGCAATACAATATAACGAAATTGACACGTATCATTAACTGGAACTATAACTTCTACCTTATCCTCCTATTTACACAACGATTGACTATACAAAAAAAAAAATTGTTTTCGGAGTTACACTAAAGATCGGCTTTAAATTCATGTAAATATTAATTACAGCTAAAAAAAAAACAAGGAGAAGATTACAATAAAGTTGGATTGTACAAAAGAAAGTCAACTGTAGAGGGAAGCAAAACAGAAAAGAAATGGGGGAAGGAAGATAAAAAAGGAAGATAAATAACTGAGTTGATAAGTATAATTGTTGACTCTGTAACTAGTGCCTTTCTTTCCTACATGTATTAACATCGTTGTTTCGGCTACTCGGAAAATTTTTCAAAAATAAATTTATACTTAAGATTAGCTATGAATTCGTTTACTGATATCTCACCATGCATTAATTTCTGATTGTACAAGTAATATTTGGCATATAAAAAGGTGAAGTTTAACTTTCTGATAATGTTTGATTCCTTGCTTGAAGTGTCAACTGTCATTTGTTAGAATAGCAGCCTGTCATGTAAATTTTTGTGTTATTTCCAAACAAAGACGAATCTCCAGTTATATATCTTCCACAGGAATGTATAACTTATTTTTCTACAACACAACTACGACTGAGACTAAAATTTCTTTTTGTTTGGGTCGTGTACACCATCACACTGCGTGATATGCAGAACACACATGCATTAACAGTATATTCAAAATTTGACATAATTTTAAGTCTTAATTCAAAAGAGCCAAAAAGCAAGAAAACCTCCACAGACTAGTCATTTAGTTGTTGACAACTAAATTATGGTAGTTGTTATCAGCAGGTAAACATTATCAACAACTAAACGCTATTAAAATATTCATTGTTTTAGATCTTGACAACTACTTGTATTGCTTGCAAATTGTGTTTTCAGCATGCCTAGCAAATATTGGTTCACAAGGTCTAACTGACCTGACTTAGACAAGGACAACTAACTCCCCAATGTCTGGACTGCTCGCACTGGACACAAGTAGCTGTCAAAAACAAAATGCCTAGTCTGTGGATGCCCTTAGACAAAGAAACCTTGTTTACATTGAATCTGTATACTGTAATTAAAGCATCATATTTGACAGTAGGCCAATTTTCATCACCTTTACAGTAGTATGCATGTTTACAGAAACACTAAAACTAACTTAACTAACTTAACTAACTAAAAGGCCATTTACACAGCAAAAATTTGGGTCCGAACCCGCCAAAAAAGTAATACAGACCTATATCTTTTGTAAAGAAACATTGGAGTTTCCACAGGGTCATAGGCACCTATGGCCCTGTGGAAACTCCAGTATTTCTTTACAAAAGTTATGGGTCCATACTACTTTTTTGGTGGGTCCGGACCTTCACTGTAAATTTTTCTGCTGTGAAAACGGCCTTTAAATGTATTTATAATTAAATGGCTTGGTGCAAGACAGTCGTAAGTGACTTTTTCGGGTAATTTTTTTCCCTTCAAAAGTGCCTGAATTTTTGCATGTGCTTTTTAATTAAGTAGTAAAAGATTCCCATGTAATTTTTTGGGGTGGTTTGCACTTTGCTTCTGAGAAAAACGAAGTCAAAATATCGAAGCGTGCACAATGAACACAACAAAGTGTAAAAAGTAGAGCATTTCAGCCAAAAAAAGATACAGGAGAATGTTTTTTGCTTTATTGAAAAGCACATGCAAAAATTCAGGCACTTTTAAAGGAAAAAATTTTTTTCCGAAAAAGTCACTTACGACCGTCTTGCACCAAGCCATTCAATTAACCACTTGATGACTGGCCCTAAGGGAAACAGCGAGTTTTGTTTCCCTGAGACCCTCAACGTCCCCGAACTGAAACCAAGGGAAACATCAAGGTCGAGGGGAAACTAAACTCACTGTTTCTGGAGGGACTAGTCATTAAGTGTTTTGTTATACCTCACAACTCAAAAATAGAGGAAACCTGCAAAGACATTTGCTTGATGCCAGCTGGCTCACAAATTTGCTGTGGTTTCAAGGAGCACCATCTGATCACTATAACCTAATCTACCCTTATCTATCATATGCTATAATAGCTTGAGGATCTGCTTACAAAATGCACCTGAAAAGGCTGCAATCTGAACAAAATACAGTTCTAAGATTAATGTTTTTCGCACCCACGTCTGGACCTTACACAGAAAGTGCTCTCCCTTTCTTAAATCTTTTAGATGTCCTAACAGTGAATAACACACAACACAAGGTATGCATCGAAGCAAAACTTCTGTAAACCGCGCCCTCGTACTAACACTGGTAAACAGTTGTGTTCCTATCAGGCAATAGACCTCTGGCGCGATATCCCTTATTACTTGAAAGATCTCAAAACATTTCCCTTCGCCAAAGAAATAAAACATTATTTACTGTCAGAACAATACTCTAAGAAATTTGAGTAGTGATCCATCATTTATTACAACTTCATTAAGCATTTTTTTTTCTCTCTCTCTCTCTCTCTTTGTTGCTCTTTTTCTTTTTCATTAACTCTAAGTGGTTATAGGGGCTAACTTGAAAACCTTACGGTTCCTTCAGCCTCTTTTTTTTTAACAATAACTTTCTTAATTAATTATTTTTATTAATTTACCTGCAATGTATTTAAGTAATATCCCAAATGAAAATAATTTGTGGGCCAATAAAGATGATTGATTGATTGATTGATTGATTGACATGCGAGTCGAAAGTTCAAGCTGTTGTTCCATTAGAGAGTTAGTGACTTTTGTTTGCCTCAGGGAGATAGTGAGTGAAGACCCTTGACACATGACACATTCTCCTCCAATCAGAAAATGTATTCAAGTTGGGAGGTATAACATTATACCATTAACTTACCTTCATAGTTTTGATGAATCCTTTTCCAAATGCATCATGAACTATCACTTTGTGTTGAACATCATCATTGTTCTAGAATGCAAATAAACCATTTCCAAGTTATTACTTAAATGTGTATAGCCTGACAAGTGCTACAAACCAATGATAAACTTAATTCATGTACAAACCTCATCGATACATTTTGAGAGCTAAAGAGGGCAGGATCTGATAAGTCATTTTAGGGTGCATTCCTTTGGGAGGATCTGGATCAGGATAAATTTATGGTCTGTGGCATTCCTTTTGAGCGAATCCTTTTTCAGATCAGTGATCTATCAAATCCACTCTGGACAAGGATTCATCGGATCACTGATCTGTCAGTGAGTGATCTGCAAATGGATCATCAGATCAATGATGCAGCACATTCCTTTGTGTGAAGGATCCAAAATTAATCACTGTGCACAGTGGTTTTGGCCTTGAATTACATTTGTACTGCATATATGAGATACACTTCCGTGAATTTTCCCGCGTTTAGTCAGAAGCATTTGTGTTGTGGTAAGTGGTCTTAATTCAAACCTGTTTCTGCCTATTATTGAGTGAAAGTCATCAGAAAATCGACAAAGTGCCAGTGAAATACAAATATTTGAGTGGGTTGTGCAAAACTTTGTTTCGGTTTTACCACGAAATTGTCGCATAACTCCACCGAATACTCGTGCATGGAACCCCATGATTTGTAACATTGCTTGAGATATTAAGTAAGTAAGTAAGTAAGTTTATTAACGTGACCAAACACTTAGCTAACCAGCTACTTTACAGGAATAGTCACAAAATAAAATAGTAATAATAATAATGAAAGGAAAAAGTAATAAAAATGATAAATAAAAATACTGAAAAAGATGAAAAAGATACTATTTACAATGTTTCTAAGATTATTTAATATTATAGTATAAAATATATAAAATGTTTTAAAATATATCAGCATGTGATTATATTGTCATCGCTCAGATCATGGCGTACCAAAGTTCGGTTCCTTCGGTACGCCATGATCTGAGCGATCTTGGATCATAAATCCTGATCCGGATCCTCCCAAAGTAACGCAACCTAAATCACTGCTCCCGATCCAGATCACTGCAAAGGAACACACCCTGAATATGTAGGTACAGAAAATTTAAGGGATTTCCCAAGCCTACAGCCACCTTGAAGATAAAAGTTATAACCATGCACACAAAATAATGAAGTCAGCTACCTTTTGTGCAAACCTAACAGCACTTTCAATAATTTCTGCTAGTTTGGGAGTTATATCCCAGTACAGCCTGGAGGGCTTCTGAAGGTTGTGGGTCCTTAGACTGGAACTCTTGTGAGCCCCACCAATGGGGGTGCATTTACCCTTTTCATTGTATGTTCTGTAAATGTACCTAATGGAAAAGACAGCAAAAGAAAAACAACACTCAACAACCTCTTAAAGAATAGCTATTTCTCATTAAAAGGAATTTGTTTACTAATAAAAGTGAGGAGTGGACCGCAGAAGTGTACCAGAGGCATTGCACTGCTCATTATAATTTAAGTTTACCACATTGTTGCTGCTGAAATTATGTAAAAGGAAAGGCATTTAAAAGCAAAAAAAAACATCTATTTCTCAGTTGCTAGGTGAAAGGCCCCAGGAGAAACAAAACTCATGGTTTTCCTTATGGCCATTCATCTTGAGTTTTTTCCATAGCAGTCAAACTCTTAATAGAAGAACTGAAGAAATTCCTTCTTCAGGAGAGATTGCTAGCTGAGGCCTCCATCATATCAAAACCATACATCATGTTCAATTTTCTCCACAACTGGTGGTTAAATGTATACAGAACCTCAAAATGCTTCTATGACATCCCCTGTTCTCAAAATACCTTTGCATTCTTGGAGAATCTTAGATATAAGATCTAATTGGTCATTTCATTTCAAAACTAAAGTGGATACCTTGCTCTTAAGTGTGACAAATAGTAAAACATTGATCAAGCTTACTCGTAAGTAAGAGCATACTCCAACATGTGCCCGACAACTGGTGCATCAGCCCAAGAATGCTCAGCATTGATTCCACATTTACCATCCGAAAACACTATTAAGCAGAAGCTTTTGTCAAACCAGAAACTACGGCCATCACCATGAAGGAGATACTTAGCACGGTCAGTTAACTCGGTGAATGACTTTTCTTCCAGAATAACCTAAAAGGGCAAAACAACAAATTTGTGGAAAACAATGAGCAACTGTAGTTCATCTCATTTTGGAACTGCTACATTCTGACAAAGGCATTCTGCTTATCTAAAATAAAACAGCAAAAAGTACAATTTAGAACTCAGAAGCCAATGAAATGTTGCTAGCTCCTTCTTCTGGCAATCTCATGAGAGTTCCAACTAATAACTGAAGTATTTGTTCTGTACATCAACAAAATACAAAATACATTTTGACCTGGATGGAGTAGCTTATTGTTTTTTGATATTGTGCTTACAAGTTTAAGCCCTTATTTCTTTTGATATTTAACTTAAATACCACAGTTCAACAACATTCAATTATAGACACAGAGACTATAGAACATCCATCAAAGATACATGTACGCCTAAATTCTTAAAACTAATGCTGTATATATCAGATAATTTGCTTTTCAGGGAGAATTAGAAATTTTACAAGAATTCTGATTTTCTCTGACTTAAATTATGAACAAGCATCAAAAATTCTCCCTTGCAACCAGAATTATGTACAAATCTCCTCTCTAACATAAAACAGGCAAACTTTCAGTGCCTAAATGCCACCAGCCTCCAAAATGTAAGGGACAGCAACTTACAGTACACCATCATGCATTGTCTTACCAGAAACATAGCCTCCTCTATGGCCTCCAAAGTCTGCTGATTAAGGCTTTCTGAGAAGTACTCCTTTCGAATTTTAGCCCACTCTGTTCTAGGTAATGCTGTAAGAGCTGGTACACTGCCATCAGGCTGGTCTTTAGTAACTATATATGTTTGCATGCAAATGCAACTGTGTTACAAAATTGTTTGAAAATAGCTTGTTAAAAGTAACAATAGCAATAGCATAAAAATGTGTAGATCATTATTTACTAATGATGCCAGCATATTCTTGATCCTATACTCAGTACAAATACCTAGGATTTACACTGAAAACATATCTCACCATCAGAATGCTTTGCATCTGCAGTGATCCACTCAAACTGGCTCTCTAGATCCAACACTGATATGAATTTTCCTCTGTTGTTTGTGACAGGTAACATGTAGAAATTACCTCCGCACACCACAACTATGTGCTAGAGAAGTGAAAAATAGTTGTTTAGTACATAAATATGTTCTTTCAGTGGAGAAGCCAAACTGCATTAATATAGTTTGTGCACACTGTGCATGCATATTAACGAGAGGCCCAGAAACCTACTGATTACTGCACTAGAAACTGGAATAAGAAAACAGGGTTGTTTACACTTTGGATCAAGTTGTTAGGTTTCTCATTGTTGTTCAGTACTGTATATAAATAGGTACTCAGTGTTGTACATGTACAGTGGCAACCCCGCCTTACAACCACCCCGTTAATACGACCACCTTGTTATTACAGCCACTTTATTCTGGCCCGAAAAAAGCTCAGTCAGTCATTTTCTTATTTAAAGAAATCCTTTAATATGACCATCCTGTTAATACGACCAGTTTTCCATGGCCTGAAGGTGGTCGTATTAACGGGATTCCACTGTAGCTAAGAAAATAATCTTGCAGCTAACATTTTCATTGAACTAGTCACCATTTTTTGTAAGAGTCCTGGAATGAATTTTGTCTCCAATCCTTCACATGTAACACCTTGAATGCAGGGCTACCAGGCTTCATGTTTGCAAGATCGCAGTCGCAGTACACAGAAAGAGAACATGCTAAACATGTGCTCAAAACAAGATTTTATTCCAATTACTTAACTCATTATAGTTACATTGATACTCAAGGTAGTCAGAAATTTATTCCAAACTTTTCATTTACATGTAGACAGTCCAATATGGTAAAGATATCAAATGATTGTACGTGTGTAAGCTAAAAACCATTTGTTGTCCTTTACCAAGTGACCTACCCACCAAAATCCAGCCAGCGATCACCTCTTTCTCAACAGGTGAATTTCACCAGTAGCCAGTACTTAGCGACAACCCTGACTACTTGTGAACTAGATGTATTTGGGAGGTATGACAAAAATAATAACATCCAACTAAGGTGGACTGGAGTTGAGATACTCCTGTTTACCTCAACTGCAAATGATAAGAAAAATTTAAGGGTTGGCCAAGTACCCTGCCGAATACGTATGATATTAAACCTTTTGATTGAAGCATATGCCAGACAAACCTCGTGTTCTTGGTGTTCATAATGAACAATTTCATCTACATCCTCTTTTGGGATCCTGAAATATATAATACAGAAGACAAAATGGTAAAAATTGAGATACCTCTTTAATGTAACTAAATCTTTTGCACAAATTAGTAGATGTTAGGTAATTGTATAGATCTATGCAAGTACAATATGTATCATGTGTACACTTGTATATGTAATCCCAGAAATCTCTATCATAAGTGGACTGCCATAAAATTGTTGACTGTACCTACTTGAACAAACAAGACCAACTCCTGTAAGAAGTAGAAACAGGTACATCGCAATTTTTCACCATGTTGAGACAGAAATAAACAGTCAGATACCTTGTTGTCTTAAATGTCCTTTCATACTGCCACATACAGATTGGAATGGTCTTCCTGATCAGAAGAGGTTCCAGGTCCTCTGTTTCAATCTCTTGATAGTACTTCAGAATGAGGTAGGTCATTGTTGCAGCTCTGCATTAGAAAAAAACAACTTTGCTGACAAAAATATTGAGCAAGATTTCCCAATTAAGGTTAAACCCATGCATGACTATTCACACATCAAATGAACCCTCCACATGTATCATAGAGCTACAGGAGGCAGGCAGCTCATTTAAAAAGACCTCTAGTCTGAGCTGAAATGTAACAATGGAAAATTGTTGGATAACATCAACTGAAGGTACATTAAGCACAATGCTGTTTTTGAAAAGCAGAACCCGGATCCCGAAAAATGAAATTATTTGCACAAATTACCGCTCAAGTTCACTTTTTTTGTCTTTCTGGCTGTTTTGTCCATTGAAATTGCTAAACCCAAACCCAAAAACATATACAACAATATTCCTGCACATGCCAGAATTTCTGTCCCACATGACAACCTGACTGGCTAATTTGTGCCTGCTCCCAAGTCACACTGAGCCACCAAACACCAATTATATACACATAACCAATGTGGAAAAAGAAGAAAGCAACAACCAAAAGCTGCTGATAGCGACAATACCTTGATGCTTGGTCATATGTTGGATGCCAGTTCTGGTCTAGACAGTAGTAGTTGCTGTTGATAGGAAGAGGTGACCGGCCCATGCAATACACATATTTTTCCCACCAATCTGTGTGATAATTCGGTGCCCACCATGATTTCAGGGTCAGGATGAACTGAAGCTTCGGACCCAGGTTCTTTTCGAAATCCTAGAAACACCAAACACCAGAGACATTCCAGGACAATTTACAATGTAAGGGTTGTAACCCAAAACATCTGTTATGCCTAGTATTGTATGCTTGATGGGCCGTTGGTGTAATTGGCCAAGTCATGTTACTGTTGATATGTACAATTCACCCACAAAGTAACAAGTTTGTTTGGTGTGAAGATCAATGCAACAGATAACTAAGAACTACATATGTATATAAATAGTCCATGTTTCTGTTGCTGTTGTTATTTCATAGGCTAACACTAATTATTTTCCAAATAGATGGCAAAATTGCTGTCTTTTTAGCTAAAAGGGTCGTCAATTCAGTGCAAAAGCGATCACTTTCCGACTAAATTTGCCCACAAAATCAACCATTTTACCCCGGATTTTCAGCGAAATTTGCCCTAAAAGTTAATGTGAATTTCCTGTGAGATCAGATATTTTTCCTACAAATTTGTCTCTGAAAATCATGCAAAATTTGACTTTTTCCAATACCTATCAGAAGCCCTGTCTGTTTAAGTCTTGACTGGTGTTCGTAGTATGAAGCAAAAATAACATCCCATTCCATATAATAGGTTATTCAGCCCCCCTCCCCACTCACCCACAATTTTCCAATGATTTAAGGATGGAGAGTGGTACATTTAGAAAAACAAAAAAAAACTGTCAAGGAGCACAATGACAAAACCTTGCTAAGGTTGAATATACTAGCTTCTCTATACAGGGTCTACATTATTGCCAATTCCTATTCATGCCTAGAAATTTGCAAACCAACCTTGGCAAGTGTTTCCATCTTTTTGTACTCTTCTTCATCAAAGATTGGTTTTATAGACCGTAAAAGTGCTTCACAAGTATCTCTCAGATTTGGCACAGGCATTCTTGGAAGACTGTTTTGATAACTGTAGAGTTTAGGGTAGTGACCAGCACAAAGCTTTACCATTGCACCCCACAACAACGTCAGTTTGCTCTGTGATCTTGGAGGCTCATCTATAAGAAACAAGAATTACAAAATGAGTTTAACTTGTGTTCCTATAACAAGTTGTAGTGTCAGTAAATTCCCATGTGAAAACTAAACTTTTTCATCAAAAATATATTTAATATAGTACTTGACACTTTTAGAACTTTAAATTTGGTACCTTCACCAGTAGTGTTTAAAGCTGAACAAGTGCTAGATAACTTACACATCCATTGCCTGTAGGCTAAAAGCATCCTTAAAGTATACTGTCGCAGGTAGAGAAGTGTAACAAAGAACACCACTCCCGCCAGAACTGACACAACTACAAGCCGGAAGTTATAAGGATATGCTTCATCAAGATTGAGTAGGTACGTCACTTTCCACAAGACTCCTGTGACTTGCTGAAGGGTTGAGAGCTTGTAGAAATCAGCTGCATACAAAAGGGCAGCAATAATGACCACAGCACCTAACAGGTTGGACCATGTTGTCGGCCATAAGCCATTAGTTATCTGTCGGCTGACAACAAAAAGCATAGATCAGCCCAGTGGGAATAAAGCAATTAATGTCACTACTCCACTATTTAAACTAAGACGCAACTAGATAACTAAAGGTAATGACAATAAGCAAACAACAATATATGGCGCAATTGAGGTGCCAAAATTCGGGCATGCCCTTTGATCACAAGACAGAGTGAAGTCATTAGTCTCCCTATTTTTTTCACCTGCCGTGCCCTCCACCACTTCTAGCCACAGGCATTTTGTACTCTCCCCAGTTTCTCTTGCATCAAGAGGCCAATATGGCAACCTGTCAAACTCAATGATTGACATCTACGATCTCATGGAAAAATAGGGGACTGTGAACAGTCTATCTGCAGACTGAAATTATTATTTGAAACTTGTAGCTGTCTACAATACATACTCTCAACAGTTTTGAAAGCCAATTTTGAGACTTTACATCTAATGTGTAGCGATACATGAGGTGACACCTTGCCCACTCAGGTGGACTATTGTAGCACAGTATTTGGTTCATCTAGCCTGCTTGCAGAGCTAACCATTTAACAAATGGTAAACGCCATAGCGTGCACTGTTGAGTTGTGGATGCATGCAGTAGGTTGCAAAGCATGAAAGTAGCATAAGAGTCACACAAGGCAATAGCTGAGTGCAACTCTAGCTTCTTGAGTGCTTAGCAAACCTCCCAAGTGCATCCATAACTCAATAGTGCATGTTATGGTGTTTACCGTTTAGTTTACAACATAAAATTGAGACATTGGAACGACAGAAGTCTTTTTATTGAGCTACATCACGAAGCGTGCACTTTTCTTTAGTCATTGAGTACATCAGCAGCATACACCACTGGGCAAATAGTAGATGCTGAATTAACCAATCAGAGCTCACGCTTTGCTTTAGTTATGTTATAAATAATAACAGGATATAAAATTAACATGTTAAATAACACCAATAATCATATGGTTTCAAGTTCAACAGACAATTTTACAGGTCTCTTTTCAGTGACCTGGCCTTTGAATGGGAGCAAATTAATTTCAACTTGAACGAGAAAAATGGTATGATTACTTATTAGTACAAGTAATCATAAGGTTTCCAGTTCAATTTGGACGTGAGTTTTTCAAAAAGCTGAAATTACATGAGCCGCTTCAGCGACTGCAATAATATTTCAGCTTTTTGAAAAACTCACAAGTGCAAATTAATTTCAAATTGAACGAAATGGACTGCACAACTTTCAGTTAATCAGAGTCGATGTATAATATTAATAATATAAACACGAAAAAAAATTGCAAGAAGAAAGTGACAAGAGGATATTTTTTGAAGCCATTTTTTCCTCATTTGAGAAAACGTTTTTCAAAGTTTTGTCATAATTTTGCCTGATCCCAATGGCTTACAAAATTTCCTAGTCTTTCAACCAATCATAATCCAGAATTACATTGTGTTATTTGCACTGCTTTCAAATTTGAACTGCACTGCTCTCAGCCAAGAATAGAGTATTTTTTTATGTATATTATTAAAGTTCCACAAACAAGGGAAAAAGAACAAGGCAAATTGTAATATCAAGCCATGTTAGCCCAACAAAATAATAGTCAAAAAAGGATTTTAGATTTGGAATTTGACACCAAGCAGGCAAGATAGAATCAACTTGTCCACTCAGGTGGCCAATCACAGGGCAGGGTTTAGTTCATCTTCAGACCTGGCCATATAATAGAGCGAGTTAATCATTGCCTTAAGTATTTAATGGAGTAAAAGAATTCAACCCTTGCTGCCGTCGGTTAATCAACTTTATTATCCAACTTTCATACACCATATGAATTCCGATTTTCTGATTGGTTGATTCAGATCACGTGACAATGGGTTGTGATGCAACAAACTCCTAGACATTATTATTGTGGTGTGATGGCCATGGTGTAATTTCAATACACCACTGTCATACACCATGGCTTCGGCTGACACAAAGTTGGACGATTTTGGTTTGCAGTGTATTCAATTTGAATATTAAAAATGTTAACGCACTCATTGCTCATGAACTATCGGGATTTACCTGCACTTGGCGCCCTCGTGCGGTATTGAAATTTCTCATTCATTGTTAGTGAACTCGTGCAGTTTAATCCCGATAGTTCACTCGCTGATTGTGTTAACTTGTAAATAACTATATTTGGTCACAAATTTATATTTAATGACTGTAAAGAAATTTCAATATTATCTCACAGTAAAATTAAAATCTGCTCTCCATAAAACTGAATCAAATAACAACTGTCAATAATTGGGCGTAGAAAGAGTCTCAGAAAACAGCAGGATATAAAAATTTCTGGGTTCAAGGTCCATCCTGAATCGCGCAGAAAATGAATTTAAAGTGTATGGTGTTATAAAACGCTTCGGTGACCAAAACAATAGGAACTGCTGCAGCCGAGAAAATGCTAATCGAACATCACAGAAAACGTCCTCTTCCGCACAAGACAGGGGAAAGAGGAACAAATCTAAGTTTCTACAAAAAGCATAGCAATACTTCTCGTCTGCGTCATCAATGAATATTAAACACACGGTTTCAAAATAACACGAGTCCTTTTTATTTTCCCCAAAAACTCTAGGTACCCAGCTAAAGAGCAGATTACATGTACAGTGGAAGCCGTTACTTCTTGAATGTATTGGAATGAAACTGAAAACCGGAAACCGTCAATTGCACTCTGTGACGTGAGCCTGAACTTATCGGAAATACACAAAATGTCGAGACTTACTTTTGGTGAACAAACTTCTATATTTAAGTTTGTCAATAACTAAACGGATGAAGGTTTTATTTTATCTGATGGGTAAAAGAGAGTTTGCTTTCCTTTGTACAGTGAGTAAATTTTGTAAAGAAAATTAAGCGTGAGGCTGTAGTTAACAGAAAATGCAAATGATGTAAACAAGAACTGCCTCTGGGAAACTGACAAGATAAGCTTCGGGCGTTTGAAAACGAGAAATCGTAGATCGTGAGCGAGATAACACTTAATAATTCGAATAATAAAGTATAGATGGTGATGTGACAGATATAAACTTGAAACAATCGTGGGAATATTTCTTATTGTAAACCACGTGCTCCAACTCACCGAGTTCTGAAAGCGCATCTCTTGAGGGATTTGAAAGTACTTTTTAGCAATTCAACTTCGCCTTCTGTTGTACTTGTTCCTTCGGCGTGCAGGCGAACATCGGGCCGCGTTACTGCTGCCCTGGCTTCAGCCATGATGCGTGTTAGCGAGACTTTCCCAAATAAAAAGTTCGCTATGAAGATAAAGTCCTTTCAACCGGCACACTTCTACTTCTTCAAGTTTAGTTGTCCCTTGCTTCGCTCCCCTTCGTGCCTGTTTGCTTTCATGTAGAAACCAATCATATTTGAGCTAAGAAATACAACGAGACAATACCAACCAATCAAATTTGTTCTTAATTGATGAAGATAAACGCATCGCTTGATTGACCTCCGTCTCGCTTCGTTTCGCGCCAAAGTTTTGGAACGCAGTACAGCGCGGAGTGTGGACGGAAGAAAGATGGCTTCTCCTCGAAAGTTTGCTTGCGTCGTGGCTGTGGCAAATAACGGAGGAATTGGGAAAAACAACTCTCTTCCTTGGAAACTACAGTAAGCTAAAAGACAATTTTATCTTAGCTAAGTTTGAAAAACAACACTTTCGTGCATGCATCCTTCGAAAACTTCACGAGCTGATCATCCGAGGTAGTGTTGCATGCAACATTTTGCATGAACTTTCATTAGTTGAAGTACACAATGGAGATCTTACTTGGGAAGTGTGGTAGAAGTCGATTTCTACTTATGGATGTTAGTTCTCTACCCCAATTCTTTGCACAATGTTCAAATTTCATCCCGTGCACGGTGCATAGCTTCACGTCTCAGGAGCGCTGGTATCGGGAAGGTTCGAAATTCGAACGAAGTTGTATTTCTCGGATTTGGGAATCAGACGGATTAAACACCTGTGTGCTCTTTAAAAGATACATTTTTGCATTAGAGGGAATTTTAAGGTGCAATTTGTAATTTTTTCGATGTCTTTTCAAGGCTGCTGCCTAACAGGAGTCCAGCAGCCTGGGGACCCAAGAAAGTCATTTGGGCGCCTAAATTTTTTCAGCAGCTCCCAAAACATTGCCTGCTGGGCTCCTAGCTTTTTGGCTTTTGCCCTCCTGGGCTCCTTGAAATATTGTTAGGCAACAGCCTTGCTTTTCTGTCAGACGGCGGCGTGACTGAGAGGGGATATTGATTGAGAAAGAGGGTGCTAAAGGGGCTCAAGGGGTGTGACGGAGGTGGGGCCTCCATTTCCCGTAGAAATCTACAACACTGAAGTACAAGAAATATAGTTAAATACGAGATTTGTAAAATGTAACTGCAAAAAAATACGGGGTTTGAGAAATGTGTGATATCTCTGCCCCTCTAAAATATGACCTGTCGTATCATGGTATGATTGATTTTTTGTTACCTTCAGCCCAAAGAGATTGTTTGACAACAAACCTTCAAATAAATTGTTAGATTTCCGAATTTCAAAGGAAGAAAAACAATGTTTTGTACACTATGCTGACGCATGCTAGCATAATTATGCCAGCTTCGTTAGCTGGTTTAAATCTACATGTAGGTTTAAAATTTTAAAAGCTTTGAAACACTTTTGAAGTAGTTTAAAATAATATAATCACTGTTTGAGTTGAACGTAATCTTGTGTATGAATTTGAGCTTCAATCTTTTCATTTTCTTGTTCTCAGTGGAGATATGAAGTTCTTCTCACATCTCACATCAGAAGTATCCACGGAAGGTAAAATACTTGTGTGTGGTTTTTCAGAGCACAGTAAAAATATTATAAGGATTGAAATGAAATCTAGTTTCAGTGGTCACATTTCAGTGAGATTTTCTTCTCTGTCTTCCGCTGTTGTGTTGACTAACTGCATACTTCTGTACAAGTGAAATTTAATCTGTAAATCACCTCTTGGGTTAGTGTTGAATGTTTTCCAAAAAAACAGCTCTGATCTTTAACCTTGCCAGTCTCGAGAGTGATTTAACTAGCCCTCTATTTTTCCTTAGGTAAACAGTGAGTTTTGTAAGATTCAAATAATAAATCCCCACCCTTCAAAAGGTACATTAAGTCTTCACAATAATAAGCTCTCCCCCTCCCAATCTCTGAACTAATGAATTAAAATGTCATAAGTTTTCTAGATGAGCTTAAGTTTAGATTTAGCTCTTAAATAAAGGCATAATTTCCTGCAATTATGAGCCACATTTTTGTTGAGCTTATTTTGAATTCAACTAACATGCTCTTTGCTGTAAATTTGTGATATTAAATTCAGAGATATTAATACCTCGCCAGAGATTGTTTTTGCTTCAATGATCCACTTCATCCCCTGTAGAAATTACATTTGAGTTTCATGCTTTCCTTTCCTCCCTCCTGCTCAAATTTCCAGTGACCTTTCGTAGGATTGATATGCATGGATATTGTCTGGAACTGCACTATTTACAAGTCTGTTCAAGTGAAGATTTAAAACACTTTGTTTCATATCATTATGTTTACTAGACAATTTGACCATATGGCATTCACATATCGTATAACATCTCAGATTGTGTTTGTTTGGTTTTCTTTAATAGGTAAACAAAACGCTGTGATCATGGGTCGAAAGACATGGGAATCCATACCAGAGAAGTACAGACCTCTTCCACACAGACTCAATATTCTGTTGAGTAAAAACCTGAGGTACAGTTGTTCAACTGCACGTAAATAGAGACTGTTTTGATATTTTTATATGCTACTTTTATATATTTGTGATTATATTTTTTAGTAACCATGTTAAACTTAGCCAAAACTAAAAAAACAGATGAAATAATAAACAGAGGTGGTAAATTAGGGAAGTCTCAACAGAAACCGTTAAGATTACAATCATTATGTTAATGAGTAACAGTTATAAGTTTGAGTTTTTATTGGAATGTGTTGCAGACTATAACTATACACAAGGCAGATTAATTTTTCACTTTGTGATTTTCTTTAAATCGACTAATCCAGGAATTGCTCTCTATCTGAAATTAAACCAGTTAAACATGCAAGCAATCTGACAACCCTGGACAGGGGAGGGGAAAGTAGGTTAAATAGCCAATAACTGATGGGGATCCCATCCTGGAGGAGGATGGCTTAAGGAATAACTCCAGCAAAAACGACCACTTTGGGCCTGGTGCAGTGAAAACATGGGCTTCTTTTTTTGTACTTGTAGCACACCACCTAAAGGTGCCCATCACCTCTGCTCCAGCCTGCAAGCTGCCTTTGACCTGCTATCTACTGCCTCACTAGCAGACTCTGTGGAGAAGATCTTTGTCATTGGTGGAGCAGCAGTTTACAAGGTGAGCTTTCACTTCTGCACACATTTAAAATAAATATTTAGCAAAAATTAATTACCAAGCCACCCTGCAAAATTGCATGGAAAGTGAAAAGCTGAAGGGGCTATGTTCGCCTAAAATCAGAAATTAAAGACACACTTGGGCTGTGATATTGTTGTTTAATAAGGAAATCACACCTGTGTGGGAGGGAGAGAGTGTAAAATTACAGTGTCACTGGTCTAGCAAGAGAGAAAGCATGAGGTAATAAAACCTGAGACCTGAAAAGCTGATGAATCAATTATTTTAATCAAAACAATACTGTAACAATTATTCTGCAAGATTGGGCAGATAACTGTTTTAGAACTCTAACTGTAAAATTTTCAATAAAACACATTTTTACAGCTACATAACTTCCATGTCAATCAGTAACCAAGAACTACTGTGGTGCTTACCATTTGGCCAGAAAATCCGGAAATTTCGGTTTGAAGTCAAATGGTAAGGTAATTTTCTAGAAATTCCCTTCGGAAATTGTGGAGTACCTTCAGAGGTACTCCTCTTTTTCCATTCAGAACGGAACAGCAGAAATTTCCTTACCATTTGCTAAATTTTCCAGTTTCCAGGCTCTCATCAGTCGGAAAACAATCACAGGAAATCGAGTTGCAAATGGTAAGTGCCATTTCATTCGGTTGGTTTGCTGATTTTGGAAAAACCCTTACCATTATTCAATGTTTGTCCCAACCGGTTTATTCTGACAAATGGTAAGCACCCCTGAACACTAATCAATCAAGTTGCAAGCTTGCCAATACTTACACCCTGGCCTAGATTAATGAACTCAGAGTCTGCATCAAGACAAAAGTGTCTCATCTTGCTGCAGGCCATCACAGGTTTGTATCAGGAAGTGACAAGGAATATTACTCTCCTTTGAAGGGGCACTGTCATGGTATTTTAGCGTCATTTTACTATGCCGAAATATGATCCTGCATCAATCAAAACCCAAAACTAATGATGCAGTTTTGTTACCTAGGACTTTGTTACTTCACCAAAACCATTTATTGTTGCCTATCACTTTGCATGGCAAGGATGGGAATGGATTGAAATTTGAAAAAACTAGCCAGTTTTTTTCAAATTCTAGAGCCATTCCTTGAAAATATTGCCAGAAATTCATAATGGTTTGCTCTCTAAGTCACCATTCATTTGATATGTTTTCGTTAGTGCATTTGAGCATTTTGGGAACAAGTAAAGGTACAAGGTAGAGATTTCAGGAATGAATGAAGCTGAAAACAGCAAAACTCCTGTGACAGTGCTCCTTTAAGTGGATGGGATGCTTGTCCAGTGCAGGGTTACCCAAAGCATTAAATTTGTTGTTACCATTCCTACACCTGGATGGGGAGTCTCTGTGTAACTGTCTTTCCCAAATTACAAATATGCCACCAGGACTCCTGCCAGAGCTGACTGACTTGCTGACTGCTTAATCCAGAGTCTGAAGTCCTAACTAAACCTTTTTACCATCATCGTTCTTGGCCCTAGACGTCCACTATGGCGCATTTAATGTCGGTTTCCAAGGCTGTTAACCATCAGTGTTTGATCATGGTGATTATTGACAAATAAGATTATCAGGAACGACAAAAAATGTACATATACATGATTAAGTAAAATGTTCATAACTGACTAATCATGTTGTTACATGTATGTTAATCCTTCAGGAAGCCTTGCAGCATCCTGGTGCACACCGCCTGTACATTACTCATGTATTGAAAGATTTTGACTGTGATGTACACTTTCCAGACTTTGACAAAACTGTTTTTAAGGAAATCAGGTTGGTAGATTACCACTTACATGCAAGATAAATTTTTTTCTTGCACAATGCTTTGATGACATTGCTTGTAGCAATTTGGTCAGTCTCCCACAAAAAATTCCCTTGAGTTTATTATCATCGCATTCCAATTTGTTTTTAGGAGTAAAAATAGAACTGTAGCCAGGACAAGACATATTAAAATTATAAAAACGTTCTCTGGCTAAAAAAGGTTAAAAACAAT
>CM042747.1:8311573-8323046 GCA_022496165.2 Catalaphyllia jardinei | reverse complement strand
ATTGTTTTTAACCTTTTTTAGCCAGAGAACGTTTTTATAATTTTAATTTGTTTTTAGTTGAAAATAGAGTGGCTCAGCAAAGGGATGCGAAGTGATTTATGTTTATATAAATTTCAATTAATTTTTAAGGGGGCGGGGCATGTGCTGCTTGCTATAGATACAGTACAAGCATAACAAGGAAAAAAGGATAAAGTTATTTATAGTTGCCACAATCAACTCCAAACAAATATGTCATTAATTAAAGCTTCTGAAGGTCAATATTGTCTCTTTTAACTTTTAAGTGACCCTGAAGTTTCAAGTGAGATGCAAGAGGAGGATGGAATCCAGTACAAGTTTCAAGTGTACCAGCGAGATGCCTAATTCCATGTATTAGACAGAAATATGGCTGCATCGTTGCATTAAGCTAACAAATATCAGTAAAACATGAAACAATAAAACATTTGTCAATTGTAAAGCAATGGAAAACAGCTCTCTGTTACACCTTTTGAGGTTTAACAGCACAAATAAATGATAAACTTACCGGTAATTGAAATAAATAAAACATATTTTTTAGTGATCCTTTGTTTATGAGTTGTCTTTATGGGTGGTATGATAGTTGGTTAGACTCCAGATTTAGTCCATGTGTTGGCCTGGATCTTTGTAGTACTTGGGAAAGACAACATGTCTATCTCCACCCAGAGTTATCAATGGCTTCTTACACTATCAGGGGAGAGGGCTTTAGGGATCAACGAGTCTAAGAGAAGTGATACATCTCTCAGCAGGGCCATAGCTAGCGACAGGCAAACCAAAGCACTTGCCTCAGTCATTCATTTTGTTTTTGTTGTCGGTTATAGTCACCTTAAACACCCTAAATACCTAGGGAGAAAATTCAACAATGGACATGTCTCGGTCACAACTCATTACTTGAACATTGCTTCAGTCACAATTGTTTCTGGATATGGCCCTGCTCAGTCACTTGATGCTATGGAAACCAACAGAAGCTTTGCTGGAGAGGGCATTTTTGCTTGACTGGAGCCATTTCAACATTCATATCTACAAAAGCATATCTGGAATCACCTCTATATACAAGGCATAGAGCCAAGAAATATCTTAGCTAAACACAGGTTACCCTCCGCGATTTCTGTCATGTTCCCTTGACAATGCAGTGGTACCCAATTATGTAAGTTGCCTTCTCCCAAAACACACAATAGGCCAAGCAGTGGCTACAGTGGACAACACACTAAGCAGTATAATCTAGTGGTAGGAAGGCTAGGATACATTCTGCAGATAGATTAGTGTCTGCAGCAAAGAGTCATGCTTGTAAGCACTTGTAGTTGCTTCATGCTTAACTGGAGCACCAACAATACTAACAAGGATAACCCAACAGTTTCCTTCAGACTCTACCTTTCTTACCATTTGTAATTGAAAACAAAATAACCCTTTCAAGCATTTCACTGTTTTATTCTCCTTTTTTATCTTGGGTATCAGAAACACTTAATATGCAAACGAATTAAAGAAAAATACTTGCAAAGGCTCTAAATCACAATGAAAGCAACCCTCCCTTGCCCCATCCCACTTTGCAATCTAAATTATCCTCCTATGAAGGTAATATAAAATAATGTCAATTATATTGGATTCCTCATTTCTTCATAGAAATGGACAAATAATTTAGGAAAGTAATGGCCAATGTTCTCAGCAGTGTGTTGATCAAATCTGATGAGACCTTGCACATACAGTATGTGGTGTATTTACCAACCATTGAATGTCTTTCAACAGCTCTTTCTGCAAAACAATTATTGGCATCTTATCAATAATAATTTTTAAATAAGTGCAATTACATGTAAATCTTTGACTCTTCTGGTCCACAAACACACCTTTTGTCAGAGTACATTATAAAACTTATATACATAGCTACATGTAAAGTAAGTGTTACAGAATTTTTAATGAACTAGGTTGTAGCAAAGTGCTTAGGGTTCTGAGTAATGAGAGTAGACGTGACTTAGTCATTTAACATCAAATGCTACCAAGAGCTTCATCAGGCATTGCAGATGTAGGTCTGAAGTATTTGTATAACTCGCAAAGGGATGATATTGTCCCAAGAAGACCAACAGATCCAATTGATAGCTTTCCTGCCCATAGAAATCCAGAAGGCGCCCAGTTGATTGCCATCCCTAAGTCAGCAGTAAACCCAATGACAGAGATGAAGAGCCGTTTCTGCAGAAATCTTATTTGATCTTGCCTTGTTGAACTGCCTGATTCTCTGCTGTTATCAGTTGATTGTGCCCTGGACAAAAGAATGAAACAATAAACTTTAAAAATTGCCTAGTGCATGTACTGGCCAGTTAGAGCATACTTCAACAATATTGAGACATTTGGAGACAACTAATCTTTTGTACCAATTTTTTACAGAACCAACAAACAAGTTACACAACTTGAATATTCTAGAGCTGCTGTTTGCAAACTCACCAATAATGCATATCTTTGTTAGCATTGTTTAAAATTAACAATTATAAGAACTTTAGCAAACAGTCCAAAGAAAATATGCGTGCTGATTGGCTAAAAATGTGTTTCTATAACTCGATGGAGACACAGCACTAGCAGAAGCTGCTGACTCACTGATGGTGCAAGCAAAGAGAATTTGCATTTTGATAATCAAAGTTAACAAGTTGTTTTCCTTTATCTTGTTGCAGGGTTTTCTAAAAGAAATAGAAAACATGTTTTGCATGTTTCTATTATATTTAATACTCCTGGAAGTTTGAAAGAACTTGAAAATGCTGTGGAAACAATCACCTTTGGCTTGTCTTCCCACAGCATTTCTCGTTCTCCCAAACTTCCACTTGTGTTTCTATAACTCAACAGAAGTATGGCTGCCATTTTCTGGCTGCTGTTTTCTATTTCTTAAGTAATATTAAATGCCCAAGACACTAAGTTTCTTACATTTTCCACCTTGCAAGTTCTCTAAATTTCCTTTAATACTTCTTTGTCTTTTTCAATTTTTAAAACACCTGGCCCCAGTTGTCCAAAGGTTGGATAACACTATCTACTGGATAAATCACTATCCAGCGGATAGCGTGGTTTGTTTTGTTAACACTTATCCACTGGATAGCGATTTATCCGGTGGATAGCATTATCCAGCCTTTGAACAACTGGGGCCTGATATTAAAGTTTACCTTGATAATCACATTAAAATGTAAACATTGCTGCCAAGTTTGTTTCATGCAAAGTCGAAAAAATTCTGACCTGGATAGCTGCTTGCCCTTTTCTTGTTGATGAAGCTTTCTGAGAAGCCATAAGTCTCTTACAATGCAAGCTATAAGTGATCCTATCCAGCAGTAAAGAGACCAGTCCCACAGTTTGTCAGATTTGCCATGAAGTAATTTCTTGTCCCTTGCCCAAGCAATGTGCTCGAGAGGGTAAAAAGTCAACCCACAGAAGATGTCGATAAGATTAGTCCAACGGACAATGTTATCACGTTCCTGCAAGAAAGACAAACAACATCCTTCATCCTAGTACAGCATATGGCAGTGTGCAATAGAAATTTATTTATATATATTTGTTATACCTCCAAGCTCAAATATGTTTTCCGGTTGGAGAAAAATGTGTCAGGTGCCGTGGGTCAAAACTCACTAACTCCCTAGGGCAAACAAAACTCACTAACTCCCTAGGGAAAACAAAATTCACTAAATCCCTAGGGCAAACAAAACTCACTAACTCCCCAGGGAAACAACAACATGAATTTTCGACTCACACATGATCAGGTCATGCTCCTTGAAACCACGGCAAATTTATGAGCCAGCCGGTGTAAAGCAAACAATTTCTTTGCAGGTTTTTGTAGTTTGAGTTGGGAGGTATAAAAAAACATTTACTGACTGGTCCCAAGGGGGGGGGGGGGGGGGCCCTTCAGTGAATTTTGTTTCCCTTTGACCTCCATGTTTCCCAAGGTGAAGCCAAGGGAAACATTGAGGGTCTCGGGAAAACAAAGCTCACTGTTTCCCTTGGGGCCAGTTATAAGTGTTTGTTGATGAGATTTTTTTCCGGAATACTACAGAAACGTTTCATTAAAAAAATGATTCAAGGATTGATGTTTATTTTGAAATCAATTGTGACAGACTGACTGCCAGCTCTGTCTGTCTGTCTTTCTGACTTAATGCTGACCTGGGCACAGACTGACTGACTGTCTATCTAACTGACTCACTGACTGAGTGACCAACCCTGGGGGGGGAGTACTCCCTTATATGGGCTTTGTAGGTATGTGCAGCCCCAAAGGGTATGGCTTTTCAGCCGTTTTGATCATAAATATGGTATTGATTTTAGCCGATTTTGGACATTTTAGTCATAAATAGGGTATATGGCTTTTGTACTCTATCCTTGATATGGGTGTGTTTTTACGAAGAAGCCATTTTTTTCATCATAATCGAACAGAAAATCAATGAAAGCCCTCTACAAATTATGTTTACAGTAATTTAACATTGGTCTGAACTAGGGTACTAGTTATAATGCATGTCTGAGACAGGAAGTTGATGCAATGGTCAGGTCATAAATAGGGTATGGAATATCGCAGATTTCGGTCAAAAATAGGGTAAGGGGGAGCGACTTCAGAATACCCGGCCACAATTGCGTGACATTGAACACTTGCTCCCGTAGTCCCACAGTTGTGTTGTAATTATTGAAGGAAAAAATTTAGTTTTTGAGTTAATGAACGTCAGGCAAGTAAAACTATTGTTCTCGCAGTCCTGCACTCCTGTAGTGGAAAAAAAAGAATAGTAAGCTTAAATGGTTGTAGAACTTGTGCTCCCGCAGTCCCGTACTCCTGCAGTGGAAAAAAAAAATCAATATTAGGTGGTTTTAGAACTGTTGCTCCCACAGTCCCGTACTCCTGCAGTGGAAAAAAAAATGAATATTAAGTGGTTTTAGAACTGTTGCTCCCGCAGTCCCACAGTCGAATAATAATGAAATTTAGATGAGTAAAACTCTTGCACCCGCAGTCCCGCAATGGAACAAAGTGAATATTAAAACTCCAGGTTTCGGCTCATGGATTATAGAACGAGGTCTTTTCATGTGTAGCACGCTTGTTTCGGCCGATGGATTTTAGATCAAGGTATTATTCATGTGTAGCACACTTGTTTCGTCCATACATAAAGTATTTCACTTTTGTTTTCATATGCAAATATTTATTGACTCCGGGACTACGGGAGCAGGCATTTAATGTGACGCAATCGTGGCCGGGTATTCTAAAGTTTAGCCGGTAAGGGTTTTGGGAAGCGGGCACACCGCACACCCCCATCGAATTTTTCTGGGAGTACCTGGTTACCTGTTTACCAGTTCCATAATTTCGTGCGTACGAAAACATAGCAGCATCATCGAACAAACGAAGGACCGTACGACATTCGCTTATTGCTTCAGCAAAAATTCGTAATTTCTCCCCACTGGACTCACGCGACAACTTCTGTAGCCCTCCACTTGCTAAAAAACTGGCATATTGAAGAATTCGCATCAACTTTTCTCTTCCTCTGTACGTTTCCAATACACTCGCTAAAAACTCGGCTGCCATGTTGTTCAGACGAACTTTGCCCGACACGGTTTTTTCCAGGCGTTCCTTCACGCGGTAAGACCTAGAAACGAGTCATTATTCAACCTCCAGCTTCCTCCAGGCGTTCAGTTACGGCGCAGTGCAAAAGTGGGGAGGAGAAGCGTGGCGAGAGGAAGTTCTGCTTTCTCTCGCCGCGCTTCTCCTCTATTTTTTCGCTCGCCCTTTTTGTCAGCCTTTATTTCGATTCATCCCTGCTTACTACACGACTCGAGATTGCGGCGCTTCAACTGAGTATTACCCTTGGGTAATACTGTGGCCACTAAAAATTTTTTGTGTGGATTGAGCGATGTTGAATGTTAGAATAATTCCTCTACCATTTCCTATGTTTTGCAAAAAACAAAATGAAAATATCGTTATAGAGGGTGGGTAAAGGCGGCGGGGGGGGGGGGGTGGCGGTTAAAACAGACAGACAGACATGTTTATTTGGAGTCATACCATCAATAGATTTCCAAATAACTAAAACGATTTCCAGATAACTAAAAATTACAAACAAGATAGGGCTGTACATAAGTTGCTCAGCAACTTTTAGTCCTTCGAGCAGCTTTTCGGGTTTCGTGCAACTTTTTTCTTTTTTGAATGACTTTCTTGCTTTTTAAAGACAATTTGTAACTAAAACTCGCCCACTCAAGTTCTAATTTAAAGCATTGGTTGCTCTAATGCATGATTTTGCGTGAAACACTCGTGAAAGTTTGGGAGAACCCGAAAAAGCTGTATATAACTCGATACAAACATGGTACATGTTTTCTATTTCTTAAGTATATAATATCTATGCAAAGTGAAATCTACTTATTAAATCTTTAAGTTGTTAATCAATCTCTTACACAAAAAAATTGAAAGCAACTTTTGAGCAACTTTTAGAGTTTTGGAGCAACTTTTTGAGAAAATTGGAGCAACTCGTGGACAGCCCTAGAACACCTTTCACGGAAAATAAATTGGTCGTTTCACAGTTCAGGAGAAATAAAATCGGCATTTCACGCTTCACGAAAAAAAATGTACACTTTTACACGAACATACGTAACTTTCAAGTGAGTAAGTGAAGAATGATCATCGCAGTAAATTTCCCAATTTAAGCAACTGGAAAGAAGAAGCCTGAAAAAAAAATTCAGGGCTTCTTCACTTGCATCTATAACCGCAGTTCAAATATGAAATAGTTCATATATTCTTCACATCATACGTAACTTTCTAACTTGTGACATTTGAAAAGTTACGTCATCCTTATCATGATCCGTCCGCTTCTTGTTCTGTGCGCAACAAAAAGAATAAGCCGTTTCCTTGTTTTCCACATGACCAAGGGCACTGCTCTCATCTACCGCTAGATCGTTCAGCTTACAGTGGGAGGAGTCTTCATCATATTCCAACATATTCAGAAAGCTAATCGCTTCCAGAATCCCTTGATGAAATCGCACCTTCTCTTCCCATGTTAAAGTCATTCTGATCTTCATTATCTGGTTTCAAACTACATACATACATCTTAAGAGGAAGGGTTCGAGCTTCGTACTTAGTTGTTTCTTGTCGGACGGTGCGTTGTATAACGCATTTACCGTACACGTTTGCCCAGTTCCTCGTCAGATCTTGGTCAGTTGAACGCATGAACGGTTGCTTTTATTGTGTCATGCTTGGAAATTCCTCAAGGTGGATTTGTGTTGAAGGTATGGGATAACACGATGATGAGTGTGCGAAGACGGTTACATCTGGCAAAGATGCTAATCCAGGGACCACGCAGCATGTTTTTGAGTGGGGGAGGGGGCTAAAGGGCGTGGACGAAATTTGGAGGGCATGCTTGGAAATTTTAATTTAACTTCTCTAAAGTGACGTAGACTGCTTTTATAACGATAAAAACTATAAATATTTTTTCTACATCTTCAGTAATGTTGTTATCGGGTCTCAAAATTCACCATCACTAAATTGAAAAATCATAGACTGTTATACTACTGATGTAAAGTGTATATGAAATAATTCATATTTGAACTGCGGTTGTAGATGCAAGTGAAGTATGATCCTCGCAGTAAATTTTCCAATTTAAGCAATAGGAAGGAAGAAGCCTGAAAGAAATTAGGGCTTCAACGGGATTCAATAAATTGACCTTGCTCCCAATGTGTGGCTTCATAGTTCAGTTGGTAGAGCATCGCACCGGTATCGCGGAGGTCATGGGTTCGAATCCCGTTGAAGCCCTGATTTTTTTCCTTTTTTTCAGGCTTCTTCTTTCCAATTGCTTAAATTGGAAAATTTACTGCGAGGATCATACTTCACTTGCATCTACAACCGCAGTTCAAATATGAATTATTTCATATACACTTTACATCATTTCACTCCTTATGGGTGATATGAACTCATTAAATTGATCTTGCTCCCAATTTGTGGCTTCATAGCTCAGTTGGTAGAGCATCGCACCGGTATCGCGGAGGTCATGGATTCGAATCCCGTTGAAGCCCTGATTTTTTTTCTTTTTTTCAGGCTTCTTCTTTCCAATTGCTTAAATTGGAAAATTTACTGCGAGGATCATACTTCACTTGCATCTACAACCGCAGTTCAAATATGAATTATTTCATATACACTTTACATCATTTCACTCCTTATGGGTGATATGAACTCATTAAATTGATCTTGCTCCCAATTTGTGGCTTCATAGCTCAGTTGGTAGAGCATCACACCGGTATCGCGGAGGTCATGGATTCGAATCCCGTTGAAGCCCTGGATTTTTTTTCAGGCTTCTTCTTTCCAATTGCTTAAATTGGAAAATTTACTGCAAGGATCATACTTCACTTGCATCTATAACCGCAGTTCAAATATGAATTATTTCATATACACTTTACATCAGAGTAGGACAAAAGAAGTAAAGACAACTGAGATGGCCCATAAACTGTTTTTGTGTTCAAAAATGACTTTGCTTTTCGAGGTGGAGGACCACTCGAGGAAGCAATCTGACATTCTTTGCTTGGAGTTGGGGAGGCACTTCCATGTGGGCTGCTTGAACATGAAAGGCCTCAATCAGACGGGGATCCAGAATATTTTCTTCTGGTTCCCAAGTATTATGGCAAGAAGAAAAGCCTAGCCATTTAATACAGTACTGCCGTTTACCTTTAAGCGCTCTCTCCTTCAGAATGGCTGGTGACACCGTCTGTTCACAGACAATATTTGGGGATGGCGAGGAGCTGCCCATTGGAGTCGCTTCTGAACCTGGGATGGAACTCGCAGGCTGGGCAAGGTCGCCATGGTCACTTTTGTTTTCAAAGCTGTCATCCAGTATCTCACTTTCCCGAAGATAGGGCTGTGAGGAATCATCTTCGTTCGGGGGAAGAATCAGTCGGTCGTTGGGATGATAATAAAGCTTCATGCGATTGAAATGAACAGAGGTTACAATTCGTGAATTGGGAGGCGGTCGTACCTTGTAAGAAACTGGACATAATTTCTTACAGATTCTCATAGGACCATGCTAGTTATGGGGAAGCTTCTTGGAGAGCCTTTTTTTAGATTTTGGGGTATAAACTCAAACTTGTTGGCCTAAATCGTGAGTTGGACTGTTGATCGTATAAGAGATTCATTCGTCGTTGAGCCCGAAGGGTGTTTGCACGAGTAATTTCTTGGGCTTCCTCAAGGTGTCGTACAACTCGTGCATGGTGTTCTACGATGGAAGCAGATACGTCTTTTGGAAGTAAAAGGCTCACATCAATGGGTAATTGGGGCTCTCTCCCATATAAGAGGAAGAATGGCGAGTCCCCTGTAACTTAAGATGGAGATAAACGATATGCCAGTAAAACTGACTGCAAGTGCTCGTCCCAGTCCTTTTGGTCATAACTGAGATGCATTGATAAACATTGTACGAGAATTCAAACACTCCACTAGGCCATCTGTCTGTGGGCGATAACTGCCCGAATAGACTTTCTCAGTGTTTACAAGACGACAGGTTTCTTTCAAAATTTTGGAGAGAAAATTTTGACCACGATCAGAAAGAAGGGCTCGCGGTACGCGACCGATAATCTCATCAACGAACAATTTGGCAGTGATCGTTGCGTCTATGGTTGGGACAGCGAAACATTCTGGCCATTTAGTTAAATAGTCGGAGAAGACGACCAAATATCGATTTCCAGTAGTGATCAGAACTGACGTACATTGATAAACATTGTACTAGAGTTCCATTCAAACGCTCCACTAAGCCATCTGTCCGTGGGCGATAACTGCTCGTGCAGACTTTATCAGTGTTGACAAGACGACAGATTTCTTTCAAAAGTTTGGAGAGAAAATTTTGACCACGATCAGAAAGAAGAGTTCGTGGTGCACCATGGCGACCAATAATCTCATTAATGAACAGTTTGGTAACTACAGTTGCGTCTATGCTTGGGACAGCGAAACATTCTGGCCATTTAGATAGATAGTCAGAGAACACGACCAAATGTTGATTTCCAGACTTGGTAGTAGGTAAAGGGCCAACACAATCAACTGCCACTCTGTCAAAAGCATTTTCAACAGGTATTGGGCTCGATTGGCAGCATGAGGACGCTTTTTCATAGCGCAATCAACACACGTGCTGCACCAATGCTGTACGTCATTAAACATGCCTCGCCAATAGAAACGCAACCTAAGGCTTTTGTAGGTTCCTAAAGGGCCTGCCATAACGTCATTGTGACCTAAAGTTAGAATTTCATGACGTAAAGCGCTTGGAATAACTAGCTGCGAATGAATTCCTGCACGAGTTCGTCCGGAAGGTGTCCAAAGGTGACACAAAAGATCATTATCATCCACATAGTAGTCATCAATGACACGAAGAGTGGCTCGGGCAGATCTACTATCCTCAAGTAAGATTTCGTCTTCAAGATAAGTAAGAATACATGGGAGGTCTTGGATTTTATACTGCAAGTCAGAAATTCTTTCTACTTGTAAGCCCGAGGTGTCTAGCGCAGAAATAGACGCACTGTATGGACGGCGTGAAAGTGCGTCTGCATTAGCGTTGTTTCTTCCAGCACGATGTTGGATGTCAAAATCGTACTGCTGAAGATAAAGAGACCAACAGGCTAATCTGATTGTGGGATCTTAAACGTTCATGAGCCATCGCAAGGCATTTTGATCTGTATGGACAGTGAAAGCTCGACCATACAGGCAAGGTTGAAAGTGCTTAATGCCAGCAACAACGGCTAAAGCTTCACGTTCAGTGGCACTGTAATGTTGCTCGGGGGCACTAAGCTTCCTGCCAGCATAGGCTATAACAATTTCCTTGTTGTCGTGAATTTGAACGATAATCATACCAATGTCATAATTACTAGCATCTACGTAAAGATGAAAAGGAAGGTGAAAATCAGGAAAAGCCAAAATAGGAAAGGCTTCTTTTAATTATACGAGGGATGCATGGCAAGCGTCTGTCTACACAAATTTGGTGAGGTCATGTTATGGGGCTGCAGTGCAGCTAAAATCTCGAACAAATTTCCGGTAGTAGCCACTAAGTCCCAAAAAAGCTGTGTCTTAGGTATTGGGAAATCCTGAACCGCCTTGATTTTTTCAGGGTCGGGACGGACACCCTCTGGGACACAACATGACCTAAGTAGTTTACCTGAGTGTGTGCAAAATGGTATTTGCGTGGTTTGAGCTTAATGTTCGCATCTTGAAAACGTTGGAAGACCAAACGACGATGTCGAAGGTGCTCCTCAAAAGAAGGAGAGAAGATTGCGACGTCAGCAAGGTCAACCAAGCAAATCTTCCAATTAAGTCCACGAAGAATACATTCCATAAGCCTTTGAAACGAGTTAGGTGCATGGGTAAGACCAAATGGCATAACAAGGAACTCAAATAAGTAGTAAAAGCCGTTTTCTCAAGAGAAAATAGATCCATCTTTTGCTGCCTATATCCCGATAACAGATCAAGGCAAGTGTTGCCCGCTTTAAATAGTGAACTGTCCTTTATTGTGCTGGTAAA
>CM042747.1:8288739-8296239 GCA_022496165.2 Catalaphyllia jardinei | reverse complement strand
GTAAAGTATAGAACGGTCTTTGCTGACGTCATGGTCTACATTTTTCCTCAACGCAGATTTACAGAAAAAGTATTTAATACTTCGAGCTCAAATTCATAGCAAAAGTTAATCGCTCCATGTTCTTTCAATATACACGATTTTTTTGTTTGTACCTCGATCCTTATGCTAACGAGACAAATATTGTAAGCAAAGATTCTCTTATACAGCACAAAAGACATAAACTAATCCACTCCAAAAATGTAGGTTCTTGCACCCGAGTTTTTACTCATAATGCTGACTGATAAAAACCCACCCATATATACACCGTGAATGACAGAGAACAAGCAATTTCTAAGGGTCTCGTAATTTAAAGTGTATACGACAGTTTTGTTTCTTTTTGCATCAAGGAAGCTATACGGGAAACTGATGTTAACGCCGAAAGGGTGTTTTACTGGATGGAGGTTCAGAGTACGTTGTGTCTGCCATTACTCTTCCAAGACCAAATTACTAAAGACCTGGTTTACTAAAGTAAAAGGAAATAGCGATTCAACAAGCCAAAAAAGTGGTGGTGGGGGGGGGGGGGGTGGGTTAGCTAAAGCCCCCACCCCCCTGCACGATCCCTGTGCAGTTGCTTTCAAATCTTGTATTATAGTTATGTTTTTGCATGCTAACATGTGACTCTCTTCTTTTTTGACAGCGTCTCTCAATGCCAGACAGGGATCTGCTTTTGAGGCCTCTTCATGCCTCATCACTACTATCAAAGCTTTGAAAATCAAAGACAACTGGATTAGATAATATTTCAGCGAAACTTCTAAGGGAATGTCCTGATGTACTAGCGGAATCTGAGTTACTCATATATTTAATCCGGCAATTCCTAATGACTGGCATCTTTCCCGATGAGTGGAAATCTGCCAGAGTCACTCCATTGTATAAAAATTCCGGGAAGCGCTCTGATCCGACGAATTATCGACCAATATCAGTAATTCCAGTTGTGGCCAAAGTCTTGGAACGGATAATTTACGATCAGCTTTATCATTATGTAAATAAAAGCAACTTTCTCTCGTGTCATCAATCTGGTTTTCGGTCTTTGCATTCCACTCTTACAGCACTTATCGAAGCTACAGATAGCTGGGCAATGGATATAGACCGTGGACTTGTTAATGCCGTAGTTTTTTTAGACCTCAAAAAGGCATTTGAAACAGTAGATCACGATATTTTGTTGCGAAAATTGCAATACTATGGGATTCAGCGCCGTAGCTAGTAACAGGCAAACCGAGGCACTTGCCTCGGTAATTTGTTTTTCGTTTTTATTGTTTATAGTCGCCATAAAAACCCTAAATACCTAGGAAGAGAATTTAACCACGGACACTACCTCAGTCAAAATTCTTTCATGGACATTGCCTCAGTCTTCACTCTTTTCTGGCTACGGCCCTGGGATTTGTTGAACCAGCCATCAATGGTTTGCTTCTTATTTAGATAATCCAACACAGATTGGTCATCTAAATTCTTGTCAACTCCGAAATGTCTAAGATGTGGTGTTCCCCAGGGGACAATTTTGGGACCTCTTCTGTTTTTGATATATATTAATGACTTACCACATTGTCTGACATATTCGGAACCCAGAATGTACGCAGACGATACCAGCCTGATGCTTGCCAGTAGAGACATTAAGTGTATAAATTATTGCCTTAATCACGACCTGAGTATTGTGTAGGAATGGCTCTCTGCTAACAAGCTTACCCTAAATATGACAAAAACTGAGTTTATGCTTATTGCATCAAGGTAGAAGCTATCACAATTCACGGAAAGTCCGTCTCTTACTATAAACGAAAACGCAATAGAACAAGTAACCTCGGCTAAATCCACTGGAGTGTCATATTGAAAACATCTCTGAGAAGATAGCTTGTGCCATTGGTGCAATTAAACGAACTGGCATCTCACTCCATTTAATGTTCTAATTAAGTTTATAATAGCCTTATTCAACTACATTTTGATTATTGCAATGTAGTGTGGGGAAACTGTAACAAAGGCATTTCTGAAAAATTGCAAAGGCTTCAAAATCGGGCAGCTCGCATCCTAATGTCAGCGAGCTATGATAGTAATTTGGATGATTTGTTCCGGGCGCTGGGTATTGGAACAGAAGTCTATGCTAATGTATAAAACATTACATGGTATGACTCCTGATTCAATAGTATCTGAAATCAAGATTTGTATATCGTGACACTGTAAGTGCTCATCGTTTAAGGAATACCAAAAACAAATTAGTTCTTCCACAACCTCGAACTGATTATCTCAGGAGAAGTTTTTTGTACAGCAGAACCCAGTTGTGGAACAACTTACCTGTGGACATAAGACAAGCGTCTTCACTGACCGATTTCAAATTTCACAGTTTAAAGTAATTTTTTCATTTTAGGTTAATTTTAAGTAAATTTTAGACACGGCCTCCATGAAAAACAGAATTTTTATTTATTTCTTTTATTTGAATCGTTGTTATTAAATTTTATTGTACTTAGGTAGATAGATATACTAGTACAGATAACTAGTAGTAATCAAAGATTATGAGAGTGCGTTCGACGCCGTATAAACTTTTATACAGATACCTTAAATGATTTCCCTAGCTGGCTTTCAACCTCTAAAACCCAACCTTTTTTCATCAACAACCGGGGTTTTACAGAAAGATATTCAGTGACGAAGTCCATGCCATTCTGATTGAAGAGGTCCCGGTACAAACTACGTTGCGTGACGGCCCCAGTTTTCGTAGACTCACAAGTTTAATAGGACTAGCTCAGTTTTATAGGATTCAGACCTGAATAGGACTAAAATATTTACATCAGCCTTCAGATTTTGTGCTAAATATCAAAATTCCAAAATGCCTCAAAATTTCTCGGCAAAAGTATCGAACGCTACCTCTGGCTGCGATCGAGAACACATGGAAAGAAAGTCCAAAGTCTATATGGCCTACTCACTTGCTCACATGTTCGTCACATGTATTATCGCTTGTCTCAGTTACGGTACCAGTTTACTGGCCGTCACCATAGTTATAATAACAAGCAGGCCGACACGTGAAAGAAAACGTGAGACAGACAAAGCACATGGTCGATTGCAATGACGTCATTTGCATCTGAAGAATTTTTCGGGGGGGCCAAATTTGTAACGATGAATACACCTCCAAAAATTCCAAGAATGTCGATTTCGACTGCATTATGAAAGCGTTCTTTGACGAACGCAATTAACTAAATCAACTGATGGAAAACCCGTGTATAAATAAGGTTATCTTACCTTATCTTTTAAAGCTGTGATCGATTGTCATGCATTAAGACCGCAAAAGTGCACAAATTCGAAAGGCGAAGATATCTCCCACAATAATCCACTCGGAATATAGTTTATTTTGGGATTTTGTGGTAACTTGTAACATTTTCAAGTTGTTTTAAAGTCAGAAGCTCTCGGCTTTTGATAAAGTATTTCGAATTCTTGATGGCAGTGTGCACGTTTTGAAACTTATGTAGTTTGCAGTACAATGATTCAAGGATAGCAAAACGAAGGCGTTGGCGGGCTGTTTTGTCCTCTATGTTTACCTGGTCCATCGATTAGATTTTTGCCGGAATTTCTTTGATATCCAGTTTGTGTTGACAAGAGGATACAGAAGAATCGAAGAAGAAGTTAAAAATTGTCTGTTGCCTCTTTTTTTTCAGACAATGCGTGACACATGAGTTGGAAGTTTGTTTAATGATATGCTGCTTTGCATAACAATTTTCTGCCAATAAGCAACCCGCTAAAATACCAAATACACATGCCACATACCAGCAGCTTTGTATTCTCCTAGAGCATGTTGGGGTTTTCGGAGAGCCAAGCGTGACAGAGCGAGGTGGTGTGAGTGGCAGTTGCATCTTGACAGAACAGTAAACTAGGACTGTAGGACTTTATATCAGAGGAAAGCTTAAGATGCCCACCATACTGAGTGAAGGTAAGTTGCGGAATACCATTACCTATCCTGTACACGCATTCAAAGGCTTTCGAGTAAGCCATGAACGTAGTTGTATTATCAGAATACAGTATTTTAATATCCGACTTTTGTGATGACACTACTGTGGAAGTAGCTCATCCGAACACAATACTGTAAACTAACTGGCCACTACAGTAATAGTTTAGTCAAGTCAGGGAATAAAGACATTTTGACATTTTGAAGCAGCTTCATTTCAGTGATGTTCGGCTAAAGATTCGACTGCGGTAATGTTTTGATTAAGTAGTTCGTTTTATGATCGAAATAAACCCTTTCGATCTTTCTTCCACTCAGGAATTCTCATTACAATGCTAGCTGTCTTTCCACATCTCAGTGTTTCTTTAAAAAATCAAACTCGAAATTAAGTTCTTTTGTCGTAACTTTATTGTAGATTTTCAAGAGGTCTTAGAAGCCATGTGTGTATAAATAAAGCCGATCGCTCGCACCCGCCAATGAACACTACTTTACCTGTAATGTCATCAAACACACCTGTTGATGACCAGAAAAACCAGATCATTTAACAGTTGTCTTTGAACAAACAAATTGACTTAATTTGATGTCGTTCAAGTAATAGTTGACTGTGTAGTGCATCTGTGTATTTTGTTAAGAAAAAGTCAAAGATTCTCGTATTAAATCGAAAATAAGCTTAAATATCATTTTGGTATGTGTCCGACTAAGCGTTCCGACACTGATTGACGAGAAAGTCACCCAGTGTGTCACCAAGTGTCACGCTTCTTTGAGCCCAGACTAAGAAACAGAATCTTATTGTCAGAACTGCCATTTGGAAAGACATATATATTGTACTAAGACCGATAGTAAATTAAATATGACTGTCCATGGTTCAACTTGCGTTATTTAAACCAGTACTAAACGTCATGCAGTCCGTGTTAGGACATATAGATTGCACGACGACCGTTTTGTTCGAGCAATTATATAGACCATGTGCGGAATATTCCTTGACTAAAGAAACAGGATTATATGGAGAAGACCGCCAGCGTAGCCTGCAGCGCTGCAAAATAACCTGCATGATTATCTCAGTTCTAGCATTCAGAATTGAAGGGTTTTTCTGCTGGTTGAAAGAGTATAGAAGCATTTTTAAAGACGCAGGTGGAAACTCCATCGACACCTTTATGTATGTTAATAACGAAACTACCAGAGGCTTTTCTCTCGACTAAATCTCTCAATCTCGGTTATTTTTGAAACTGCTTGGGTTCATTTTACGTGTCCCTGGCATAGAAGGTTGTCACCGTTTGTGTTAGGAATCGAATGGTTGTCTTCCAAGTTTGTTTTCTTCAGTCCGTTGGTACGTTTGAATTTTATCGTTCAGAACTTTTGTCATGACTTGTTTGGATCATCTGGTTCGAAATCTTTAGAAACCAAAATTTGTCTGCAAACCAGTATATGTTTAGCAGTAGTTTTAGTGTAGCAGAAAGTAAGAAGCTGTGGAGAGGGCCAAAAAAGCATAGCTGAACTGTAGGAGATTATCCCTTCTCGAGAATCCTGCACTGGTACCTCTTCACTGACAATTTGCATTCTCTTTCATCTGTATGCCGCCTTAGTTATCACCTCAGAAGGATTGGCAACTAAATAAATATACACATGCACCAATACTCTATTAACTAAGTGACCGTTCATTTTTCCAATCACGAGTGGAGTGTCTGACTTTTCTCCAGAGATTAAGGGATATTACGTAATTATTCCCTTATTTGCTCCCTTGACGAGAGGTAGCTTATTTGACTGCAGACAACGCTAGACCCTCCCTGGGTAAGCATCGAATTCTTAAGAATATCTCCTTATCAGCGGAAGATTGTCAAGATCATGTTTGGTTTTCTTCTCGCTTCGGTGATATTATTGTATAATTCTTGTTTATGCCACGCTTTATGTACCTCAACAGCGAGGATTTCTTGTTCATTTTATTTCACACGAACCTGCTGAATTAGTTTCCGTCTTCTCAACCTGT
Organism: Catalaphyllia jardinei; assembly: GCA_022496165.2. NCBI lineage: Eukaryota > Metazoa > Cnidaria > Anthozoa > Scleractinia > Caryophylliidae > Catalaphyllia > Catalaphyllia jardinei. The sequence continues at coordinate 8,290,300 of CM042747.1, read as the reverse complement.
ATGTTCTTTTAGTTCCTGTCATAGAGAAACACCCTGAGTCTTGTACAGTCCAATTAGGAAGAGATTGCAAGCTCTTCTGTCATGTCATTGGCAAGAATCTTAAGTATCGCTGGTACAGAAGATCCAGATGCCTAGAGGGAGAGGTGAGTCCCACACTAGTCCCTTGCAAACATAGTCTTATAATTTTTAGTTACTATTCCGGCTAACAACGTGAGAGGCCTGTTGGCCTCATGGTTCTTGTGCCTTTCTCCGGATCGAGCGGTCCTGGTTCGAGCCCTGTATCGTAAATACTTTTGTTCTTAGGCCATCGTAATTTGATCAAAAATAAGACACAAACAGCAGTGTTAAACATGTTGAACTTGTACATTTTGATTATGACTTGACGTTTCGTATGTACCCTACATACATTTTCAAAAGTAACCGTTGAAATTTAAAACAGTTTTTTAAATATAATAAAGGTGAGGGGACTGGAACCTAGATTAAGCAAATACTTAACAGTAAACTATAAAACTAGAACAGATTAATAAAGCATCAGCTTTTCACTTCAGCCGTTGACGTTGAAAGCTGGCTCAAGTTCTTGAATAAATAAGGTCTCTTTTATTTTACAATGATAGTCTGTTTTGCCATTCGCTAAAATATCAAAATGATCCCACTTGATGTTATGTTCAGTGGCCTTGAGGTGGCCAGCAATAGCTGAAGTATTGTCATTTTTAGCGAGGGCCTTAAAATGTTCGGTCTTTCTATCGTGAAGCCTTCGTTTAGTTTTACCAATGTAAAAACCACTACAATCCCAGCAATTTGCTCTGTAAATAACTCTGGACAGTTGTGAATGATTAATACAGTCCTTGTAAGGAAAGAAAGATTTTATACATCGAGTGGTCTGAAAAACGATCTTCAGGTTAATTAACACAAGAGTAGAATTTTTAAGCAGAAGATTTCAGGCGTTTAGCGACTTGGTTGCTTTGCAAACCTAAGTAGGGGAGTAGGATAACGATATCTTTCTTAGGAACTGTAGATACAGGGTTGCTATGCTGATGTCTGTTTTTGTTCAATACATGGTTGATATGATAGTTGATTATGCCTTGTGGGTAGCCGTTCTGAAGAAAGCGTTTTCGAAGATCATTGAGGGCAGATTGTAGCAAGGAGCCAGATGAACAAAGACGGTAGTAGCGATAAGTGAGGGAGCGGATGAGGTTTATTTTGTACTTTCGTGGAGTGAAGGAATCCCATTTAGTGTAGAGACCTGTGAAAGTTTTCTTTCAGTGGATGGATGTCATGAAAGTGTTGTTACGTGTGACAAGAATGTCCAAAAACGGAATTGCATTGTTCTGTTCAAATTCAATGGTAAAATTAATATTGCTATGGCAGCTGTTTAAATAGTGCAAAAACTCATTTGCACTGTCTTTGTTGCGAAACATGGTGAACGTGTCATCAACGTACCGATTCCAAAATGAAGGACTAATTTTGGCGTTCATCAACCACTTTTCTTCAAAAGCACACATAAAAATGTTGGCTAAAACAGGGCCCCAATGGCGAACCCATGGCAACACCATCGATTTGG
>CM042747.1:8251078-8283729 GCA_022496165.2 Catalaphyllia jardinei | reverse complement strand
GTAGTTACAGAATTTTAGGCTATTTAGGATCTTAAAATGGGTTCTTAATCCTAGAGAAAAAAACAATTAAAACAGCTGCAAACAAGTTGTATGCTAGGATGCTTTGTAAGTCTACATATTTTGCACTTATTTTTCTTAAAAAAACACTTTTACAGCAATGGTAATCTGCTTTTTTTTCTTCAAATGTGATTCTTGCAATACAGCTGTAATGTACTAGTATGATTTTAGAAAATAAGAACCTGCTTTAGATTTCTTAGGCTAAATAGGTTCTTGTTTATAGAGGGTATAAATAACCAATTTTAGGCTAACAGGCTCCTAATTTTTAGGTGCTTAGTTGCGGGTTTTTACTGTAGTTCGATTTGCAAGACCCAAATTAAAATGTCGCGCAACAACGGCGTCGCAACAGGGTAGCCAAACGCGGGAAGCATGTTGCGCACGACTATGATGCGGTATGTTGCATTGAAATGTTGTGATCATTTGGCTGGGGCTTGCAGATACTGGGCCAACAATGTTGTGATTGTTAGGTCGGGGCTTAACGCCTGAGGTGAGACAGCAATGTAAAGTTGAATTACGCATGGGAAGCTATATCTCCTATTATATTTGCTTCATCAAGCTTACATTTTCCCTGATTATAAAACTTAGCCTCCTGTCTTGTCTTAACATATTATTTTGATCACGTGATGTTAAAGTCTGGTAAATCGACGAATTGTGGTGAATTTTGACTCAACTGACCAAATGAATGAGAGTTCACGATGGAAATTGAAATCAGAACGATCGTTCTTGATTTCAGTTTTAGAAGATATAAATGATCAATTACAAGCCGATTTTTTTTAAAAGGATGAAGTTTTACCATTTAAATTGTTCTGCGAAAAGAGAGACGGTAATTCCAAACGTGAGAGGATTAAAATAATGGACTTGTTCAGTCCTAAAACGCATTTTTGTTGAGCGATATTACTAAAAATCCACCACCAAGAGATTATCAAGGTAAGAGAGTGAATCCCCCATATAGGCCCTCTAAACAATGTGAGTTAATTTTTTTATTTTTAGACGCGGTACTCATTTCTTCCGCGGATATTGCTCGCACGATGCGTGGACAGCCGAACTGACTTTCTCAAAATGGCGAGAACGTCATTGTACATGTTTTGATTTCGTTTCATAGCAGAGATGCTTTCTGTGCTCTAAACCGTGTTTTTGTTCGGCCGAAAGCAAACTTAAACGGCAATAGCAACGAGTACAATGGCTGTGTGTACGACGATGATGTTAATATTTCAATGTCAACTGCCCAGATGGAAATTTTACAAGTGCTGCTGAAGGGTGGTGATTATTTGTGTCTTGACGACATCATAGTAAAAATTAAAGAGCTACCTAACCCAGAACGAGAAATGATGAAAGAAATAATCCCGTTATGTAAGCTGATTCTCGGCTACCGGTGCAGCCGGTGAAAGATCCTTTTCGATTGCCCGGAGGCTAAAAACATGACTCCATTCAAGGATGAACCAGGAACGATTTAGTAACCTGACAGTTTTAGACTTAAAACATACCCAAGGAAAGAACTGACAGGCTTTCCACCATCGACATCGCAAACGAATTTAGCGACCGCTACACAAACAGGAAGCCAAATTTTGGCACTTCCAAATGTATGATGTACAGTAACTTTAATATCACTCACTTAATTATTTTCAGGTACCATTTTGTTAAATTTCAGAGGCGTAGAAATATTTTGAATGAATAATTAAATAATTATTTAACTGGGTTTTCGTATGATATGAGAATATACAGATCTCGGAGCCTTCGGCTTCGGCGGATAACACCCTCCTCAATCTGCATAGTTCTTTATATCATACTCAGCTTCGTCCAATAATTGTTTATCATACAGCGTCGAGTTCAAGGCAGCTCAAACAAAATCGTTGGATTTCTGGCTCATTTATAGTAATTAAAGGTTGATATCAGTAGTATAACAGTGTATAATATTTCAATTTAGTGATGATGAATTTTGAGACCCAATAGCAACATCATCGAAGATGTGGAAAAAAACAATAGTTTTATCGTTATAAAAGCATTCTTTGTCACCTTAGAGAAATTAAATAAAAATTCCTAAGCATGCCTCCCCCACCCCTAACAAAACAATTTCGTCCACGCGTTCTTCTTTAGCGCCTACCCAAAAACTTGCTCAGTGCACGGTCCCTGTCGAAATACCCCGAAGGCTAAGAAGACGGATCTTTAAATAAGGAGACATTACACATGGTAATTCATAACTTAATTACGTAACTCACATTCAACAAACGGGGGTTACATAACCCACGCATTCTTAGACTGCTGGCAGACTGTTTGTCTCTCGAAATAATCAGTAGGGGTTATGAGGCGAGTCGGTGAGACGTAATGAGACGAGACATGGGCGCGGCACGCCTTCTTCCCCACTCGGCCATACCACCCTGTCTCGCCTTCTTCTCTACACGGCCAACACAATTTGCGTTCGCGATGACTAAACACTCGTCCTAGTGACCCTTAAAAAAAACCGGCTGCTAGCAGACTAAGGCATTCTTGTATTCCGCGGCATAAACGTGAAGGAGAATATTAAGTCGAGTTTTAATTGGCCTTTGTTTTTGGCATTGTTGAGGTTGCTGCTTAAACTGCTTTGTGCCGCTTGGGGAGCAAGCGTCTGCATGCACTTTCGACCATCTGTTTGTCCTGTCGCTTAGCTTGTGTTTGGTTATTTGTTTGCTTTGCACATGGTTGTCTTACATGTAACATCTCTGCCATTCATTCAGTTGTTTTTGTTTGTGCAGGAGACATCTGTCTCTTATTTAAACTTCTATTTAAGTTTCGAAATGTGTAAAAACACACCGAAAGCCGCAGCTGCCTTAGTTGTAATCAAAATATCAAAGAACACATCCCCACAGCGCTGGAGGTTTTCCTTTGCTTTGAAACGAAACGAAACGAAACGAAACGACATCGAAAACATCCACGCAACGCGCGAGTAATATCCGAGGAAGAACTGGGTACAATGTCTAAAAATAACTTAAGAGGGATTACCTTTGGTATAAGACTTATATGGAGGATTCGCTCTCTTACCTTGATATTCTCTTTGCCGCCACCAATTCCTTAAATATGGGCTATTTTCCACTGAGCGTCACGTAAAATGTCACGTGATCCGTCCAAAGCACAATATCTATTTTAAATTTTTTTGTTCGTTAAACCCTAATAGTGTGCAAAGTTTGGTTTAGTTTTCATTCAGTTGTTCTATTTCCTAAATATTATTTCGAGACATTTCGGAAAAATTTTAACCCATAACAACGACTAACTAAAAGTGCAATAAATTTTGACAACAATACAACGATACTTATGACTTGGATCCAAGTAAGTTAATAGTACTTAAATGAGTTCAACAGAAGAGTGTCTTCTTTCTTGCTTAAAGTAGTTTTCGCGCGAGTGCAGAAACTAATTCGCATTTTCATTGGCTCAAAATCTCGCTCCACTCAATAAGGCAGTTATGATTCCAATCAATCGTAACTCGCTTGCACTTCTTTTCAGGAGAATTGATCCCTTGGGCGAAGGCAGCATGATAAATTCGAGAATCGGTCATGGGTTTATACGACATTTTCCCCGGCGCCGGGTGCATGCTAAATTAGAAAATCGACAGCTGGTCAGATTAGCATTTTTTTCCTCGAACCAGAGAGCACTATTGCAAATTCATCACATCTGTTACAAGAGGCTTGAAAACGAACCGACAAACACAATACCCCGACCAAAGTTACCGGAATATACACAATAAGCATAACTTTAATTAAGTCCACTATCAAAACTCGAGCAAAGCAAGTCGAAATGACCAGGTCAATCAAATGCTTATTTGACAAAAGTCGGTCTGGAAATAAATTTCATCTTGGGTCAAGGGATATCATAACCGAGTGAGCAAACGGTTGGGATGCGAGATTTCATTAGCGCAATGTCAATTTTGCCCGGCGGCGATAATTTAGAATCTTTCCATCTATAAAAGAGGACACCAAGTTTCCTCGGGACTTTGCAGATCACTTGCTGGGCCATTAAAATTTCCATTATCTGAATATCATAGGTGCGACTGGTTTATAGCAGCTCTGTTAGCCAATGAGAACTGCAGTTTGCTGGCAAGCTTTTGAAAATGACACTTATCAAGCTTTTCGTTTTCGACGGTGTTTGTTCAAAGTTCCTAAAAGGCCAAAAATGGAAATTTCTCGGTCAATTTGCAGTTCTTACAGACCGGATTCGTCTGCTTCAAGCGGAATACTTAAAAAAGGACTAGATAACAAAAGGTAGGTGTAACATTGTCAAAATTTAAGGTCTCTTGGGAATCAGATGCTGAGGTGAGCAGATGAACCGCCACTTTATGCCTGATCCGGCCAATTTTTTGTATACAAGTGGAGAAAATCTCACAGGAAAAGAAAAGCACCTTTATCGATAAAGAGTTTGACACTCGGTTTTTGAGGCTTTTTCACTGGAAAGGGAAATAAATGATTTGAACTGGGTGGGCACTTTGTGTTAGAACATGTCTTTCTTCAACGTGAAATTTACTGGGCGGGCTTTTGAAAGAATAGCACACCAGGCAGTGGCTTGCAACTATCGCAAGAGTATTGTTTTGTTATTTGCTTGTTGTTTTTAACTTTCCTCTCCCAAAAGATTTCCTGAATCTAGTCAATGCTTTCTTCAGTCGTTTGATGACTAAAAATTCGACGCTATACATGATCCGCCTGAACTATCATCGGTAAAAAAGGACCAAAATGTATTTTATAGCAGGTCGTTTAACTTCTGTAAATAGCACAGAAAAATGTTTCCGTTTTATCGCCTGTTACATCTATCCTTTTAGTTAAATGCTTTGGCAAGCTCAAAGATAAAATAGCCTTTTATTTTATTGCTTCCTCTCATCACTATAAGTTTTATACAACTCTTACGACTCGTAGCAATTTATGCAAAAAAATAGACCCAGGTTTACAAGTATTACACGCGCCTTCGTTTTGACAGCTGTCAAGAACAGTTATCAAGAGAGAGGTTCTTTTTTATTATAACACCATCTTGTACCAGTGTAAATGCGGGGCTTTCCCTGAAAGGAAAAGAAAAGGTAGTTTTGACTAATGAAGAAATACGCCAAAGGGAGCTTCCGATCCCCCAACGGAGAGTTTGGCAAGATGAATATTGAAAAACATCTGGCTGGTATTCAACACCCGAGTGTACTTGCTTTAGGTGAAAATGCCCCGTTTATTAGCTTTTACTTCATGAATATTTTATTTCATGCACCAAACGATCTTTTCGCAAGATCAATATATCGCATTTTTAATTAGCACCGTGCCAGACAGCTGCTATTCCAAACTCTAAAAGCCTTTCAATCCGGTGCTGAAAACATATCACCGAGGGCTAATGGACGATTGCTGAAGGAGTTTAAGTCATAAGGTTTTCTACTGAATGACTGCTATGAGCTTGGAAAAACTCGGTAAGCTCTATGTTTGATATCGTAGACTAAATATGAATCCATATTGATATTATCTCCTGTTGTTACTATTGGTTTAAAACGTCCAATGCAAGACCTGAAAGCAAATATTCAACTGTCGAAATATAAATATAACTTACCTGAGTGTATATTACCCCGTATTTCACAGTTCCTCAAATCTGACCTCGATGTCAAACGGATGCTGTGTATTCTATGGGTTTAAGAATCGATCTTCCGATGGAGCCTTGTATCTTCTTTTTGATTTCCAGAGAGTTTGTGTAAGGGTCTGTAAGGAATCATTGATGTTTATTTTACAGACCCACCATTGAACTTAGTTTGTCTTGATAAGCAGATGAAGCCATCAAGTTGATTAGACAAACCAGCATTTAAGCGAGACGTGAACAAAATGGAGTAAATTTCCAATATCGTGTCTATTTTAGGTAAACATTCGCCATTACTTCCGTTTGCGAAATCGAGACTGATTTTAATGAACAAAGTTCATAATCGAACTCGGGACCCTTTGAAGTTCACATTGTTATTGAAAACTTGATCTGTAAAATAGTCAAATCAAAATTAGATTTCTCTTTAGCTTTATTATCGTGCAAAAGAATAACACTTTTTGGCTGTTCTGAGTAATTTCTTTGCTTCTAAACACCTGCCTTGGTTCTTCATTAGATTTGTTAACATAAAAGTGCCATACAAGCTCTTCATTGTAAATTTGTGCCGGGAAAAAGCCAATCCGGCCGAACTACAGTGCATGACATGATGCTGTAAACAGCTTTGATATCTAAAAGGGTCCATCTTAAGTTCTCCTCAACGAAACGAAATAACGAAGTCCTGGAAATACTCGCATTGAAAGGAACAGTTTGATTGTGGAATTCGATCTGTGTCGGTACTGCGTGCAGAAAAATTATTTCATGCAAAAAAATTTTCACTTCCTTATGTGGGAGAGATCGACAACCAAAAATCGAGGACTATTTTGCTGTGTCCGATTTCCAATTATATGCTATGAGAGTCATATATTAATTATAGGTAACGAAAGACAACATCAATAGAGTTAAGGACGGTGCCTACTAAATACAACGGTTTTTGCGCCAGGTTAGGACCACGCGAAAAAAGTAGATCTTTGCAAGGGCTATTGGAATCCACAAAGAAAAATTGGGGTAGCCACGCATTTTTTTAGAAATAATTAGCTTTGAATCTCAATCGCTGACATCAGCATTTTTCTGTAACTGAAGAAGGAAAGGAAATTTCTTCACAGATTTCCTTAGAATTCGCCTTTACATACTTTGAAGCAAACACATTTAAAAAGATCTTTAAACTTCATGGGAAATGGTACCATTTTCGGTATGTTTTTAATAACAAAATCGTTGCAACAACACCTTAAGCTTCTCTGACAGCCTTCCTCTCGTTCAGCTAAAATACGGTCTAAATACCTTTTACTCGCAACCAGAAACTAATCACTTATTGATTAGGCTTACCGCTTCCATTTCATAACATAAAATGCAGGGCTAACCACGCTTTTTTTTAAAGTTATTGCTTTTTTTACTTTTAGAATATGGTGCCCGTTACATTATTCCTGTCACCTCTACAGTAAATAACCATTTGCATATCCTGCACCCACGGTCTGGCCAGTGCCTCACGCATGAATTTGTAAATTTTCTTTCTAACTATTAGGAAAATTTCCTTAAAGCCATTGTCACGATAAAGCGCACTGCGCATGTGCGGTCTTGATTGACAACTTTATTTTAACTAATAGAAATTGTTATAGTAGCACGCGCGCCCCGGAACAATTCGCCGTGGTTGAGCTCGGTTTCACATGCTTTCGAATGCTTTCGGGAATTTAATCTCTTTATCCTTTACCCTCCGGCTTTTTGACCTCGCGACTTTTGCTTTCACAATGGCAAATAGAAACCAAGAGCTACAGGTGAGGGTAAACAGTTTTTACTTTTTTCGCTACGAAGGCGTTCAAATTTTGCAATTCCAAGCTCGTTTCGTCGACCGAATATTTTGTTTACTATCCACAACTGTCATGCAGATGTTCGAGTACTTGTATGACTAAAACTGGGGGGAACGGCAAGGATGCCCTTGCAAAACGGAAGACAAATTCTGCTTTACAAGTTGTGCGTGTGGAACACGCAGAAACTGAAAGTCATGCAAGAACAAGGTAAGCCTGTCAGTTTCACTGTTTACCATCTGTAATCCTTAGGGCTGGCTGTGGGGATGATTTTACCCATTTGTCAATGTAGATCAAAGTTTTGCTTCTAAAGAAGTTCAGTTTAATAGTGTTACCCTTCTGTGAAAACCAGTTGTCCTCCTGTCGAAAACGCAAATGAAACCTCCGAAGAAGTTGGTAGTTTATCATGAAATGAAAGAATGTTGTTGTTTAATGTAGGAGGAAAGTGCGGATCAGCAAACAGGTACCCAAAATGAAAGTTACTTACGTCGAAGAAACGAAGAGCAATTGATAAGTGAAGAAGAGGACGGAAGATTGGAGAACCGACGAGTTGCGGTAAAGATTCAGGCCTTCTGAACATTTATTTGATTCACTTTTTATTGCAGTGAGTCTAGCTACAAGTATAAGCTCAAGTTTAGTTATTATTTACTTGTCCAGTACACAGTATAGGCCCTTGCCATCGGACCATAGATTGCAAGCTTTATTTGTCGTTGGTTTATTTTTTTCGCTTCCGTTTCGAGCTATGTTTAATTTGGCCTAAAAACACCAGTGGAGATGTGTATCTGTATTTGTCCAGAAATGTGATACCATTACTGCATAGTTTCTTTGTCATCTCAGTCTAACAAATAGGCGTATGTTTTCCATACTTCTGTCCTGTTGTTGATCATGAATTTCGTCATAACATTGTCCAAGTAGCTATGGATCCACTACTTTGACAATGTTATGAGAAATCCCATTGACAATAACAGCACAGATGCATGAAAAATCGACAGCTATTTCTTATATTAGAATAACAAATTGTGAAATTGTCTGCCGGCACTTGTTGATAATTCACATAAACTATAAATTCAAGTGTCTGTCTGCATATTGACAATGAAAATTAGCCAAATTTGCCGAATTTCTGCAGCTATTGTATCAGGTTTTTCCTTTGAAATTCACTTTCATGTTGACATGAATTTGTACACATTGTTGTCAATGTGTAATTTATCCCAAAAATAGTCTTTTTTTCTAGGATTTTTTAAATACCCTGCATGAACAAATGGCAAAGTCATTGGTAATAAGAGCATTGCAGAGGGGTGTCGGTAGCATGGACTATGCGGACTCTCTACTGCTTTTGGAGCCAGAAGATGAGAATGGCTCAGACCAAGAACCTAATTTAGATGTCAATACCTCACCTGTGTGAGTATCACAGCCTAGTCGCCAATCTACTGTAGACCGGGAACCAGTTCCGGAATGGTGTAAATGTACGTACTGTCGCACAATGCCACAGGAAGTTGAAGATAAGTGCTGTGGCCGGAGGAACTGTTTCACAAGGGCGGCGATTTCGCAAACTTTGTTTAGATGCAGAATATTTACAACTTTGTTCAACGAACACAGCAGATATTCGCAATGATAGACAGGACAGTAGTAGTCGTACTTTTCGCAAACCTGCCTCGCCAGAAACTACATTTTAGACACACATGGCTACCTTGGAAAAGGGAAGACGAAAACTGTTCACTCTTGCTGTGTTTTTTGTATTCGCCGGCACTATCCATCAGCAACAGGTGTATATATGGGTTTTTCGAGCTCGATAGAGGGGCATTAATTTTTTTTTCTTTTGATGGGGTTGCTTGACAATAATAGTCAGCTTGGCTTCAAAATGATCAATCTTTTTGGGTACGTTTCTCCTTCCTGTAATTGATTGTTTGGTTATACAATGTCATTTAGCACTAGGTTGTTCCCAAAGTTTATTACTTCAATTCGGATATCAAGGGTCATTATAACTGGGCCTAGGATTTTGCAGTGCTACAAAGATGTGACATTGGAACTACTTAGACACTGGCCATCTACAAGGACCTCTTTCATTTTACTACCTATTAAAAGTATTTGGGATAGCCAGGGCTGAAAAGTTGTGAAACTTATGTACATTTACTTATGTACCAGTGCACAAGTAGGGTAGAATTAACGGTCCAACAATAACTAAACCTAGGTGGTAATAATTTTGCTTCAACCCAAGTCTGCAACAGGTACATCACTCTCTTCCTCGACGTATTCATCAGTTTAACGACTAATGGGAAATTTAAAAAAGGTAACCGACTTAGATGAGAAAAAACACGAACTTTGCATCTGTATTACATGCACAGAAAACCAGAGACGTTTGCTTTGAATGACTTTTGTCAAGTTGATTTTTGTTATCGTGAGAGGAGGTGAAACAAAGAAGTACATGAGCTATTTCAGTGATATAAATAACGATGACATCTTCATGAGTCAATACTTAAGACAACGTGTATTATACACAAATTGCTTTCTTATCCAGGAAATAGTTCATATTCTGTGAAACTTTATTTTGAACTTTAAATAGGTTTAAATATTTTTACTACACATTTTTCTTTTCTTTTTTTCTTTTTAATTAATTAATTAATTAAATAATTGATTAATTAATTTATTTCATATTCCTGTAAACCATATGGGTAAGCGTATGTTCCCCGTTAAATTAGTTATGTATTATATTCACTTCCCACTCCTTCGCTCTCACCTTGTTCCCAGACTTCCACACTTTAGTTTGATGATATGCTCGATTTTAAAATGAAAACCGGCTGGTCAATATAAATGGCAACGTGGTTAATATCCTCCACTGAAATTTTAATTATTGCTTCATTTCTTGCTATTTTTATTTTAATTTTATTCTATTTTTGGTTGTCCAGGGCACCCCTTGATAACAGCATTTGCTGACAGGTTTACCCTGGTTAAATATGTTTGTATTACTTGTTTTAACGTTTTTCAGATTTAAATATTCCTAGGTGCCATCTTTGTCTTACTAAAACTGCACTCTATTTAAAAAGTTATCAGTGTTTTCACAGTCCACATTTTCAGGTAGAATCAGAATTTCCCACGGTTATGTAGGCGTTTTAAGAGCCCTTTCGAATCAGTGAATCGTTGTCGAAAAGAATATCCTTACCTTACCCCCTCTGTACTCCGATATTTTCAATATGTCGGTACAATCGCTGTTAAGATCGTCTTCGACGTCCATAAAATCAACTGAACACCCAAGATGAACTTGCGGAATTGGAATTGGTTGTCCGCCTGAGCGACATCCGCGTCACAGAATGGGCTATTTATAGATCCTTCTGGGATCTCCAACTGTTGGTGATCTATAAATAAGTTGAACGGATTACCCAGTGAATAAAGCCTTTATGAGGATTAACTATCTCTTCCTTCAACCTCACTTGCTTCCACAGTGTGTTCACGCAAACCATACGATCATTGACACTTTGAAAAGACAATTCCGTGTTGAGGTATTTTTTGTTTGTTATACTGCGTGGGTTATCTTATGTCGAAAGTCCTGTCATTGCCTATGACCAAAGGGCCAAGGTTTGGGTTTTCTTTCGTTTACAGTCGGCCAAAGAATGTACACTGCAGGTTTGTAGAGTATTTAAAAGTGTGTTTATATTCACATAAGAAACCATAACAAACAAATATTATTTCTGAATATTACAAATGACATTTCCATAAAAATTAAAGCAATCTCAAAAAATAGTCGGGCCGACGCTTTTCACGCTCACCCGAATGCAATCCATTTTAATCTCCTCCAATATTGACCCATGATCCATGCTGGTTGCCTGCGTTTGGTTGACGTTCTTCTAAAACTTAAAGACCTATCTATATCCAGTTGGTCAGAGCTTTGCTAGCCCCTCTGAAGACCTTTAACGTGAGTTTTTTTCAGTTCCTCTGGCAGTTTTCATAGAAAGGGTCGAGAGCACCGAACTTTTATTTATAATCGTCTGTTTCTCTTGATTTGAAATTAGGCCGATGATAAGCACGATTGCCGAGTTACATGAATACGGGCGTTTTTTAAAAGCTAGAAACGATGCCGCTTCATATTATGAATATTAGTAGAGCTAACTTCGCTCCATTCCCAATAATTTCCTTTAATCAAGATTATTTATACATCAAAATACAAGCTTAGGCAATTTTGACAAGCTTATTTCATTTGCTAAACAACAGCTGCATGTACGTTTTCTTAGATTGTCAATTAAATTTCAAGCTACACTCTTTTGATTGGTGGTTCGTGGATTAAAATTTGCGTTGCTCTAAATGCATTAGAATATAACAAAATGAAAGTGATTATTTTATGACATATAACATATACATCACTCTGATGACTGAAAAGAAAAAAAAATATAATTGATTCGGGGCCATAAGCGAGGAAACTCGACGCCTTGTAATCGAAAAATGTCTTTTCATTTCCTTCATTTGCAAGGGAGAAGGTTGGGCGATTTTGTTGATCAAACGGGGACGTTGAATGGGAATCGGGCTAGAAAACAAAGGCAACATTTTTATAGCTTGAAATCTGCGGCAACAAAAACTCAATTAGGGGAAAGTTCGTAGCAAATCTCCATTTGCCTCCGATCATTAATCCATTACCAAGAGAGAGTACAATTTGAAAGACTGCCGAAGAAAGAAGGGTACTTTTACTCAAGCAGCAATTTTTTTAGAGCTGTCTTGACCTGAAAGAATATTTTAATGGAAAAGTCTTCTTACTTGAACAACTACCATCAAGTATTTCCTGACGAAAGTGGAATAATATTTCGTCTTGCTTTTGGGACATGAGAATATCGGGTCACCGCCATGTTTGAAGGAGTTCGCTATGGGTGGAAGTGGACGACCGACATCTCGCCGCTTACGAACGCTCACTTGAGAAAGAATTCCTGAGGCTTTCATCGCTCTTCATATTGATAAAACATTCAATCACCTTGCGGATTTGTATGACTCGAAGGGAAAAAGGAAAACAAAACAGAAACAAAATATTTTTGACGGTGTTGCTACAGTTGTCTAATAACACTTCATTCGTATTTTATCCAGCCTGGAGTTTGACTTTAACGGTCTGAAAAACGATATTCAGTTTTGCCACCTTAAATCCAAGAATTGGCCACATTGGGCTATGTTTCATCGGTATCGTTTCGAGGTAAGTCACAAATTATCGAATCTACTTTTTTTGGGATGCTTCGACTAGACAAAGCGATCGTACTGAAAGAAACATATACAACTGGTACAGTAATGCTAGACTTGGGTGGCAATGACATTAAAGGAAACAGTCGGGGACATCTTCCTTTTTGGCTAACCGCATTAGATCAATTTATTTTCATAATTTTCTAAATCCTTTGTTTACTTTAGCCTCCACCTAGTTCACCTCGCAAAATATTTTAGTTTTGCGGATTTTTTTTGGCAACACGCAATGTTCAAGTCAAAACGTTTGCCCAGGACTCATTAAGCGTAAAAAGGTGAGCACGATGTCCTTGAAAATATGCCATCAATTCCGGGTTCGGTATTTACCGAGTATAGATAATAATATGGACTAATTTCTCGAGGGAACAACATGGAACCACAATGCATTAATTAATGTAATTTCAGTCTTTCCGAAACAACTTCTGATGGTTAGAACGAAGGCAACCGTTACAAATACTCTCTTATATTCAACTTTATATTATCAATGTCAGATGATTGAAAGAAAGGAACCTTATGTCGGCGAAAAGTTAAAAATACAGCGAAGAAAACGGAACGCTCTCTTGAGAGGAAAGCCCCACAGTTTGCATAACGCGTGGGTTTTTGGCGCGAAAACACCTGCTTCGTATTTGCAACAATAGTCATGGCGGAAATGAAATAACGTGGCGTGTGCTTGGCTTCTGTCACAAAGCGCAATGGACAGAACTCACTGTTTTCTGCTCGAAGCATCGAAAGATACTTGCTCGTATTGAAAGATCGAAGATGCATAAAGTTGTCCGTCGGCCCAAAAAGTACATTATCGGGAATTGCAAGTTTGTACTCAGATGTCAAAAATATCAGATTGCACAACCAGCGGAGACCAACCAGCGACCTTTTGCATCCGTGAAGCAAAAATCAGTCACAAAACAAAGCCTCTCGGAGGCTTCTTTGCAAAATTCGTCATGTACGCTATACGAAAAGTCTCCTTTACTAGTATTCGCTATGTGTGGTTTATCTGTCATATTAAAGTCAAAGATCATATGTAGGTCATTCTTTAACTTGTTTAATATCTATTTTCTTTTTTTTTCTTTTGTGTGATGTATATGTGTGCGTATGTGTGTCCGACCTAAATTATCCTAAACAAATTGTAATACTGGCTGCCTGCCCCTTTTAACTTTTTAGTTATTTCAGGCAGCTGACCCCCTATATCTATATCTATTTGAATAATTTATCTGTATGTAAGTAAGTTTATGGGGTAAATAAATTGTTGTTGTTGTTGTTGTTGCTGTATTGGATCGTCCCCCTCATAGAAAACAAATAAAAATACAATAATTCTCTGAACTATAATTAGAAAAGGTAACGCAAAAACTAAAAAAAAATTAAATCTCATCATTAAGTAACAGAGTTAATAACATACTAAATGGTATGAACCCAGGAGCATCAGTAGTTCGTATTGTGAGATCGTCCGGTTGAGTGTAGTTCTGAAAAGAACTGTTGTTGGTGACTGACTTTTCGACAACCTGAGCGGAAGTAATCTTAAGAGTCAAGTGAATAGTGTTTGTCAGTCGATGATGTTATAAGTCTGGTCCGTTGATAATGATTGGTCAGTTAAGCCATGATGATATTGGCTGGAAGACTCATGTAAAACTAGTCATCAGTCATTCGTCGGTTTCGATCCGTCTTTTGTTAGTCAAATTGATCTGTTAGAGTCCGTCTGTTGTAAGTCAAAATTATTAAGTCGGTGTGTTAGAAGTCCGTTTGTCGGTTTCGTTTTCGTCGCGGATAAGTCGTTTGTAAGGTGCTGGTAGTTGTTGACATCTGTTAAGAGGCGTTTGTTCTAAGTTAGTGTACCAGCTTTCCAGAGTCAGTCTATTTTACGTTCACTTGGACGACAGAGGGAACGACTTGCGAACAACTGCATCAGTTCGGTAAGTACTGTCAGACGAATACGCCAACAACTCTAGTTCAACCACCGCTGCAAAGGCCACGGTTTCGTTCCGTTGAACACACAAAAGGCCATACAGATCGTCAAATCCACCTGCAGACGTCTGGTCAAAGCGCGGATAAACGACTGTCACAGAAGACTCAAGTACTGCAACAATAAACTACAACAACAACTTGACAAACTTAAACAACTGTTACCGACTAACTTACTTGACACTGTTATGACAATCGCCGACAAAACCAAGGACCGCGTTCGTACTGAGCAAGAACTAAAACTGACACGACTTCAACGCAATAAAGACAAAAAGCCACCGAAAACTGACGATAACTGAGTCAGGAATATTTCTTCCCGTCCCTTAGACAAAACCGAGCCTCACGTACTGTCCTACGGACTAAAACACTCAGTGACGCCTAAACGTATACCGACCGAGTCTATTGTATCCAGTGTTGAGGCAGAATCTGCCAAGGATAACATCAGAAGCAGAATTGCTTCCACGGTACAATCAGCCTCTATACCTGACAATAACTTGACGAAAGACGAACAGCAAGCATTGAAACGACTGAAAAACGACAACAGCATTGTTATACTACCAGCCGACAAAGGACGTGTGACTACTTTGACAAAATGGACGCACTTGTTAACGACAAACAAACCTACGAGGAACTTAAACGCGACCCGACGCCAGCACTTCAACGTAAACTTAACAGCAAAATACTTATGCTTAAAAAGACTGAAGCTATTGACACTCAACGCTGCTATCGACTGAGGTGCTCTGTACCACAGCCACCTAAACTTTACGGACTACCGAAACTGCATAAACCTGGTATACCTATGCGACCTGACCTATAGGCTCATTCTGTGGGTCCCCTACGTATCAACTGTCTAAGTACTTGACGAACATACTGCAACCACTAACTGACAAATCAAGACGCAAACTAAAATCGACGGAGAACTTTATTGACGCTATTATAACAGTACAGATACCTGACGACTACAAACTTGTGTCTTTTGATGTGAAATCACTGTTCACCAGTATTCCACTTCAATTGGCGTTACATTGTACTGAGACCGCTACACAACAATCCACAGTTAACTACCGTTACCGACAGAAGACATTATGGACTTACTGAACCTTTGCCTTACATCGACTTACTTTCAGTACAACGGTAAACACTACAAACAGTTGCATGGAACAGCTATGGGGTCAACTGTTTCTGTTGTTGTCGCAAAAATTGTGATGCAACACGTAGAGGAACGCGCCCTTGCAACTTGCCGACAAACAATACCGCTCTGGTTGCGCTACGTTGACGACACCTTTACCGCCGTTCACAAAGACGAAATCAAGGTTTTCCACGTCCACCTTAACGAACAGAACGCCGACATCCAGTTTACCAAAGAAATCGAAGAAAATCGAAAACTTCCTTTTCTAGACTGTTTGGTAAGCTGTGACAACAACGAACTGCGAACAACAGTGTACAGAAAACCGACGCATACCGACAGATTACTTGATGAATCATCCTACAATTAACCCGACTTCACACAAAGCCACCACTATATAGACGAGACGAGCACAACTAGTTTGCGATACACCGGACAGCTTACGTGACGAAAACAAATATCTTGAACGTGTTTTTATCAAAAACAACTTCAACGCTGACTTTATTAGAAGAAACTTTTTCCGACCTACTGAAACTGACGCAACGAACAAGAACCCGACACCTGTTACTACAGTGACTATACCTTGCATTAAGGGAACTTCTGAGACCATCTCACGGACTACAACATCCGTGTAGCCCACAAACCTACAACTACGTTACGGCACTTACTGACCAACGTTAAAGACCGAGACGAACCCAGCAACAGACAAGGAGCTGTTTACAAGATCAAATGCTCCGACTGCCAGGCCTCCTACATTGGTGAGACTGGCAGAAACCTTAACACGAGACTGACTGAACACAAACGAGCCACGAGAAATGGTGATGTCAACAATCACATTGCTGTGCATCATCAACTGACAAACCACAACATTGACTGGGACTCTGCTCAATGCTTAACCTACAGTACAAACTATTTTCAACGACTGACTCTGGAAAGCTGGTACACTAACTTAGAACAAACGCCTCTTAACAGATGTCAACAACTACCGGCACCTTACAAACGACTTATCCGCAGCGAAAACGAAACCGACAAATGGACTTCTAACAGACCGACTTAATAATTTTGACTTACAACAGACGGACTCTAACAGACCAATTTGACTAACAAAAGACGGATCGAAACCGACCAATGACTGATGACTAACTTTACATGAGTCTTCCAGCCAATACCATCATGGCTTAATTGACCAATCACTATCAACGGACCAGACTTATAACATCATAGACTGACAAACACTATTCACTTGACTCTGAAGATGACTTCCGCTCACCCGGACGATCACACAATACGAACTAGAGTTAATAACAATGATCTTTTATATTAGTGGTAATAATAAGATTGGCCTTTATAAAAAAGCGGCAAAACAGCATAGAAATGTTCAAACGTGCTATAATTTACAACGAATACCCCATAAGCTTTAATTACGAAGCAAAATAATAGATCAGACCAAAACAAAGTTAAAACAACAACAACAACAAGCCCTAATAGTGGGCGTGCTAACTACGTTTGCGAGATGTTCATATGTATTCACGATTAGTGCTTCAGATTCATGGCCAAGGGTCTGTAATCGCTGTGTTGACACTTGGCATGGACGCAGTATGGTCATAACCTTGGATACATTTTATTTTGCTAGCGCCTTGATCCAGAAAATGTGATAAAAATAAAACTTCAGTATAACAGTTGAAGATCTAGGGCAGTGGGTTAAAAGTTAAAGGATGGAGAAAATGTTATTGCCTGAAAACAATTTGTGCCCTTTAGGATCTCACCCTTTAGCTGATCTTTGCAGGCAGCTAGAAATAGCACCCAATAACTATCTAGTCTAAACACAGCGTACCCAGACGTTTAGTCTAAACGTAACGTGTTTTTATCGTAATTATTTTAAATGCAGCTAACTTTAGAAACTTGTTCCGCAGCAATGAATAACAAGGGATCAGAGGCTTTGTTCCAGGCCAGCTCGACTTGCAAACTTCGCCTGGTGCGCATGCTCGTTGAAGGCGGAACTTCGGTTAATGTTCGTAACGAGCGACTAGAGACGCCCCTAATGTTGTGCTGTCAGGCTAAAACTGTCATGAACGACGAGAAAGGCCGTGTCGTTAGTTATTTACTCAGCAAACATGCGAGGGTAAACTTGCAAGATATCTTCGGCCGCACGGCTCTTATTTATGCTTGGATGACAAATTCTGGCAATGAAATCATTAAGGCTTTATTGGACGCGAAGTCCAATCCGTGGATAGAAGATGAAAGCAAAAATACAGTGTTTGATTACGTAATGAACGCAGAGGATTTGGAGACCACAAGACTTCTTATTAACGCCTGTCGTGAAAGCATGCTTGCTGATGCACGTGATAATAATGAAGTACAGCAACTGGAAGAATGTCTGGCCAATATCCAGGATATAAGAAAATTCTCCTGGCCGCTAACGGGTCCCAGAATCCCGAGGGATCATTCTTACTTGTACGCCGCTGAAAGGGAGGATCCATCCATCACTAATGCCAAACTTTTGGGAGCAAATCTGAACAGCGATGGTGAAGCAGCTCCACCCGAGCGCCGAAGGAAACGATCCGTGTGCCACTTCGATCCCTTAGATATTGAAGAAATATTAAATTGTACAGAGGAGGCTGGAACAAACTCTACAAACACAGAGGGCATGCAAGATGATAAAAGCGAATCAGAGGAGAGGAGAAAAACGTCCGCTCGTTCACTATCAGAGGAGGAGAGGTTTAGTTTTCAGATCTCTGATGCCGAGAATGCAGCACCACGTGACCCGTCTTCAGGGCTTGAGAAGCTTCTTAAGCTACAGGACTCACTTTGTTCTTCCCTCGATTCAAACGAATTTCCTTGCTCTGATGATTCGCGCAGGAATTCAGAGGATCAAAATAACAGCTCTTCAGAAAATCGACAAATTGGCGACGAAGCAAACTCGATCCCAGGGAGAAAAATTGTTGATATTTTAGACATGACAGAAAAGACAATGGACACCAGTTCTGCTGACCTCATCGAATCTGGGAATTGCGGGAAAGAAAGGATAGAAGAAAGCTTTAGTGCCTTTATACGTCACGAAACACGAGAAGCTGTCGACAATAACAAAGATCAGGACGTAAGTGACGAGAGTAGAAATAGAGAGCGACTATTCTCGTTTCGAGTTTCCTCTGTGGCAGTGAACAAAAGCGAGAGCTTTACCACAGTTTCGGAAAGTTCAGTTCAAAGACATGTGATTATCAACTCCGCCATAGATAAGCAATTCACGGAAGCCACAGAAAACAGGTATAACCGGATTATATCACCAGTGACCAGTCAACAGTCCTCACCCGTTATGAGCCCCTTAGCATCTCCTCAAATGACTCGCCGTCAAACACACACGCCAAATACACTGAAACAAAGTTCCCGAGCCTCCCCTGTGCCAACATCTGAGAACAATCGACTAGACGGAGTGCCCATTGTGCGACGATACACTCTGTCGGCAATGGACATGGGAAAGTTTCAGACTTCAGGTATCAAGACCCTGTTGGTGCCATTAAAGCATCCTACAGCTGTAGAAACTGACACGCGAAGAGGGTCAGCCGTATCCGAATCTACAAGTAGAGGAGGCACAGGTGGGAACTTTACCCCTCCCGGGCTTAGAAAGAGCAAGAGTGATCTGACAGACCGGACCTCCATGTCACACAGTCTTCAAGGAGACTTCTTAGAGACTGGTCCAAAATTAGGGCAGAGTTTACCAGGTCTCCAGCAGCTAAACGATCACAGTAAAGAGAGAAACGATGTTTCCGAGTTCCAGTTGCCAAGTATATCTTCGACAAAAAAAGGAAGGCGTTCACCGAAAGACTTGAATCAACCAATAACGATGATTAATCCAGCTGTGGAAAACAAATACCTAAATACAGATCCCAGGATAGAATTAGCCTTACCCTGGAGAAATAACTCCGAAAAGCCACGCTTCCATCTGGCTAATCAGGATTTTTCTTTAGAGGAACAAAAACCATCTTCACGTCCTGGTCGTATTTCATTACCATCATCACCAAAGGACCCCCCAAGTAGTCCCTGCGATGTCATTGCTCTGGAAAAAGCAGCTGACCTGTCCCCGATGGGACCGGATAACACATCTGGAGAAGTCCTTCCAGATCTTCTTTTCAACTCCCTTACTAAATTACCATACAACGAAGAAAACGGCCCAAAGCAGGGGGGAAGCTCTGTAGTGACCCCTCAAAATAGTGCCCACCGCAGACTGCGCCCTGGAACTCTACTACCACCGCTGAATCTTTCTAACAGGCGATCGCCGACGCATGACCTGGAGGATGGGTATTTCTCGGGATCACCTTCGCCAGCGGACGTGGAGAGTCCAAGGAGAAAGTCAAGCATTGAACAACAGCGGTATTCATTTAGGCCGATATCTCCCCGTTCACCCATTCGCTCACCAAAGTCGTTCAACCCACACTCAGGGAAACCCCCTCAATCTCGTTAGTGTAGAGAATTTGCAAAGCAGACGCGAAGAAAGTTGTTTCTTTCGCACGATGATTTGGCGGTTGAACGTCACCGTAAAACAACAAGAGAAGGAATCACAGACCACTTACATAAAATGTTGATCAAATATTTAAAAACGAAAATTTAACAATTAGACCCGCAGCCCTGGAGGCCGAAGGGTCAAATTGTTTAAGTAGCATCCATCAAGTCGGACAGAAAAGGCAATAATAAAGTTGACAAATGCAACTTGAAGAAATATCTATTTGGAAATAAAGCGAAAAACCGGCGAACTTCGTTACTCGAGGACTATTACTAATAGTTCCCTAGTAGCGTAACCAATTAAAATGCAGGATTTGCATCAGTCCACTAAATGGGCGATACTATATATTTAGGCAGTATATCAAGACTGTGAGCAACTTGCCAAATCCCGACGTTACTCGCGCCCTTTTCACATCATATCACTCTACAAAAGAATTTTACTCAATTTGGTTTCTAAGATGTTCTAAATAAAAACTATATGCTAAATGTTGTTTGCATTAAAAATATCAGACAAGTTATGGGGTTAAGTTGCGAGTGAAGAAAATATAGTGGTATTCGACGAGACATAAAAACGGTCTAGTGTTCTACAATGTACTTCTTCAGAATGATGACACTGATGACAAAGACAAAAGTACAAAATTTTATATCATGTCATAGAAAATGCCGCCAATCAGAATGCAGGAAAGCCGTTGTCTATTCCACGGTTAAACGATTCGAAAGCGTTGCATAACTAGCATGTATCCGATAGGGCTTATAAGTGGAACTTTTTTTAGGCTTACATGGAGATGGATGTAACAAGAATTTTAGGGTATGACTGTTACGAGTTCGATGTTTAAAGTGGCAGGTAGTTTGTAGTCTAATCATAACGCAGGGTTGTCGGAACAGCCACAAGGTTACTTATTCCAGATGAATGCAGTAATTCCACAAAAGATGTCACAACAAGCACACGCTAGGCTTGTAAACTATACTTCGACTTCCGTCACTCTTGTATAAACACGACCTCTGACACTTGACACGCGACGTTCGTCAAACTTCAGTAAACACTACTGACTCACGAGATAATTCTCTCTAAACACTCCTGGGAAAAAAACCACCTAAAAACTACACCGATTCGCTTATATACATTACAGCATAAGGTTCTAGAACTTTCCAGCTCTACTAAATAAAGTATCATTACAATATTAAACTATTTACAGCAACATACGCAAACAACTAAAAAGAATTGCTGAATCGCGGTGATGCGATACTAATTAAATATGCAAGAAGATTCGAGACGAAATTAGCATATTCACGAACATTCCAAGTCACGCAATAATTTTTCGTAACAATGACGCAGGCCAACATAAAACCACAAGTGGGAGCTTATTTTAACCAGGTGTAAACTGGACTTTATCTGTCACTGTTACACTCTGCAACGGAGTTTAAAACTTGCGTGAACTTTTTAATCGATCATGTGTACTGGAGATGACGAACTTTCCACGAAGAGAACCTCTAGAGCGGTACAAACAAAGGGAATGTTGATTCAATAGAGCAAAAGGTTTGGGTCACGCGAGGGGTCTCTAAGGGAATTTGTTCCAGACAAGTACATAAGGCAGGGAAAGAGTACCTGCGAACAAGGGTGAAACGGTCAACCTCGATTCGAGGCTTTGTCTCTCTAAACAAAGACCCTTAGAATTAGGTGTCGCCGACGCGCATTTCCCTTTCGTAAACAGTCGATGCCATTATTTTTAACGGTCGATGCCATTTTTAAACGGTCGATGCCATCATTGGGAACCAAGCCTTTCAGAATGAATTATGCCATATCTGCTTTAATTTAGGCCTGGAAAAGGTAGAAACTGGTATAATTTGTTGACGGAGTAAAATGCACTCACCAAATGCTTAATTGTTCATATTCACACTGGTTTGCTTGCAGTTAGCTCTTATTTGATGTTTGGGACAACTGTATTATTAATGTTTAAGAATGTCACGTTTTGTAATTAAATTTTGGGGAGATTTGGCGGATCAACCTGATATTGTAGTGGTATAAGAGGGATGTAAGCAGAGGTTCTATACTAGGTGGTAATTGCAAATTTTCTTTTTTCTTTAACTTAGTAGAGAAAAATTCGTTTACAGTTAGAAAAAATTTCTAAGTGTCGTGAAAATGGCATCGACCGTTTACGAAAGGGAAATGCGCGTCGCCGACTTGCCCCACTGCTTTAAGAAGGTTTAAATACAGACTAGTTCCCTGAAGTTATAGTCTCCTCCGCAGCCGTCTTTTGGGATGTCACGCAACGTTCCCCCCAAGAAACGGATGCTTACAACAGAACCACATTCCTTTCCTTTTGTGTTTGTGGTTTGTTTTCACTCTGTTGAACAGACCAATCACATAATAGTAAAGTGTGAATGACGTAGCTTTTGCGCGAAAAGGCCTCCGGTGCAAACACTGAGGGATTTCTGGCCTTTGTTTCACGCTGCATGCACGCCACCAAAAATAGGTTCACGGGCTACGATCATGACGGACGAAAAAAAAATTGTGAAGTATAAATGCTTCATGTGCTCATCGCTCTGTTAAGCTAATGAGAGAATGCAGAGTTTCTGGAAATGTCAAACTGTAAGCGTCAATTAAGGGCTAAACGCTTCCCATAGATTGGAAACAGGAGGAAAGAGTAGGATTCAGAACTCGCTGTTAACTAATCGAGTGAAGCTACTTGATTTCTTGGTTCCTTTATTAGGCAAGTCAAGATAGATATCTTCCTTCTCGACAATAACTTTTCGAGTTGAAAGCTTCTAATAATTAGTTTGAACTTCGAAGAGTCTTCAGCTACATACAAAGCTCGTTCAACTGAGCGTCGCCGGTATTTTCGGCGTCCCTAGTCTAAGGCCGGAAATCCGCATGTTCATTTGTGACGATATCTCCCACGACGGGATGCAAAGATAAAAACATTCTCTTATTGTACAAGTTTCAAAGGGCGAATTTGGCACGAAAACGTTCTTAAAAATGGAGCGGTAGCGGTGATTGGCTAATTTCGTGAAAGGAATGTTGTTCGGAGGTGAGCAGCCATTTCTTTGGGGGAGCGTTGCGTGACGTACCAAACAACGGCTGCGCAGGAGACTACTCAAGTTATGACTGACATACCAGTCATGGGACTTAGTTATTCCTACCCCTGAAACCCTTACCCCCCCCCCCCCACCTGCCCCTCAGGAAGCTATCAACAACGACAACAAAGAAGAGGCTGAAAAGAAAAGAAAAACAAAGACAAGGAATACAACAAGTTCAGTTCAAGGGGGTCGTTCAGCTGCGTCAATTAACTCGTGGTTGCTCCACTCAGAAACTGTTTATTTAGCATTAAACCTAACTAGCCCCTAAATACTTAAACAATTATATTGATTGGCAGACATCACACTTATTATTTTAACAAAGAATAAGATTTAGTATCAAATTCACTACTGACTGTCAATTACATGCCATTCTACAATAATAATTAATAATTACATTATTCGCTCTCGATTTCTATGAGGTGATAGTTTATGTCCAAAAATATCTGAAAAGTTTGAACGTTAACGTGTATAATGTGCACTGATAATATTCAGTGCACATTATACAAGTTAACTTTCAAACTTCTCAGATATTTTTGAACATAAACGTTCGACAGAACACTTTCAAAATTGTTTTTTTTTTCTGAAAATTTCGGACATTTTAAAATCTACACGTACGTATACGTAATTGGCCACTCCCCACTGGGTCTTTTCAGGACCATTGTTAACAAACAGTGATAAATAAACATAACTAGGAATCGCAGTTGGCTGGAGGCAGACCAGTTGGCTATTTACAAGCGTAGCCGAGAAGTTGAACTCGGGGCTACCGTGAGCGAGATCTGCCAACGGTCCGAACGGGATTTGAACCTGCGATCTACGGATTTCAAATCCGGCGGTCTAACCACTCTGCCACGCTGCCTACCTCAAAGATCATTAAAAGATCGCATTATTGCGGAACTGTCTAAATGTTTACACACACCTCAATAAAATTAACCGGAGAGTACAATCTAAAAATAATAATCCTTTGAAGCAGCCTCAAATAATTATTTTAAATGCGGACACATATGATAGTGAAGATGTGAATATGGAGTTTGAAAAAAATGTGTGGTAAAACATCTCCAAGCAAAAATCGAAACGTCTGTACATTTGAGTTTTCGATTGCATCATTTGAAAATAGGTTGAAAATTCAGTTTTGCCTTTAAATGTGCGCATCCGAGAATTTTCAGTCTTAAGAAGAATTCACCCCAACCTGAAATCAAAGTTCCTATAGAATTCCGCTTCAATCTTCGCAGTGGTTTGCTTGAGCTTCAATCGTTTACTGAAAACCCTGTTTTTGAGTGTGCTTTTGCTCATCCCATAATGTTGTTTTTACCATATTTGGTTAAAAACAGTATGCAATATGCAAATTAACTATGAAATGGTATCTAATGCGCATGTGCGCCAGCTGACAGTGTCTCTTTAATCTGAAGACAAGATCTCTACTAGCGTGATAAATGATTGCCCGTCATGGTGGCCTGCGTACCAGCCGCGTTCTTCCGATAGCGCGTGTTGCAACTGAAAGCGTAGGGGCGCGGTCTGGGCGCGAAATTATTTCTTCATGCTTTGTCTCTCGCGACGCCCCTAAGCTTTAACGAACCTCTTGCGCTATCGGAAAGGAAAAGGCAATGGGAGAGATATAGGGTGCGGACCGTTTAACCAAAAACGCAGAAATTTCGGTTGAAACTCAATTGGAACAGTACCTTTCTGGAAAATCCGTTCAGCAATTATAGACTAGTACCTTCAAAGGTAGTCCTGTCTTTTCGATCGGAACGGAACAGCGGAAATGTCTTTGTTATTTGCTGTATGTTGCAGTTTCCAAACAATTATGGAAAATCGATTGCAAATGGTAAGCGCCATCTCGTTCCGTTGGTTGTTGATTTTGGAAAAACCCTAACCATTATTCAAGGTTTATCCCAACCGGAATATTCTGATAAATGGTAAGCTTCCATATCCTCAAAGTCATTAATTTCCTCCGCTCTTCTTTTCATACACACAAAATCTGTACTGGATTTGATTTTCCTCGATGACACCTTGAGGAAGTTCACTGGGGGAACTAAAACAAAACAAACACAACAACCAAGACACCATTATTAAGACTTCGCAATAATTTTGCAATTTCAGCGAAACAGACTCAAAAGGATTTGGACTCAGGACCTCTGTGTTACCGGTGCTTGGTTCTAAAACTGATAGTATCGCATAGAGGTTGTCTCTTGGACTCTGTCCAAGAAATACTTAAGGGCCCGACTGACTAGCGACTGCATTGCCTCAGGGTTCCTCAGGAGTGAAACGAGAAATGCTTTGGAACGGGGATCCAAATCAAAAATGGCTCTGAAGATCTCCTCTTGGCCGCTCTTTTTGCATCCTTCCAACGTCCAATTAAGAAATAGAAAACATGTACCGTGTTTGTATCGAGTTATACAAACACGAGTGGAAGTTTTGGAGAACGAGAAATGCTGTGGGAACACGAGCCGCAGGCGAGTGTTTCCACAGCTTTTTCGAGTTCTCCCAAACTTTCACGAGTGTTTGTATAACTCGATACAAACACGGAGTACATGTTTTCTATTTCTTTTAGAAAACACCACGATGAGAAAAAGGAAAACAACTTGTAAACTTTGATTATCAAAATGTAAATTCTCTTTGCTCGCGCCATCACTACGTCAACAGCGCGCGCTAGTTCTGTGTCTACATCGAGTTATACAAACAGGGTTTTTAACCAATCAGCGCGCGTGCTTTCTTAGGACTGTTTTCTAATTAAGAAATAGAAAACATGTACCGTGTTTGTATCGAGTTATACAAACACGAGTGGAAGTTTGGGAGAACGAGAAATGCTGTGGGAACACGAGCCGCAGGCGAGTGTTTCCACAGCTTTTTCGAGTTCTCCCAAACTTTCACGAGTGTTTGTATAACTCGATACAAACACGGAGTACATGTTTTCTATTTCTTTTAGAAAACACCGCGACGAGAAAAAGGAAAACAACTTGTAAACTTTGATTATCAAGATGTAAATTCTCTTTGCTCGCGCCATCACTACGTCAACAGCGCGCGCTAGTTCTGTGTCTCCATCGAGTTATACAAACAGGCTTTTTAACCAATCAGCGCGCGTGCTTTCTAAGGACTGTTTTCTAATTGTAATTATAAATTGAAAGGAATAAAACAACTCAGAATGAAAGTTAGCGTTACTACCAGTTGTTACAAGTTTTCCGTCACGGCCTTTGGTCGTCACGCAACTTCCTGGTTTAGCGGAGAACACAAGGTTGGAAAGAACATGCAGCGTCTAAAAAGAATTTATCAGGGCCTTAAAAAGTTTCCGATTCTCACAAGGACTGTCCAATCGGGGCAAGTCACGAGAGCCGTCACTTTCTACTAGTGTACAACCAAAAATGTTTCTTTGATTTATAATGAGACGAACCGTTTATTTTTAAACTGATCAAAATTTTCCTATAAGTGCCTTGGGATGAGCAACAACAGTGAGAAATCGAGTACCTTAAAAGGCTGTAAGTATTCTTGTCAAAAGTTGGAAAAAAGGTGTCTGACTCAAATTCTTTGTCTATTTCCGTCAAGTATATTCTGTAACAGAAGGAAGACTCTATGGCTTCCTGAAACAAACAAAAAAAGCAAATTCAATTACATACAAAAAGTAACATGTACTCACCAATGTTCTAGTCTGGCCCATTCATGGTTTTATAGCGTGAAGAGTGGTGTATTATAAATCGACTGCAGGGGCGTATCCAGGAGGGGCTCACACTGTGTCAAAGTGAGTGGACTCGTTTTTTGCCACCTGTTTTAGGTTGTTTGTTTAAAAAAGGCTTAAAATTATAAAAGGGGAGTCAAGGGCACCCTAGGACCCCCTAGCTACGCCCCTGGGGCCCGTTTCTCGAAAGACGCGGCAACTTAACGGGCCCGAAATCATATTTTGAAATCAAACTCTCAGGAAGAGAAGGGTGTGTTCTGACCTCTAATGAAGTACATTTTGTTTCTTTAGCTGATAACTTTACTGTACAGTTTTCAAACCTTTTGAAACTCCCATCTAGAATGGAAAATAAACCAGCTTAACGGGCCCGGTAGTTACCGGGACCTTCAAGAAACGGGTCCCCGGACTGAAAACAGCTGCCATAGTGGTGTCTACGTGTCGATCTTGCTCTTGAGGTGAATTGTTAAGTGTAATTGGACATGTGCATATGAGAAATCCGCTACATAACTAGAAATATTTACTATTATTATACATTGTAATCACCATCTGTCTTGTCGTTGGGTAAAAGCCTACGGTTAATCTGCTAGCAGATTAGTGAATATTAACCGTAAGTTGCGCTGACAATACACGATTTCCGACAGCAATGTCAAGCTGACGGTTGGTGTGGTATCATGCGCACAGCGAAGTAAGACCATGACTGGTTGATTCGCGTTATTTTCTTTAAAACAATGTAAAATAAAACAATTATTAGATTTCCTTTTTGTGATATCTGGAATAATCAAGGCCTCAGTAAGTGTTATTAGCCCAACACTGAGGGTGATAACACTTACCAAGAGCTTGATTATTCTGATTATCACAAAAACCTCATCCAATAATTGTTTACAACTATGCTCATTTCACATTTCATGAGAATGAAATTTTCAATTCGAAAACAAAAGTGTCCCTTCTTGGTTACACAACTCTGAGACAAACTCTACAAAAAATGTACTGGTCATACCTCCTAGGGGTTAAAAAAAGCTTTTGTACCTCTTAGGGTGTTCAGCCTCAACAGGTTTACAGCGGAATATTTTACACTGCCTTTTAGAGTGTTGAGCCAAAAAATATGACAGGGCACAATGTCTTATATTAGAATTGGTACCTCTTAGGGGTAAAAAAAAATTTTAAGCCACGCCCACAAAACAGGATCTAGATACCTCTTATCCCATTCCCACAAGTCACACGAAGTTTCTTGGTATACACATGAGCCTTACAGGCATGTGCATATACATATACTGAGAAAATACAAGTGAAAACTGGGATATTCAACAGTTTATGATGAGAGAGCGTGAGAAAATGCAGTGGCCAATCGACAATCCATGCGACATGGATGTGGCACATGATGGGAAGGTTGGATGCAGTGCTGTCAAATATACAACAGCTTTCATGTATTCTGATTGGCTGTATTTTCTATGGCATGCTATAAAATCTTGTATCCAGTGTGCACTCATGAAAAAGTGAAGCAAACGACGTATTTACCCTATACACTTCACTGCCGCCAAGCACAAAAATTTCTTCCACTGTATCCATAAAAGGAGAATTGGACAACATATGTACTGCTGCTGAGACACTGTCACAAACATGATGAGCACCACAAGGAGGAGACCTGATTAATACACAGGAAATAATGAGTGCAATCAATGACTTATTCAGAGAGAAATTGTCATTTCAACTCGACTGGCATTCATAGCCTGAGTAGCACGTGTTAAAAAGGGCAGGGTGAGGCAAAGCATGCATGGAAGGAGGTGGACTGGAAGAGAAAGGAAGAACTTCCTTCCCCATGTTCTTCACCATTTTCCATCCCTATCTCTTGCCTATTTATCCCTGCAACACAAAAGGCTTGGTATTTAAAGATCTCTAAACCCCCTTCCCCCATTAGCAGATGTGGAAGGGTGTGGGGTAGGTTGTAAATTCTTCAATTATAACAATTATAACTGGATGATCTTCAGAATTATAAAAGAACATTTTCTCCAAGATTTACTGAAATTATCTTTCAATAATACACTTCATGCGTTGATTATTTCCTAACCAGTCTAGCCACTAATTACCTTCTCTATATATAACTGGAAGTTAATCACGATGATTAATATTGTTGTTATAATTGAAAAATGGTTAATAAAAGGCTGGCAGATAAATGCTGCTGACTAAAAATCTTCAATTTCACACCATTAAATGAATTGCCACCCGGGTGAATGCTCACATCCCTTCAGGGACTTGGTGTAAACACATTCAAGCTATCAGAGCCTGAAAGCTTCTTCATGAATCTTGCTGGCGAATCGACCACAACAGGAGCTGCAACTGCAACACTATAACTGCACACAGTTCAGAAAACAGTGACAGGTGTATTACAGCTGGCTAAACTTTACCATCATTGAACACTGGTGTTTTAATTTAATTGCTTACTTAGTGTTCTACTTTTGAGAACAAATTGTTCTAAATGAAATGTATTTATTGATTATTAAAAAAACACAATCTGTGGTCCGGATTTAAGAAAGTTAACTCCCAAAAGTCCACAAGAGTACTTACTTAAGTGTTTTACTGATGACAACATTAAGTCTGCCTGGGAGGGGTTGCTGAGTCGGATCAAGGGATTCCCACGTTTTTCTCCCCAGTAATACAGCATTCCATTTACCTGTTATTAGAAAGTAAACCATCCAAAAATCACATAAGACAAAAAAGTGCAAAAGAGTATTAACTTATTAAAAGCCAGGCTATATAAATTATACCAATAAGTAGTTAGTGACTAACCCAAGAGAAACAATGACAACAACATCACCAATAATTAAACAAAATTAATATGTTAATTGATAAATTATTAATAAATTAACAATTAAACCAAATTTGAATGAGCATAAATTTACATGGTATTAACATATATATATATCCTGAGTGGTTGTGCTCTTAATGTACCACTTGTGACATCATCAACTTAAATGTCATGTCAGATACTCTTGGTAAGCAGATAGTATATAGAGAATCAGTTCTCAGACACTGACATACATTGAACAGATTCATGTACACTGTGTTCATCAGTAATTATTCTGGCTGCCTCCTTGAGATTCTTGACCAGACCGTGTGCCACACCAAGGTTTGAGACATGTCACAAGATACATTCTCCTTGAATATCAGGCTTGTCAGAAGGTAATGGCTCCATCTTTTACAACTGTTGCTTTTTTTTCATTGGACAGATAATAGGAATGGCAGAATAGAAGATCAATGTTAAAGGACCTGGCGCTGCTAACCCTATCAATTGGTTAATTTCATATATGGGCTTAATACTAAGTCTTTTGTAACAATTCAGTTATAAAGGTTCTCTCATCTTTAAAACTGCCAAATCACTACTGGTTTTTAGAATTAAATTTCCCTGTTTCTGTAATTTCCAAGCATTCTTCAAGTTACGTGTTCTTGCATGTGTGAAGTCATAAAAATGTTCCCTGTAGTCAAGCAGTGAGATTATATTGATATCCCCTCCAAACAAAATCTACATAATGTTTTCTAAGTTTGTTTCCCACAAGTTTAATGGCCTAATTTCATTCATGTTACCTTTATCTCTGACTTCTGTTGTAATTCTCTGTAAAAACTCCAAGTCTGTCCTGCATGTTAACAAAATATTATAATCTAATACATCTTTAATTAAGATCAAAACATTGATTTTCTTTTCTTGCTCTGAGAATGATGAATCAAGATCATGAATAAATGCTCCAAAGAGATTTTAGAAGTCTTCTGTAATACGAAGCCAAGATTCAAAGTGAAAAAATCTAATTAATTTTGCCGTGTGATGCCTCTTATTTATGAACTACACTGGTTTCCCATTAAATACAGAATCAAGTTCAAAACACTTTCAATTACTTTTAAGATTCTTAAGTTTTTAGCTCCTACTTATTTGTCGTCTGTTATTTCTCTTAGGCTTCCATCCAAATATAATCTAAAGAATTCTAACGATACATTTTCCCTTAGTTATCCTCGTTTTAAATCGAAAGCTACACTAGGTGACTGTTCTTTTACATGTGCTGCACTGAAACTTTGGAATGTGCTACCATTTGACATAAGAAGCGCCAGCATAGTTAGTAGTTTTAAAGCCAAGCTAAAAACTCGCCTTTTCCGACATGTATTTTTTATCATAGTTGTTTCTATTCTTGTAAGTTTTTCTTTTAATGTAATTTTAGCTTTTTAAAATCATTTTAAGTTTCCTTTAATTGTAATTTTAGCCTTTTAGCCTTTTTATTCTGTTTTTAATCTTGTTATGCTCATTTGAACATTCTGAAAGGGACGTGTGTCAGCATTTTAATCTTCTTTTCTTAGGGGGCCAAAAAATTACGTTTCTGAGGGGATGAAATATTAAGTCCTTCAATAGGCCCATTTTGCACAAGATCCTGTAGGATACAATTTAAAGCCTACAGAGGCTCGACGCTGTAAATTTCTAATCAAGATCCCAGGCTTTCGTGCCAATGTGATTAAGTTTTACTGTCTACCTATCAAATCGTTAATGTATAATGCATCCATGGCTCTTACTTCGGGTAGAAGACAGAGTACACTAAACAAATGAACGCCGCTAAACAAACCTATTGTCTCCATTGTTTTCCTCGTTCTTTTGACCTTTTGTCTTCTATTGTTGTACGTCAGCTGTGTCTTCTACACCAAGTAAGATCCATGTACAAAATGGTACAAAATATGCAAGTGCAGAGTGTGCAAGTGCGTGCATGTGTACGCAAATTTCCACTGACCTTAGCGATGGCCAAGGTAACT
The DNA here is from genome assembly GCA_022496165.2 of Catalaphyllia jardinei. Taxonomy (NCBI): domain Eukaryota; kingdom Metazoa; phylum Cnidaria; class Anthozoa; order Scleractinia; family Caryophylliidae; genus Catalaphyllia; species Catalaphyllia jardinei. Next base: position 8,252,009 of record CM042747.1, on the reverse strand, counting down.
TGCCGTTGTGGCCAATACCTAAATTGGAGGCTATAGCAGCAACACAAGTTACACGGCGAAGTTTTTTGACAGACATTTGGATCCCTTAGGAGTTGATTTGGGAGTGAGTTTTATCCCATCGATTAATCCGCCATTTTGAAATACGATGTTGCCGCTGGCAGCTGGCGCAGAGTGTGGGCGCAATTGCCAGATTTCATACCGTGAGGGCCTGGGTATGAGTCGGTGTATTATGGGACCCCGTATATTCTGAAACAGCACACCGAGTTTTACAAAAACCTCGAGTTTCGTGTCAATTGGGCCAATGTTAAACAAGATACAGCCATTCAAAAACTTAAAAATTTACTAACAAATGTATGGATTGCCGGACACTTGTGCGGCAATCACTTGTCCGGCAATCGCTTGTCCGGAAACCCATATATATTATTTCTTAGCAAATTTTGGAGTTTTCTAATGGCTATATCTTGTTAAGTATTGGCACAATTAACGCGAAACTTGAGGATTTTGTAGAGCTCGATGTGCTCTTTCAGAATATATTGGTCTTATCGTAGACACTCTTATTCTTCGGCCATTTCAACTTGAGTAAAAATAACACACAAATTGCGGTTATAAACATAGCGAGACAACGCATGTTGTAAAAACTTTCATTTATGAACTTAACGTTTCGTATGCTCCAACATACATCTTCAGAAGTAACGGCTACCAAAATTACAATTAAATTTAAACACGAAGGTTAATACTAAATAAGAAAAGTAATGACAATGAAAAAGTAAATGAAAATAAACAGACCTAGTTAAATCTGCTGGAAAAATATAAATGGCTAGTAGAGAAGAAGTTTCTCACTGCCAACATTTTCATTGAGCGCTGGTTTTAAATCCCGAATCAAGAAGGTTTCCTTAATTTTACAGTGTATATCAGATTGTCCAGTGGCTAA
>CM042747.1:8237438-8250678 GCA_022496165.2 Catalaphyllia jardinei | reverse complement strand
CTGTGTATAACAGACGTGGTCACTCTGTAGACTTCTGAATCCGCAATCTCATTATCTTTTACTTGTATATAACGGTCAAGAAATTTGGTCACGATTAACGAATAATGACAAGCTTTATTCAACAGCTCGTTAACAGCAGCCACCAAGGCAGGAGTCTCAAAAAATACAAAAATTGATACTTAACACAACTACTTAAACATGTCATCGCCTACGTCCGGCACATGCCTGCGACAGATAACATTAAAGTGCCGTCGCTTTCAAAACAGTAGTTACTGTAACTGTAACAACACAACCGTACCACACTGTTTTCACTTTCGTCATAGTTCCCTGATTATAACACTGTACTGTACTTAAGTTGACCTTGAGGAATATTACGACCCGCAACTCAAGGAACCAGCTGTCAAGACAGTCGCACAGGCAGTCGGGCTTGCAGAGCAGCTGAAAGACTTTGCTCAGTACTATGGACATGAAGAACTTTCTTTTACACTGAGTAAAGTCAATGACATACTACATGATATCAAGCTTCGTCCTTTGAAATATCAGAAAACTATAACCGTTTTTTTTCTTCTTGAAATCAGTGTTGTTACGTTTAAAGCGTAAGTATACTGCACCTCCGTTAAAGTACACCACGGACATTTTATTGGCATTTTTCCCGTATAGATATTGCGCTTCCGTTGATGTCAATAAATGTAAATTGAGTGATTTTTCTCGTAAAACGTTTTTCATTAGCTTCCAGTAGTCTTTTACTGCACCTCTCTAAAAGTACACCACGGACATTTTATGGGCCTTTTCCATCGTGTTTATTGCGTTTCTGTTACTCGTTATTGTCAATAAAATGTAAATTGAGTGATTATTTGCACATAAAAGCCCAAACTATTGACTTCCCGGGGAGTTTAAAGGAAACCTATGCACAGCGGCCACCCTGTATATAACAGTCACTTGGCCATTTCCCAAAGGTGACCGTTATATACAGGTTTGACTGTAATCATAGACTGAAGTCTGACTGAACTCATGACTTCCTTTCATGTGAACCAATGGGTCCCTCATTCACATCCTCCCCACCCCATTTCGCAATTCGCAGAGAGCACGTGGGGATTGAATTGTTGTTGTTGCCACTCGCAACTCGCAACTCGCAATGCGCAACCCACAGCTCGTGATTCGCAACCCGCAACTCACAACTCCAACGTGTACCTTCACAACTTTCATCCCGTCCCAAACCCTTTTTTGAAGCTTATTTGCAGAAATTGACCGGTTAAAATGCACATCAACAAGATGGTGAGATTAACAGGGTTTACAGATTAGATGCTGAGTGGTATTTGGTGCAGTGGCCGTAATATCAAATAAGGGTGTTAACGGATCGATGGCAGGCTGTTGTGATTGTAACCAACACATCATGACATCAGGGCTAAAGAGTTAACAAAAACACAAAAAGGAAAATGAGAGCCCGACTTGATTTTTTAACAGTATATAAACATTTTATTTCTCAAGATATATTGAGCCATTTTCATGCCAGTTTGTAACATGAATGATATTTCTATCATTCACTACATACTAAGAAACCTTGAGTCAAACACTGAATCCCCACCAGCGTTATTTCCTCTAAATTTTATAAGCTCCGAAAAAGGTGTGCGCGTCTGCTATCCACAGTTTGCTGGGATACACGGTCTTCAAGCTGATGTAGTCGCCTCTTCTCAGCCACTTTGTCGCACCACTAAACACGCTGCCGAAGCCTTTGCCGTCAAAGGATGTCTGTAAAAGGTTGACAGTGGCCCCATTTACAGCGATAGCCACGCGGTTGTGATAGGATCCAGGATACTCTTGAAACCATGCTTGCGCGTATATGTAGTAGTATCCACTACTTTCTACAATCAGTCTGCCATTTTGATGGGTGAAGCCCACCTCTCTGTCCGCTGCAAAATCTGTAATTTCTGCCAAAACGAAATGTAAAAGGAGCAGCTAGTTAGTCAGCGGCAAATACAGATCTGATTTGGTTACAGAACAATTTCAAGCATATGTGTGTATGTTTATTTATTTAGTAGCTGTTCGGTAAATATGACTATAATTAGTACAACCCACCTAGATTAGCTATGCCATAAGCGGGTTTTGTAGATATTTAAATTATTTTAATTTATATTATTTATTTATTTATTGAAATTTAAATTAATGTAATGTAATGTAATGTAATGTAATGTAATGTAATTAATCATTGACTGCTGCAGTAGTCCAATTTACTGGTATTGTAATTGTAATAATAAACGAATAATAAATAATAAACGAAAAATAAGCAATAAGGCGCACTTTCTCTGGAGCTACAACGCGTTCAGAACTAGCGCGAGATTTCGCATTTGAAGGACACAACAATTTTCTTTCCCATCATGACACGTCGGTTTGCTGCCTCTGTTTACCCAGGAAAATGCAATCCGTAGCTTTCATGAACTATTAAAAAAAGTTGCATGGGGAAAGAAATAAATAAATAGCTACTCTAAGTGTGTGATGGAGTTAATTATTGTCCCGCTCGTCACATTCGATTTATCAAATGACGCGGTAAACTAATCTCAACGAAATAATGAACACACAGATTCAAATCCATAAACAAAGGCTAAACAAACAAATCAAGAGACGAATACTATGAGCGTTGACAACAGTCCTCACAATGCAAGGGAAAAGCCATCAGCCAAAAACATATTTCCTATTGTTTACACATAGCTTAGAGAAATCATTCACTGGCAATACTTAATTCAAAAAATGTTATGCAATGTGGTAGGTTGGTTCCATAATCTTTGTTTCAGAAATGTCTTGAAATCTTAACGTGGACCGAATTCATTCATCGTATCATGCATAGTGCATGGTTAAATGTGTCTAGTTAACTCTTTAAGAAAATTTGTATATGTAACCAAAAAAAAAATTAACCAGCTCGAGGCAAAATCTCGTTTCTGTTATTTGCTTGTTCCAGAGACTCGGGAGGAACATCAAAAGATAAGGATTGCACTACCCTTTGTTGAACCCAAGTTTATACAATATACTAAACAAGAAACAGTTCAAAGAAATGAGCATGAAAATGTACCTGTGTTCCGTGACCCGTATAGGCGTTGACCGTTCAATGTTCCTGACAGCTGTGCCACGATCTAGGGGCAGAGGTAATGTTAAAATCGTATTTGTTCTGTTTAAAGACCATCACTTTCCAAAAAGGGAGGAAACAGAAAAGAATGCTTTTCGTGGAAGCCTCGAAAAAATTTCTTTTTCCGTAAAAGCTTTTGCTTATTAGCTTATGTTTGCTTTTTTAAAACATCTTCCGGTACTTCTTAATTGTTCCCCCCTATACCTTTTCATTCTTATCTCTTTTTTTACGCTCAGACCACTTTTTTCAAAGTTTTCAATTGCAACTTTTATGTAAAAAATTCACCATCTATATTCACTTATTACAATCAGTTTTCAGTTCACAACTTTGCGACTGTACAGGATTTCACATTTCACCATTCCTCGTTAAATTCACAGTTCTTGTCGAGGAGTATGCTTTTTAAGGCCTCCCTCTTAAAGGTACATTGTTGGAATCGATAGCGACTATAACTTTTACTTGTTTATCTCTCTTTTCGATAAGGCTGGATGTGAATATCACGTAAAATCCGTAAATTCCGCAAAAGTTTCCGAGTTTTTCTAACATTCCTAAATTTTTGTGGCAAATGAGTAAAGATGGTAAATTTTAAGCTCGGTAATAAAAATTTGAAAAGTGAACAGTTCAACATGACACGAACGTGGAACAAAGAAAATCCTGTCGGGGACTCATGCTCACTTTTCATATCCTAATGTTTGTCCTAACTTGTCACATCGTACCGAAAGGAACATGTAAGTTCACGAAATTTGTCACATTTAATTTCAAAATGTGGGAAACCACTCGACCAGATTGTTACATTGAATTGAGAAAAATTGCTCTAAATACAGAAAAACTAACAAAATTCCAAATATCATGGAAAAGGATAATAATTTTTTTGTTGATATCCAAAATTATTTTAAACCTTCAGGAAGTTTCTCAATGTGTCAAAAAATATTCGGATTCTGGTATCTGGACATATCTGGCGATTTTTACAAGCTCTTACAGTACATCTCCTGCTCAAAAAAAGGAGACGTGCTTAATGATGAAACGGAAAGTGATATGTGTCGAACTGAAACGATTATCAATCCACTATATCTAGTTTAAAACAGTAAAAAATACCTTTAACAAACTCAAATGTACTAAATATTCCTACCGTACTCCGTACTTCTGGCGCCGCAATGAAAAGACAAAACAGCACAACGGGTCGCAACATGATTTGAAACCTACACACGAAATAATTGAATAAAACCATTCCAGAATATTGAATCTTTAAGACAGAGGTGCAAAGTAGAGCTCAGGAAGCATATGGAATGGAAAACATTTTACCTTTTTAATGCAATATCGACAATTGAAACTAGCTGTCTCGTATGTAAGCGTAATGTACCGGTCAATTTGAAAACCTCCCATGCCCCCCCCCCCCGCCCCAGCCAAACCCCGGGGCATTTGACTTTTTTGAAAAATTTTGGCCAAATTCCCCGATATGTTGCCAGTTTAGATGGTCAAATGCCCCACCCGTTAGAGCTTCAAGAGGGTCAAATCCCCCACCCTCCAGGCATGTTAAAGCAACTGTGGAAACAAGTTCTGCAAAATTTTCAGCCAATACGAATTTCTTGTTCAGCTTGTCCACGATGTAACTATGTAAAACGACAACAATGGAAAAATCCGCCTGGAATCGACAAGAGCAATGACCCGTGAACGCGGCTCACGTGCTGAATTAAAGAATTGCGAAATCCTTTTGCTTCCGATCGCTGACAGATGTTTTGACACGAAAGTCAAATGCCCCACCAGGTGGGCCTCATTTTTGGTCAAATTCCCCACTGTACGGAGCTTAACGCGAGTCAAATGCCCGGGGATTGCCGGGGGAGGAATGGGCGGTTTTGGAATTGACTGGTACATAACGCCAAGTAATTGGTGAAGATCTCAGTCAGACTATTCTTCAGAAGGGTACATATGAATGTTGTCCCGCGTAGCACTATGAACACAAATGATGTAACAGAGAATTAACTCTGAAGTGTAAATTTTAGTGTTAATTTAACCCATGAATAACCCACTGGGCGTTAGCCCTAGTAAAAGGAATCAGGGAACCACACGAGGTAAAGAAAAAATCTTTTGACCTCGGTGGGAGTCGAACCCACGACCTTCGGATTATATCTACCGTTACTCTGCCGACTGAGCTACGAGGTCGGACAGAAGCCTTATCAGTGAAAAGAACAGCAATAATAATCCTTAACTTCGCGTATCAGACCTGTATCAAACATTCAAAGGTAGTTTTTGTCGGAGTTCACAGGGCTGTCGACGGCTTCAATGATCATAGGTAACCTTGCTCTCAATTTATAGGAGCTGTCCAGCCGCGGCTTCGATCGACTTGATTTGATAAACAGCTGGTTAAAAGACTGTGCCTTGTAAGACAATGTGCCATATGGTATACTTACTGAACTCTTTTATTGTCCACGGGTAGCTTGTCGGTTCTTCTGCTCAACAGCAATCAACTCAAGTGACGTTTATGATATCTCCTCAGTATTTTATATTCGTTTTTCTCTTCCGTGATTTGACTTTAATAGATGACAGATCATTCAACTGCACCAGAAGTCCGCAACTGAGATATTTATAGTAACACGTACAGTGTTAAAACTGAGTTAAAGTTCAGCCCATTAGCAAGCGCTGTTCACGTACCCAGCGAAGAAAATGTGGGTCCTTAAAATACAACTTCATCAGTTCGGCTGATATTTGGCTATATTGTATGATTATATATGTGTCTCATATCTTCAGTATATTTCAAACAAGTTGCGAACTTATCCTTTATCTTTTCTTTAAGCGAAAGATACGGGGAAACTATTAGAATAAAGGAATTTTGATAGAAACAAAAACACGCAGGAACTATAAGAATCAAGGAAGCCCAGTAAAATCGACCGTGTTAGTCAAACCGAACTGTCACTGTTGTTTAATTTTCTTAGTTTTTTTTCCATTGTCACCGCAGTGGGAGGTTTCAGAAGTTAATAAACAAAAGGTTTAACGAGGAGAACAATGGCTACGCACGTGCGTTTTAAATCTTAGCACATTTGGTAGCTTTCAATGGCATAAAGTGTTAGCGCTAATTTCAATCTTTTCTTACAAAAACCGCATTCTAGCTATAGTGGTTAAATCTTGTGACTTTTCTTAAACATTCTGGTTTGTTTACTGATTGGTCACGTTTCACATATCTTGACATTTCTATGCAACCCTGTCTTCAAACAGTGTTTTACTCAAAGTCTGTGTTTTTTAAGATTGAATTTCTGTTTTACCGGTAGTTCAACTTTTAATTTACGACAATCTTTATATTTTTCCTGTGTTCTTCATTCAATCACTTAAAAAATTAAACCTCTTGACCCGATTTATGATGTCGAATTTGTTAAACATGAAAAGTTTCGTAAGAATCTGTTGCGAACGCATGGAAATATGGGACCGTAAACTTTCCAGTTTAAACTCGCAAAAAAAGGAGGCCAATGTCCAGCCATCTTGACCGAACAAGCTTGGCCAATAATTTACTATATGGCTTTCGGGTAATTTTTTCTTGTGGGATACAGCGGGTAGTCGCGAGCGGACAAGATAGCTCCATGCCTGAGGCTCGTGATTTACGAATTATTCTCAAGTTCTACCAACATCCCGCGTGGTTTATCAACCTATGAACAAAATAAACATGCCAGGGGCATGCACATCATATGTCCTTGAAGCTGCAACGGGGAGAAAACTAAGTAATACTATACAAAATCGGCCGGTTTCAACGTGAACGTGCATACAGAAGTATTTATGGAATCTGCTAGTGCTTCAACCGAACTCTTCTTTCCGGTGTGACTAATACATTCGATTCTCCTAAGTTTCTTTGATTCCTAAAATTGCTGGGTGGATTTTTGTTTCTATCAAAATACAAAAAAATGTAGATATATTGCGTGAGTTCGTCCAAGTGTTTCATTGAGTGCTGACAAGAAGACGTCATGTTTTGCTCCGTTTGCTGATATGCCAACCTTAATCTATATCTCTCCATGTCAGTAGGCACATAAGGCTTTAAAAAATGCAGATGAGTAATTTCAGGGCACCGAGCACAATTCCTCTTTTTGAGTTGATTTCCCTATGTAAATATAACTGTAGAAAATCCAGGTCCACTTTATTTGGTCCTGGACGACAAAGAAATCAAGGATATTGGCCCGACTGACCACTAGGCATGCACGGAAGTTAAGTTTTAGCCCTAGAGAATATTAACTGGAAGACCGGAAAAAAATGCCTCGTCATAAAGGAATACATGTGGAAAGGTGTTCTTAACTGAAAGGGTTCCTTTAATTTTGGAATGGATTCAACCCAGTCAAGACTCCTCTCATCTACTTTGTGATAATACAAATAATAGTTGGCAAGTAATGTAATAAACAGAAGTTCAATTTCTTGGAGTATTATCGTTCTCGTATGACATACCGAACAATATTTCGTAGCTTGCCGGGGATATTTCGGTGTCATACATTTCACTTTTGAGAAAAGAAGTTGTTGCACTACATCTTTGAAATGTGTGAAGGAGTGAGTCAGGCTCACCATAGTAAAAACTCTCTTCCTGTCTGTAATTCAATAGAGAATGAGCTTATTCCTCCTGACCACAATGCGATGAATCAGCCTATAGTTTAAATTCTCTTAGGTGATTTTCTTTGAAAATGATCTTTAAGTTCTATTAAAGATTTGGTTCCATGGCAATTAACTGTCGCAGCAAGGTCCCATTTCATCAACTCTCCCCACCGCTGTTTCTCTATGCCTTTTCTGGTGCTTCTTAGCACTGCTCCTAAGGTAGTACCTAAAAATCCTTTGCAGCCCCTACCTTTTTTGTTTTTGAACTTACTTTAGGAATCTTTGATGATAGGAATGTTCTTTCAGTTTCATCACAAACAACTACCTCCGATCGAGATCTGGGAAGCTTTGATGGATAGCGATTGACTGCACAATCAAAAATGCGTCTTAACGGCACCCAACACATACTGGTGTTGCCCTAAAGAAGCATCGTGGAGTTCATTCCACAGTTCCTGTTTCCTCTTTCTCACGTCGGGAAACAAGGTTGCTAAATTTGAGCTTAAACTCGCTACTGATTCGTGATCGCCAATGGGGGATTATGCCGGTAGCGTTTCTTCTCCAGGTTTCCACCTTTTCCCTCGAGTAGCAAAACTATACAGGTTGTCACCATAGTCAGGAAGCATTTTTGGTACGTCTTGAAAATATAAACTTCTCAGTGTAAACAGTTCAAGTTCTTGCTAGCAATTAAAATCAACCGCATTGTTTAACTTACATTTATTCACCTTTCAAAAACTCATTAATAATTCATGAGCCTAACAGCCTATCAAAACACCGATAAAGCGTCACGTGCATGAGCTTTATATCCCGATAAAACACTCCTTGTTAGTATTCTTTACATAGAGAATACTGATAAGACATAGCTTGTTTTTCTTGTATGCTAATATCTTCCCCTCACAATTTGAACCTTTGTTCGGACTCCCAAGACAGACGCTTTTTGTAGATGTTTTTGAAGCCATTCAAAAATCTCGCAGCACGTGTTTTAACCGGTCTAAAAACACTCCGACAGCTACGCCTCGTGTTTTTACACTCCGATAAAACGCTGCTGCTCGATTTTTAGACATCACATAAAAAAACGAATGCTGATTACAGCATAAAAAGTGGGTGCTATGTCTTTTTTACCAGTGAAATAAACCCTTCAACTGATGACGCTTAAAGAACGAGGTATACATATATGTGTTGGTTGGCCACGAAAGGTTTGCAAAGTTTCAAATAAAATTTCTGCGCCTTGTTTAAAGCGTGTAATGTTTCTGCTGTAATTCTCCTCCCGACGCTTAGAGAAGGGGGAAAGTCAGTCAACTGCGCTTTTACAATGAGGAATACATAAAATTCTTTAGGAGTTTTGGTGGCACTTTGATGTTCCTTTTTCTTCAGCAGTGAATCGTTTCTTGGCCTCGTTTAAAGCGTGTAATGTGCAGACCTTGTATTGTAATTTCCCTGCAAGCGCTCAGAGAGCGAAGTATACATGCATGTGTACATGTTGGATGAGCAAGTGGGGTTTGCAAAATTAATCCGGCAACTTTTTGCTCCTATACATATATACCCCTTATTCCAAAATGGCCGAAATTTTAGTATTCTTTTGTTTACTTGCAAATTAGCCCTTGTTGCCTGGTCTAAGTGAAAATATTCTTTTGAATTTCGAGTTTTAGAACTAGGCAACAAGGGCTAATTTTCAAGAAAACAAAAGAATACCAAAATGGCGGCCATTTTGGAATAAGGTGTATAACCCTTAGTTTGCGCGTTGAGTGATATCCCTATTTCGTCAATACTGGTGAAAGCGTGTATTATCTATTAGCTTTGACACTGATAAAGAGCCGAATACATTTTTTAATGTATTCGTAAGCCTGGTTTTCACCAGCGGCGTAAGAACAAGCGCAAGCAACAGCCTGAGATAACCCAAGTAGAAACGAAATTCGACGTAAACACAAGCACGAGCAACCCATCCGAACATTCCGAACTGTCTAGGCACGAGGTAATCTGGATCCAGTGTGTTCACTGACCAAACATAACCACGTGTGATAAATATTTTTGTCCCCATGGCTTGTGTTACGCCTGGGCGGTATTTCGTTTTCACTTGTTGCAGCGCACACGAAGCATATGCGCAAGCACAAGACGAAGAAAAAATTTTGATCCTGTGCTTGCGCTTGTGCTTGTGCTTATGCCTCCATCAAGGCCGTTTTCACGGTGAAATAAAAATGAATAAATAAAGGAACTTTATTTAAATGTCAGAGTATTTAGCTAGATAATACCTAATTGTAGATACTAAATGAACATTTCAACTACAAAATTAAAAGACGAATTAAAATGGGGATGCTGCAAATGTTAACAGTCTGTTTTAGTATTTGCAATCGCATTTGAAATCGTGTAAACCCGAATTTATAATTTTAGTTATAAAGTGATAGAATTTCATAGTAAACATGGTTAAGAGATACATGAGCTACAATTGGCGCACGTGCCCTCAATGAAAGTAGCCAAGCATTTCTTTTTGATGTTCCTTCTAAAATTGCCCAACGAGGGTCACTTTTGATCACATGATGATAGTCTGGACCGAAGGTATGGGCCCAGGAACCTAATAGTGTTTTCTATATCTTACTGTTGAGTAGTGAGGTATATGAAACTCTTACGGAGTTCCATTTCTAACTTTTTACATTAACATTACGATCTCTTGAAGCCTCCTGTTGTAGAGAGAGGTCAAGTTTGCACGGCGTAGAAGATCTTCGTAAGTGTCTGTCCCAACAGTTGTAATTTGCTCTTAAGGAGCGTTCTTGCAGTCTCTCCAATTTTCGTTTCTCAGATTGCTTACAAAATGCCATTCAATTTAACAGTATGTTAGGTGAGGAAGAATTGGTTCAGGTATTGTTGAAGCTTGGTCTTGCATGGGGTTACATGAAAATTGCGTAGTCTTGAATTTGACTGGAAGTTTTCGTGCTAACCAGAAACAGTGGCAGATCTAATCATCAAACGAAGTTGTCAGTGGGTGGATAGCAGGCCGTTGGGCAGTTGGTACTAATACATAAACCAGAAAACAAAACAAAAGCAAAACAAAAGTAAGAGCACAGCTTATTTTTAACAGTATATACTCCTTTTGCCGTCACACAAGTCAACGAAAATATTTTATCAGTTTGTCACCTGCTTGATCTACATATGTATTCCTTTTATAATGCATTTCCTTTCCTTCCCATTATCCTCTAGGAATTAAGAGTACTAGGGTCAGACACTCTGTGACTGCCCACTAGTGTTGTCTTGTGTATTTTTCCCCCTAAATGTTAAATGCTCCGAAAAAAAGTATGTGCTTTTTCCATCCACAGCTTGCTGGCATGTAGTCGCTTCTCTTCAGGTACTTTACTGCACAGTGAAAAGGCGACCGTAGTCTGCTTCTTGCGCGTTCTGTAACAAGATGACTGTGGCCCCATTCACAGCGACAAGCACGCTATGGTGACTGTACCCTGCTACTGGATTCTCTTTGACAATCTACGAGTTCTACTCTTGCACGTCTCCACTCTCTTGTACTTTTAGTCGACCATATTCATGGGTAAACTCTTTCAAAGTTCCGTTGACTGGAAAGTCAGAACAAATTTCTGTCAAAACGAAATACAAAAAGGCAGCCAGTAAGTCACCGGTACGTACAGATCTTGTTTGGTAACTAAAAACTCAATTCAACCAGCAAGATATCTAAGTTAATTAATTTTTCATTCTGACATCCATTTTATCATGGTACCATTTACCATGCCCAGGTAACACCAAATGTCTCTCTCTCCCTTCCCATAAGGTCGTTCGTCGGTAGGCTTTCCTCTACATTTGTCTTTCGAAAAAAATTGGTAGGCTGTTACTTTTCAGTGCGTGTGTTCACCGCTTTGAATATCGCAGCATTCCTTTTCATCACGACAGCTCAGATCGTTATTATGGTCAGAAAATAATCAAAATCTTTCGATCGTTTATTTTACTGGACACGTCCACATATCTGTGTGTCTATAGCTAGCATTATTTGTCAAGAATAAATGCCATCTCCTCGTGCGTTTATTCTATTATATATTAATTATGACCTATTATATATTTCCTTCTCACCAGTATATACATGATTACTCTCCTAATGAAACGACAATCGAAAGGCGGCTACTCAAAGTCTTAAATTAGCAATATCCATGATGGATAACTTTTCCTCAACAACAGAATATTTCACAGTTGCTAACTTACTTTTTTTCTTATATTAGCAGCTAATAGGAATTAGTATAAATTTACCGTAGTCTATTGTGAATCCGTGAATTTGATTGGCTATATTACCGTTTTCTATCCGCCGATAAAAAACAGTTACGCATCAGTGCACATCGCGTATCACGTTTGAACCTGATGTAACATAATAGAACAGTTCTTTTCTACGCGTTACTTGACATTTCTTTCTTTTTATGCAGTGAGACTACGATAAATTTATAGTAAAACAATTAGACTACTCGCCCTGGTTTTCTACGAGCGATAGTCAACTCGGCTGCGCCTCGTTGACTATCTGCTCGTAGAAAACTCGGGCTCGTAGTGTAATTGTTAAGTAGACGATAAACACATCGCGTACGTAGTTATTTTATCCGTGTGGTTGAGGCATTGGGGACGAAAATGCATTCCGTCGTTGCATGCGGCAGCCTGTTTAGATGGATCAGTCATGGAAACATAATTGATCAAGTAAAGAAAAATTGCCCATCTATTGCGAGCAGAGATTTAAGTTTTACCTAGTAGGTTTCAACAGTTGATCGCTAGTTCTATGGTTAGAATATGTGATGTATTGGAAATCAGTTAATAAGACTGCTGATGGGCCATTTAACAATTAGACCCGCAACCGTCGGACAGAAAAGGCAATAATAAAGTTAGCAAATGCAAGTTGAAGAAATATTTATTTCGGAATAAAACGAAATAAAACCCGTTGAATCTCGCTACTCGAAGACTATTACTAATATAATACAAGAAGCTAAAGAAACTTCGTAGGCTGCGTGGCACTTGTTACTACAATAAATAACAAAAGTGAAGAATGTTGATGAAGTGCCAAAATCTTAACAAATGTCCAGACGTTTCGGGACACTGCCCTTCATCAGAACGAACATTGCACTGATGAAGGGCACAGTCCCGAAACGTCTGGAAATTTGTTAAGATTTTGACACTTCATCAACATTCTTAACTTTTGTTCTTTATTACTAATATAGTCGTCTAGTAACGTAGCCAATTAAAATGCAGGATTTGCATCAGTCCACTAGTTGGGTGATACTAAAATCGTATAAATAGTGGCATTACGTTCCTAGCAAGGATCGATCTATATATCTGAGGTTATATCTGATATAATTTGGAATGAAAACAATTAACGCTTTTCTTGTAACTAAACACAATTAAAATTTGTTTAGCGTGCATCGGTTGTTTCATCACGATCGGATGTTTTGAGTGGTAGTAGAAACGGGAAATGTTTAAGGAAAATAAACTTTTGGGATCTAAAACGACGGTCATTGCTTTTAATTTTACTTATTACGTGGGTCTGCAGACAAAAATAACCGAGTATGTGGTTTGGTATTAACGGGGTAAACGTTACAAAAG
>CM042747.1:8211012-8227438 GCA_022496165.2 Catalaphyllia jardinei | reverse complement strand
TGGAGCATTGCGTGACATCCCAAAAAACGGCTGCGAAGGAGACTATTGTTTTCGTGGTCATAATTTGCATCCCAGAGTAACGATTTTGTGCACACTTTCAGCTATATCTTTTTTTCCTTCCGATAATTTCTTTTTAATTTTTTTTAGATTAAAGAGAATAACATGGGCACTATTATTATGCAATAAAAAATATGGGTCATCATGCTCGTTTAAGAGAAAACGAACTTTTATTTCACTGTTGGGCCTTTTTTTGTGGGAAATCGTTTACGTTGTGCACGTGCACGCAATCATTTGCGCGCGCTAATGACGCGAAAATCGTGCTTAGTAGGGATGCACAATGCAGTACTGAGGAATCATCTGAAGCAAAAAATCTGGTCAAATAACCCCTAATAAAATCGAGCTTCTGCAGTCAAAAGACTGTGTTCTTTATAGCAATGAAACCAACAACAGTGTGAAAAAATTCCCTTTTTTGTTTTGCAGTTCTGAATAAAAATTCCGAATCTCATACATCTACCTTCCAAAGGTCTTGCAAACTTTTATTGGTAGCGTTTGTGTCGAGACTGTTTTTGATCCTCATTAAATCACGACGTATTAGATGACCAGTACATTCTCAATGCTATTTTGCTCTTTACTATTTTTTTTTTTTATTTTTTTTTTATTTACATGACTTTCACTTACAATGTTTACAACATTTCAACTTATTAAAATATACTTGCACTACACTTACTTAAAACTTAACATATGTACTTGCATTATAATTACCTTTTACACGATGTTTAAACTGTGTTAACTTACACTACTTACAGATACATACATTACAATACAATTACACTATTACAGTTGATTTATTTACGTTTTTATTTACATGCTAATTGTCGAGTCACCAATACTAATAGGGTATTAATTTTATAGAATTCAATAGATTAGCATATAAGAAGACAGAGAAAAGGAACAAATTGAGATACAAAGCCGGCGAAAAAAAGGACCTAACACAAACTTATAAAGATAGAAAAAATTTCCATTTGTTCCTGAATTGTTTTCCTTCTCCTTATTACAAGTAACTGCAATATATTTTTCTAGGTACATTTTGTCGCGCACTAGTGAGACAAAATCATCGAATCGGCACTTTATGGTATTTAAAGCGTTAACATATAAGAAATATTTACCCAAAATAATGAGATGGTTGAGGGCTAAACAGTAGGTGTGACAGCGAATAATTCCGAACATAACCTCCAGTTCTGACAGTAGCAGTTTCGTATTACTAGAGGTCGAGTACCACTCCTGGAATCTATTCCAAAAAGAACTTGCGTATTTGCAGTTTATAAACAGATGCCACAGGGTCTGACACTCTGAAGGACAAAAGGGACAGGAGGGCGAAGCGACTTTTTTCATTTTGTGTAACAAGCTATTCGTTGGTAAAACTCGGTGAATGATTTTGTATTGAAACATTGCCAATTTAATTTCTTTCGTGGCTTTGAATGGTAGGAGATAGATTTTATTCAAGTCGCTTTTTTCAACGCCAGACGTTAAAAGTTTTTTCTCAGAAGTTGGTGGAGGTAGGCCTTCAAGGCTAAGCAGGATACTATATATTGCCTTGCATGATAGTGAACAGATTGAGGTGGGAGGTGTGGCTGGGTCTTTGGAACTTTCTTGCAACAGTTTCTTCCAATTTTGTGGAATAGAAGAAAGAATGCTATAATATTGTAAAAAGTTACATTTTACATTAAATTTATTGCGAAAAGAATCAAATGGAAGGAAACGACCCTCACAAGAGTCAAATAGATCCGAGATTTGTTTTATTCCTGCGTGATACCAATGAGAAAAGAATACCATTTTCTTATTCACAGTTAAAAATCGATTATTCCAGATTAGCTGTGAGAGAACTTCATTTTTATTTTTAGGTATGGCTGTTGCGATGTCCTGCCAGTAAAAAATGATTTGTTTGTAGAAAGCAGGAAGATGGTTGTTTAGGTCGAGGAGATTATAATCATAGTTACATTTAAACAGTTCTGTACCGCCAACATCGGCTAGGAGCGATTTTGGTATGTACTGCCATGGAGCATCCGATTTAGAGCATAATCGTTTCACCCAGTTTAACTTAAGTGCTTTGTCGAAGAGAGAAAAATCCTTCATGTCCAAGCCACCAGCTGTTTTTTGCTTGAAGAGGGTAGTCTTTTTTATTTTGGCGGGTTTGTGATTCCAAATAAAGTCGAACGTGATCTTGTTTACTTCTTTACTGAAGTCTTTAGGGGTACACATGACGCTGCAGATAAAGACCAGTTTTGAAAGTGCTAGAGTTTTAATTATATTCATCCTACCAACGATGGAGAGGTCTCTCTGGGACCACATGTTCAATGTTCTCTTTAGAGATTCTAGTTTGTCAAAAAAATTTTTCTTTTCAGACACTTCTAGATCATATGTAAAATGCACTCCAAGCGCGTAAACTGGCTCGCTGCTCATTTGGAGTTCAAGTATGGTGTCTTTTCTGTGGCGCATGCAGCCAAGCCATAGCATTTCAGATTTTGTTTGGTTTAGTTTTAGACCAGAGCACCTTTCGAAAAGCGATAATAAATCAAATAACTTTGACACCGATTGGACGTCAGAAAGAAGTGCAGTCATCTGCATATTGCGAAAGTTTGACTTCATTATGTTTATCTATTGCGATACCTTTTATTTCTTTTGATCGTCTAATACTTTGTGCGAGTAACTCAATAGCAATAATGAATAATGTACCAGAAAGTGGGCAACCTTGACGCACTCCGCGTTCTAGATGAAAATGTTTTGAGGCGTACCCGTTATTCAAAACACAACTAGAGATATCTGTATAGAACACTTTTATCCATTGTCGGAGGTCGAGACCGAAATTAAACGTTTCGAGGCATTTATGAATAAAATTCCACTCAATCGAGTCAAAAGCTTTCTCAAAATCTAAAAAAACGGCTACCCCTGGAATATTCTTCTCTTTAGTGAAATGCATTGTGTCTGCTATTAACCTGATACTTTCCCCAATGAACCTTCCTTTAACATACCCAGATTGGCAAGGATGAATTAAGTTCGGCAAGATCTTCTCCAAGCGCAGAGCAATGGTCTTCGTTGCGATTTTATAGTCTACATTCAGTAGAGATACAGGTCGCCAATTTTTTAAATATTCGGTATTCTTCTTCTTCTTCGGAATTAAGGAAATAATTCCTTGGCGTTGAGAGATGGAAAGAGTACCGTTTTGAAAGGCGTAGTTAAAGCTGTTTACCATAAATGAACCGAGCAAGTTCCAAAAGTAGCGGTAGAATTCAGGCGTTAACCCATCCGTGCCGGGAGTTTTGTTGTTTTCCATAGTTTTTAACGCAATCTCACACTCATCAATAGACATGACACCTTCGCACGTTTTCGCGACTTCTTCTGATAATTCATTTTCTATTTCAAAGAATTCTTTGAAAGTTGGGTAGTTGGGGTCCATATTTCTTGTTGTGTAAACCTCTTCGAAATAACGTTCTTCTTCCTCCAGGATGTCCTTCGGGTTTGTGATTTTGTCACCATCGTTATTAACTAACGACGTTATATGTTTCTTTTTTTGGTTCCTTTTTTCTAAGTTGTAAAAATATTTACTATTCCTCTCACCGTGCTCGTACCAACGCGCTCGACTGCGCACGATTGTTCCTCGTGTTTTGATACCCGCAATTTTAGAAAGCTTGAATTTTATTCTCTCTAGCTCGGCCTTAAGGGAATCACTATATGACGTCTGGAGTTTGGTCTGCAATTTTATCATTTCCGACAAAAGAATTGATTCTTCATCACGTTTTCGTTTCGCTTTCTTCTTTGAAAAAGCTATAGTAAAGGCACGAATTTCCATTTTCATCATTTCCCAATACAACCCCTTGTCGTTGACTTGTTCATGTTTTTTTGCAAACATCGGAATTTTAAATGTCAACAGTTCCACGTAATTAGTATCTGATAGCAAAGAGTTGTTAAACTTCCAGAACCCTGGCCCTCGAGGGAGCTCACTTTCATTAAAAGACACCGAAAGGGCGACGGCAGAGTGATCTGAGTAAATGTTTGGAACTATTTTGCACTCTTTTACGCGATCTTTTAGCTGCTTTGAAATAAAGAAGTAGTCTAGTCTACACTGTATTTTCATTGACGGGTTAGCCCATGTAAAGCCAGGCTGATTTGGATTTTTGAAACGCCACGAATCAACTAAATTGTGTGTTTTGATTAACGATTGAAGTTCGTTGAGAGAAGCGTTTTTGCTGTCAATCGGTCTACCGCCTTTTTTGTCTAAAGTGCTAATTGTGCGGTTAAAATCACCTCCTAGCACGAGGTTGTCGTTGGCGTAAGGGACTAGAAATTCTTTTGAAACGTCCCTGAGGAAAACAACTTGTTGGGTTGCGTCGTTTGGTGCGTAAATATTGACCAAAACTATTTTGCTACCATCAATAATAGTCTCGGCCAAAATACATCTGCCAAAATTATCTGCAGCAATGTTCTCCAAGTCAACATCAAGACGTGGTTTGAATAAAATCATTACTCCTCTACTATGGGAGGAGCCGTGGCTGGACACGATTTTACCTCCCCATTCTGTTTCCCATCTTTTAATAGATTCCGGCGAGGAATAAGTTTCTTGCAGGAAGATTATATCTGATTGTTGTTGATGCAACCAACGAAAAACTTGTCTTCGCTTTCTCGAACTGTTTAGCCCTCTAACGTTAAGTGATAGCAGTTTATACATCTAGCTTCTAATGAAAAGATAAACAAGCCATCCATGAAATAACGAAAATAGCTGTCTTACAAATATGCTCACAGTGCGGTTGATATTTATGAAAAGGTTTGAATCTTATTACCTCGTTGGCATCAAAACAAAATTGATCAACATTACAGAAGAGAAAGCTAGAAAGAAAACACGTGCAGAAACATACACAGAAACAATTAACTATTACAGACTTACCTAAAACTTTGTGCGGCATTTTGACTGGATATCGAAGTAAAAGGCTGCAGCCCTCAAGTATGTGGTTCCGTACAAAAAGACAATTTTCACTTAACTACGGTTTAGCGATCATTTCAACTTAATTGTTCATTAAACGCCCATAGAAAGAAAATTGGGACGTTTCATCGCCACGGTAAAGAGCACCGTTGATGATCAGCTTTTCGACATTAAAGTATGCAGCCTTCTTCTCACGCTTGGCCGCCTTTAGTATCGGATATAATACCTTCCTTACCTCGTCAACTTCTTTGGGAAAATCGTCGGATACTCCAAATCCGGCACCTCTTGGAAGATTTTTAATGTAGGATTTGATAAAAAATTTATCTTGAAAATCCGTCAGCTTAACTATAATCGGTCGCGGTTGAAGACTTCGGCCATTTGATTGAGAACGGCGTGAAGTAATTCTGTGGACTCTGTCAAAATTAATACTTTCTTCATCGACTGGAAGGATCTTCAACTTCGTACGCATGAATTCTCTTAGGGCGAGTTCAGTGTCATCGTTTGTTTCGTTTTCACGTTCCTTTATTCCAAAGAATTTCATATTTCCTCTACGGCTGTGACATTCGAGTTTAACATGTCGGCGATGTAGCTCTTTGAGATCGCTCTCGATGCGTTCACTGGAGGTGATGGCTGCTCCTTGCTTAAAATTGACATCATGAACAATGGCTTTTAGGTCTTCTATCTCTGCTTGCGAATTCTCTAAGCTCGTTTGAAGGGCTTTGTTTTCTTCTTCAAGAAAAGTAATCCTCGTTTTATAAGTTTCCAACTCGGGAAGTATAGCCAATAGCATGTTGAGTTTCTCTTCGATACCGGAGAGCCTTGAGTTTGTTGTTTCGAAGCACTTTTTGCATCCATGCTTGTGATGTTGATCGGACTCGTCTTCTTCATCCGTTTGAGAGCTACCCTCCCTTGTCCGTTTTCTGCCTTTTTCCGAGGTTGCTTTTTTGTTCGATGGTTCGTCAGGCATTGTTAATGGCTATTAATGATATTTTACCACCACTGGGGCTGCGAAACTAAAAAGATACTACAAGCACATTTTCGGCGTGACCGCCATCTTTCGTGCCTCGTCCCAGTCCCTCCTTGCTCTTTACTATTTCTCTGTCATTATATTTGCCGCTTGCACAACCATCTGTGAAAGAGCTGTCAGTTACGTTGGCATCTCGTCGAAGCGCATTTCCCTTTCGTAAACGGTCGATGCCATTTTTAACGGTTGATCCCATTTTCGTAAACGATCGATGCCATCATTGGTAACCAACCTTGCAGAATGAAAGATGCCATTTCTGCTTTAGTTTAGGCCTGGAAAAGGTAGAAACTGGTATAATTTGTTGATGGAGTAAAATGCTCTCACCAAATGCTTAATTGTTCATATTCACACTGGTTTGCTTGCGGTTAGCTAGTTTGATGTTTGGGACAACTATATTATTAATGTTTAAGAATGTCACGTTTTATAATTAAATTTTGGGGAGATTTGGCGGATCAACCTGGTAGTGTAGTGGTATAAGAGGGATGTCAGGAAGCAGAGGCTCTCGTTTCTATACTAGGTGGTACTTGCGAATTTTCCTTTTTATTTCATTTAGTAGAGAAAAATTCGTTTACAGTTAAAAGAAATTCCTAAGTGTCGCGAAAATGAAAGGGAAATACGCCTCGTCGAATGACGTGAGTAAGATAATACAAAAACTGAAGTATCTGAAATTTTGCCACATTTTGGAACTTTCTTCCCGTCAATAAATTTTACGAATCGAAAGGCGACAAACATCACGCAGGCTGATATATTAGCCTTTCTATTTTACCTTCCTCCCTGCTACAGTCCCCACGATAAAAAGCAGCTTGTCGCAATATGATTTGAAGTTTTCACACTCAAGGTCTCAAGATACTGAGTGGAAGAAAGATCCAAATAATAACACCATTTAGCTGATATATTGCTAGCATTTATCTTGTTACTTGGTTAGTTCTTTTTTGCTCAGTACAAAGCGAAATTCCAATTTTGGTCCAAAATCCTCAACATTTACGAAAGATACCTACATCAAATTGCGCATCCGATATTCGACAACCGTATTGAGTTTCTACAACTATATGAGAAGGTTACTGAAATATTTCTCTTATCTGTTGTCCATGGTTGTTGTGATTCCCGTGTAGCCATCTAATATATTTCAAACCTGGTGGCCTCATTGTCAGTCTACGAAATAATGGAAGGATTTTCCAAAAGCTGGCGGAGTTCTTCTCGTTGCCTGGGGGAAGTCCATGAAATCACTTTCAAATATTATGATAAATCCTACCTGCTTACAGTGTAAATTCTGCTAACAGTAAGTGCACTTAAACTGCACTGTGTTCTTCTGTTTAAATATCGTCCTTTAATGTCTATCTTCAAGGGAACCCTTGATATCTTAAACATGAAACCTGAATAAGTTTGACATTGAAAGAAATAATTATAGAAGCTCATGTTGCAACTACTAGGACATGCGTAGCGCTTGAATCTGTAAAGCTTGGAAACAGCGCATGCCCAGCTACCTTTGTCTAGGGTAGACCGTTAAGTATTTACTAAAAAAATTGACCGAGCGTGAGAAACTGGAAATTCATCTTCATCATAAAAATTTTAAGAAATGTAAAACTAACCAGAAAGAGTGTCTGGCCTAAACTAACGTCATTGCATACCCAAAATCATGTTTAAGGGTAATGTTGAGGACAAAAGTCGCGATCAAAAACTACAATTTTAAACAAAAGAAGACAATGGTGTACCTAATAGGGTTGGTTAGGCAAGTTTGTCATGTGTTGCTAAGGGAATTCCTCTCTGTGTTTAGAAATTCCTTTCATTGAACTTTAGGCGAAAAATGTTATCGAAATTGCGTTTAATTGTCATCCGTTGTTTAGACTGTTTAATGGCGACAGCCACTTTCAAACGTTCAATGGACTGATTGATTGATTGAAATTTATATATATATATAAAAATGACAATGCATTTCAAACAGGGGGTTGAATTATTTTTATTTGGAGATTCTGACGTTAGGAAGACATGAAATTGAGCTGTAAGCTTGAACAGGTTCAGATGTTCCCCTTTGAAACAATCATAAGGTATTACTAACTTGTTACCCAAAACAATCACTTTTCACATTAGAATGATTTAGTTCTTCAAAGTAAAGTACACTGGCACAACAAACCTTCCCGGTGCAATGGTTACAATTTTGTTCTTCTGAAATAGACACTTCGGGAATAACAACATATTGTCCTTTAATGTTTAGTTATTTTATCAGTATCTAGTTTAGTTAAAATCAAATCAGTGTATAACGGTCTCGAAAAAGCGAATTAAAATCTTCGATTAGAAATATTTCCCGGCCAAATTGTTGTCGAAAACTAACTTTCACTCTGTTTCGACTTTCTGCGATTAGAATCCAAAATTCGCTTAAGATTCTTGGATAGAGCAGTTTGTTTACATTGAATTGCATTGTCGTTTTGCAAGAATTATTGACTTTTTACTGTTTTTATTATTATCTCGTTACTGCTCTTTGTACATTTTACCGAGCTATTTTAGCTTTTCTGTCCCAGTCTGTATCTTGCCTCGAATATAAATACCCAACTTGATTACATCTTTCTGCTAACATGTGGAACAAACGTCTTCAAACTTAAACCCGAAAGTGTCATTGAACGTAAACGACGCATGCTATAAATTACGATCCTGCTTACATACTGCGTGATAAAATCTTAGTTTTAGAACTGATATAGTAAAATGTAACAGCAGGTGAAATATACTTTGGAGGACAAATACTTAATTTTGAAATATTCCTTATTTAACTTTGACTAGCGATAAACAACCAATAACATAGGTAGCCTCAGCTAACTTTCGTTCAAAATGTTATGCAATATTTATTGCCATTCTTTTTTTTAAAATATATCTTAAATGAATATCGAGGCTGAAATTTGGCATCTAGTAACGATTTTTGGTGCGGGTTCGAGGGGAAGAGCTTTGCCAAAGAAAACGTGATAAATTTGAATCTCTCTAAAGCCCGTAGGCATAGTCGCAAAAACATCAAGGCTTGCGAAGCGCGTTTCCAACGCTTCGATTTGCCCCGGTTCCAATGCTTTCTAGTAATATTTCAAAAACGAGTGGGAGGGTTTCATCAGGTTTCCAAACTCGAGAAACATTTGAAACAGGCCGAGTGGTTTCATTGTTTTCGAGCGTCAGGAAACCTGATGAAACCCGAAGCACGAGTATTTGAAATTACTTCTCCTGCAAAGAAAATTAGTTTAAATTATCATTTGAATAAGTTTCCTCAATTCAACTATTATATTTGAGACGTGAAATGTCCATGATCCTCAAAAAAATGTGCATGATGTGCATGATCCTATCACCTAGGGCGCTTACCATTCGACCAAAAATTCCGGGGCGAATTTCCCGAAATTTCCATGGGCAAATGGTACAGTCTTTTTCCAGTGTGGAAGACGATAATTGTTCGCTTGGAATTTTTCAATGACTTCAAGGTTTAAATCACAAATATAGAAGCAAACAGAACACTGTTAAGTCGACATCGTGACTTTTTATAGACCACAACAGTAGAGATCTTGCTCAAACCTCAACGGCAGCGAAAACGTCGCAAAACAAGGGGTTTAATGAGTCGTACAATGGTTCTGCACGCGTTATAACGCTTTCACGAGTTTAGCGGTAGCTACGTTTATCGACATATAAGTAGAAAGGTTCTCAAGTGTTTCTTTTATCGAATGCGCGTCGCCATCATCCTTGCGTGAGATGTCCAACTCGCTGTGATCGTGGCCACTAGCTAGCTAGCGCTGGGTAGAAAATTGTAAATTTGCATAAATTTAGAAAAGAGGACAACCTCGTGAGGTATACCCAAATTTCCGAAAAATTTTTCCTGAAAATTACCGTTCCATTTCACTTTCATCCCGGAATTTCAGGAATTTCGGTTGAATGGTTCGCTTTTCGGAAATTCAACAGTTTCTGGATTTTCTGGAACTTTTCCAAGGAAATTTCCGTACCATTTGTCAGCGTTTCGAAAATTTCGAAACTTTTGGTCGAATGGTAAGCGCCCCTAATTGCTGCACTGTGACAATATTTGAATATTCATCAACTGATATCACGTTGTTACCTAGCTGTTTGTCCGTTCTGAGCGAACACGTTGCTTCGCAAAGCACATTCTTATCAAAAAGAGTGAATACTAAACACCGATTCACCCAGTTTTTAATGTACATACACACATGGTTAGATTTTTAGGCATCATTGGCCTCCCTGGTGAAGATTTGGATCAATCTGTTGGACTTGATTTTTGTATGTCATGATAAAGATTTGTCACACAACCTGGTGACCAAGCAACTCTAACTAGGTCTGTTACAGAAGGGGGTGTTTAGCGGTTACTGCTGTTAGAATTAAAGATTGACGATACATTCATGCTTATATGGACAGTATCGTGGCAGTTATTGTTATTCTTCAAATTCGAATGTCAATACCTTGGTTGAAAATACACTGATATTTTTCTATCCATTTCCATCAATCATTGTATTGAAAGTTTGAAACTGGTTATCATCGTTAAACGATCGGGACGACAACTAAGCCCATTTTCAATAATATTTAACGTGCCAAGTCCAATAAAAAGAATTTCTTGAGACTGGGACGAATTCCCTTGGTAACATATGGCAAACTTGCCTAGCTTTAAACTTGAATTTGGGTGTGCAAAAACTCTTGTTAGTTGGGACACTCTTTGTACTTGTTTTACGTTTTTTAAACTTTCTCTTATGAAACATTTTTCAGTTTTTCAGATTCGGTCAAATTTTTGATAAGGTAAACACGCGGAGGCCTGCTCTAGACAAATAGAGTTGGACATGCTCATTATTCAAGCTTTACAGATGCAATAAAGTCCTGGCAGATATTTTCTTAACGTCAGAATCTGTAAATAAACATAACTCAATAGCGAAGATATTTGTTTACAAACATTGCTTTTGTTATTTAAATGCTGGAAGTGTTAAACAAAAGAACTCTTTGTTTCACCAGCCAATAGTTCTCTGGTTGGCATATTAATAGCAATAGGTGACGTCACTGATATCTTTGCTATACCTTGATGGAAGATAAATTGTTAGTTTTTCTATCTATTTCAATCAATCAATCAATCAATCAATCAACCAATCAATCAATCAATCCACAAAACGTTTGAAACGGGTTATCACCATTAAACAACGGACGACAATTAAGCGTAGTTTTGGAAACATCTAACGTCGCAAGTCCAATAAAAGGAATTTCTGAACACCGATAAGAATTCCCTCAGCAACAACATGACAAACTTGCTAAGCCGACCCTATTAGGTAGACGTTTGTCTTCTTTTGTTTGAAATAGTGGTTTTTGATCGTGATTTTTGCCCTCAACATTACCATTAAACTTGAAATTTACCACTCAAAAACGTTTGTTGGTTCGGACACTCTTTTTGGTAAAAATTGTGTTATTGTGGCGAATTTCCAGTTTTTCTCGCTCAGCCAAGTTTTTGATGAAAGTAAATACTTATCGGCCTACCCTAGACAAATGTAGTCAGGCATGCGCTGTTTCCAAGCTTCACAGATGCAAGCATGCCCTGGAAGTTGTAACATGAGCTTCTAGAATTATTTCCACTAAAAGCTCTCAGTTGGAAACGTATTCAGGTTTCATGTTAAAGATGTCTTAAAAGAAAGCACAGTGACATATAACGTTAGTTTCCCTTATCGTGGAAGACTGTCATCAACGGACGATATCCAAAGAGAGAGAGAGTAATAAGTTTAAATGTTAGCATATTTTACATAGTTAGCAGCTAGGAAATACCCTGATATTTACCTGTTATTCCATTCACTTGGCCCAGACAACGGGCAGAAAGAGTTTATTTGTGAAAATCCTTTCACACTGTTTCGTAGAACAATAAGGCCGCCAGGCTCGAAATATTCTAGATGGCTTGTTGGGGATGACAATACCCATGTGAAAAAACGTTTAAAATTTTCACCCTTGCTTTTCAGTTAGACAAAACTCTCGACAATTGAAGGGTGACGCGGACGGTTTTATACGGAGATTCTTTTGGGCGAGCCCGCATAACTGAACAAAAGCCCTTATTCAAAAATGTCTTAAATTAGATAAAAAGAAAATTCCAGTCAACATTTCCCTCAGTTTTGAAAACATTGTACGGTAGTTAAAATCAATGATGCGCAATTTGATCAATCAATCTTTCGTAATTCGGGTTAACATTTTAGACCAAAATTAGAGCTACGAGTTTTTCATTGTAGATTTCACTCACAAAGTACCACAGACCAAGCACTAATTTGCCTAGTAACAAAATAATCAGTATACTGCCTAAATGATTTTACTTAATCAATTCGATCTTTCTACGTATCTTGGGACCTTCAAATCATGTTGTGACAAACTGCTTTGGCCATCTGCCTTTTCAGTATTGGAGAAGTATAGAAGAAGGGAATAAAACTCTGCTTGTTGTTTGTCCCCTTTCGATTCGAAATTTATTGAAGCTCTAAATGTGGCAAAATTCCAGACACATGTGTTTCTTTCTATTATCTTATTGTTATTTCGCGTTCGATAACCGTTCCATTTGATGAGATACGAACGTAATTGAAAGCTTTTTTACATCTGTTTGTGTAAGCAGGGAAAACATTGATCTTGAAATAACAAAGAGAAAAATAACAGAGAAACTACTGGTCAGCCAATACGTCATTAAGCAATGAGAGGATCAAGAGCAGTCTCGGCGCAGACGGTAGCAATAAATATGTAATATTGCAAAAATAAGTTTATTCCTGCCGTGAAACTACAAAGGATATATTATAGAATGAAATACACAACCCCCTTATTGCGAGATTATATTACTGAGAAAACTGAAATACAGTAAAACCCGCGTATAAGAACTTACAATTTAAGAACCTGTCAGGCTAAAATTTCCCTATTAAGAACCCTAGCTTCACATAACACACATAAGAACCATTCCAGGCTAAAACCTCAATGCAGGTTCTTTTTTCAAAATATAGAGTTTCTTTCAAATATAATCGACAGCCCATCACACGCGATCAAAAGATACACGAAACCCACCCTGCGCAATACTTTACTGTGAATGATTCAATATAAAGGCCACACCCATGAGTACTAATTGTTTTTCTTTTAAATTAAGAACCTGATTAAGAACTTCTGGAGTCTAATTTGAAAAACACCCTAGGTTCCCATATACGCAGGTTTTTACTGTAGTCCAGAATCAATAGAGTCCTGTTTAGAGGTTCAGTTTATGGGAATATGAAACAAGTTTTGTGTCTCACTACAAGTACCAAGTTGCTGCACGTCGCGTGTTTCTGTAAAGGTCATTACAGATCTTTAAAATATCCTCATGAAGGCGAACGAACAATTGCACACTGCGGCCGCAGTTATGTATGTATGATGTTTGTCTCCTCTCTACCTCGCAGTGGTTGAAAACCACGTCTCCTGTGTACTCTTGTGAATGGGGATTAAATAATTTTAGAGTATTCAGGGCCTTGATCTCTGTAAGCCAAAGTAACTTCGAAGGGAACTAATGAGCGAAAAGATTTATTGAAGTGTCAACTCGCCGTTGGCGCCTCGAACTTTGGAGAGTGCGAAGGATGAGAGAACGACTTGCCGTGGTCTGCATTTTACCGTCGTTAGTGATAAGCTAGCTTTATCTTCGACCGAAAGGCGGTTAGAAAAAGAAAGATATAACTTTCATTGTGTTTCTAATAAATCAGTGTTCGCGAACTGATGAAGTTATATTGATTTGAGTTGATTAGTTTTGTGCAGAAGAAACGACAAGCTTCACGCTTCAGTAACTATATGCCGTATGATAAATGAATAAAAATGGTAAATTTTAGGCTCGGTAATCAAATACGAAAATTGAACTGATCAACATGACAAAGAAAAATTCTGATTCCTGTCAGGGACTCAGAATTTTTCTTTGTTCCACGCTCGTGTCGTGTTGATCAGTTCACTTTTAATATATATCATATATGACAAAGTGTTTTACAAGGCGCATTTTTTTAAACCTGTTTATCAAATAAAATCGGTGGAGGCCGCGGCTGGATAAGCGCTTATATGTAGAAAGCAAGGTTGCCTGTGATCATTAAAGTCGTCGACAGCCCCGGGGAAGAAACCCTATTTATGAACAAAATTTGCAATTTTTTCTTGTCTTTTTAAGACCTGAGACCAGATCCCGAAACATTTTCGCACCCGAAGAGGCTTAGCAAAATCCCAAATCTTACAGAGCTGTTTTTATTCGCATATTCGTAATGTGAACAGAGGTAACAAAAGGTTTGTATAGCAGCAGACATACCGTTATATTATTTTTGTTCTTATAGTTAATTAGCATTTTGGTTCACACTATATATTAAACTCTGTACTTTGTACTTTAAACTGAAAATGACAGTAGTTTCTGTCGAAACATGTTTTTAAAGGGTGTTGTGCTGTTTCTTAAAATAGAAGTTCGGTCCCTTCATACAAGAAGTTTCAGGCGTATTTACTGGTCTGTTTTCAGATACAAATAGAAATAGTTTCCCAGGCTTTCGAGAAATGAGCCCCTGGCCAAAACTTCCACATCCTATTTATGACCTTTGCACAGTTGGCCTAAACATAAGTTATTAAGAGCTTTAATTGATGGTTTTATAGCTCCTGATCCAATTCAAGACTATAGTGCTAAAACCACACCCTATTTAAGAGCTAAATGGCCAAAATGGATACACTAATTATGACCAAAACAGCTGAAAAACCCTATTCTTTGAGGCCGCACACACCTTTATACCCTATATAAGGTGTAGTACTCCCCGAGTAGACAGCCCTATAAACAAGAGCAAAATCGACAATTAAATGTCTGATAGAAGTCTGATTAGAGTGGATAAATACATGAAGTTAAGGAACATTATTACTGTTCTTTTCAATAGGACGTTTGAAGAATAGTCTGTGATCTGCACCAATTAACAGCCAGCTTTAAGTGTCGACATTGAATTAAAAAGGTAAAATGTTTCCATTTCATACTACTCTGCTCTACTTTGCAGCTCAGTCAGTTAAAGATTCGACATTCTGAAATGATCTTATTGACCTTATTCGATTATTTTGTGTGTAGGTTTCAAATCATGTTGCGACAAGTTTTGCTGTTTTGTCTTCTCATTGCAGCGACAGAAGCAGGGAATAAGGTTGGAATTTTTCGTACATTTGCGTTTGTTAAAATTATTTTTTACTTGTTTTAAACTAGATATAGTGCATAGATTATCATCCCAGTTCGACGCACATTACATGTACTTTCGTTCATCATTAAGTGCGCCCATTTTTGTTTTTCGAGCCTTAGATGTAAGAACTTGTAATAATTTTTAGACACATTAAGAAACTTCCTGAAGGTTTGAAAAATTCTGGATATTAACAAACATTTTAGTTCATGAGGCTGAAGGTCGAATCAACTATCACCTCTTGTAGTTCACCACTAAATTTTATCCGATTCTTATTGGTTTAAACTGATCACGTTACGCAATAGTGTACATCCACGCAGAGACACTATCAGCTATAGTGCCCATCCGAGGAAAATACCCGGATGGATAGTAGTCGTCCATGTAAATGTTTCTACAAACAAGAGGGTTTGTAGAAAATAAACAATTTGAATTTGTATTAAGTGGGTTTTTGACTATTTTCTTCGTCAAATTTTACATTTGACTTAAACGACTTTCATCTAAAGAAGTTGACCTGGCGTGCGGAAGAAAATTTAGTGGTCTATCGGTCTGATAGTTTCCCCTTGGAAATTTGATGTCATGAAAAACTAAACTTTCCTATCAAAACCATAAACAAGAAGCCTGCATGAGAAGAAAAATGATGTTTGCTATTTTGAAATATCTTTCTTGTTCCAGAGATATTTAAGGTTTTAAAATATGCAAATTAGTTTTATAAACACGAAACAAAGCAGGAAAAAACATTTGTTTAGAATAAAACGTTATAATTCAGATAAATTTCAATCCTAGCCGGCTTCCTAACTATCCTGAACTGTTTTCAAGTTTCAACAAGTTAACCTGACACGAGCCCGCGATCTAATCGAAAACCAGCATTTGGTCAGCGGTCAACTTAAAAACACGTGACCTCGATGAGTTATGGACTTAAGCCCGTGATATGAGCACGTCATACTGGTCAGAAGATACCTTGTTTTGACAGGTGTCAATTGCTCATAACATGGATGTCTAATATCAAAGAAGTACACGTTAAACCAAGGCTGTATGTCTCTATCAACTTATTATTTGGAGTATGGTCGCCATATTGCGCGACTCCACCGTCATGGTCGTCGCCGTCGTGCGTAGGCACCCACGAGCAATACCGCTGCCCATGATAACCATGAGAAAATCAATACATGGGTTTCTTTTTCCTATATGCTTATGGGGCTGCGCTTGGCGGCCCTTCGTGCCGCCGGAGCTCCGCTGTTATTTAAATAGTGCCCGTCCGAGGAAAATAACCGGATG
>CM042747.1:8191812-8210780 GCA_022496165.2 Catalaphyllia jardinei | reverse complement strand
TGTCATTTCCCAAATGAATAATAATATGATCTGAATTGGGTGGCAACAGGCATGGAAACACGCTAGTCGAATGCGTCTATTGCGAGTTGCGAGTTGCAAGTTACCGTTTGCGAGTTGCGGGTATCAATAATTAAGCTTATTACATGGCTTACTCCAAGCGGGGAAGATGAATCAAATTCTGCGCTGTGATTGGCTACCCGAGTGGGCAAATGGAGCTCATGATCTTGCCCGCTCGGGACTACCTGCTCGGGACTACCCGCCTTATCCCGCACGAAAAAATTACTCCAAAAGCAATATAATTTTACAATCCTTTATTGACCAAGCTTGTTCGGTCAAGATGGCTGAATACTGGCCTCGTTCTTGTTTTTGCGTGTTCATGGACGTCGAATCCGTCTCAGTCTATAAACACGCAAAAAAGAACTTGGCCAATATCCAGCCATCTTGGCCTCACGCTTGGTCAATAACCCATATTTAAATTGCCGCCATTCAACATCTCAAACGTGGTGGAAGTTTCAAGCAACTGAAAAATAAAATCGCTTACCATGCAATAAATGTAGTCAAGAAATTTAATATCGTATAAATACGGTGGCCCATATCTGCAAACACAACAAACAATTCTTCAAACACAACACAGTATTTTTTGAAACACAAATAAAAATTAGCGAAGACGGTGGGGCCAAAAGGCCTAAAAATGGGCCATTTAGGCTATTTTGGTATTCTTTGTATATTTCGCCACCAAACTTGGCTTATGAACTTGCGTTGTGTTCCCAATTGTTTCGACTTAAAGACCGACACAAAATCTTAAGTGATGACGTCACAAAACATGACGTCAGAAATATCCTTGATATAAAGTTTCTTTTTTTTCAAGAAAAAAATTATGCTGTTTGAAACAACTTGACGAGAGAAACAAACAGTTCTTTTGTTTAACACTTAACTTTTAAATAAAAAAACGATCTTTATAAACAAGTGTGTTTGCTATTAGGTGTAATGCAATTTCTGAATTGCTATTACAGCTATTGTGCCACTTGTATCAAACGTTGGAACAGTGCTAAAGCTTCACTCCAGTTTGTTGGATGGTGCAAATTGAGATTCTCCAACACATAATTAAAATACTCCAGAAAAATATTCTCATCTTCCTCTGATCCACAGTACACAGTCATCGTCAAGTAGTTGTTCTGTAACAGGACATTTGAAATCTTCAAACCCACCGTTTTCAGGAACTGAGATAGAAAAGCTCGTCAGGTCTACCAGGGATCGTATCGTGCCGTGATTTTCGAATATAGTGGGTGTTCCAGTGATCCCTGACATGGTCTAGGTCTGCCTGCAAGATATCTTTGAAACAGAACCATAAACATGTCATATTTAATTCACTAGCAGTATCAACAATGCTTCTTTCCTTAAAAAAATTACTCCCCCACGTTGATCTGTCGTGACGATAAAATGACCACCATCTCTCGATTTGCTGGTTCGCCGGAGACGATCCATACCTATGTGCATTTAATCCTACTTGATTGTCGTTTCCTGACCCTCGAAATTAACACTTCATGGCTGCCATGGTTGCATTCTCAGTACCACACCATAATTTTAATTATAGAAGGCAAATAAATTAAACTGAACTGAACTGATGAACTCTCGGACAACCTCTGTTTGATTTGACACAATCGTAAAGTGACAGTGAAGCTACTTGGCACGGATCATTGTTCGAGGGGCAAATCTTCAACCACATGACTCGACGGCTGAAACCGTCCACGGAACCATGAATAGGAAAGTCGTACGGCTTTAGCTTGTCGTAGCCGTCCACATGCCAAGCAAAATTTGGGCCTGGATTAGTGTACATCCTTCTCCTAAGTGTATGAGCCCTTCGCAAGGCCCTTCCTTCAGGATCGACTTGCCGTAAAATTATTTCCACTTTTCTTCTCGGTGCCTGCATTCCGTAATCCAAATGAAGGGTATGTCACATAGCTCGATAACCTCTCATGCAGCCAGGCCCATCTAATTCTTTTTGAATAGCCTGGAGAATTTCGACATCGTCACTCTCTGTATTCCTCCTTCGTAATCCGTACTCGCGAAGCTGGATATGTTTGGATATAGCAGCGTTTAGGCCCAATAAGTGACGATAGGTTTATATCTGTAGATGCTGCTTAGTTTTGTTTGTATAAAAATCCAATAATTGTCTGTTGTCGATGAATAAGAGAGCCCGCCGATGCGTGTTTCGTATTTGTACAGTCAAAAACGCTCACGTGTGAAAACGTACACCGTACTCATATAATATTCTAGTTTTTTAAAATATGTTTAAGGTTGATTAATGTTTGAGAACATATTAAAAGATTAGCTGAAAATATGTCAATATAGCAGAAATAATCAGAAAAGTTACGATGACATTTTTATCAACTCGACTAAATTTGTCTGTTATCGACGAATAAGAGCGCTCGCTGATGCGTGTTTTGCACAGCTAGGAAAACATGAGAAATTGGACTTCGCACTTTGGTGTGAAAACGTACATCGAACTCATATAATATCTCTAGTTTTTGAATATGTTTAAGGTTGATTAATGATTTAGAACATGTTAAAAGCTTAGCTGAAAATATGTGAATACAGCAAAGATAATTAGAAAAGTTACGACGACGCTTCTAATCCACTGGAATAAAGATTTCGATTTTTTTCGATTGAGACAAAACTCCTTGTCTATTTTATTTTCGCAGTGTTAAGTCTCACTATGTGAAGTTTCACTATGTGAAAGAAACACACATGATGTTAGTAGCTTTTTGGCGAACGTTGGTGAAGATTGTTGTAGCATCTCAGCACAAAAGACAACGAAACAAATCTTTGTCACGATTTGTTGACAATTCTGAAAACACCGAGTCGGACTTGAAAGTGCACGCGGTGCACTATGCAAATGGCTACTCGTACGCGCCAGACTTTCAAAAACTCTCGCAAAGCAGCCAAACGAGTAGAAACAACAAGAAACTATCAAAAACAGGTTTTGGTTATGATAAAGCATTGTTTGGCAAACTCACAAATTAACTCGATACCGGAGTAAACAGTTTTCTTACAGAACTTTTCTCTACAGAACAAACACAAAAGTTTAAGCGTATAGCTAGCCGGTGAGCGGATTTTATTCATTCACAGCGCAAAATTAAAGAAATTCTCGACCCTGAAAAACACACGTTTTCCATTAAATCAGAGCATAAAAGTACATAGAAGAGCCCTGGTTCTTCTTCTCTGCCTTATTCCCTGACATAGCTGTAAAAAATCGGCAAGAGAAACCCGCAACTCTCACCATTTAATCACGCAACGTGACAACATCCACGCGAGAGCCCAAGACACGTGCGTGGATCAGCGCGGAAATTTGACGTCATGATGGCGTAATTTGTTCTAAAAATAGAAACATTGTCCCATATCATGGGTCCGCGCGGATCCCAAGAGTTACGGTCTCCGTCCCTGATTACATGCCTACTTTTTTCCCACCACACTCTTCCTTCACTACGCAATGCGTATCTTTGCAGATATCCTGTAACATTTTTGCAGAATCATGACATTTTTTGTTTAAAATAACCGATGTCATTTTCTTTTTTTCACAACAAAAATGGAGGATTTAAATTCATGGAGCAAAATAAAGAATACTAGACTAGACTGATCTCAATACTGGTTCTAAGATTACGCTGATTGATTAGATCATTTATCTACAAAGCACTGTCTGGATTATGAACAGGAAGCTAATTTTGTAAATGTAAGGAGCCAGAGAAGATTTATCGTTTTTTACCTGCAGCACATTCGTTTTAATAGAAGCGACAAGAATTCGGTCTCTAAGCAGACGATGATCGAATAGTATTAGGAGCCATAATTGCCGATTTGCGCGTGGAAAATGCTATGAACAAATGTTACAACATTCATTTTTAGTTAATTTTTTTCTTTTGAAAATTTAAGCCAAAAATTGCAATCAAAACATCCATTTCCTTACGACTTTAACTAGTACCCAAAGATTTAAATTTCCATCATTACCTGTGACTACATTGATGAATAAATTTTGGTTTGGGTAGATTTGCAGGTGATAACCATTCATGGCGATAACCAGTGTTTACTTAAGTATGTTTCGACTACTGAAATTACAAGTAGTGGTAATATTTATTTAATTCAAATTATTATTGCTCAAATTAACGTAGGAATATTCAACAGTGACTAAACAACGTTGATTATAAATATAAAATTGTATTCCAGCCTACTGCCAAGTGTTGATTGAAAGGTAAATAAACATAGCATTAGGGTCGTCTGCAATACTTGATGAAATCGTCATTTCAACTTAGCTCGGTGCCTTGAAGAAATACTGTTAGCCATAAGAAGAAGAGACGACGAAATTGATCGAAAGATGGACAACTATACAGAAGTTGATAATATCAACCAAACAAATTGCTCTGTCAGTGTGGCAGCAATGTTCACAGTCGCTCTGTCAATAATCAGCTTTTTAGCAAGCACAGGGAACCTTCTGGTGATCGTAACCTTTATGAAGATTGTAACATTGAAGACAAGTTCTAATTACTACATAGTGAACATGGCAATTTCTGACTTAGTATCTGTTGTCCTGGCTTGGCCGCTCTACGCCACAGAAGGCATGTTGAAAGCTGGTGGAAGCCTCATTGCGGACCCAAAACTCGCCACATTTGCTTGCAAATTAGGAATTTACTCTCGGGCAGTCTCATATGTGGTGTCAATTGAGAGCTTGGTGTTAATAGCTGTGGATAGATTCCTTGCAATAGTGTTCCCACTGAAAGCCCTTAAAATAACTACAAGGATAAGAGCAGTTTTCCTTTTCCTGACCTGGGTTCTGCCTCTGCTGGCCTTTATTCCATACTTCGTTTACAGTGAAATCATCAAAGAAGAACAACAGACATTTTGTAGAAACACCATGAGTGGCTTAGCGCTAACACTCTACCACCTGGTAGGCTTTGCAGTAATCTATTGTGTGCCGTTTATTTTAATACTTGTTCTCTATCATCTTATCATGAAACATTTAAAAAGACGAGCGAAGCTGCATAACGGTAACAGAAGCAACATACATGCCAAGAGAGTTAAACAAAATGAGAACATTATGAAGATTTTTGGATCGATCACGCTGGGATTTTTCACTTGCTGGACACCTCTTTATGCTTACTTGTTTCTAAAAATGCTATATCCATCGATATTTATGAAGGATAATTTTCTCTTATTTGTGGGTTTATTTTATTACATATTTCCACTGCTTAGTACAGCGTTAAATCCGTTTGTCCTGATTGCATTCAGTTCAAAATATCGGGCAGCTGTAAAAGACGTCATATGCTCGCCGATGTGTCGTAAATGTCATACAGGAAGTGTTTCAGCCACGGAAGAAAACGGGGAGCTTCAAAATAGATTGTGAAATAATACCTCATAATCGTGATTGAAAGACCTGAAAAACCTGGCATAACGTGAAGGGTATTGTTGAGTAAATTATCAATTGCCATTTTAATAAAAGCAGAATTAGGTTTCGAGTAGACTTCCTGTCAAAGGAAATATGTTCAAAACATTCAACTGCACGTCCGATAAATAGACAACAGACTGTTAATAATAACTCTTGGCAGGCTCGGTGCAAGAAGTGTGTCGGATATTGTTCTATTGTTCAATAATAATTATTATGCACTGCGGTCTCTATTTGTAAAAGACGTTGTATGCTCGCCGATTTGTTGTAAATGTCATACAGGAAGTGTATTAGCTATGGGAAGAGAACTTGGAGCGTCAAAATAGACTGTAAAATCTCATAATCGTGATCGAAAGGGCTGAAAAACCTGGCATAACTTTAAGGGTATTGTTGAGTAAATTATAAAAGCCAGTTTATAAGTAATATAAATTCAAGTTAATACATGTGAACAACAATGAAAGGGAGGTCAGAGAAGTTATATGATCCATGAATTCTTGAATAACATTTTTGTCACGCAATATCCTGGTAAGACAAACACTTTCTCATTGTGTCGAAAGATCAAATTCTCCTTTCACGTCATTATGGTGTGTTATTCAAGGGCCAATCATATTTATGCTTTTCCATTATTGCCCCCACAGGGTTTTGGCCCAGAGGCCAAAACCCGAGGAGGCCTTCTAGTCTCCCCCGCGTATACGTATAAAGAACGTGTGAAATCTTGGTGTAGTATGCGAATCAATCCCAATTTGAAGAAACGTAGGCGCGCACGGTGTTCTCGGGTAATAGGTCGGGTTTCGCCATCTTCGAGCGGCAAAATACACTCCAATTACAATATGGCCTGCGTTACGAATTTCAACGTGATCAAATAAATTCCCTTCGAAATGGCCGAGATTCTGATCTAAAACAAATTGAAAACGCTTTCAAAGATCCTGAAGATTGGTTTTGGGAGAAAAATAGCTCATAGGGTATAGTAGGAAATTCTGAAGAATACTAGAAATTCGAGACTAGTGTGGTTCAGTTGCAACTAAATAGCTAAATACCCTTCCGATCGTCAGTTTTACCTTTGGCATCTCGTTTATTTGGATCGCTTATTTTTACTAGAGCGCCCACCCGGTGTTCTGGAGGTCACGGGTTCGATTCCTGTCGGCGACTCAGTTTTTTCTTTGTCCCACACTCGTGTCATGTTAAATATTTCATATTTCACATTTAATTACCGAGCTCAAAATTCACCATCTTCATTTACTTATCAACACAATAGCTGTTTACTTCGAACTGAGGAACTAAGCAATAGAAACGTGTTGGTAACGTAACTCATGCACAGTGTATGAGCGTAAAACAAAAGATTGTGCTGGGTCGTGGACCTTCCAACATAAATCTTGGCATCTTTGTTTGTTCCTTTGATGTTTGCCGGGCTTCCTAACCAGTCCTCTCTATTAACTATGATCAAGACAAATGGTTCAGTGTTTCAGTATCAAACTAGAACAACAGAGGTTTGATATTTTTTTCCAGAATGCACTTCGTCAGAGTATTAAGTAAAGAATATCATGTGATAGAATGAGTTAATAAGAATGTGTTGGTTTAGTTCACTTGGTGGATTCTTTGGATAATATTTATGGTAAGATGCCTGAGTTACTTAAACAGTATGAGTGATATAGTGAACAAAAAATATAAAATTTTAGTTCATACAATAACGTTCAATATTATTGTTTTTCAATCACTGAGTAGAAATAAAAGAAAGCGGTTGCAGCTTTAGTGAAAACTATTACTAGCGTTAATCAGCACCAAGTTCTCTGGCCTCCCAGAGTGCTGTGAAAAATTCCCGCCCACCCAAACCCATTTGGCTCTGCTGTCTTGAGCATAGTGTTACCAGCTGATAGAACTATACTTAAAAGTATAGTTCTATCAACTGTTTTGCCACACATAATCATACTGCTATGCAGTTACTGTGGTTGTAGTTCCAGCTTAGTGCTGTTGGACTTTAGCAGCATATTTGCTCGTTGAGAAATTGTTACAATTGTTAAAGTTAGTGTCATGCCGAGTGCTGTTGTGGGCACATGGACCGCATGCTTGCTTATTGAGCTTTATTCACAAATGTTATAACATTAACTTGAGGCTGGCATCAGCTGCCTCATGTAGTTTATTTGCAGTTTGTAATCGAAGGAGCTGAAAAACCTGGCATAACTTTAAAGCTACTGTTGAGTGAATTATAAATTGCCATTTTAATAACAGCAGAATTAGGTTTCGCGTAGACTTCCCGTCAAAAGAAATATGTTTAAAAGATACAACTGCATGTCTGATAATTAATAGACAACAGACTGTCAATAATCAGCAGGAGCCATAATCAGGGACGGAGACCGTAAGTCTTGGGATCCCCGCGGACCAATGATATGGGAAAATTTTTCTATTTTTAGAACAAATTGCGCCATCCTGACGTCAAATATCCGCTCTAATCCACGCACGTGTCTTGGGCTCTAGCGTGGATGCTGTCACTGCTTGATGAAATTTTAGCGTTCACAATAGCGATATTCACCATTAGGTGAGGGAATGCCAAAGATCAGACTCGAACTGCTGTCCCTGGTTAGAGGTGATTGTTGTTGGAACACCAAAGCGCGAGATCCAACCCGTCAGGAGGGCTGAAGCGCAGACTCAGCAGTGGCATCAACCATTGGAATTGCTTCGGGCCAGCGGAAACGACAGTCGGGTGGGGTGAAGGTCTTCAATGGGGCTTTAACATGCCGTTGCACTTTTGACTGCTGACAGTCATGGCGAGTACGGCTCTAGCAGGCAATGTCTCGCTTCATATTGGGCCAGACGTACCGTTCGGAAATCAGACGACGAGAGGCCTTGATGCCAGGATGAGACAAAGAGTGTAGTTTGTGAAAGATGGCTCGACGCATTCCTGAGGGCACTAGGGGACGGGGACGACCTTGGGAGAGATCACAAAGAAGAGTCCGCCCGGAGGGCAAAAGAGGTACTTGTGCAAGCTCCAAGGAAGTGGGGGAAGTGGAAAGCTTAAGGAGCTCCTCATCCTGGACTTGGGCAGAAGCAAGGGCGTCAAGGTTGATTAGGGATTGGTCCAGGGCAAGGATGTTACGTGACAGTGCATCAGCAACACGATTAGCTTGACCCTCGATATGGCGGAGGTCTGTCGTGAACTCAGAAATGAAAGCCAGATGCTGGGCCTGCCGTGGTGAATGCCGTTCAGCACTGGAGTGAAGCGCAAAGGTAAGAGACTTGTGGTCAGTATTGATATGGAAAACACGGCCTTCGACAAGATACTGGAAATGTCTGACAGCTGGGTAAGCAGCCAACAGTTCACGATCAAAAGCACTGTATTTCAGTTCTGCAGGGCTCAACTCCTGAAAAAGAAGGAGTTAGGTTTCCATTTTCCATTAATGAACTGTTCAAGCACTGCTCCAACAGCGCGGTTTGATGCCTCTGTTGTGATGCAGGTGGGAGCATGCTGCTGAGGATGGACCAACATTACAGCCTCTGACAAAGCCATTGGCTGCTTCAAATGCTTGCTGACAGGAGGCAGTCCATATGAAACTGTCAGCTGCCAGCGCTAGGTGTAGAGGCTGTAAAGTCTCCGCGCATCTGGAAACAAAGCGGTGATAGTAATTGATGAGGCCAACGAACTGGTGCAATGCTTTCTTGTCTTGGGGAACTGGAAACGTACGAACCGCTTCAACACGGGTAATGTGGGGTCAGATACCAGCTGCACTAATGGTGGGGCTCAAGAATTTCACTTCTGACTTGCCAAATTCACATTTCGCTGGGTTGATGACAAGGTCATGGTCAGATAAGCGCTGAAAAAGCATGTGAAGGTGTTGAAGGTGCTCGTCTAGGGAGGAGCTAGCGATCAAGATGTCGTCCAGGTAGATTAAGACAAAGTCGAGGTCACGACAGACATCGTCAATGAACCGCTGGAAGGTCTGGGCAGCATTTCGCAAGCCAAAGGGCATGCGGCAGAACTCGTACAGGCCAAATGGGGTTATAATGGCGGTCTTAGCAATGTCATCTGCGGTAACAGGGATCTGATTTTTTTTTTATTACATGACTTAAGCACTATATACACTACATACAATACAAAGCAAATTACAGGTGCTACTTGTGTACAATAAGACAATTAACCACAACACTAGAGACAGCTCTTTGTCTAAATGACCAATAACAACGAAACGTTATCAGTTAAATGATGATTATTGGTATTAAAGTATTAAAATGTAGGTAAGCGGAAATTTGTCGTATTTTTTTCGTCCTTTTGATTTCCTTTCGCAGCTCCGTAATATACTTTTTGTTGCGCGGCGAAGACACTACTCGATTTCTTGTTTTCGGATTGATTTTTTACACAATTTCTTCGCTTTAATTTTTTGTTGTTTTTTCAAATGATAGCTGTCATAGCACAAGATTAAGAATGAAATACTGTTGTATCCGGTTTAGTTTCATGTGTTTCTTCAATTTTCTCAGCTTCTGTAGGACATTTTGTCGCGCGGTAAAGAAATAATATTGTCTTGTTTTCTCATCAGTTTTACACATTAGTTCGAGTTCTCTTCATTAATATATTTTTATTTTGACCCTTTATTTATTCACCATTTTACATGTTAAAATAAACGATGTCTTGAAACCTGATCTTGTGTTTGTGATTAAGTTGGAGAGTGTTTGATCGATTGGGCGACCGAACTAGTGCTGTGGCCGACATACGGTAATAATAAAATTCATTTCATTTCGCAAGGATAAGCCGAAAACAAAACAGCTAAGGTTTTTACCTTAAACACAGCTCTAAAAGGGGCGTCTTTTTTATATATCTTTTTCAACAAAGAAACTATCTCTGCAACAATAGTGAATAGCGAATTTACGAGTTCGTAGCGAAACATGAAGACTTGTGTTTTTATCGCGATAGTTGACGTTGATCAAGTCGTTTGACCGCTGTGAAATCCTCGACAAGAACTCTTACTGTGGCTGCCCTCGCATCAGTTCGAGCTAATGTTAATAATGTCAGGTAATGTTAGTAATGTCAGGTACCAGGAGCTATAATCAGGAACGGAGACGGTAAGTCTTGGGATCCCCGGGGACCCATGATATGGGGGCCTGATATGGGACAATTTTTCTATTTTTAGAACAAATTGCGCCTACCTGACGTCATATAAACTGTAAAGGAAGGACCACTTGCACAAACAGTAGCGAAGTGAAGCCGGATCTTTGTGAAGATCAGGATCAGCAGTGTTCAATAAAGTATAAATCTAAATGAAAGGCTGATTGAACAGCTAAGGTAAATTTTAATGCCCAATATTTCGGTTAGGCAGAACTAACCTTCTTCAAAGGCTACACTTTTTTAGTTAGCTTCAGTGTAGCCCCTGAAGAAGGTTAGTTCTGCCTAACCGAAATATTGGGCATTAAAATTTACCTTAGCTGTTCGA
The DNA here is from genome assembly GCA_022496165.2 of Catalaphyllia jardinei. Lineage (NCBI taxonomy): Eukaryota > Metazoa > Cnidaria > Anthozoa > Scleractinia > Caryophylliidae > Catalaphyllia > Catalaphyllia jardinei. The sequence continues at coordinate 8,199,932 of CM042747.1, read as the reverse complement.
TCAGCCTTTCATTTAGATTTTGACGTCAAATATCCGCACTAATCCACGCACGTGTCTTGAGCTCTTGCGTGGATGTTGTCACGTTGCTTGATGAAATGGTGAGAGTTGCGAGATTTCACAGCAATAGCAGGGAATAAGGCAGAGAAGAAGAACCAGGGCTCTTCTATGTACTTTTATGCTCTGATTGAATGGAAAAGGTGTGTTTTTCAGGGTCGAGAATTTCTTTAACTTCGGGCTGTGAATGAATAAAATTCGCTCGCCGGCTAGTTATACGCGTAAACTTTTGTGTTTTTTCTGTACAGAAAAGTTTTGTAAGAAAACTGTTTACTCCGGTATCGAGTTAATTTGTGAGTTTGCCAAACAATGCTTTATCATAAACAAAACCTGTTTTTAATAGTCTCTTGTTGCAAAAGGTTATGAAAGGAAAGTCTGACGGGTACGAGTAGCTCATTTACATAGTGCTGCGTGTGCACTTTCAAGTCCGACTCGGTGTTTTCAGATTGTCAACAAATCGTGACAAAGATTTGTTTCGTTGTCTTTTGTGCTGAGAGGCTACAACAAGTTTCACCAACGCTCTCCAAAAGGCTACTAACATCATGTTTGTTTATTTCATATAGTGAAACTTTACACTGCGAAAATAAAATAGGCAAGGAGTTTTGACTCAATCGACAAAATCGAATTTTTTATTCGAGTTGATTAAAAATGTCATCGTAACTTTTCTGATTATTTCTGCTGTATTGACATATTTTCAGCTAATCTTTTAATATGTTCTCAAACATTAATCAATCTTAAACATATTTTAAAAAACTAGAATATTATACGAGTACGGTGTAAGTTTTCACACGTGTGCGTTTTTGACTGTACAAATACAAAACACGCATCGGCGGGCTCTCTTATTCATCGACAACAGACAATTATTGGATTTTTACACAAACAAAACTAAGCAGCAAATACAGACATAAACCTATTGTCACTTATTGGGCCTTAATGAAACGTCACGCGTTGCTTACAATTTAGGCGAAACTCAAACTTGCAATTATTTTTTCTCCTTCTTCATATGTGAAATTTAGATTAGGCCATCCCAATAAAGCGTTTCGTTTCCCATCGCCCGACCGACCCATTTTTTCGAAAAGTAAAAAAAAGAAATTCAAAAAAGATTCACTAGCCAAAGAAGCAATTACTTTAATTTACAAGCACACGATCTTGTTTTAGTAACAACAATTGGTATGATGTGATGTCGTTCTCTTTAATTAACATCGATAGTAAGTTTTTCAAAGGCTGTTTTGATAGTCGTGTTAATACGCATCTTTTACCATCTGATTATATATCTAACAGAGTAAACGTTGGATTTAATATGCTGAAAGTAACCTGGAACACAATTATAACTGAATGTTTTCTTGGAAAAGAACATTTCGTCAAGACAGCTTTTTTCATTTAACATTACCTTTCAAGTTCTTGTCAACGAACTATGGTCGAGTTAGGGCCACAACTCTCTTCTCTTTTCGTAATATTATCACAAGTGCACAGGAATTACTGTCTGGCATTGTAGATAATGACTAACGAACGAAAAGATCACGTTTTCGAGTTGACTTTGTAACCAGGCTTTCTTATTTAGCAAGTGAAGTAACAGAGAATTAACTCTGAAGTGTAAATTTTAGTGCCAATTTAACCCATGAATAACCCACTGGGAGTTAGCCCTAGTAAAGGGAATCAGGGAACCACACGAGGTAAAGAAAAAATCTTTTGACCTCGGTGGGAATCGAACCCACGACCTAATCCGGATCTAATCCTAAAATTTACACTTCAGAGTTAATTCTCTGTTACTTCACTTGTGTTCATAGTGCTACGCGGCACAACATTCATATGTTTCTTATTTAGCAGCCCGGCCTTCTCTGGAACCCAGACCCTTTCAAGTGTTCATTCTCTTTTTTTTTGCCCGACCGACCCACCCACCATCACAAGAGACGGGGCGATGGGAAACGGAACATTTTATTGGGTTGGCCTTAGAGTAATGTGAAATTCTTGTATAAGGAGCAGCGGAACTCAACTTTGTCAGCGATATAAAGCGGGACATACCTAAATTCGGCACTGTCTTCAATCAAACTAGAGCAACTTACGACGCAAATACTTAAGCAAAATTCCAACAGTCATTAGGGCATTGAGTTGTGGGCAAAAAGTATAAACGATTTCGGGAATTTCGGACGCCATTTCCCCTGCGCGACATCCGGGAGAATCCTCGCAGCAATGTACGCGCGTGTGCTGCAGGCGATAGCGCAATTTGGTCTAAAAATAGAAAATTGTCCCATATAATGGGGCCAACCCCAATGCTAGAAATGGCGCGCGCTTACGGTCTCCATCTCTGATTATGGCTCCTGTAATCATGCATTGGTTTCTTCCTTTCCATTAGTCGAGAGCCCACCACGTGATCTGCAAATAAGTTCCTACAAATAATAGTCTGCTCATGCGTAGTACCGTTTAAACTTGTCATAGTTTTGCTGCATATAATATTCTGCTCATGCGCAGTCGGAACCACGCTCTCGAGAAAAAAAAATAGCAGATCGTTTCCCTCAGCTGCCAGGAAGTGGGATCCTGTTTAAACAAACTTGTCTCGCAGATCAATTATTTGCCTCAGCCTTCGGGTTCGGCAAATAATTGATCTGCTCGCCTCTAACAAATGACGATATTTTGCTCAACCTCGTCCAATAATTGTTAACTATCTGCAGGCTCGGTGTAAGACGTGTGTCAGATATTGTTCTAATATCCCATGTCCGATGCACACGCATATACATTTTAGCAGCTATTTCAATGGGTTTCATAGATGAACGACTTCCTCAAATTGCACCTGTATTACGACAGACAACTATCATTAGAAATTTGCCTCAAATTTTTTTAAAAAAAATTAAAAATTGTGTTTTGATATTTTAAATTTTATTCCTGCTTCAACTTATGTTCAGTTAGGTTTTGTTTCGATTTGATTTCATTTTAATTCCACTTTTTGTGCTAAATGCGGGTTTTCGACTCTAATTTTTACCTCAGTTTACCTCAAGCTAAATATATTTTATCGTGATCTCCCGTGATCCCCTTAGCATTTATCGTCTATTGACGATTTGTAAGTAACGCGGCATATTTCGAACAAATTGTTCATCATCAGAGAGGTCAACTCTGACATGCCTTATCTATATATGAACAGAACAAATGCCGGAAAAATGACCTCTCTGACGATGAACTATTGAAGATTTGTTTTCATCCTCGTCACCCACTGCAATACTCTTTTATTCGCATTGAAGACTGCATAACCTTGCCTTTCTCGCTTTGACACACACGTTTTCTCACAACAACAACAACAACTAATGTTTCCAAATACGATGTTTACCGCCATTTTTCGGTGACTTCCCTCTAGGAGACTATTCACGATTTGTTTTCATCCTCGTCACCAGCTGTAATATTCTTTTATTCGCATTGAAGACAGTATAACCTTGCCTTTCTCGCTTGGACGCACACGTTTTCTCACAACAACAACAACAACAAAACCTATCCCATAATTTGTTACAGGTAGCCACAGGCAGCCCAGCAGACACTACACATGGCATCACCGGCCAGCTTTGCTGAGATGATTGAATTTCCTCTGGGATAACAGCCAGCTTTATCTTGTTTGTAATAAGCCATTTCCAGGTCTGGAATTTCCTTTTGTCAGGCTAGTGAGACAGTTGAGCATTATCGAAGCCACATTCAAGCTGTCTTGGGAGCAGCTTTGAAATACTTAAATAAGTGCCTGCGATTCAAAGTGCTCAGAATTCTCTGACCGTCTTACCGCAACGCTAATATGCATTCGAAAACCAATCTGACTGTGCCTCTCGACATTTTCGGGGCATATATCTCATTGCCCAGTGGTCGACTAACAGGACCGATAGACTGTCGAGTTTGAATGCTTCGCCTCAGCTTGGTGAACTGAACGTAGCTGATGGGCTTTCCAGGTAATTTCATCGTCCCTTGCCTGTTTAATGGTATGCAGCATGTCAGCTTGATCATCTACTGACGAGAGCGCACTTGAACACTCATCTTCTATGGTACACATGACTTCCTCTAACTCATAACACTGCACAAATGGTGGAACAGAGAATTAACTCTGAAGTGTAAATTAAAGTGCCATATGAAACCCATGAAAGACCCACTGGGCGTTAGCCCTAGTAAAGGGAATCAGGGAACCATACGAGGTAAAGAAAAAAAATTCTTTTGCCTTCGGTGAGAATCGAACCCACGACCTCCGGTTTAGATCTACCGTTACTCTGTCGACTGAGCTACGAGGTCGGACAGAGAAAGTCGGGGACGATAAGGTGGGGAATCGCGGCGAAGAGAAAGTAAGGAAACATATGAATGTTGCGTCGCGTAGTACTGATGAACACAAATGGTGGAACAGAGAATTAACTCTGAAGTGTAAATTAAAGTGCTATGCGAAACCCATGAAAGACCCGCTGGGCGTTAGCCCTAGTAAAGGGAATCAGGGAACCACACGAGGGAAAGAAAAAATTCTTTTGGCTTCGGTGGGAATCTTACCCGATTAGATCTACGGTTAGTTACGGTAGATCTTATCCGGAGGTCGTGGGTTCGATTCCACCCGAGGTCAAAAGAGTTTTTTCTTTACCTCGTGTGGTTCCCTGATTTCCTTTACTAGGGCTAACGCCCAGTGGGTCTTTTATGGGTTCACATAGCACTTTAATTTATAGTTTACACTTCAGAGTTAATTCTCTGTTCACCATTTGTGTTCATCAGTGCTACGCGCACAACATTCATAACACTACACACACGACTCACTGTGGATATGGTCGCAGGAGCCCTGGAGTTCTGCATTGCTTCGGTCACTTAGCGCATAAATTTGACAGTGAACGATAACCTTCAAGGCCCTCCACTGCATGTACCTAAAATATAAAGTAAAATGACAAGCGCGTGATTCAGTTTATATTTGCAAAGCAAGGCATGCGCATCGACATTTGAAAAATATTGCTTAACTGATTCTCAAGGTTGTATACATGTCTACATGTTAGCGTATTACAGTGAATCGTTAACTCTTGTTTTATTATTTAAAAGGGCAGTGTCACGAGGATTTTGCAGTTTTAGGCCAATTTTGTGCTAAAATCATTACTTTGAGGCTTTCCTCATAAACAAAATGCTTCTGTAAAGCTACATGAAGGTATCAAATGAATTTTATCAGAGAGGGCTGACCGTAACAAATTTCTTGAGGATTTTCCCCTCGCCCATTGCTGAGTCTTGCCGCAGTCAACAAGCTTGTTTCGGAATTTTTCTAAAGCATCAAATCCTTCTGTTCCTTATGCTGAAACGTTACGAAGTCCTTGCAGAGACTTGCAAATAAATGAAAAGCACACGGCCAGCATTCGATCTCTGTAGGGTTCTCTTATGCATAGGTTCAAAGTTTGATTTACAGCCGTATTGTTGATACTGCTGGACAATGCACTCTGGTATCATTGTTCTGACCATGTTGAGCGTTTTTATGATCTCGTCAGTTGACAATTTCAGAAGTTTTTTCCCAAAAGGAACACCTTGAATTACACGTGGACTCGTTGTGAAAGAAACAAAACGTTCCAATATCACAGGCTTAGTTCTCATTCTCCTTTTCCCCTGTTTTGGAAGAGGAGAAGCTATTCCATGTAAGAGCTTGTGGCGTCGAAAATGTTGTAGCGACAGCATTTAACGGTTGAATAAACTTTATCATCTCCTTAAGAGATAACTTGTCTTCCATCAAAGAATGAAAATAAGAGAATGCTGGGCGTTCAATTAACCTTCACCAAATGCACTAAGAAGCTCCATCTCTTTTTCGCTTTTGCCTTCAGCCACAACCTGACTCTCAGCTCTGCATACAGAATGAGGATCACAAAGCTCTGTTTACAGTTCTTGCCAATTTAAAGGCACCAGGACATCCAGCATTTCAGAAATACATTGTTGAGCTTTCAGTAGGTATCTGCGCTTAGGACGCTCGTGTGTTATATTCCATGGCACTGATAATGTGTGACGTACTAGACTTACGCCTCGTAGCTGTAAGAAGCGAATTAGCTGCACCTGGGACTCGTTGTCTAGGCTGGTGCTTTCATCACGGATGTGGAACCATCTGGCAACGCTTCATCACTAACAGTGACAGGACAAGTGGCAGGAATACCAGGCTCGCTCGCTTGTTCATCAACCTGACGAAAAAGTGAACAAACCGCTCCAAATTGAGATCCACCGTATGCACGCGCGGGGTGTCGTTATAAAAGCGCGGGGTGTCGTTATAAAAGCGCAAGTCGCATGCTAGCCAGAAATTAATAGTCGATTATTAATTTCTCCTTATAATATAATTGACTGGTAACCTATCTTGATATCTTTTATCCAGTCACTACTCAATATTATTTTCTATTTGAAACATTTAGAAAAAAAATGTTTAGAAGCCATATAATAATTTAAAACCTTTTATTATTTGGCTTTATCTTGGAATATGACTCGCTATCTGGGCAGGGCGCGCCTTTCCAATCCACCGTAAGAAAAAAGATGGCGGCTGTACATTTTACCACAATACTTTGCGAAACAAACTAAGCCCACTGGACATATAGAATGATATGACTTCACAGCAGTCGTTCCTACACTAACAGCATTGCCCTCGTCGAGTTTGAATGACTTTCAATTATTCTTCGTGTTTTTATACGCAGTTTAAGAGTTTTCGTGCGCAATACATTATAGGTAAATGTACCAGTCGCCATCTTTTTCCTTATGGTGGATTCTTGTGCAATGTATGGTTTTGCTCAGTCGTTGATGGGGAGCAACGGCGGCGTTTTGAGCATGCGCATGCAAGTTATCCTGAACGCGCACTTTTCCCGCGTGAGTTGAACCCCTGAAAAGGGCGGAGAAGGGGGAATTCACAGAATGCGTTAAAGTTTAACACTTTCATTTATTATATTAGATGGAAATTTTTCATGAACACTTTGAAGAAACTCACCAAGCTCATACCACTCAGCCGTTCTGTGACGTTTTCCAAAACTCTTGTGGCATCCAAGTCATGCGATTGTAACTGATGTTGTTTTTGCCAGGGACTGTCGACATTGTACACCAATTCCTATAATATTTGCAGAGAAAAGAATTAATTTATTCTTTTTTACTTTACACATCTCCCTTGAACAAAGAGCTCTGCATAAGGCAAAAGAACAAAACTAGAGCGGGCAAAAGTCCCACAAACCCCAAATTGATTACGCATGCTGTATATAACCAAGTAGTCTTATACGTTCCTTTCCTTTTTTGCGAGCATTATTAGAAGGAATTATAATATATGTGAATATTAATTATATTTTGAAAAAGTCTTGAAATAGGTGAGTGAACGCCAGTGTTTGAACAAGATTCTGACGTAAAAATATTTAAAAAAATGCTGAAAACTCGTAAGACTTTAAAAAAATTTTGCTCCTAAACTTGGCGTGGTTTTACGCGGTAGTGAAGTGATTTGAAGTTAGGATATGACGTCTATGATTCCTGCCAAGTACCCTGCTTGAAATGAGAAGCTATAAGAATGTTTATCCTTGCATAAAGTGAGAATAAACTAGAAGAACGTCAATTCTTACAAGATTACTCACTGCAATCGCCTACCTGATCCGACTGGTGCGAGGTTTTTCTAAAGTTAAAATATCTGTATTGAGTGCTGCAAAGTAATTCCCCTTTCTGCTTTGGTTACTTCTTTAGATTCCTTTTTTGTGACCTGAGACATCCCGAAGCACGGAACATAATCTACTGGCTCTTCTCCATTCCAACCGAGTCTTGATCGATGTAATGAGCCAAGAAACAGCCATTTCCGAAAAATTGATGGACGTCACAAAATCCCGCTTCTTGCTAAGATAAATTTTATTTTTTACTCAACACCTGAAAACTGTAAAAAGCGCTTATGGCTTCTAAAATCCTTGCTGCATGATGACAGCGATACTGTCTGGGTGGACTGATGCCTTGCGCGTTCTTTTATAACACAAACGTCACCAAGAATATCAAGGAAAGAACAAGACTTTAATTTTCTGTTGTAGTTAGAGCAACCGTTATCTTTATTCCTTTCACCGTCGATTATTACGCTTTGCTTTTTGTTTACTTTCTTTGATAGG
>CM042747.1:8110400-8176812 GCA_022496165.2 Catalaphyllia jardinei | reverse complement strand
AACATAAATTAATAGGAAACATAAATGGGAACCGCTCTTCGTATTTCTCTAAGCATTTTGGCAAGATTCCAAGTCGATATTTTCCATCGATTTTGAATCTTAATTTGTAGTCCACTCTTAACAATTATTCCACCTCGCCAACAGAACACGAAACAAAATCAATTTTGTTGTTTCTATCAGAATCTTCTTTCCGCTCTGGACTATGACATTTTCGGGGCTGTTATTGTTATCTTCGATTCCGTGCAAAGATGGCGGAAATAATAATTATCTAGGCCTCATGCGTCCGTTCAAGGATTTCTGCCGCCGGTGATTGTCGAAGTGTGTTTAGAAGACATTTAATCCGTTTTCGAACCTGGAATTTATATGAGAGTGAAAACGCCGTTTTCACATTTATCCGGCATAGATCAGGCTTTAATTGGAATTTTTAGGACCTTTAAAGTAACAACGATTAAAAATAAAATTAATGAACATATGTGCATAAAGATGACAGTGTTTGAAATTACTATTACTGGGAACCATATTAGTTTTCAATAAATGTCATCGCGGTACGGGATTTGTTGAATAAACGGTCTTGATTTTTTTGAAGTTGAAATAACATCTGCGTATTGCAAACAAGCGTTGTTAAGAATTGTTCAAATATGGCGCGGAGGCTGAAATGATGTAACGGTTGTGTAATTTTGACTTTCGTAAAGTCACAACTAAGATACCGTTTTTTGTCCTAGTGCTTGCTGAACAAATATGAAATCCATTACTGGTTTTGTCTTCTGGTTTTTATCGCAACTTGTGTGGAAGAAAGGTGAGAGAGCTTGAAATTTTAACTTTATAATCCATTTACGTGCACTCTCGAAGAATATTAAACAGTAAGAATTCATAAGAGAAGATAACATAACTACAACGACTGAAAATTGCTGTAAGAAGGAGAAGGGAACAGCCAAGTTCATATTTAAAAACGGGAAACTAGCCGCAGACGGGATTTCTTTTGACAGAATACCGTCCAATATGAATTTTAGACGGACGGTAAATCATGTTAAAGTCGCGACTGACACTCGTGATTTTCGCGTCCAGAATGAATTTAAGCGAGATTTTAGTCAACGACGAGATTCCTGTCCTATTTCCCCGTCAATTTGGATAGAAACGTAAGTCAATTCAAGTTAGGAAGTAGCGGATTCATGAGTTTCCCTTCAGAAGACAAATTCCCCGTCCAATACGGGAAATTCAGTGCTGTTCGATGGTATCGAGAAGCTCTATGCTGCTCGATGCTCTATGCTATGCTGCTCGATGGCTTCAAATGAGGCACATCTCTTGTTCTTTTTTTGTGAGCAAATAATGACCACACTGCGCTGTTGGCCTTTGGCATATCCTAATCCTTTCAGCAAATTTAACAAGTGTTTTTTCTTTAAGTATTTCTTGTTCCAGCAGTCTGCTCTCGTTAAATCAATGTATCAGAGCACTCATGAATCCCGCCGGCTAACAGATAAAAATTCCACCAAAAAATGTCGCTCGAGAAAAAATATCTGTTAGTTCTAAACTTACTACCCGCACTTCCATCCCCCGTTCAGATGTAAATGCATGCGATGATCTTCAATGTTGAAATTGAAATTATATCTAAACTGGAATAATTTCAAAAGGAATCGTTATATTTATTGATTAAGCCTTAGGAAATGCAGAAACTCTTGCTTATCGCCTTGGGTTTTTATTTTACATAGTACATGCCGTTTAGATGTTTCAAGGCTATATTTAAACCTCATTAAAATTCGCTTCAAACTTACAATGTAAACTTATCTTATATTGCTCAATTTGCCCTCAGAAAACTAATTGCTTCTGTTAGTAATTTCCATAATAAAGCATCTTCCCCAAATCAAAAAAATATCTCTAAGGCCTCCAGGAGAAATTTGAAAACACAGCTTTTTTTCTTCGGTTAGGCCTACCGTTCACACTAATCCGTCACGAAAACAAAGTTTTTGGAGAACGTTTTTCCAACCGAGGAATTTTGGAAACGGAGCTTTTCGAAACGGTGACGTCATATGATAATTATGTGATTTCCCTAACGGAGTTTCAATTAAACACAAATCTAAAATGACGGTGATGGTGGTGTTTTCAAATTTCTTCGGTGATGATTGTAGATAAAAAACGTTTAATGGATTTTCAGGGTAAAACGCCGTTTCCAAATTTTACCGCAGTAGTGTGTACGGGACCTAAGTCAAACATGCTATAATAACAGGAGCCATAATCGAGGACAGAGACCGTAATTAAGCGCACGCCATTTCTCGTATTGGGGCTGTCCCTATGATATGGGACAATTATTCTTTTTATAGCAAATTGCACCATCGCCTGCGGCACACTCCCGTACATGCTGTGTGGAATTTTACCGATGTCAGGGGTAGCGCGGGGGGAATGGCGTCCGAAATTCCCGAAATTTTAAAATCTCTGTTGGAATATTTTTTTTGTTGTAAGCTGCCCCTATTTGAGTGAAGCAAGACCTTGTCGAATTTAGGTATGTCTCAAATTGTGTTCCGCTGCTTCTTTTACAAGAACTCCACGTTATTCCACTCTAAATTTTACACATGATGAAGATTAAAGACTTTTCCATAACACACTGAAACATCTGTTAGATATATTTGGATTTAGAAAACAGTCCTAAGAAAGCATGCGCGCTGATTGGTTAAAAATCGTGTTTGTATAACTTGGTGGAGACAGAACTAGCGCGCGCTGTTGACGTCATGATGGCGCGAGCAAAGAGAATTTACATTTTGATAATCAAACTTAACAAGTTGTTTTCCCTTTTCTCGTCATGGTTTTTTCTAAAAGAAAAAGAAAACATATGCTCCGTGTTTTTATCAAGTTATACAACCACTCGTGAAAGTTTGGGAGAACTCGAAAAAGCTGTGGAAACACTCGCCTGCGACTCGTGTTCCCACAGCATTTCTCGTTCTCCCAAACTTCCACTCGTGGTTGTATAACTCGATAAAAACACGGTACATGTTTTCTATTTCTTAAATAGTGGTGTTTTATAACTTCAAAGTTTCCCTTCAGTTACCAGACCCTTGCGGGAATTTCACCAGAGTCTATCACGTCCGTAAAGTAACACAAAATTGAAAGGTTGAATTTCGCCTGAATTGATGTTTCATAAAGTTTACCCACTGTACATACTGCTCAGTTTTGAAATTCTTTGTCTAAAAATCCAATAAATTGCCTGTTGTCAATGAATAAGAGGGCCCATCGATGCGAGCTTTGTACAGTCAGTAAACATGACAAATTGAACTTTTGCGCTTTTGTGTGAAAACGTACATCGAACCCACACAAAAGCTCTATAGTTTTTAACTATTTTTAAGGTTGATAAATGTTTGATAGCGCATCAAAAGCTTAGCTGAAAATAGAAGAATACTGCAGAAATAATGAACAAAGTTGTGATGACGTAATCAACTTCGAATGACGATTTCGATTTTGTTGGTCGAGTTCTCAAAACTCCCGTTGTCTATTTTAAAAAGTTTCGCAGTGTAAAACGTCACTATGTGAAGGAAACACACATGATGTTAGTTGCCTTCTGGCATTGGTGAAAATTGTTGCAGCATCTTAGCACAAAAGATAAGGAAAGAGATCTTTGTCAAGATTTGTTGAAAACACCGACTCGGAGCGCTTACTATTTGAATGGATTTTTAGGTAGTTCCGAGGAGAATTCAAATGGAAAGGTTCATCCTATTTTTCTCGCTTTTACCGGATTTCCAGGAAATTTCTGTAGCATTTGTCCACACTTGCCAGTGCCAGGTTCCTCACGGTAATACGTCCGAGAAAGAATGTTAAAGATCTGAAAGATGGCGGAAGATTTCTAAAACGTTTGACGATGCAATGTGTGCCTTTTCTCATCGGTAGTGTTTGTTTTAGAACAGAGCTGCAACCGTTGCAGGTGAAATAAAATTAATTTTTGTGGTCGTTACTTGTGTTTTTCTTTTACTTGCATGATTCGGACTTCCAACGCGATTCTGAGCTACATCGAGAGAAAACATTGTGGATGCTGATTGCTAGTTTTACTGACGAAATGTGGATGCCTCAGCAGCCAAACCAAAGGGAGCAGACTATCTTGCTGAGTAAGAAGAAACTAAATAAAGGAACAAAAAGAATGAATAGTTACCTTTGTCACCTGTTGTCATATCGTATGCGACCTTACAGAGAAAACTGCGACTTACCAGTCCTGCGTAACGCTGTAGGGCTAAACTCGTACCTAGGCCTTTTCGCTCAGCAAAATTTGTTTTTGGTTTACACATAAACATTGAAAAAGTAGCGGTTTTCTCTGCGAGGTCGCATAAGATATGACAACAAGAGGCAAAGCTTAACTATTCATTCTTTTTGTTCTTTTATTTACTCTCGCCCTACTCAGCAAGATTGTCTGCTCCCTGTAACTAAACAAATGAAATCGTCGTCTTCTTTTCTCCAAACAAATAATTTTTCAAGTCGTCAGGTAAAACACCTAGTACAACAGGAAGTTTTGCCGCCATGTTTCTTGTTGATGGGTACCCAGACCCCGGCCTACCGGCAACCGAAACTTCCAATCAAATGATGCAGTTCAATCTGTTTCGTTTCCTTCATTCGAAAAAGTGCAGTTCCATTTGCCCAGAAAAAAACTAGCGAAAATTCCATTCAAATGGTTAGCGCTTTCGGACTTAAAAGTGTACGCGCTGCACTATGCAAATGAGCTACTTGTTCGTGTCAGACGTTCCTTCAAACAGGAAGAAACAATAACAAACCATCAAGAAGAGGTTTTGTTTATGATTAAGCATTGTTTGACAAACTCGCACATTAGCTCGATACCAGAGTAGAGAGTTTTCTTGCTATATATGTTATTCACCGGCCGGGAGGTCCGTATTGGGAAAAACTGCACTCGAGACAGAGGGCACAGTTTTTCCCAATACCGACCAAGGCCGGTGAATAACATTTTTATTTATTTCTAAATTTTATTTTTAGAAGGTAGGAGAAACATGTTTTTATTTTACACATTGTCTCATCAACGTGTCAACAAATGTACAATAAAATGAATTGGTCAGGAATATTTTTACACTGTGTGAAGTTTTGTTTTCAAAAGTCAACAAACTTGGCGAAATGTAGAAGAAGCCATTTCAGTGTTTTAAGCAATCGCAACTTCACTCCGCGCTTAACGTAGTTGCTTACCATGACCGTGGTCAGGAGATAGGAAGATACTACCCGCTCCCGGAACCAATCAGGTTGCAGGATTCTCAGGATACCGCCCGCTCACGATCAAATAAATAAATAAATAAATAAATAAATAAATATTCTTAAGTCCAAACAAAAGCAAAAGCGTACGCGTAAGCTCACAACAAGCGTTAGCACTAGATCTTATTATACTTTTACAGCGCGAAATTGAAGCCTTGTTTTAGAGCTAGCTTGAACAACTTGCCTTTTCCATTAGCTCAGGGCATAAAACCAAATATAAGCGTCCTGGGTTTTAGTCCCTCTCTTATTGCACGTCATAGCTGTGAAAAATCCGCAAAAGAATCTCGCCACTTTCACCAATTGATCACGCAACGTGACAACATCCACGCGAGAGCCCATGACACGTGCGTGGATCTGGACGAATATACAGCTGTTTCGACAAAGGTTGTCCCCCAAAAGTGTAAAAACGTACGGGACAATGTCGATTGGCATTATGAGTAGTAAGAGTTTGGTTTTGCTTGATTGAGGTTTAAGTTGATTCAGCAACAAGGAACAAAAAAGAAGGAATATGGGTTTTATAAAGAAAATAATACAAACAGCGGTGATAAACATTGTATTCCAACGCAATTTTATAAAGAACTTTACGTTTCCTATGCTAGTCAACATACATTTTCAAAACTGACCGTTACAATTTTTGAAAACTATTACATATATATCATCAGGAGCCATAATCAGGGACGGAGACCGTAAGCGCGCGCCATTTCTAGTATTGGGGTTGGCTCCATGATATGGGACAATTTTTCTATTTTTAGAACAAATTGCGCCATCGCCTGCGGCACACGCGCGTACATTGCTGCGAGGATTTTCGCGGATGTCACGCAGTGGAAATGGCGTCCGAAATTCCGGATATCGTTTATGCTTTTGGCCCACAACTCAACGCCTTTATGGCTGTTGGAATTTTGGTTAAGTATGTTCGTCGTAAAGCGTAAGTGGCCCCAGTTTGAGTAAAGACAGTGCCGGATTTAGGTATGTCCCGCTTTATATCGCTGACCAAGTTGAGTTCCGCTGCTCCTTTTACAAGAACTTTACATTACTCCAATCTAAATTTCACATATGAAGAAGATTAACAGCTTTTCCATAACACAAAAAAAAACTAGTTGGATGTTTGGATATAGCAGCGTTTAGGCCCAATAAGTGACGATAGGTTTATGTCTGTAGATGCTGCTTAGTTTTGTTTGTGTAAAAATTCCATAAATTGTCTGTTGTCGATGAATAAGAGCGCTCGCTTATGCGTGTTTTGCTCACATATTAAAACATGAGAAATCGAGCTTCGCACTTTGGTGTGAAAACGTACGTCAAACTCATATAATATCTCTAGTTTTTGACTATGTTTAAGGTTGATTAATGTTTGAGAACATATGAAAAACTTAGCTGAAAATATGTGAACACAGCAGAAATAATCAGAAAAGTTACGACGACGCTTTTAATTAATAAACTCGAATAAAGATTGGGTCAAAGCTCCTAGTCTATTTTATTTTCGCAGTGGAAAGTTTCACTATGTGAAAGAAACACACATGATGTTAGTAGCGTTTTGGCGAACATTGCTGAAACTTTTTGTAGCACCTCAACACAAAAGACAACGAAACAAATCTTTATCACGATTTGTCATTCGTTGACAATCTGAAAATTACACTCAGTCGGACTTGAAAGTGGTGGAACAGAGAATTAACTCTGAAGTGTAAATATAAGTGCTAATTTAACCCATGAATAACCCACTGGGCGTTAGCCCTAGTAAAGGGAATCAGGGAACAACACGAGGTAAACAAAAAATATTTTGACCCCGGTGGGAAACGAGACCAAAGTGAAAAGTGCACGCGCTGCTCTATGCAAATGAGCTACTCGTACGCGTCAGACTTGCCTTTCAAAAACCTTTCCAAACTGGCCAAACGAGCAGAAACAACAAGAAACTATTAAAAAAAGGTTTTGGTTATGATAAAGCATTGTTTGGCAAACTCACAAATTAACTCGATACCTGAGTAAACAGTTTTCTTACAGAACTTTTCTCTACAGAACAAACACAAAAGTTTACCCGTACAACCAGCCGGAGAGCGAATTTTATTTATTTTTATTTTCATTCACAGCGCGAAATTAAAGGAATTCTCGACTCTGAAAAACACACCTTTTCCATTTAATCAGAACATAAAAGTACATAGAAGAACACTGGTTCTTCTTCTCTGCCTTATTCCCTGCTATCGCTGTGAAAAATCGGGAAGAGAATCTCGCAATTCTCACCATTTCATCACGCAACGTGACAACATCCACGCGAGAGCCCAAGACACGTTCGTGGATCAGCGCGGATATATGACGTCAGGATGGCGCAATTTGTTCTAAAAATAGAAAAATTGTCCCATATCATAGGTCCGCGCGGATCCCAAGACTTACGGTCTCCGTCCCTGATTATGGCTCCTGATATCATAAAACAATAGAGGTCTGGAAACTAGACTGAGAAAAATGATCTGCAGCAGTACGTGTCTAGACATAATGAGGAGTAATAGCTAAAACAGTAACAACTTCTCACTACTGATATTGACATTAATGGAAAAAAAGTCTCTTTAATTTTACAGTGAAAGTCAGTTTTTCCAAATACGGGTGTTTGTGATGTTTTCTCCCACCACGCTGAAACAACTTGAGGCCCAATCAAGCAACCTAAAAAGGACCATTACCCATAATTACTTTCGACATTGTCGCGTAAGCTTTTCCCCCTTGGAAGCGAGGTCAATTTATTGAGTTCATATCTTCCCGCGCGTCATTTCACACATCATTTAACTGAACAGGAAGATATGAACTCAATGAATTGACCTAGCTTCCAATGTGTGGCTTCATAACTCAGTTGGTAGAGCATCGCACCGGTATCGCGGAGGTCACGGGCTCGAACCCCAGGCCTTCTCTTTCCAATTGCTTAAACTGGAAAATTTACTGGGATCATCATTCTGCACTTTCATCTACAACCGCTGGTCAAATATGAATTATTTCACATATACTTTTTTTAAGGTATAAGTTTTTTAAGTTATAAGTTACAAAACCTAAGAATTACAAATTCTTTCTACAAGTTTTAATGAAATATTGACAAAAAACTGACGAAATTGTCTTTACAGTCTTAGCAACTACAAATCCGCCCTCGGTTGGTGTGTCACACAATCCGACATCGTTTTCAACATACACGTACTCGACAACGACTGGCACGCTTCCGCCGGCTTCCTGTTTGGTGTCTCTGGAAGGTGAGGAGGGAAAATTTGGCGATGAGCTTACTTTAGAGACACCTTTAAATCCATCTACGACTTCTTTGCCGACGAACGTGCCGACCGCCTCGCCTTTACCTTCCGCGACTACACCCACGACCACACCTACTAGCCAACCCGAGACCACAGACAACTGCGTTAGATACAAACAGTGGAAGATCACAGTTCGTAAAGGGCACTTTGTAGAGATGACCCTTGAAAGTATCAATCTGGGCCCTGGAGCATGCCTGTATAACATGTATTTGATCGTAAAGGATATTCATGCCATGTCAAGTAATGTACTTCATATTGAATGTGAACCAGTTGCTGTTCCTCGACGTATCTGGTCCAGTGGTAATGTAATGGTAATAGAGAGATATGGCAGCAGTTCACAATCGCGTGCAAATACAGGATTCCGTGCAAGCTACCAGGCAATACCTTTAAGCAAGGGAGGTCTGTATATCGTTTATTACCAACCCAAATTCGCAATAAGTCAATCAGAAGCTGTGTCTACTCAGACTGTCCTGATATCTTGCGATATCAAGTCACTGACTTGATATGGCTACGATATCATGGTTACTTGGAAGGATTTGAGTACAGTAATTTCCTAATCGTATCACAACTTTTTGGTTTACTCCAGCGGCATATCAGCCACGTTTGGTCTTGCCATGGTTCGTATTTTCGCTCGACTACGTCTTGTCAAAATACGAACCATGGCTCGAACAAACTCGTCTGATATGCGGCCGAGGCGAACCAAAAAGGTACGATTAGGTTTCACTATTAAAATAGATTATCAAAAGTTAGTCATTTTCTGAAATAGAAAATTATTTACGTGGAAGTGACAATGATTAAACTTTTCTTGGCTGATCACCACACATGTACAGTGCCTAACCTTAGTCAATAACGCGCACGAATGTGGAGGCAATAACAACACATGTCAACCTCATGCAGTGTCTAGATGATTAACAATTATTATACGAGGTTGAGCAAACTATCATGATAACATTTCACAGTGGCGATCAGATCATTTATTCGGCTGAGGTAAGTACATGATCATGATCAGCGAGACACTTATAAAACACAAGTAATTATTTTATCATTCGATCACAAAGTTAGTTTTCATTTCTAAATCACTCTCTGGCAGCTCATGCATGAAAAGCAATCTGCTACTTTTCACACAAGAGCTTGGTTACAGTTGCGCATGAGCAGAATATTATTTTGAAGCTAAACACATTTATCATTCGATGGTATTTTTTTCGTCCCCTTCATTGGCCTAAAGCCATGCACCACGTGACCTGCAAATAAATGGTCTGCTCATGTGTAATACGGTCTATGACTCATGTCGAATAGCAGAATTGCAAGACAGCGTCATTTGGCATTTATCAGAATTGATTTGTTTTTTCCTTTATTTATATAAATTTGGAAGCCCCAGTGGGGTTTAAATAACAATTACCCTAATTTACATAAAAAAACGTGCAAGATTCTGGTAGTTGTAGTTAAATGACGCCATTATGGAGCTCCTCTGTGTTATGTTTATATCGATGAGTGTGAAATAAAAGTTTTCGATCGGTCGTCTTAAAGTGCTTTATTACTCATTATTCACAGAACCACCCAGCTTTCAGTCAAAGTTGGAAAATGTTACAGTACTTTCTTATTCGTGGCCAAGCGCTTTCTTGTTGTGTCAAGCGCAGCGTGGACCTGCCCCTGTAATCACGTGGTACAAGACTAGAGATGGAAATTCGCTTCAGATGCTACAAAACAGCACTAGCGTCGTTTATAATTACGACACGTATTCACGACGACTAGACGAGGTTAAGTGTGTGGCAAGAAACTCTTTCGGGTCGGATAACAAGAGATTACTGATTAACACTCGAGGTATGAGCAAAATGGTGCCATTTATTTTGTGTTATATTATTTTTATCGCATATGCATGTGTATGTATGCAAATAAAAACTAAATGATGATGATGATGATGAAAACGTAATCTTTATTTATCAAAACACAGTTGAAAGTTCGTCAGCTAAAACTACTAAGTAATGACTAATAGTAAAAAATAGAATAAAAAGCTGCTTTTCACAAATGTCGTGCCTTAGACTTCTCTTTTGATTAGGTGTTTAAATTGCTTCAGGGACTCTGCTTCCCTTAAGTCACAAGGAAGGCTGTTACAAAGAATGGCGCCGCTATACCTAAATTAAGCTATTGTATACATTTTTTTAGTGAGTCGAGACGCCATTTTGAATATTCAATTTATGACGTCATTCGCGGAAAGTACCAACGACCACTAAATCCTGATCTTTCTAAATCGATATCTTTGAAGTGAAGAGAACAAACAACTGTGTGTTGCTGGGCCTAGAAAAGATAGTAAGTGTTATGACGGTTAGTGGAAATGAAATGTATGTACAGTTATGTACTTGTACAGAAATCGAGTACATACCTTAAACCCTGACTTTTCCTCTCTTCTTATTCGTTGAAGCCATAATTTCTTCAGTTCTGGTGCGCTTGGTATCTTGTGATCAGTACCATTCCTCTGGTGGCTGTTTTCGAATGTATCACCATACGAATTACACAAAGGAACGGTACAATTTCGACCATTTGAGTCTAACAAAAAGGCTATATTCTCAGTTTTATCTCAGGTAATATTAACAAGGTGTTAGGAAGATATTGACATTTCTTGGACTCTTCTTTTGACGATGGCATTTGGCGTCGAGCCATCAAACATGGATCCAACGTAATAAAATCAGCGCAAGATGACAGCTTACTTTCCGCGAATGACGTCATAAATGTAATATTCAAAATGGTGCTGCCACTTATTAAAAGGGTGTATAGTAGTTTGTGCGCGGCAATGGAACATTTTATCCATTCTTAGAGTCCCTTAGATTATACGCGGTTTCTCACCTCTCGAGTTTAGAACTTAGATTTTCTGGAGCCAACTCTTGCAGAGACTTATAAACCATCATAGCTCTTTGAAATTACTGCTGGCTTGTTAGATTTTTCCATCCGAGAAGTTTGAACAGCGGACCAGCATCTTCGCGACAGTATGTACCGCATGTTTATTTCGTAAAGTTATCCCACAGTTTGCACAAACAATAGCAATAGTCAAAGTGCGGCTGTATCAGAGCTTGATACATTAGATCGCTTGGGAGACAAGGTGCCTTATTCATTGTATGGCTCCGATGCCAGAAGCGACTTTCTCGATATGTCCACTCCAATCAAGTTTGTCGTCGAAGATCACTACAAGTGCTTTTGTGGTGGTTGGTGACTTGGCTAATTTGACAGTCATTAATTGCAAGCGTCGGGGATATTGTGAGAGTACTTAACCTCTGCCTAGATCCAAGAAGCATGAACTCGGTTTTAGTCATATTTAGGGTGAGTTTGTTTGCTATCAGCCAATTGTGAACATTCTCTAAATCTTGATTTAGATGGTATTGCAATTAGATATTGCCTACATTGTTACCTGCACATGTTAGATGGGTGTCTTCAGCGTACCTCCTCGGTTCACACTTTAATATATAGACAATTTGGAAGATCGTTGATATACGATAGAAAACGTAGTGGGCCTGAAATCGTCCCCTGGGGGACGCACAACTTAATGAACAAATTTTAGGGAGCGACCCGTTGATGGAGCACATTTGAGTACGATTTTCTAAATATGAATTGAGGGGTCAAGTTTCTAAAGAAACTGTGGTGCTGCGTCGCTGGGCCGGAGTATTAGAAGACAATTTTGTTTTATCAGCTGGGTTCATAATGTGAATTGGCCATGGTAACGAGATCTAGCTAGCATTAGAACAGCTTGTTTTATACAACAAAATCAGTGAGGTCTGTGTCAAAACAAGGTCAACTTCAGCCTCGCTGCCATTCAGAGGTCAGGTCAGACAACTGTAAAATGGTCAATTAGTGTAGATTCCATGAATAGAAGTTTCGCTAAGATGGAGTTATTCTGGTTCAGTTCATTTATAAGTTGCTGTGGTCCATATATATCGAAAATAATCCTTAAATTGAACATAATTTTTGTCATATTGAGTAGCACTCATAGCGTAGTTGAGGTCTACCATTAAAAAATATTTAGTTCGAAATCGAGTTTAGTATTTCAAAAGGTTGAAAAGTACCAAAATATTCAAGTAGTCTGTAGCACGTGGCAACAACGAACGATTATCTATTTCATTATGTGCTAGAAGAAATCTAAGCTCATCTATGTGAGTGGTTAATAAGGAACAAACCGGCTCTGAAAGATGAAAGTAACACAAAAAAATGCCAAACAAACACAATGTGCACGGTGTAACAAAATCGAGGGGGCGCTCGTTAAGCACCGTTGAGTATAGACAGAGCTTTTAACACCGCCCTTCTTTAGCTCCTATAAAGTTTAATTAGGCCTAAGTCATTTAAATGAACGCCGTCCTCGAGGTAAACTCCACTGCTCGGGCTCCAAAACCCAATGTACCGGTAATAAAAGCAAAATTGCAAAGACTCAATATGTATTTATGTAGTTATATTACTCGGGAGTTAAAGTCGAGCATCTTGGGCGGCGGGGGACAGCGCTTAATAACCTGTCAGACCCCAATCATTTTAACACTACAATTCTCATAACGGAGTTGAACTAGTTCCTCAGTGGAACTATTGGAAGAACCAATAGATTCTGGAGAGAATGTGATGAGGTCGTCGATGCCCAACTCGAGAATTACGATGTAAGGCACGCACAAAACTGAGATCGAATTTTTCGACTTTCGCGACCACCCGCTGACCCCAAAAAGAGCAATTTCTGCAACATCCTTAATGTTAGAATGGGACAGAAAAGAACATAAGCGACGCACGAAGGGTGTTCTAAGATAAGGGAGACATCGCGTGAAAAAGGAGTATTTAGGAAATATTACCCAACGAGTAATAGGGTGGCGCGGTGGCCTCATGGTTAGTGCGCTCGACTCCGGAGGAGGGAGCGGTCCGGGTTCGAGCCCTGACCGGGGACATTGTGTTGTGTTCTTGGGCAAGACACTTTACTCTCATGGTGCCTCTCTCCACCAAGGTGTATAAATGGGTACCGGCGAATTTAATGCTGGGGGTAACCCTACAATGGACTAGCATCCCATCCAGGGGGGAGTAGAAATACTCCTAGTCGCTTCATGCTACAGAAACCGGGATAAGCTCCGGCCTGGTGGGCCACAATTGGCTCGTATGCAGAATTTACCTTACCTAACGAGTAATAGCTGATGATGATGCTCCACTGATCAGAATATATATTAAAAGACACTTGCCTGATATTAAAGTAGTTAAATTTTGACAGCTGCGACCAGCGATGTTTACACTCAGGCGGTTAGGGGCAAAAAGAGGACTCTCTTTGCCGAAACGCCTATATATAGAAATCTGATATGACCCATGAAGCCAATTGTTCTCCGCCAACCAGATTTACATAAACCTATTTATGCATGCTGAATAATTGGTGGCTTACATATATAGGTCCCCAGTATATTTAAGTAACCGCGTATTCAGCGCTTCTAGTCATCGCTAACCTTGAAAGAGTCACATCTTTTCCGGTCGACCTGTCCTTTGTGAGGTAATGGATCAATTACCTCGCTAAAGTATTCATCGAACATCTTCTTATCTGTTGCTATTAAGTGTTTAAATGCGGTGTTATTTGTGCCGGCATGTTTTTAACATCTGTGAATTTGTCTTTTAGAATGCACATGGGTGTGCAGTTGTTTTGTGCCGAGGTCGGATCCTTTTTGGATCCGAGTCGATTGTATGCGAGGTGTATATACCGTCCCAAAAGACATACCTGATGCAGCCAAATACTTGTAAGTTGCATTGATTGGTCAAAGTAACGGCACTCCTTCGGCGTGTAAGTTCTTTTAGTATAATTTCAATGGGTGAATTAATTTTTCGTACTGTTTCGCTCGTTTGTTTAACTACCGAACTCGATGACTAAACTGATTCAAAATTGATGAACATGTATGCTTTTTATTAAAACTACGGCAAGATACGTGCACGTATGCACACGAACAATCGCGTCTGTGTTTTTATGTTATAGTCCGTTTTTTGTAGTTCTTGATGTTCACCTCTGAAAAATATACTAAAACAATTATTCGCGTCAGGGTCAGTGAACCTTGGTGAATTTTCACCCAGACTTCATCTCGGTAAATATTCACCAATGTTCACTGAGCCTCGAGGAGCATAATTGTTAATTTTTGCAAACACTAAAAAAAGAGTTCCGGTTCCGAGCTGTACCGGCTTTACCTCAGCCTCCTTACCACTGAGCTACGAGAATGTATGGAGAGCAAGATAATTTAACTGAGTTCATAGTGACAGGCGCCCTCCATACTACTAGAATCAGAACTGTTGGAATTATCGTGAGCTTGGTAAATCAATAAAGATGGCGAAGCTCGGTAACGAGAGCGTCCTCATGACACAAGCGTGAGCCGGCGAGTGTCTACTGAAATGCTATGTGTGAAATCTAGTCTCTTATAATACAAGCTTGGGGGACCAAAAAAGAAATACGAAATTTGGCAGTAGCTTTAACTATTCAGCAGTAGGACCCTTTCGATTTGGTCATCTTTCTGTCTTCCCTGGCTACTATTAATATCTAATATCTGTGCACGTCAGTTTTTCCCATTTAAATCTGTAATGCTAATTAATTTTTGTTCCGTATCAGTTTGTAATTTTAAAGTGCTAGAATACTGAAATGAATAAATAAATAAATAAATAAATGAATATAGAAAAAAACAAAGAAAGAAAGGAAGGAAGGAAGGAGGAAAAGAAGGAAGGAAGAAAGAAAGCAAAAAGAAAGAAATTGAAAAAAAATATAGCTGGACAGAAGAAACAATTTCAGGAGATATTTCATGCGTTCACTGAATATTGTTGTCTGGGACACTGTTAGCACAAAACTGAACTTTTGTTGTTTCTTTCAGGGTATTTCGCCGGAGCTATGATTTGAGGCATATTGTTCCTGGGTCGATGAGATACTTAAATAATTTACGATACTTGTGAGTAAAACTTTATCTCGAAGCATTAGTCGAAAAATATGCATTGTGAGCTACGTCAGCGAGCCAGTTGTTAATGGTTTTTGTTAATTTCGGATAGGGTGCTCGAACAAACTTCACTTAGTAACTTGACAACGAATGCGTTCCGGGGACTCAAGCAACTGAAATATTTGTAAGTAAAAAGATGCTAATTCCGCTAACATAATCAAATGTTTTTCTTCTGCAATATCAGAGTAATTCCAGTTAAAGAGACTTAAAAAATAACCCTAGCTCTTAACGAGCAAGATCATATTGGAAACCCCCGGATTACTTGAGTATTGAGGAGGCAGCGTGGCTGAGTGGTTGGGGTACCAGATTTGAAATCCGGAGGTCGCAGATTCGTGCCCCGCACTGACCACCAGGTGACGATGTTCTCGATCGGTAGTCCCGAGTTCAACTCCTCCACCCCATACTTGTAAATAGCTAACTGCCTCCTGCTAGGTGCGATTTAAAACCGTGTTTAGGTAATTTAATTATTTGTTTTTATTAGCTCTGAAAATCGCTTTCGGGGAGTAGCCAGTTAGCATGTTTCTGATCTATTTTATTTATTGGCCGCTGCCTCACTCTTCCAACATACTGTGAGAGAGTTTAAATTGCGCATCTAAAGAGGATATGCTCTCATGAAAGGAATAAAATGTTGCAAACCTCATGGATATAATTAAAAATGAAGAAAAAATACTCATGGTTATTTGAATTTAAACAACTAAAATTTAATAATCCGGAAAAGTTTTAGCCGAGCTTAAAAAGTTGTCATCGCATTGTAAATCGGAAAGGGCTACTGATTGGATGTTTTAAATTTGTTGCTACAACCCTTCTACTTGATTTTCTATTGGCTTTTGTGACAATCATTTGACTGCTGTTTTGTTAACTTTAGGGAAATTACGAAGCATGGTAGTATCCAAATTTTGGAGGGAGCATTCAACGACTTGACTTCATTGAAATATCTGTAAGTATGTGGACATAGGTGAGTAGTAAAGAGCCAGAGAGAGTAGTGGAGCAACTTGTTGTTAAACTCAATTTTTCTCCAAAGGGACTAGACGGTGCATTGAAACGTAATAAAATAAGCACTTAATCTCTCAGCTAGTTAAGGTTCTTTAGCAGTTTTCATCACCGAATAAAGGCTTGATTCGTAAGAAACGTGTAACCAGGAACTGAATATGATAAATGCTAGAGCTGGCCATGCAGTTTAAATGTTTAGGCTGGGCTTATCCAAGAAAATTTATTTTTTGCTTTTCGAGACACCAATCTCGACACTTTGTCTCCTTGTGCCCCCATACAAATGATGTGGCAACCCATGTTTTGGGGTGCAAGTGAGTTGAAAGTACGGAACTTGATATAGTTAAATTTCATTCATTACATATCTTGACTACATACAGTGCTGATGAGCGTACGTATATCGAGTTATGGATGCACGCGGAAAGTTTGGAGAGCACGAAAGAAGCGTAAGAGTTGCTCGAGGCGATAGCGACAACAACTTGGGCGGTATTAAAGACATGTTTTAATTCTGATTGACTACAATTAGTTTTCACGATGCACGGTAAAGGAAAACAAAGGTCTTTATTATCCTAACACGCCACAACCAGTTAAACAACAGTTGAACGAAAACGCTTCACCTGGCCTCTAAAATTGGCAATGAAAAATTCGCTTCTTCGAGCTAATTACAATGAAACGGTGGGCAAACAAAGTAGAAATACTCAATGAAAATGTAGACAAACAAAGTCAAAATACTCACGTTGAAGTAAACATCATTGCCAGGCAAAAGTCAAAGGCTCAAAGTAGGTTATGGATTGTTCAGAATAATCTTCACATTGCCGAAACTTAAAGAAAAGGAATTTGCACAAAGCTCGACGGAAATTTTGCAGCTCTTTTGAAACGGCACACGTCTTTTATTGGGCACGGCGGTGCGTACATAAAGATTTTGTTCATGATGGTGCAATAGGAATTAGATAGGACTAGCGCGCGCTATGTTATAAACTTATATGTGTAAAAATTAATGTTTGTGTGAGTTTAAATCAAAATTGATGGATAGATAAATAGATAGATAGATTGATTGATTGGTTGATTGGAAACTCGAAGTAAACGACTTCCAAACTAAAGCAAGGCACGGGAAACAAATCAATTTACTGATGACGAGGTGAACATTCTGTACGAAAAATATTTACACTAGGTTTTTGAAGAAGCGACAAAGTGTTTGCACTCAGATGGAATAAACGCATAGCTTGATATTTGTTGTATCGAATTAAGGCTGAAAATCTGGTTGAGGGTGAAAATCTCAGTAAGTATAAAATAAACAAATTACATCATGGAAAGTGCTTTGTACGGCATTTACGCACTCGTTGTTTTTGTATCAGAAAACTCACACTTTCGCTTCGCTCGCTCGTTCGTTCTGATACGTGATTACTGGTGCTTAAATACAGTACGCGCGCACTTTCCATGAAGTAATCTATACATGTGCAATAAATTTTACCACTGTTTCTTGTTTACTTTCAGGTTTATCCAACATAACTTCATTACTCAGCTCTTGCCGAAAGTTTTTAGTGGTCTCTTGTCTCTCAAAGAGCTGTAAGAATGTCTTCTTGTACATCATGACACACACGTGACAATAAAAGTTTTAACAACGAATACTGTAAGCCCTTAAGAACGTCGATCACTCGGTGTTTACACTAATGAGTTATGAAAATGTAATCCAACAGGGGATTGAGTAATTTTGGTTTTCGGTGCAAAAATCTAGTACCAGAATAATTTTTAGTATATTACACTCCTTTTTGCATTTTCTGAAAACTACGGATATAAATGGTAGCCTGAAATAACATTAAAGTCCAAAGACAGTTTCCCATGGAATCTAGAGAAAATAAATTGTACGAATCAGAGAAATTGTGCGACCACAGGTAAAAATTCAACATCAGTTTCATTCTACTAGTACCTTCAAGTGTTTCTGATGAACTTCAATAATTGTTTTCGACATTTGATTTTGTTAGGATTAAATTCTTTTGAGAAGATAGCTAAAACAGTGACACAAAAGTTTGTTCTACGATGTAAATAATCTATGTACAAAGGTCTTGTTCACTTGTTACTCCAACCTCTGGAGGACTCCTGAAATCATTTTGCACCTCTCCTAGCTTTAGCATAATGCTACGGTTATATCTGACTGGTTCCAGTCCACACTGCTGTTCTCTGAACAAAAGCCAAAATGGTCCAAGAAGCCAAAATGGTGCAAAAATCCCAAATAGTACCAAAAAAACAAATTGGTCGCATGGAAAAGAGTTTCATTTTTTATCGAGGTTGATAAAGAATCACTTCATTTTTTTTGTAGGATCTTGAGTGAAAATGACTTGTATGGAGTCTCAGTGAAGATCAATAAACTCGAAAAACTGTAAGTAAAAGGATGTCATAAAAAACAAAATGAATTTTGGTATAAGAAATTGACTACGGAAGAAGACGAGAGTGATAAAATACGTGTTATTCATGCCATCTTCTGTATAAATCATGCACTAAAACTAATGACTCAGCTCCACTCAACTCATTTCAGAATAGTAAATATAACGTAGTATGAACGAAAACTTGAAAAATACGTCTTGGACAACAATAGGTCATAATGACGCCCGGAGATTGCATCAGCATTTCATATAAAGTACCCACGTACTAAACATGGAGGTTTATGGCACAAACTGGAAAGCGGCGTCCATGCTGTTATTGGCTTCGCTTACATTACATCACGGGTTATTCACAGAACACTTGAGTTGCTTATGTGTGTTGTACGTGGGAAATGGGAGACTGATATGCAAAATAGATGCACGCCCGTGCAAATATCTAAATTACACATCTTTCTCCTACGTTAAAGCACAACTTTGGGCCCAGTGATTCTTTAAACTGAATTTCAATGCAAGATATGATTTCCGAGAAAAACGGGGATGTATTTGAAATTATTAGTACATAAAGTATTTCTATTTTGACAAACAGGGATCTGTCAAGTAATAAGTTAACAGTCCTTGGTGAAGACACTTTTGGTGGCTCAAGGAGCTCGGTGAAATACTTGTAAGTACTCGAGACAATCTGCTTTGGAAACCCCCTTTACATAAATAAAATGCAACCTTACCTGAAAGCAAATAGTTCTTGGAAAGAGATAGTCCCCTTCCCTTGTTAAATATGGTAACCTAACATGGGACCGATGATAAACACAGCATGAAAATTTAGCTCTACAGCCACGTAAGGTTGGAGTAATGCTGTAGGAAATTTCTAACTTAGACAGTGTTTTTACACCTTACGGTTTCAACAATAAGCTATAGGCTAGCTTCAAACTCATGTTTTAAGAGACCTCGGTAGCGTAGATATCGGCGTTGGAAACCTACAAAAATTTTTACTTTGTAGCATAAACCTGTATGACCAATTTTTAGGAGATTAAAGCCAACTGCAATTTTCTGTAAATCTTTATTTTCACGCCGGTAAAGACTCCTTATTATCATTATATTGTTGCTTTTTCAGAGACCTACGTTCAAATCCACTAATTAGAATATCAGCGAAGATATTTCAGAATTTTTCTTCACTGAGAGAACTGTAAGTGGAACGTTTGTTGTAGATGATTGACTGCAAGCGGAGAATATGTGAAACACTAATATATCTACATCGTAGTTATTTACCGTCATAATTGTTCTCAATTTTCTTTACAAACTCGCAGTATTTAATTTGAACTTCTTCTTTTTGCAATTGATATTAAAACATTACATTTCCCTCAGGATTTTTGACATACTTTGTTTTTATACACGTATACCTTAATTTTCAATCTCAAATTTATCAGGTATCTGTCTGATAACAAGTTGACTGAGCTTGCTCCCGAAATCTTTCAAGACCTTGCTGATCTGCGAATTCTGTAAGTATAATCAGAATGGTTAGTATCCAGGGGCCCGTTTCTCGAAGAACCCGAAACGTTTTCGCACCGGGAAAGCCAAAGCAAAATCTCATATTTTGTAATTACAGGGCTGGTTTTCTTACACATTCGTCATATGAACAGAGGTTACCCTCATACAAGAATTTTCAGGCGTATACACTTCTCTGTTTAAAGATACAGATTACCTTAAAAGAGGGTTTGAGCTGGGGGTCCACACGTCGGTTATCGGTGAAAATTTCATTACTTTGTCGCTTGTTGGTTAAAATTTTCGACCTTTGTCGGTTGTCGGTAAATCTCAGTTAATTTTTTTTCGCTAGTCGGTAGTCAGTAATATCTTTTGCCCTTTGTCGATAGTTTCCGTAGCTTTCGAGAAAGGAGGTCCAGGTCCCTTATCTTAGCCTCCTTGCTTTACGGTTTATAAAGTGAACAGTTGAAAGTACAAAAGGGAAGACATCTCCGCAACAGAGGATCCGATCAGACCATTTTGTCGGGATATTTTATACCTCAAGCTAAATTAATTCCCAGACAGGGACCCTCTTTAACATATTTATAAAGAAAGATATCTTTACGTCTGGCACATTTAAAAACACTCAAAGAAAGATTAAGGGATTGGCATGTCGATAAAATTATTAAACATGTTCTGGATCCAGATAAGAGACAAAGGATTCAGTCAACAACATGTCTAGGTGTTTATTAAATACCGTTCAAGTACTGTCAATTCTCAGTATCAAATCTTATTTTGATATGTGCCATTTGCCGGTTATAAGTTCCATTGTAAGTCTTGGATATTACGGCTATGGGCCGTACTCGAGACCTAGGGTAAATTTTTTCCTTATAGGGATCGATCGAGGCCGGCAAATAACGAGTTATGTTTTATTTTTTTCATTTGGTAAATAACCGTGTATTAGTATGACTGAGCACAGATCCTCGCAAGTTTCGTTGTTTAATGTCGCTTAAAATTGACGAGAAAGTCTGAGAAACAATTTTACAGTAAAATAATTTAATAACAGAAAGCCCTGAAAAAAGACAACAACAGGTAATATAAACTACCATGTTACGAATTCGAATGTTTAAAGTAGCTTGCAGTCTAAACAGAACGCAGGGATGTCGGAACAGCAACAATGTTATTTATTCCACACCTTACGTAGTAATTTCAGACAAGACTAGGCTAGGCTTGTAAACTATACTTCGACTTCCGTCACTCCTGTATAAACACGGCCTCTTTCCAGATATCCACGTAACCTCTCTGTTACACTTCAACAAACACGACCACTGTCGAAACTTTACACGCGACCTTCGTCACACTTCAATAAACACTACTGACTCACGAGATTATTCTCTCTAAACACTCCTGGGAAAAAAAACACCTAAGAACTTTAGCGATTCGCTTATATACTTTACCGCATAAGATTCTAGAAAATTAAACTATTTACAGCAGAATACGCCGAATCACGGTGATGTGATACTAATTAAATATGCAAGAGGATTCCATACGAAATTAGCATATTGGCTACCTGCTCGCAGTAATAATTTTTTTTTTTATCCTGGGGCTTTAAGACCTTAGCGTCCACAAAGGGACAATGAAAAAAGTTCTACGAGACACAGTATTTCCCTTTCTACAAGTTAATTTCTTTTTACACTGTTTACAGAAAAGAAACAACTTAATATAACATAGTTTACAATAACACAAAGTAAAATACAAATATATCTTATTAACCAAGCGCGAGGGCCATACTGGGAGAATATCGGCCCCAGGTCTTGACAGTACGGACCGAGCGAGGTCCGTACAAAAAAGACCAAGGGCCGATATTTCCCAGTACGGTCCCAAGCAAGCTTGGTTGATAAGAGATTTATTACACGGCTGAAATTGTTTAGAAGAAAAGCCTAAATGATAGACTGCAATAACATCATAAACTTCAAGCGCGCAATTTTTATGTAGAGCAAACTGAACGTTTACTCACGTCTGACGTTTTCAAAAAGAAGAAAAACAAAGTTGGAAGAAAACAAAAATAACATTTTATGCGGTGTAAATACTTTTAGAAAAAGAAAAGAAGCAAAACTACGAGAAAATCTTCGTGCGGGATCATTTGGGACAGTGCCCGGTCCAATACTTAGAGAATATTACACCGGCAACGGAGCAATCTGATTGGCTGATTTTAGTTATCGGCCCTCTGAACTAACTTAGTCGTGTAATAAAAACAGATATTAGCTGGAAAAAACACTATTTAATCGTGCATAGTGACTAAAGTAGCCAATGAGCTTTCGATTTGGTCACTGTCATGTGTAAATATAAGTTGGCGTTGGTCGCATGTTAAGTATAAGTGAAATTAATAGCTACCATAAAGACGATATCATTTTTGTCGCAGAGAATTCCATTTTACAAATCATGTTATGCCAATTTAATTTTTCCCTTTGCAGCAATATACATTGATTTAAAAGTAATGGAACCGTGGCAAACTGTTTACAAATAGATTTTGGTTCTTTTGCACAGCACAAATGATCGGAGTCGATAATATTGATACTTCTCGAACGAAACTTGATACACATTTGGCTTGGGGGAAAACAGGAACGAAACTGATCAAAGAACTTGAACTCAATAATTTACTTAATACACGGCGATTTGAATTTCAATTTAAAGCTGTACCTGTCCCTAAACTTTTAGCATTGAGCGTGCAACTGAAAAAAAGCACAACTGAATAGACCAATTTCGATATGTTAAAATACAGCCTAAAACAATAGACCTCAGTACGAGGCTCTGGAAAATAAATACAGAGTTTGTGGGGTTTATTCCCGAGGGCCTCGTTCTGAGGTCTATTGTTTGAGACTGAATTTTAATATATCGAAATTGGTCTATTGAAAAATTGTCTCAAGTTACATTTTCTAATTGACAAATAATCGTGACTGAAACACCACACGAGTACATACAAGTACATACCAGAAACACCAATACATACGAGTAAATACGAGTAACATACGAGTAATATACAACATTGACTTTATTTTTACATTACAGAAAAAAGGCCTTTGTAGACTGCAGTTAGCAAAGCTATTCTAGACTGACACTCATACATACACACAAAATTAAATAAATACATTAATGAGAAAATAAAAATAAATAAATAATAAACAATAGTAGTGATAATTATATTAAAGGTTGTAGCTAAGCCCGTGACACAAGAGATTCTTAACAGGTCAAGGAGAAAGCTAGTCAGTTAAAATACAAATATAACCTAGAAAGGTCAAGGTAGCGCAAGTCCATATTCATCTCCTCAATTTCAAGAATTTGCCAAAGCAGGTGAGTCAGCTTGAGTTTAAAATGTGATTTCCTTAGGTTACGAAGTTCAGAGGGGATGCCATTCCACATTTTCGCACCAACTCTGGAAAAGAAAAGCAGCTGATGATTTGTTCTCGCCTGATTTATATAGAAGTTTGCAGCTACTTATATGACGAGAGAAACGAGTAGAGTAGGAATGAACCTGTTCAGAGTGAGTAAAAAGTTCAGAATATTAGGAGGAGCACAATGATTTGCAATGTCATGCAACAGAGAGGCAACCGATTTTAAGTAAAGCATTTTTATCGGTAGAATTCCCGAACAAGCAAAAAGAGGAGCACTGTGAGATGTATAATCGGAAAAAACATTAGACGAAGAACCCGCTTTTGTTAAGTGACGATTTTGTTTAAATGATCGAGTATTCGCGGCTTGGCCCCAAGCAACGAGACCATAGGAAATATACAGTTCGATGAGCGAGCGGTAAATGTTTAGAAGAGTAGTGCTCGGTACCAAGTGTCTAGCCTTGCATTATTTCATGAATCACATATTTTCTTTTGTTATTCAACATCCTTTATTTAACTTACATACTTCATGAATATTAAACTAACTGAAAGTCCGGGGAGGGCTTGATAATGTAGCAGGGAAGAGCGGGGCTAATGAATTGAATTGCATTGTAAATGAGGGATTTATCTGTATAAATCCCTCGTTTCAGGGATTTATACAAGGGAAAAGTTTTTTCCAATTAGGAAAACCATGGTATCCAACAATACTCTCGGTGACGAGTCTCCTAACAGCCCGAGATTCCATAGCTTGTTTTCTTCAATGTGCTAGCACATTGTAGATAAATGATCTAGTCAGCGTACCTAGTATTGAGATCGGTCTAGTCTGGTAGTCTTTATTTTGCTCCATAAATTTAAATCCTCCGTTTTTGTTGTGAAAAAAAGAAAATGACAATTTTTTTTTTTGAAAAAAATATTATGATTCTGGTCAAAAAACTGAGCAACGATACGCATGCAGTAGGGAGGGCGGAGTATGACGGAAAAACATACTGGTAGACAATTGCCGATTTATGCGAGTAAAATGCTATCAACAAATGTTACAGCATTCTTGTTTAGTTTAGTTTTTCTTTCGAAACAGTTTCCTTAAGCCCAAAATCTCTATTAAAACATCCATTTGCTTGCAATTTTAACTCAGTACCCAATGATTTAATTTTTCACAAGAGAAAATGAGGTGAGAGAACATATCCCTGTGCCCTATGATAATCTTTTTTAATCTATTTTAAGCTTCGCGTCACGCTGTCAAAGCTATTTTTAGTCCAGGCCCCCGATCACGCAAGCAATGGCCAACGGTCATCAGATTGTGTCTATCCAAATAAGAAATTGAAAATTTAGCGGGCTAAGAGAAAAAAAAATCAGTTTGTTCAGTTGAACTGCCGCACTGTTAGCATTGGAAATGATTTTCAGAGCTGGGCAGGAAAATTATACGTGCTTCTCCGAAGCCGTAAAACAGTGTCGTGTCATTCCCCAGCATGAATAATGAATGATTAACACAAAGTGCCAAGACTCGAATTTCTAACCTGCTTGAAAGTCGTTTCTCGGAAAGTGCCCAAAGGAGTGAAGCGAAAAGGATCTCTTTCGAAAGGTATTTTAAAGCGCACAACAGCTAAAATATTTGTTTCGCGTTTGTTAGAACTTTCACTCTAAAAAAAACGGTGCAAATCTTTGTTTATTTAATATCGGAAGTGCTGTGTAATATTTACTGCTGACTAGAATTGCATTCCAATAAACACGCACGAAACTCGTTTCTCGAAAAGTACTGAACGGATTAAATCGAAAAACATCTCTTTGGAAAGGTAATTCAAAGCGCAGGACAGCACAATACTTGTTTCCCGTTTGTTAGAACTTTCGGTCCGAAAATCCCGGTGTAAATGTTTGCATATTTAATTTCGAAATTGCTTTGTAATATGAAACAAGTTTCAGGGAGGTCCACGCCGAAAAAAGTGCTTCTCTGGAACGAACTAAAACATCGTTTTGGATCGGTAGAGACCCTGAGAGAGACCTATCTGGAAAGCCTTTTGAAACTGCTGGTCAGAAAAATTACCTTCTGTGTGTTTATCGTGATTTTTACGTCGGAAATTAGTCTTGTCATTTCTCTGCATGACTGGTTCACATTAGGCGCTCTAGCTGCTGACAAGAATTGCATTTATAACACACTCGAAAGTCGTTTCTCGAAAAGTACTAAACAGAAAAAGATCTCTTTGGAAAGCTCTTTCATTAGACAGTTAGAATTTTTCTTCCTCTGACCTTACGAAATGCGCTTCAACAATCCCGACGAAAAGTTTTTTGCGTAACTGATTAACTGTTAAAATTAAACCTCAATGGTGTTACGTCATTTAAATTGGCCAATCAGGCGTCTTTCCTAAAATAGCCTCGCAGCTTGACCACGCGCTAAAATTAGATATAAAAAGATTATCATGGGAAGAGGGCCATGTATGGGGGATGTGTTCTCTTAGATCATAGTCTCTTGTTTTTCATCATTACCCGTGACTGCATTGGTGAATAAATTTTGGTTTGCGTAGATTTGGAAGTGATAACCATTCATGGTGATAATCATTATTTACTTAAAAAACCTCCAGAAAATTCTCCGTTTTGACTACTGAAATTAGAAGTAGTGGTAACATTTATAAAAATTCAAATTTGTATTGCTCAAATTAAGTTGTAAATATTCAACAACGACTAAACAACGTTGAGTACAAATATAAAATTGTATTCCAGCCTACTGCCAAGTGTTGATTGAAAGGTAAATAAACATAACATTAGCATAGACTACAATACTTGATACTGGACTGCAATACTTGATGAATTCGTCATTTGAACGAAACCCAGTGCGTTGACGAAATACTGTTAGCCAAAAGAAGAGTTGTGTGGAAAGATGGTCAACTATACAGAAGTTGATAATATCAACCAAACAAATTGCTCTGTCGGTGTGCCAACAATGTTCACAGTCGCCCTGTCAATAATCAGCTTTTTAGCGAGCACAGGGAACCTTGTGGTAATCGTAACCTTTATGAAGATCATAACATTGAAGACGAGTTCAAACTACTACATAGTGAACATGGCAATTTCTGACTTAATATCTGTTGTCCTGGCTTGGCCGCTCTACGCCACAGAAGGCATGTTGAAAGCTGGTGGAAGCCTTATTGCCGAGCCAAAACTCGCCACATTTGCTTGCAAATTAGGAATTTACTCTCGGGCAGTCTCATATGTGGTTTCAATTCAGAGCTTGGTGTTAATAGCTGTGGACAGATTCCTTGCAATAGTGTTCCCATTGAAAGCCCTTAAAATAACTACAAGGATAAGAGCAATTTTCCTTTTCCTGACCTGGGTTCTGCCTCTGCTGGCCTTTATTCCATACTTCGGTTACAGTGAAGTCATCAAAGAAGAACAACAGACATTTTGTAGAAACACCATGAGTGGCTTAGCGCTAACAATCTACCACCTGATAGGTTTTGCAGTAATCTATTGTGTGCCGCTGATTTTAATACTTGTTCTCTATCATCTTATCATGAAACATTTAAAAAGACGAGCGAAGCTGCATAACGGTAACAGAAGCAACATACATGCTAAGAGAGTTAAACAAAATGAGAACATTATGAAGATTTTTGGATCGATCACGCTGGGATTTTTCACTTGCTGGACACCTCTTTATGCCTACTTGTTTCTAAAAATGCTATATCCATCGATATTTACGAAGGATAAATGTCTCTTATTTGTGGGTTTATTTTATTACATATTTCCACTGCTTAGTACAGCGCTAAATCCGTTTGTCCTGATTGCATTCAGTTCAAACTATCGGGCAGCTGTAAAAGACGTTATATGTTCGCCGATGTGTCGTAAATGTCACAGAGGAAGTGTTTCAGCTATGAAAGAAAACGGGGAGCTTCAAAATGGCTTGTGAAATAATACCTCATAATCGCGATCGAAAGAGCTTAAAAACTTGGCATACCTTAAAGGGTATCGGTGAGTAAATTATGAATTGTCATTTCAACAGGATTAGGTTTCGCGTAGACTTCCTGTCAAATCCGGGAAATATGCTTAAAAGGTTCAACTGCATGTCTGATAAATCGACAACAGACCGTCCATAATAACTATCTGCAGGTTTAGTGTAGGACGTGTGTCAGATATTGTTCTAATGTTCCATGTCCGATCCACATGCATATACATTTCAGCAGCTGTTTCAATGGGGTTCATGGATGAACTACTTCCTCAAACTGCACCTGCATTGCGGCATACAACTATAATCAGAAATTCCCCTCAAATTTAAAATAAAAAAATATAAAAATCTTGTTATAATTTTTTAAATTTTGTTTCTGTTTCAATTTATGTTCAATTAAGTCTTGTTTCAATTTTAATTTCACTTTTTTTGCTAAATGCGGGTTTTCAACTCTTTTTACCTCAGATTTCAAACTAATTTATTTTCATTTTGTTTCGTTTTATATATTTTTGTTCTTTTAATAAGCTTTTCTTTAAATTTTATGCAAATTTCAAGTGATAGCCGTAGGCCACCATGCACTTATCGTGAGATTGTAAACACAAACTGTCACGTACATTTTTAAAACACTCGAGGAAAAGCACATGAATCACTTGAGAGCAACGCAGGCGTATTGATCCAACTTGCTCTAACGTCGACTTTTGTCTTAGCGGTCCATAGTGCACGGAAAAGATTGTGCAGACGTATTGATTTATCGCAGGGTAAGAGAGTAATTCCAATAAAATACTTAACTGAACCAGCGTGAGGTCCGACGCATTGAAGAATATTGGTTTGTTTTTTCCAGTTTATGGGTCTTGCACAAGCCGCTTCCAAAATCGAAGCGGCTATGAGCCACTAAAAATGATTTATGAAATATAGCGATCCGACAATTCACTTGGTAGGTAAATCGTGTGCATGACATCCACTTGAACAAACTCAGCAAAGACTAAGAATCAGCTGGAACCAGCAATCGACTCACACGACTTTGTTAACTCACTTGAGCCTGCTATGCTAACAATATATCCAACGTTTGAGTGTTTTAGATGTGGCGCGGTTGAGTAATCGTCCTTTACACACGCACCAATTTACGGGTTTCTCTCATTCCTATATGAAGCACTAATTCAGGTTTTTTTCGGCTATGTATTTCAGATGTTCCCCTCAAGTAAAACATTCAGCGGCAAAATGTTTGCTTTCCTTCTCTTGCGTGACACATATATAAAACAAAAGCCTCCATTTGGCGCGAAAATATGCTAGGATATTTGTCCGCGGACATTATCTGTTCCGAGAAGCGAACAGTTTTCCGAGAGCGTAGCTGGAGGATAACTGTTGAACTGTTGAACCAAGGACATTATGTTCGAGTGGCAATAACAATATATTGTTAGATATTGTTCTTGCCACGATCACGATCACCGATCACAGATCACCGTCGTTATGGTTACATAATAAATTGCGCCTTTTTCACTTTTTCTCGAATTCAACTCGATATCTCATCTGTTTGAACACTCGAAGATAAAATTCATATCCACGCGCGGGCATGACATATCCTCTATTCATTTCAACTAGAATTATCGGAGTAGTTCTATTGAGCTAGCTTATATCTTCGAGAAAGAAAAATACATAAATCAATTTAAATCGTTAAAATACAACAATTAAAACTACTACTCAGTACAATAATTATAACTACTACTCACTGACTACTAAAAATTTATTTCCTTTATGACTGTCTTAAAATCTTTAAATGATGTTATTGGGTTCTCATACTGTCTGGGAGCGAATTCCAAATTTTTGCAGCTTGATATCGGATGCACTCAAGTCCATAATTTGTTGGTCTTAGTGTAGGTAAATTCAGAATATTCGTTTTCTGAATAATTGGATTTACGAAAAACGAATAGTTCTTTTAGATATCCAGGATACGTAGAAACCAATCAGCTCTTTAAAACTACCATAAGATTGGTGGTCTGTGATCAAGTATTTCGATCGATAATTTCGCCCTCAGAATAATTTTGGACGGTACGAGCTGACGCTATTTCAATAACGTAATCATTTAGTTTGATTTCAAACTAAAATGAAATTTGATGATTGGGTTTTGGGATTATCTTTCTTAACTGCACGTGTGAATACGATGACCGGTAAAAGATTTATCCATAATATTTAAAAATATATGTATATATTTTATCGTGATCTCCCGTCATTCCGTCAGCAATTATTAGAAGAGAAAACAGGAATTCATTCAATTCGGTATAATATATTCAGGGCTCACTTTCTTTCCTCCCTTCTGTGTCTTTTGACATACAGTGTGTGTAGTTTCAACCACAGTACCGTAAACATTTCAACAGCAAAGATATATAATCATTAGTGCGCGATTCTGGTTGATAAGTTTATGAGTCAGTTCAATCGATTTTATTGAGCCTCATCGGTAACACCTGCGTCGAGGAAACGCCTTTTAATATATTTTGCTATAGAATAATAAATGTAAGGGTGTGGTGTCTTCTCAGCGAAATGAAGTAAAAGTATTATTTTTTCTTTTCATCCATAGCCACTATTAACGACAACTTTATATCCTATATTCTAACTCTTCAGTGCTTCTTAGCATATAAATGGTCTAATCAGTTAAATATCCGGACCAGTAAGATCCTAATCATTGTGTACTGTCGAAAAAAGAC
Organism: Catalaphyllia jardinei; assembly: GCA_022496165.2. NCBI lineage: Eukaryota > Metazoa > Cnidaria > Anthozoa > Scleractinia > Caryophylliidae > Catalaphyllia > Catalaphyllia jardinei. The sequence continues at coordinate 8,146,513 of CM042747.1, read as the reverse complement.
AGACAGCAAAACAAATATACTACCATGAGGTTGTCCTAGAAGTATCTGGTTTTTATCAAAATACTACGCTGTTACTGCTGTGGTTCATTGCCTTGCCTCAAGTTTGTATGAACAAGTATAGCTAAACGAAGAGACGCAAAGAAGATATTTTTTAAGAAAATAAGTCAACACAATAAATAATTCATTAGTACGTGTGGCGGATAATAATGAAACCTTTTCATTTATGCCGAATGCAAAGCGTATTTTGCAGGTGGTTATTCAGTTAATAATACACATCAAAAAATTACTCGATTCTGATTGGCTGAGAGCAGTGCAGTTCAAGTGTAACACCAGTGCAAAAAGTGTACCACCAGTGCAAATTACACATCGTAATTCTGCATTATGATTGGCAGAAAGACAAAGCGAAATTTTGTGGGCCAATGATGTTATTTAAAGCAAAATTTTGTACGGAAACTCTGAAAAAGTTTTCTCGAATGCGAAAAAAAATTTCTGGCACTTTTTTCCGCGTGAACATTTTTATGTTTGTATGGTAATCATACGGTTTTTCTCGTTCAATTTGACATTAATTTGTACTTGTGAGTTTTTCAGAAAGCTGAAATTACACTCGCCGAAGCGGCTCGTGCAATTTCAGCTTTTTGATAAACTCACTCGTGCAAATTAATTTCAAATTGAACTCCAAACAGTATGATTACCTATACTAACATGCACTATTTACATTACAAAGCTCCTTTAGACTCGTATGGTAATTTTCACTTCGCAGTTCGAACTGTTGCTCAGTATTTTTAAAATGAGCAAGATGAAAAAGTTAACAATAAATTGTCACCTTCATAAGCGTAAGTTCGGTGTTGGTTGACAAGTGATACTGAAGTTCCGGCCTGATGAGCCACCTGGCTCATATGCAGACTTTACCCCTTTTAACACCAACACAAAATATTTCAGCGACTTAATTTAGCGTAGTCTGAAAGTTACTCATCTCAGCCGCAAGACCCACAAAGTAAGGAAGAAACGACGGCGTTATTTGAAAAGATAAATGACTCTTCTGAGGATGACAGTATGAACCAAGCAAAATTACTTGTTTCTCAAAATGTTTTATCTATCGGTATTTATCAAAGGTAAATGTGCAGTATTTGTAGGTTTATTTTATTATATCATTCCGTTGCTTAGCACAGCGGTTAATCCAGGCATTCTGACCTAAGTACTTCATGTATCCATTCTCGATATTATAGTGTATCTAATACACTATAATAGGGATAAAATAGTATGCTACGTTCTAAATACACTATGATAAGGGATACACCAAGTACTAACCCATTCTGATAGCATTCAGTTCAAACTATTGCTTAGGCTTGAAAGCGAGTGACCAATAGAAAGAACCGTACTGCTTTAACTAAGAATTCAAATCATAAATCAAAATGTGAATAAAATTTCACCAAAATCTTGAACTTGATAAAAGGCCTTCATCTTTTTTACTACACTGAAAAGCAGCTACATTTTATGGGCTCTAGAGCCAATGTTTTATTAAATATTACATACAAAAAGCTAAAAATTTAAATAACTACTTTAATTTTTACAAACTGTATAAATGTTAACCAGACAAGAAGTAAACAACGACTTCAGCAAATTAGAGATTCTCCTCGATTCTTGGAGCGAATTGTACGAAAACGTAAAATGATAACAAATAAAGCAAGGCTTCTCATGTTCTTTTCCAGTATTTGATAAACTTGTGGAAATATGTGTAAATTGCAATTAAACATTTCAATACGTTAGTATATCTTTATTGTTAACATACTGCGTTGTTTCAGTGACTATTTAGTTGCCTCAATTTGCGAAAAAAATACGCTTACATATCTGATAACTATGCATGGTCATGAATAATTTACCAAAACTTGAACTTAAACTCGAAAAAAAAGATGCTTGTGTTTGCCAATGTTGTATTAAATGTTACAACAAAGAGCTAACATTAAGATTATCGCTAATTACTGAGTTTTACAAGCTGATTCAATGTAATCAGAAAAAGGTAAAAAACGAGTTCAACAAAATTATAAATTCAGTTATTGGGTGATTGGGGGGAAATGATATCTCCGGTTAATTATTTTGCGCCTGTTTTATCTTGGAACAGTTCTATTAATACAACTTCAGTTTTAGAATAGAGCGTTTTCACTCACGTGGCATGCAGCCATACAAAAAAAGTGTTTACATAAGAAAAGAGTTAAAAAACAAAAATGGAACAGGAAAAATTACACAAATAAGCATATCCTAAATTTAACATTTGTCACTACCAAATTGTTTAAAAAAATGTAGATAAAATAATAAAAATCAAAATAGAATAGATCAGTAAGTAAGAACAAGTTTATCCTAATGGTTCAAAATTAAGTAGGTCAACAAGTAGGGGTATTTTGGTAACCTTTATTCTATTGTTATATGTACCTAGAGTACAAATGTAGTAAGTAGTTCCTCCCTTTCCGTTTTTTTTCTTTTTTCCCTCGTTCTGTGAGTGCAAATGTCAAAGGAAACGTATTATAGTACTTTAGAAAACAGTCCTAAGAAAGCACGCGCGCTGATTGGTTAAAAATCCTGTTTGTATAACTCGATGTAGACACAGAACTAGCGCGCGCTGTTGACGTAGTGATGGCGCGAGCAAAGAGAATTTACATTTTGAAAATCAAAGTTAACAAGTTGATTTCCTTTTTCTCGTCGTGGTGTTTTCTAAAAGAAATAGAAAACATGTACTCCGTGTTTGTATCGAGTTATACAAACACTCGTGAAAGTTTGGGAGAACTCGAAAAAGCTGCGGCTCGTGTTCCCACAGCATTTCTCGTTCTCCCAAACTTCCACTCGTGTTTGTATAACTCGATACAAACACGGTACATGTTTTCTATTTCTTAAGTGTTGTATAAGTAGTGCGAATAGTGTAAGTAATATAGTGTATTGCATGTCTTTGTAAATAGTTTTGAAAATATAATGCAGGTGGTTATGAATGAAAAAAAAAGAAAAGAGTTGAATTTCCACATGATTGGTTTGGTACACCAACACGGCCGCCGTTTCAATATGGTTGCCGTGCGTCATGTGAAAGCTTTCCTCATCCGTCATTATTGATCCCCATAAATAAACATAAACAATAGTCTCCGCTTGGCCCGAAAATGCACTCGAATATTTGTCATTCCGCGGACATAATCTGTTCCGAGAAGCGAACAGTCGTCTGAAAGCGAGTTCCCCAGTTTTGTATGCTATTCGGTTCTCAGAACGGATAATGTCCGCGGGCAAATATCCGAGCAAACTCTCGCAATAATGAGAGATGAGAATCAGTTCAAGACTGTAATTAAAAACTTGTGGTCGGATTAATATAGCTCTTCCAACAATGGCGTAAAGAGGTAAATGGCAATGTCGACAGTTATTCAGTGGGTAACGATGGTCTATGAGGGTTGATTGAAAAAGAAGATTAAGACAGTTTCACTATCGTTAAAATTAATCTTTGTGATCGTAAGGAATTATACTGTTTCAAGCTATATATCTTTAAGATCATTTATTACATGGCTAGTTCCTTGAGCGGGCAAGATGAACTGAATCCTGCGCTGTGATTGGCTACCTGAACGGGCAGGATGGAGCTATATTGCCCTCTCAGGACTACCTGCTGTATCCCGCAAAACTTTCTCCGAAAGCCATATATAAATCCTTTATTGACCAAGCTTGTTCGGTCAAGATGGGTTGATATTGGCCTCGTTCTTTTTTGGCGAGTTTATGGACCTCGACTTCGCTTCGGTCCATAAACATACAAAAAAAGAACTTGGTCAATATCCAGCCATCTTGACCTCACACTTGGTCAATAACCCATATGTATCGCACTGAAGGGCTGAGGGTGGGAGGGAAGATGTGCACAGTTGCATAACACAACATGTGCAATGAGCGATTTTCAACCTATAATCATTACTGATACATGGTATGGCTATTTTAAGTAACTTCTCTCGGAGCAGAATCACTCAGCTGCCTGGAACCATATTCGACAACTTGAAAAACTTGGAAACTCTGTAAGTTAATTATAATGCATCTATAACCTATTTTTTATAGTCTAAACATTTCATTTTCACAAATTGCCTTTTCTGATGGTTTCATAAACTAAATGCAATTTTGGGACGGCATTTCCGAATTATATTGGTGGCTACTGGGAGAAAATATATTCAGTTTTGTATAAAGTACAGGGCTGGTGACCTTACAATAAAGGAAATCGCTTCCATTAATCGATATTCTATGAGGTTATCAGTAAGTCTTACAAATTTGTTTTGCTGGAAGAGGTAGCCTTTCTAATGATTCTGCTATTCTACTTGAAATGAGTGTTTAGTAACAGGACCCTGAGTATAAAAAAATTGGTTAATGGAACTAATCACGGTTTAATTTCAGAGCACTATGGATGGCTAATCAGGACACAGCTTGTGTAGGGAAAAAATTGCAGCGTTTGTATGAGAATCAAATGGTTAATAATTTTCTGAAAATTTAAGTATGCGAGGATAAAGCTTCTGGTCCAGTCGCAAGCTTATCAACCTCAATCAAGTACGCGGGAAATCATTTGCCGTCAGATTTACATACAAGGGCACAAACGCTTTAATGTGACTTATTTTTTGATGGGGGCTCCCTTCCCGTCACCCAAAACCGTGATATAAGCTCTATTCAAACAACCGGCAGTGTACTTCCTTATTACTCTTATCTCCCCGGCCCACCACTACATATAGTTGTAAAATGGCGTCTTTATTACCTATGATAATGAATTTTAATAATCTTAAATATTCCTTTATTGCTCATAGAGACCTGTCTCAGAACGAAATCTCTGAGTTACCCGGGTTTATTTTCGCTGGCTTGAAAAGCTTAAAAACACTGTAAGTTATTTCTTGGTGTGTTGCGTAGATTACATATTTCCTTTCTATATCCTCTGTTCACTTTTCCATCTGTTTACAAAATTAATTTGTTTGCAGTATATTTTTGAAACTACATTTCTTGATTTATCCCTAGAGATCTGAATAACAACAAGATTGCTACTATACATCAAAATGCTTTCTTTGGGCTTGAGAACCTTAAAAACCTGTGAGTATAACAACTTATAACGAAGTTTAACGAACATAGAGAAAATGATAATCGAAGGACATACCAAAGGCCATGCACGCGAGGTCTAAGTACAACAGCTTGCAACAAACATCAGGGGGGGGGAAATATTTATTGATTTACAAATTTGCCTAGAAGCACGTTGTAAGATAAAAGTCCCCTAGAAGGTCCAATTACCAGTTTCCCCTTCCAGGATAAAACTTAAACCGGGATCCAACCCACAAAAGAATAAAGAAAAAGAACTGATTATCATGAGCACGCTTGGGTACTTAAGGCGGCATTTAGGGCAGACACAAATTTGTATGTTCTAATAATAATAATAATAATAATAATTATGGGCACTGGGGTAGGACTGGTTGGTGCCTTAGCTTACCCTACTACGGGAATATGGACGCTCCAGCCCACCATATTCCTGGGTGGCACCTTTGGCAAGTGCCAGTCACCCATCTTAGGGTTACAACAACCTCATTTGATGAGGGAATGTCAAATATTGACTTTCACTCGAACGACGTTAACGAGACCAGAGCTTTTAGTGAAGGTGTCCAGTCCGGCTGATGCCCTGTGGATCAGCAGTACAGGCCCGGTCGTTATCCTGCTACTGCTGAACAGCAATAGAAGAGATTAGGATGTTCAAAGAAGTCACTGAGCAAAGACTGGCTGACCAGGTACGTCAGATTAAGAACAAGAAGTTGCTAGAAACAGTGGAACAAGAGGAGATTTATCTAAGAATAAGAAATGAAGACCAGGAGAATGAAACCACCGAGCTTATTCCCACAGCTACACCAGACCATGCAGCAGCATCAGATAACCAAATCGAACTCCAAGGTGAAGACAGTATGCCAGCTGAAGAGAAAACACCTGAGTAAGATTGGGGAAGTCCGGAGAGGAAACATGAAACTAAAACAAAGAGAGAGGGATAGGTTAGACAGAAAATATCATCTTGAGGGAAGAGGTACTATGTATGTTTCAGGCGTGCTGAAACAGAAGATCAAGGCAGGTGGAATGAAGATAAAAAGATATCATGAGAGATGCAAACAGTTCAAGCAGAACCATCTGTTTCGAACCAACCAGAAGTTGTCTTACGAAACACTAGATGAAAAGAAGCATGGAGAAATAGCGTTACCAGACCCTGAAGAAGCGATCTCCTTCTGGATTAAAATCTGGTCGGAGGAAGTTAGTCACAATAAGAGAGCATCTTGGCTAGAGAATGTAGAGCTGGAGTTTATCACAACAGAGGAGCAGGTTGATATCAACATCACTGTGGGGGATATTAGAAGTGGGGTGAGCAAGAAGGCTAATTGGAAGGCACATATGAATGTTGTGCCGCGTAGCACTATGAACATAAATGATGTAACAGAGAATTAACTCTGAAGTGTAAATTTTAGTGCTAATTTAACCCATGAGTAACCCACTGGGCGTTAGCCCTAGTAAAGGGAATCAGGGAACCACACGAGGTAAAGAAAAAATCTTTTGACCTCGGTGGGAATCGAACCCACGACCTCCGGAATAGATCTACCGTTACTCTGCCGACTGAGCTACGAGGTCGGACAGAGAACGTCGGGGTCGATTAGATGGTGAATCGCGGCGAAGAGAAAGTAAGGGTACATTTGAATGTTGTGCCGCGTAGCAGCACTATGAACACAAAGGATGTAACAGAGAATTAACTCTGAAGTGTAAATTTTAGAGCTAATTTAACCCCTGGAAGGCAGCCGGCCCTGAGCTAGTTCAGAGGTTCTGGTTTAAGAAATTGACAGGTCTGCGCCCTAGATTGCAAGACTGTGTATGTCAGGGCGAATGAACCAGAGTGCATGGTCAGGAAAAGAACAGTTTTGACACAGAAGATCAAGCAAAGGGTGCCTAGGCTAGCAACTACCGTTCTATAACCTGTCTACCCATGATGTGGAAGCTCTTAACAGGAATCGGGAGAGAAATTATACCACCACCTGGAAAGGAATGGTCTATTAAAAGATGAACAGAAGGGGTGTAGGAAGGGATCCTGAGGAACAAAACATCAACTGCCGCAGAAGGTTAACAAATTTGTCAATGGCCTGGATTGACTACTAAACGGCATATACTATGGTGCCGCACTCATGGATCCTGAAATGCCTGGAGATGGTTGGGGCTGCCAAGAATATAATCTCTACAATCAGCAACAGCATGGTGAACTGGAAGGCAGTACTGACATCAGGAGGAACAGTCCTTGGACAGGTTGACATAAAGAGAGGAATTTTTCAAGCTGACTCCTTGTCACCATTACTGTTTATAGTGATCATGTTACCTTTGACCCTAGTATTGCGAAAGATGAGAGCTGGGTACAGACTGGCAAAAGACATGATACCCATTAACCAGTTGTTATTCATGGACGGCCTGAAGTTGTACGGAGCCAACAAAGACCAACTAGACTCACTTATTCAAGTAGTCAGGATCTTCTCACAAGATATCAATATGTCGTTTGGGCTTGAAAAGTGTGCTGTCCTGGAAATGAGAAGGGGAAGACAAGTTGACAGTAGCGGAATAGACCTACCCGATGACCGGCATATCGGGGAAATAAGGGAAGAAGGTTACAAATACCTTGGCATTTTACACTTGGACCAGAATCTCAACACCAAGATGAAATCAACTCACCTGAATTAAGGCATGGGTCTCGCCAGGAGCCATAATCAGGGACGGAGACTGCAAGCGCGCGCCATTTCTAGTATTGGGGTATGGGACAATTTTTTCTATTTTTAGAACAAATTGCGCCATCACCTGCGGCACACGCGCGTACATTGCTGACGAGCGTTTTGCACAGCTAGTAAAACACGGCAAATTGGACTTGGCACTTTGGTGTGAAAACGTATATCGAGCTCATATAATATCTCTAGTTTTTAATATGTTTGCGGTTGATTAATGTTTGAGAACATATTAAAAGTTTAGCTGAAAATGTGTGAATACAGCAGAAATAATCAGAAAAGTTACGATGACGCTTTTAGTTAACTCGAATAAAGATTTCGATTTTGTCGATTGAGTCAAAACTCCTTGTCTATTTTATCTTCGCAGTGTAAAGTTTCACTATGTGAAAGAAACACACATGATGTTAGTAGCCTTTTGGCGAACTTTGGTGAAAATTGTTGTAGCATCTCAATACAAAAGACAACGAAACAAATCTTTGACACTATTTGTTGAAAATCTGAAAACGCCGGCTCGGCGCTGCACTATGCAATGAGCTACTCGTACGCGTCAGACTTGCCTTTCAAAAATTAACTTTTAAAAACTAGCGAAACGAGCAGAAACAAGAAACTATCAAAAACAGGTTTGGTTGTGATAAAGCATTGTTTGGTAAACTCACAAATTAACTCGATACCGGAGTAAATAGTTCTCTTACAGAACTTTTTTCTACAGAGCAAACACAAAAGGTTACGCTTATAACTAGCCGGCGAGCGAATTTTATTCATTCAAAGCGCGAAATTAAAGGAGTTCTCGACCCTGAAAAACACACCATTTCCATTCAATCAAAGCATAAAAGTACATAGAAGAGCCCCGGTTCTTTTTCTCTTGTTTATTTCCTGCCATAGCTGCGAAAAATCGGCAAGAGAATCTCGCAACTCTCACCATTTCATCAAGCAACGTGACAACATCCACGCGAGAGCCCAAGACACGTGCGCAGATATATGACGTCAGAATGGCGCAATTTGTTCTAAAAATAGAAAAATTGTCCCATATCATGGGTCCATGCGGATCCCAAGACTTACGGTCTCCCTCCCTGATTATGGCTCCTGGTCTCACTTATGTCAGTCTTATGTCAGTCTTTTTCTTAAAATCTTGACTTGTAATTGTTTATTTTTAGGTAAAATGATTTTTTTCTGACAATTTACTCGACTTAAGTGGTCACGTGATTGGCCACCCCCTAAACTGAAAGAAATATGATGATTTAAGTTACATGGTTTAGACGTTCTAGGAAAACTCTCGTTTTTTCGTTCAAAACCTTTACCCTACCTAGTTATACGTCGTTTTGAACGGGGATTTTGAAAATGTTCTATTCTTTTGTGATTATTTCCAATTTTTTCCTCGTCCCAGTCCCTCTCCAATGGATATACGTTGTGATTGAAACAAAAGAAATAAATCTTTCAAACCCCGTTTAATTCTCTAAACTTGGTGGTTATGGCCATTGGCATAAAACAAAATTAGTCGAGGATTACAAATGCAAACTATTGTAAATTTGGTTTCAAATTTACATAAACAATTGGGTGTGGCAAGTCACATGACTAAGAAGCAAAGTTCAAAAAACTAAAACTAAAAATCTTATTTCAAATACTTTACCCTATGCAAGTTTATAAGCGATAGCTTAAATATATTTTAAATTAAACCACCCCCTCCAAAATATTGCGACACCCTTTCCTTAATTCACTTGAGAAAATAACATCGGAATATATCAAAAGAGTCAAGACGTTGTGTAGATCAAAACTGAATGGAGGAAATTTGATTGGGGGTATCAATACTTGGGCTGGAGGTGTGGTACGCTACAGTGTGGGGGTGGTGGACTGGACCATGGAGGAAATGGCCAGCATGGATAGGATAACGAGAAAAATCTTGGCAATGAATGGCTGACTACACACCAGGAGTAATGTTGCAAGGCTGTACCTACCGAGGAAGGAAGGGGGAAGAGGACTGATTGGAATCGAGGAGTGTGTAAGAAAGATAAGAAAATCCCTCTATGGCTACCTAAGGAAGAGCACAGAACGGATGCTTCAAGCGGCGCTGAAGGAGAAGGTGTTTGTCGAAGAAAAAAACCTCCAGGACTATGAGAGGAGGATAAAAGAAGAGAAAGGTAAGAGCTGGAAGGCGAACGCCTTACACGGTGAGTTTGTCCAACAAACATCAGATGTAGCGGAGTAGGAGTCTTGGAGATGGCTTCGGAATGGAATCTTAAAAAAGGAGACATAATTAAGGCTTGATACCAGCTGCACAGGAGCAAGCTTTAAGAGAAGACCTCAGAGACACCACTGTGTAGATTGTGTGGAGAATCCACTGAGACAGTGTGGCACATTGTTAGTGGATGCAAGAAACTTGCCCAGAATGAGTATAGGAAGCGCTACGACAAGATGGCCCTGCGGGTACATTGGGAGATGTGTAGGAAATATGGGATGGGGCGTACTGACAAATGGCATGACCATCAACCCTTGCCAATTGTAGAAAATGGAGAAGTGAGAGTCACCTGGGACATGACTATCTATACAGACAAGGTATTGAAGCATAATCGTCCAGAAATTACTCTAGTGCATAAAGATACACACAGAAATGGACTCTTATTGACATAGCTGTGCCAGCTGAACAGAACATCATCAGAACTGCGGAGGAGAAGGTGGAAAAGTACCAGGATCTAGCATTTGAAATCAGAAGGATTCATGGAGCCTCGAGAGTCACATTAATACCTATCGTGATTGGTGCCCTTGGAAGCATATCGAAAAGAGCTAAGACTTTGCATGGCAAGCTAGGTGCACCTGAATTCATTGGAAGTGCACAGATGTCGGCCATCCTGGGAAAAGCCCATCTCTTACGTAAGGTGCTGTGTCTCTGAACCGCGGAGAGTGGTTGAGACATAATTAACTGTACCCAGTAACTGCAGCGATAATAATAATAATTATAATAATTGTATTAATTATAATAATTGTAATAATTATAACAATAATATTTTGTAATATTGTCTGCATTAAAGACGTTATACAAACGAAATCTCTCATGAAACATATAATTCCAGGTTTAACAAGTTGTTTCAAGAGACTACTTAGATCTTGAGTACATATGGATTTTAATTCCAGGTTTATATGCATATCGAATAACTTTGCAAAGCTCTCGGTAATAAACCAAATAAACAATCTCATGGGTTTTCCTGCGAATATATTTACATGCAGTGCATGAATGGGAAACGGTAATCAATTACGATCTAGCACAGGTCTCTTTGAAAAATGGCCCATATCGAGTATGTATCATATAGTAACAAAGAAAGCAAACAAATCCGAACAACACGCACAAACAGAAAAACCGATTCAAAAAACTGTTGATCGAAGGAAAGAATTTAAGTGTGGCTGCAAAAATTACACGTGTTACGCAGTTGTTCATTGGTAGTTTAATGTGAACTCTTTATCTAACAATTGCAATCAACTATTTTATTCTTACTTCTTATCTAACAATTACAGTCAACAATTTTTCTTTGTAGATATCTACAGGAAAATTTACTGAAGGAGATTCCTCTAAAGACGTTTGAACATCTTGAAGGTCTTAGCATCTTGTAAGTATGCTTCAAATATTTATCATGTTTCGCGTATCTCGGACTCTAGTACAATGCATATGAAGCAATTTATTAAACACAAAAGACTGTGTCTGACTACGTTTACAAAAGCTGAGAGGAGATTGGAAAGTACCATGCGTAGCATACAAAGATTACAACTTGTATTATATTTACTTCCATCGAAGGAAATTGGACAGCTTCTCCTTGTGTTGTTATGCCACACTGTATGTTAAAGATGTACAGTGCGAATACCCGAAGACGGAGGGAGGTGCCTTGTCAAGCTGCAATCGTATGATCGAGGCCCCAGGCCCCAGACAGAGCATTTGGCTGCTCGGTATCCTGGCTGTTCTTGGTAACCTGGCAGTTATAGCATGGCGCCTGATTAGACGTGATGATCACCCGGTTCAAACCTGTCTTCTGACAAATCTCGCTGTGTCTGACTTCCTCATGGGAGTTTATCTCATGATCATTGCCATTAAAGATCTGCAGTGGGCAGGTAATATTTCATTGACCCAGTACTTTTTAATCTCAATGTTTGTTATTATGATATACCCGGCCATACAGAAAATCAATCTGAGCTGGTTTAAACCAATCAGGCTACTGTTTGTCATGGCTCGTCCCGGTGCATTCGTCACGGAAACATAAGAAAAACATAAACAAAAGTTAAATAGCATATTTTAAGTCTGGATCCGGGTATTCGAAACAACCTCTACGGAGGGCTTAAAGTTTGGTTGTCTACTAAAGGCTTCATGAAGGGAAACTAACTAATAATCCTTTTGAGACTGAAATCTTTTAATTTTAGGTTCATACTTCAGCTTTGATCTAATTTGGCGGTCAGGTGCTCTCTGTAAAGTGGCTGGTGCTTTGTCAGTGCTGTCGAGTGAGGTCTCGGTACTGATGCTGACGGTGATAACCGCTGACCGTCTGATAAGTATTGTGTTCGCCTTTACCTGTCCCCGTCTGACTTTAAGGGGCACTTACGTCATTTGTACGATTGTTTGGATCTCTGGAGCAATCATCGCCACTGTACCAACGTTTGACACCCCTTATTTTTATAACGAGGACAGAAGATATGGCTTTTATGGTATACCTTCAGATTAATTTAAATTACACAATTTATAATACACAAAGTATAATTTTTTTTTTGCGTGTGATTGATAGTTAAATGAGCTAACAAATAACTTTATTATATAACTGAGAAAATTACTTCATTGTGATTGGCTGATAGCCGACCAATTTATCGTCGTTAATTTTTTTTAATAATATACAAGCAACAATTTCTGCATTCTGATTGGTTAAGAACATTTCAATCAATTACAAAATAGTGCAAAAAGGTGTAATTGAGTGCAAAAAGTGTAATCGAGGGCAAAAAAGTGTAATCGAGTGCAAAAAGGTGTAATTGAATTGAAAATGATTGACAGCTCCTACTGTGAGCTCGGACAAACAAAATGGCGGACAAAAATTAAACGAAGATTGAAACTCTTTACCTACATTTCAATACAATTACCTCATAACCGAGCAAAGTGCAAAGCTCGAAGGCAATTACTAAACTAGTAAAAGCGAAGTAGATATGCACAAAAGCCGTGAGGTCAAAAACAAAAGCTTGAGCCTGAGTGAATGGAAATATGCCGGCGCCGATCGCGACTGCATTACAAAATACAAGTTGAAAAAGTAAATTTTAAAAGTTCTTCAGTACCACGAAATAAAACGCGAATAAGGGCCCAAGAAGACGTCCTAAGAACCTGCCACATCTTACTTTCGAGGACGAAAAGTGCAAGCAATCTACTTTTGTGAGAGACCAGAAACGGCGAGCTTAGAGATTAGGAAGGTCGTTCCCTAACAAAACGCGGTAAACACTTCAAGAGGCAAATCTAACCTGCAGAACGTCCAGTGAAGAAGTTAAAGTCAGGCAGCAACCAGAAAATATTGAAAGGATGTCCTTCAGAGATAAGAAATTCCGTTTCTTGGTGGATTTTAGCTTCATTTCTCGGTATTTTGGTCAAAGTAGCTTAAACTTGTACCAGGTGCAATAGTTTCTTACACAGAGTTTCTCGACCACTCGAAAACATTTGGCAAGAAAGCCGCATCAAAACCGCAAGGAGTTTTTCCTCTGCTTTGTGGTAAAGATCTTCAATTCAACTGTGAGTAAAGACTGCTTTTTACTGTAAAAAGAAACTTCTCGGTTTTCATACATGACTTGGAGAGATTGAATGAATTTTTACGCTTCAGTTCACTTTCGAAAGTTTCATTCAATAAAGTGATGTAGCTTGTTGCCGCCATTTGTCACGTAAAACACTTAAGCAACAGAAATTGTCGTTTGTATATTATTAACAAGTAATCAAATGATTTTTCTCGTGCAATTTGGAATAAATAAGCACTCGTATTTTTTTTTCAAAAACTACAAATTGTACTCGCCCTACGGACTCGTGCAATTTTTTGTAATCTTTGAAAAATTTACTCGTGCGTATTTATTCCAAATTGCAGTCAAAATAATTTGATTACCTATACAAATTGCACTACAGCACAAATTAACGCGCTCGCGTTCGCAGTTTTCTCAGACATAATAAATGTGAGTAATTACTTTTGAAGCTTGAGCAATCAAGGGGTTTCACTATTCGTGATATTTGAAAAATGTTTTGACATTACACTCGCCTCAAGACTCGTGCAATTTTGAGACAATTTTCAAATATCACTCGTATTGTAAATCCTTAAATGCACTCGCATTCATACGATTAGACTCTAGAAGACATTCAGACATGGCTCAGTTAAAAATGAAACCGTTAGTTCACCATTTATAGCAATGGTTTTATTTCATATGAATTGCATCTTTGGAAAACGAGATCAGGACAACTAAAACCTTTTTCTGGTTTGAAGAAAACAACTATAATAATAACAATAGCAAAAGAAACAAAACTGAAAAAGAAGCAACTATAAGAAGTACACTTGTTTAGCACTTTCACAGTCCTTTTACATCATTGAATAGTTCATTGTCTGCTTAGACTTTTATACCTCGACTTAAGTTATAAAAGTCATTTTTTTAAAAAGTTACCAATTAGCGCTGAAGAATTCAATATCTCTGCTTTTCAAGGTCGCTCGTCAGTTTGTCTTCCTCTTCAGTTGTCTTCTGAAAGACTGGCAGGCTGGGAATATTCAGTGGGTGTGTTCATCGCTTTGAATCTCGCAGCATTCCTTTTTATCATGGCAGCTTACATCGCCATTATTGCCAAAGTCTCAAAATCACAGCGAAGAGTCAAAGCCCATGGTGAGTCTGACGTGAGTTCTAATAGCATCAAAAGAGAGTCCGCTTTGGCACGGAGGGTGTTCGCCATCATCTTGACGGACTTTAGCTGCTGGGTTCCTGTAATAATTCTAAGTATCCTTGCTCTCACCGGACAGTTTCATGATGAAGAAGGACTTGTTTACGTCTGGTTTGCAGTCTTTGTTCTGCCGGTTAATTCTTCGGTCAATCCTGTGCTCTACACATTTTCCACGCCCAAGGTAAGAAGACTGATGTTAACCGTTTTTCGTTGCTTCCTAATTGATCTCGATATGCAGGCATGTAAAGCGCCTGCTTCTGCTGTTTATTCAGTGATTCATTCATTTCTGTTGCTATATGGGGAGCTTTACACTTTATTGTATCAGCCATCAATCCATATAAGTCGCCGGTAATTTAACTCACCTTAAACACCTTAAACAAAGTAACTCATTTCGCAACATTTATTTTACGTAGAACCCATGTTGATAGCAGTTTTATAACTGAAATGGTCATGTTTATTTATTATTATTATTATTATTATTATTATTGTTGTTGTTGTTGTTGTTCAAAACTTTAGTTTTGAAATTCCTTATTGTACTGCTAGCGAGGATTAACTAACCACGGTTCTAAACAACTCCATCACAAGCTTTCTGTAAGTCGCTATACTTTTCACAATAGGGTTCAAAATCTAATTACAGGAAATTGTGTTAGTGATATGTTAAACAGTTATCCCTTACAATCAAACAAAGATATTTACCCAGTGGTATCTAGCAGTTTCTCGCAATTCCTCATACTAGAAAGTGACTCGAGTTTCGTAATCATGTCTATGACGTCAGCAAATTCTAATTTGTTGGCGATACACTTATAACCAATACATAATTTGAAGGACATTATTATTACTATTATTATTATTATTATTATTATTATTATTATTATACATTGTACTCACTATCAGCATTCTGATTGGCCAAGAGCCCCCTGCTTATTTTGAGAATTCAAGTGATTTTGTGGACAAGCATGATTTGGGTATAATCTTCAATTCAGTTATATGTGCAGATTATACCTCGCGCAGTGCGCATGCGTAATACACCTTTAGCTAAACAGCGCGAGCACTTGAATGGCTTCGAAAGATGCGGCCGCTTGGTGCGTTTGTCCTTGTATTTTTAGAAGCGCAAATAAAATCTACTTGCGTTTCACACATATTTTCCATAAAACAATGTATAATAAAACAATAATTGAATTCGGTTTTTGCGATATCGGGAATAATCAAGGTCTCGGCAAGTGTAATCAGATTACACTTGCCTAGACCTTGATTATTATTGTTTATTATTATTATTATTATTATTATTGCGAGAACTTTAGCTTAAAAAAGTAGCAGTAGATCATATAGAGTAAATTGGTTTTCTAGTATTAATTATTATTATTATTGTTTTTAATATTATTACTATTATTATTATTATTATTATTAGTAGTAGTAGTAGTAAATACTACGCAAGTGAATAATACTTTTAGCGCTCGCTGATTGGCTAACTCGGAGGTGATTAGCCAAGTACTCAGTAGTCACCCACCTCTTCGGAACCTCTAATTTTATTTGCTCCTTGACTTATCCACCTCTACTGTTTTCAGGAGTAGGGCCATTGTTTCTGTTGCTTATTCTATTGTTTTCTTGGCCAATCCAGTTAAACCTTGCGAGAGGTGCGTGGCGCCTCCAATTCCTATTCACCTCTGAGCAGCGGAAGAAAAACAAAATGGCCTTTTTCGGTATATTGTCACAAATAAAGTTACCCTTTGGTCCGCTAGTTATTCAGCTTGTGCGGTATATACTAAAACAATTATTCACCTCAGTGTCGGTGAAAGTGGTGGATATTTTAATCCACTTCGGTAAAGAATTGTTCATTATTATAATTATTATTTGCTTCAATATAAAAATTATTACTATTGTTATTATTATTTGTTATTATTTAACATGTAATCCAACGAGTTATTGAAACATCTTCCTTTTCAATTAATTATAAGGTGAGAAGCGTCCTTAAAGGCTGGTTGTATCACATTTTCCACCGCTGTACATGCCTTAGTTGCAAAATAAGATCTGCAAGTCACCACATCTCTGGTAAGAGTAGTTTATAATGTCTTCCCGTTTTCCGCTGTAAGAGATAACTTTTTTTATTGTAGCATTATTAATTTATTGATTGTGGTATTACCATATGAGGTCTTAGCGTCTTAGCTCTGGTTTCTGGTTTCTGCGTGGTTTTACCAACAAAATTTGCTCAGAAAATTGTTCTGACAGCGATCAACTCGAGCTCATTTCCATATTTGTACGCCTCCAGCTTCCTCGGTCAGACTGTATTGCTCGCTTTCCACCTGCGCTTTCCACTTTCGCTAGACAGTTTCGCCCATTAGTCAATTTAAAAATTCAAGGCTGTTCAAAAACAAAAGTAATCCTTTTTTAGTTTGTTTCTTAAGTTAAAAATTTGGCGGGTTTTTGTTCATTTAGGAAATGACGAAGGAACCATATGCACCCAAGAGGAAACAGAGGATCACTACGCACTCTCAATGGACGTTAAGCAATCCCCGAATGACAGCCAACTGCAAAACGAAAACATTTAAAAAATGCACAATGGGGAGTGGTATACTTGAATAAGATACTTTTTACATTGCTCCAGCTTGCAAAAGCCCTTCGTATAATTCTCCTTGTTTTTAGCATGACCAGCCAAGGAATGATATGATATCCAACTTTGTAAATTGGCTGGACCAGAGATTTAAGTCTGAACCATCAACGAGTGACAGTTATAAAACTGCATGATCTTTTGGCGGCAACGTGCCCGTGTTTAAGTGGTTAATATCTAGGGAGGTTTTCCGATTATCAGTTGGTATGTTTATACTTTGTACTAACAGCAATGGCTGCTCCAATCAAATCATTCAATAATGCCATGCCAGTTGTTAAGGGGCACTCGCTATAAATAACCATTATAGAAAAAGAAACGAAAAGATATTTGATGACAAAGCTTAGGAAGGCGATTATTTTCCAGGTTACCCCTGGAAAAGCGATTCTCATTTAACAAATGTTTAAAAATCAATAAATCTTAGTCTTCACCTGCAATATTTAAGATGCCAAATCACACAATAAGAAAAAAACATTTAAATCTGTAAATTATGACGGATTTCAAATGAGTTTCGTAAAACCAGACCCAAACTGCCAATTACTTACCAATTAGATCACTCAGCCTGCAATCTCAAACCGTAGTAAATCCAAAACCAAAATAATTGCCTGATTACTTTCGGCATTTAATTTAAAACCGCTCCAAGAACACTATAACTATAACAACAACTAGTAATTTTAAAATCTAGGTAACTCTGAAAATTTAGAGCAAGTCAGAAAAGTTGGGGCGCGAATAGAAATTGAGGCAAGATTATATTTCAGCTCCACTCCAGAGCTAGAGTCACATCTAACAATAAACTTGCCCTGGTGGCTCCCGGCATTTCTTGGAAAAAATGGATCGTTCGTTAGAGTGTTGGCTTAGCTCTTGAAGATGGCGCTAGACCAGAGCAAACTATATTCAGGCATTTGCAAACAATGTTATTTTAATTCTACATTTAGAGAGACCGTATTACCGAAACTAAGTTTACATAACTTATCGTACATTTTTATTGTGCTTGGACTCTAGTTTTGATCCAGGTACAATTATTACAAACTGTAAAAGAACCTGTTTACACGGAGGGAGGGTGCCCCGGCTAACCGAGCTACTCGGCTAGAAGGGTTGTTACATAGCCCGCCTTTACATGCAACTCACCTAACCGGGAAAGTGAGTGGGCTTGTTGGGCTATCTTTTGAGCGGCTGCTAAGCACAATAAACAAATCGATTCGATTTGTAAAACATGGACTGGATTTGTAAAACATGGATTTGTAAGAAAGTTTATTCGGAAAAGCAACCAAAACCAAACAATTTATTTGTTTCAATCTTATACCAGTTTAGTGCCCGTTTATCGCCCTTTATTAAGTTATTCGAGCTTTGTATTGCTACGTCACCTTTTTATTCTCCCTCACTTTATCATTATCCCGACCTAAATATCTTTTTACGCTGTTCGTGAATAAATACAATTTACCGTATATCATGCAGTAATTTTATTTCAGGGAAAACAAGGTTGATAATTGAACATGTTAGCAATTTCAAAAGACTTTGTCATTACCTAAACTTTCTCAGTAAAATTGTTATCAACTGTACGGTGGAAGAGGTAATCACTCTGAATGCCTTCGTGCTGAATGAACCTTAAAAACCTTCGCTTGGCCCCTAAAAGCTGTTGTAAATCATTTTCTCTAGCTTGGGTTTTCCGCTTATTTTTCTACGTCTTTTGCGGGTTTAAATTGATGCCCATAGTCCTAACGCACTTGGTCTGTCTATCGACCATCTTAGTATGGAAATTGACAAATTGGAGCAAACCGAAAAAGCAATAACAGCAACAAAAATTGTAAATGTGGTTTTGGTAACCTCAATGCCAGAACCTTAAACGCCGCCATCTGTACCCGCGGAAAACATTCGTGCTCTTTTCAAATTATGCAAAACTATTTTTGTCAAAGGTCAACAAATTTTTACATTTTTGGGCATCCTGGAGGGAACGTTTTTTGTAAGAGAAAGAGGAAAATGGATAAGAAACGAAGAACCTTCATTGCTAAGGGTGGGAAAATTTAATCTCTTTCGACAAAACGGTAGCAATTAATATTAAGATGTAATCATCACAAAAAGTTTCTTAGGGTGCGGGTACTGAGTCCAGATAAAATTAGCCTAAGGTGTAGACACCTGATTTTCCCTAGGAAATTACTTATTTTCAAAT
The DNA here is from genome assembly GCA_022496165.2 of Catalaphyllia jardinei. Classification (NCBI taxonomy): domain Eukaryota; kingdom Metazoa; phylum Cnidaria; class Anthozoa; order Scleractinia; family Caryophylliidae; genus Catalaphyllia; species Catalaphyllia jardinei. The sequence continues at coordinate 8,127,068 of CM042747.1, read as the reverse complement.
CCATATTTTACAAATCCATGTTTTACAAATCCAGTTCAGTCCTTGTTTTACAAATCCAGTCCATGTTTTACAAATCGAATCCAGTCCATGGTTTTCAATATTCTCTTTTTCCATCATACTTTAGCTTCCAGCACGGGCATAGGCCTGTTCTGTGCCTGAGACTCGTCTATTATATTGATCTCTTCAGACTGACTGTCATTCTGTTCGGTAGATAACACTGGTAAATGGTAACTACGAAAAAATTCATCACCTCGCGCCGCCATGTCTTCGTGGTTTATCTCATCTCGGGAAACCGGGATAGCCCGACACGAACCGTTTACATGGTAAAAAGCTATCTCGCCTAGCCGGGTGTCCCATGCAAGTAGACATGGTACCCCGGGTAGGCCGGCTACCCTGTCTAGCACGTAAACGCTCCAATGCGTTTCCTAAAGAAACGTATGAGAAGTTAGCCCTCTCAGGGTAGCTCGGTTAGCCGGGTAGCTCGGTTAGTCGGGGCACCCTCCATCCATGTAAACGATAGTAAACATGTGTTAGGGCCAGGGAGTCTTAATTTAGAAGTACAAGATAAAGAAACAACGTGCCAATTTTTATGAAATAATCCGCGCAGTGTCCTCTTGCTTAGTAAATAAATCAATAAAATTTGTAACATTTGTATTTTGTTCATTAATTCACATCGTAAATAAAATAGTTCTGAAATTAAGGCTGCTTTCCATTCGATGAAAAATTCCAGTTTGAATTTCAGGCAATTGACAGTAACTAGATTAGACAAGACTAATGGAACAGAATTTTCCTGAAATTTTACTGAATTTACGTTTCATATAACTTTACCCTAGAATTTCAAGGATTTTGGTTGGATGGTTCGCTTTTCGAAAATTCAACAATGGAAAATTCCGTACCATTTGTCCCCGACTCAAAGTTTTTCCATCATTTTTGGTGAAGTTCATGTCCACCCGGTCCGGGTTGTTCGAAAGTCGATTAATGCTAACCCAGGATTAAAAATTAACCGGACGGTATCAATCTTATTTGTGTAACCTTTTTTTACTGCTTATGTTTTGTGTAGTTTGAGCTTAGACAAGTTCAAAACTGAAGGACGAACGGTCTAAACAGAAAAACTCACCGAAAAGTTACAAAAATAGACCTTTCTACAGTTGCCGGCTTAGTGACACACAACCGAACGGTAGACCGCTTTCTCACACTTCGTACATTGATAGATAAATATGTCCACTGTCACCAAGAAAAAGTATACGCCTGCTTTGTGGACTTTAGGAAAGCTTTCGACTCAGTCTGGCATGATGGACTTTCCTATAAAATACTACAAATAAATGTTGGAGGAAATGTTTATGACTTAATCAAAAACTTCTACTCTAATTCTACTGGTTCCGTGAGAATTGGAGATTGTCAGACACAATCTTTTCAGTATGCAAAAGCTTTTCGTCAAGGCTGTATTTTAAGCCCACTCCTCTTTAACCTATACATTAATGATTTACCTTATTCTTTTGAAAATATTTTATCGGATCCTTTTGTTTTACCTAATGGTACAAAATTGAGCTCTCTTTTATATGTAGATGATTTGATTATATTATCACGGTCCAAGGCAGGACTGCAAAACTGTCTCAATGCTTTGGCCCAGTACAGATCGTGGATGTTAAACATTAATAAAAAAACCCAAGATTATGTTTTTTTCAACGACGAGCAAAAGATATAACTGTAATTTTTATATAGGCAACGAAAAGATTGACATTGTCCAAAAATATATTTACCAGGGAACTCAAATTTCTTCTACTGGGAACTTCACTGTGTCACTTGAACACTTAAAAGATAAGGCTTTTCATGTCCTGTTTAGCTCAAGACGACACGTCGACTTCAGCAGTTTGAAACCATCTCTTGCTTTCAAAATTTTTTGACACAATGATTTCAGCTATTTGACTTATAATAGCGAAGTCTGGGGTGTCTTTATCAAATCAGATTTCAAGTACTGGGACACTTCACCGACTGAAAAAGGTCACTTACAGTTTTGTAAACGTTGGTGCAAGTGAATAACAAGGCTTCTAATATTGCGTGCCGAGCTGAACTTGCCCGATATCCTCTTATCTTTGATATATTAAATAAAAAAATTCTAAAGCAGATTAGCTATCTTCAAAATAAGGAGCAAAGCTCTTTAGTCATACAATCATTAGTGATGTCCATTGATCTTCATCGTAATGGTAAAACTAGTTTTTATACTAATTTTATAAAGATGCTCAATTATTACAATATTCCAATTCTCAGTTATTTACAATATATATTTTAATTTTAATCATGACAATTTAGGTGATACGAAGATCCTGCATTTTTGAACATTACATGCGGACGAAATATTATACCCACGGGAAACATTCCCTTTGCAGTTCACAAAAGCTTGAATTCCATAATGTTTTTAAGAACAGCTGTACACCATCAATCTATCTTGATGTAACTAGCAAAAATCCTAATAGAAAACCACTTGTGAAACTTAGAACTTAATATCCAAACAGGTAAGTATGACAACATTTCGAATTTGTCCTGTTTTTCGCGTCAATATTGAAGATGACATTCACTTTCTGTTTGATTGCCCAAAATATTCATGAATTAGAGACGACTTTCTTAATAAAATAGAAAATAGAATCCCTTATTACAAGCAATACCAATTTCAGCTTAAATTATCTTAACAAGCAGTTAGTACAATACGTATCATCCTGTTTAGAAATGCGAGACATTTTACTATCGAAAGCTTAGTATTGCTACAGTTGATTTGCCATTGTTAAAATGCTTTTGCATTGGTGTAACTCTTTTATGGCCATGCAAATGAAGTTCATTGCTGTTGTTGTTGTTGAAAACCTGAGCAATTCATTCAATCCCATTGTGGCTGCTAATGAGTATAAATATGTCCTTCTTGAGTTACATACGGAAATTTCTTGTGATTTGATTGATTACCTGTGAATTAATGTAACTTGAATTAATAACTACCCATATAAAATGGCATAGCAAACTATGGTGATTTTGAGATCAAATATCTCCAGTTGCCAATTCCCTCCCAAAGAGATAGCTATATCACGGTTCAGTTTCACCTTTGGCCTGTACCAATCATTAAAAAAAATGGGATCTGCTTTTTTGTTTGTTCGCAGGTCGAGCTCAAACCCTGCACATCTTGCACACGATTAAATGACTGACATCGTAATAGTTACGTTCCTGTATACACCGCACCCGCAGATAAGCCATACCCTAAAGATGGAGCTCAAGTTTTGAAAAGTAACGTAAAGACAATAAAGACTAAAGTTACAATAAAGTTCTAATTGTTTTTAATAAAGAGAAAGACAATCAAGTCCAGCGATGTTTTAACAACAGAGGCTACTACTATCCGAAAGAGCCAACAGATCTGGCGCGAGTTGGAATTCTAGTAAAACGAAACTGTTATGCTCGGAGAAACTATGTCCAAGCATGTATGGTGGACTGAATGGAATGGAATTTTCAGGTTATTCCGATTTTCCGGAATTTTTTAGGCCAGCCTAGAGAGGTACACCCAAACTGTCGGATTGTTTGTTCCATTCACTACCCCACCAAGAGCTTCCGGAATTTTTGGGCGAAAGAAAAGCGCCCTTGTTGATGCCCACACTCCTCTCAAGGCTTGGCTGCAAACCTGGTAGTTTCAATATGGCGTACGAATTTCAATGTCATAGAGTGTTCTACGAAGCGATATTTAAGAAGAGTAAATTAGGAAGACGAGAAGGTATAACAAGAGAAATTTTATGATCTAAAAACTTTTAAATGCATTTGAAGGTTCTCAACAACGGCGTTCAGTGTTCTGAAACTGCACCCGTTTGTCTTTGTTTTTATACCAATTAGAACTTCACTTGAACTTCAAAGACTTTGCGCTATTTGTTACTTTTCAATGCTTAAAATCCCATCTTGAGTATACAACGTTTGGATGCTGGAGACCACGCAACGAATAATTCAACTGCCTGGCTTGTTTTTGCCGGATCTCTTGATCAAGAAATGCTCGTACCAGGCGTCACTCTAAGTGTTATAAAACCAAATTGATTGTAAGGCTGGTACTACGGCAGAAGGGCAAAATTTATTGGCCAATATTTCAACTAGCAGAGCTAGTCTTCTTCAAGGCCAGTACTTGATACAAGAAAAAAAATGAGCGTAGCTTATCTGCGGATGCGGTGTATACAAGAACTTTTACGATGTTAGTCATTAAACTAAAATCTTCTGCAAGGTGTGCAGGGTTTGAGCTCGACCTGCGAACAAAAGTAACAGATCCCAAGTTTTCTTTAATGATTTGTACAGGCCAAAGGTGGAACTGAACCGTGATATAGCTATCTCTTTGGGACGGACTTGGCCACTGAAAATGTTTGATCTCAAAACAACATAGTTTTCTCTGCCATTTTACATGAGTAATTATTAACTTACATTGATTCTTAGGTAATCAATGAAATTACACAAAATTCCCGTATATAACTCACGAAGGACATATTTACACTCATATGCAGCGACAGTGGAATTGGATAAATTGCTCAGGTTTAAGAGCCCCTTACTTTTACCCTTATTTAGTGTAATATTTAAAGACATTTAAGTGAGAAAAGCAGGCGGGGGGAATGATAAAACTCCCTCCCGGAAAATTGCAATTGCGAAACCGTTTTGGGTCTTTGAGTTATTGGGTATGCCCTTCAATCTGGCTACGTTCAGTGAAATCGACGAGATGACATGTATCACTTCTGTCTGGTCTTCTGGTTGACATGCTCTTAAAAACAAGTCTCGGTTGTGAGGCCCTAAAGTGTCCGCGGCCGCTTACAAGAATGTCCCCTTACGGGAATGACAAAGTACAGCGTTTGTATACGAGGTGAAATGGGCTTTTGGTTAGGCAGACGTTAGTAGAGCTGTCCGATTACGAGAGTGTCGCCTAAGAAAGCTTCCAGTTCCACTTCATTATCTAGACGTATTAAACCCCCTCAAAGATTGATATGTAACGCATATCCGATACTGGACAACCCTGATTTGTCGGAAACAAGACTCCTACCTCTCCTCTCATCGCTCTGCTCTCCAGCTCTCCATAGCAATACCAGGGCTAAAGAATAGTAACATTTAGCATGATGGACTGTGACTAGGCAAAGGGGACACTGTTCATGGCCTACGCAAATGTTACAAATAGACAATCAGAAAATCCTGCAGGAAAGTGTCCTAACCTGTACCCAAATCGTTTATTAAAGACAAGGTCGACAGCAATTGACCCAAATGTCTACCATGCTAATCCTCTATGGAAAACAAAACAAGCAAAATGCGAACTTTTGAACTTTAATACTGGCAAACCACTTTCATTAACAATACTGGTATTTCATCTGACGTTACACATTTTCATACTTTTTGAATAATGCTTTACAGCATGCTAAAAAATGTTCTTTATTTGCATCACCCTCACTCTTGGTTTCTGTCGGTGGGTTACAAATACATTGAATAAAAGCGGGCTTCTTACGGAAATATTGAACACCAAATTGCACAGGTATAAATTCCAGGCCAGTCTTAATTATATTTTCTCTGCAAACAGTGTCAGCAGGCAATGTATCAAAAATAGTTTCGCCGCTTTTCCATTATCAGAAAAGAGAGAAAATTAAAACAAAACAACAAACAACTTTAACAACAAACAATAGGTCTCGCTGGTCTGACGATGGAAGACGAAAAATGTTATGGGGACGGCGTAACATCTGTGAAGAATTCCTTGATTTGTTAAGGTAGTATTTTGGCGCTCTTGTGATAATCTTTTAACAGGCTGCACTACTTGAAATTTAAACAAAAATTGCCGGCTTTGGCTCTTTTTTTCCAGAATCCTTACGGTTTAATTTACTCACAGCGTATGACTTTTACGAATATTAAGTACTTATGACACATTAATAACTCTCTTCTACAAAGTCTCGTAACCTGCATGTGAATAGCCTAATTAAGCAATTTGCTCCTCAGTTTTATCTGCATCTGAATTTAAGGCTCGCGTGTATAATTTGACTTTGATGAGTGAACGCTTCAATGTGATAGTCGAGCTTTAAGGAGATCTTTCAACGATTCTTGAACGTTGCGTAATTTGGTTTCCACCCTTTCTGTTTTATCCTCTTGGTGTCTCATGCGGTCATTCGCTTTGTATATAGCTGCTGTCATTGTCTCCAAGAGCGAATCGAATTTCGTGTCTGTTGTTTGCTTCAGCTCTTCCAGGTTCTCCTGTGCCCTTTTCAAAAGTGAATATTGCGGCTGTTGGTCTTCCAAACCTTGTCCTGGTTCAATTCGGTGGCTAATCAGTTCTTCCATTCTGATGGGTTCTTCCCACAAGGCACAGAACTCACCTCCAGTTACGAGTTCATCAATCGCTTCATCGCGCCACACTTGATCGGGATCTTTAATTAACTGTTCCAAGTGTCCCAGCTTTTCCAGAACGATATTGTTGAGCTTTTTGAACTCCTTGTCTGCATTGCTGAGCTCTCGCTTCATTTGCTTCACAATTGTGTCGACCCGCTCCCAATTAGAAGCCATCGTTTCTGTCATGCTATCTGTTGTGGCTTTAATTGTCCCGATCAGATGAGCGTCATCATTCGAAGATGGACACAACTATAAACATATGAAACAAAACGTGACAATTGCTAGCCATACAAAAAGGGCAATGGTATGGTGCTGGCCTATGGCTTGAAGCCGTGCCTCCTTTACCCGATAAAAACGCAGAACCAGCAAGAGTTGTTGGCATAATGGTGCAAAGAGTTGATGGCATAATGTTGAGTAATAGAATTCACATTGTGATAATCAATGTTCTTTTTCTTTTCTCGTGGTATTTTCCAAAAGAAACAGAAAACGGAAACACTCGTGAACGATTGGGAGAACTCTAAAAAACACTGGAGCTCATATTCTAACGTACAGCATTTCTCGTTCTCCCAAACTTCCACTCGTTATTTATAATGTTTTATAAATTAGATTACGCGTTCTAGATCTCTGTATGAGAAACAGAAAATCAGGGGTGGAAGCAGAATAATTGGATCTCTCTTACGTATTATTCCATTCGCTTTTTTCTGAGTTATTCATTAATCTTATTCAATTTTGCTCGATATTCATTACTCCGTTTGGAGTTTGCAGAGCAACTTTAGTTACATCGACATTGCAATTCCATCAACTTTGTATTCAAGATTAGCCAGTCCCACACAGTGTGCGCCAAAGATAAATCAAAAAATGTTTACCGTGGAAACAGTGATGTCACAGACTGGGCTGTTTTTTTTTCTCAGTTATGAGAAAAATACAGGTATTGACGGAACACACGTAGAATTGCGCTAAGTTTGTGCGCCATATATGGTATCGATGACAACACTGGTTGATAAACATTTCTTCTCCTTACTTAAATATGTTGGCGCCCTGTCCATAAGATTGTTCGGAACGCACCGCCACTGACGTCCTCGGCAAGGTTCGCAAATATTTGAATCTCTTAAAGTGCCTATGAAGGAAAAAAAAATTGATGCTTATTTGAAAGGCTTTTCAAAGTATAGAAGAATGGCGTTTTCCTTCTTGGAATATCTTTTTTCGTTTTAGAGATATTTACGTTTCCCTGCTATCAGAGGTCTCTCACGACGAGGCAAAATGAAACGTCGTGAGAGACCTCTGCTAGCAGGGAATATTTACGGTTATGCATTATGCAAAAAAGGAAGGCGCTGACGTCATTGTTGGTTTCACGCAAGCAGTACAATACTCAATAAGAATATTAAAGCAGTGTTCTTTAGACTTGGCACCAGGAATGTACATCACGAAAGAAACAAAATGACACCTGTTGTACTGTTGCCATAGCAACAGTTATACCACTGGGCCTGTTTTAAGGAAGGCTAAAATTCCCAGATTTTATCCTAAACAAGGATCATGGACTCCCAACGTACTAATGGGGAGAGTTAAGATGATATGAGAACCTTGTGTGTTCTGAGAAAGACTTTCTGCCCCACTTGCAAATGTTGCAAAGTGATGTACTTTTGTTTGAAGAACATTGCACCAATATTTCTGAAGATACTCTTGACTCAGTATTGTATTGTTTAAGTACAGTAACCATTTGTGACGTGTCACTTTCCTCATCTGCATGATACAAAAACGTGAATATCTCTTAAACGAAAAATGATATTTCAGAAAGGAAAGCGGCATTCTTCTTTACTTTGAAAAGCCTTTCAAATAAGCGGCATTTATTTTTTTACCTCAAAGGCACTTTAAGGAAAAGTTCAGAAAACATTATGATACGTTCGTAAAATCCTCCGGCAATTATATTCGGAGTCATCTGAAATCTTTGGATAATGGTCCAAATCTTCGAAAACGTGTCAAATGGCGACCGAGGATATTCAATCGCAACACAACAGAACGAAATCACTCGAAAATTACAGAGCCCGCTCACAAGAGTGTAGCCACCTATCCAGGGTCAAAATGAACCTGACGGTGACAACATTTAAAACAATGGTGAATACCAAGGGACCAATCATGAGCAAGATCCTGCCGCAAAGTGCTATCCGATTGAAGACCCATTAGTAAACACAGCCAGCAAAAAGAACCGGGAGAGTGACTTTGAGCGTGCTCCGTACGTGATTTGTTCTTAAGTCGGACACGGTTTATTATTTATTATTCTTTTATGGAAAGGGAATAATTCTTTATTGTGAATGTCCAAACCCTAAATATTCCTTATTCATTTTATTTTTTAAGCCGTTATTCATTATTCATTATTCCGCTTCCACCCCCGAAGAAAACGTTTCCGTGTTTTGATTAATTTCATTGGCATACTACTACAAATCAGTGCTGCAACATTATGGTTGGCTGAGCTATCGCACACTATCAGAAGCATACAAGGTGTTATTCTTTGCACACTATATAACAATGAGACTACGGTCAGATCAAACACTCTTAATTAGAGATTATGTACTAACCTTAACCAGCACTCTTACTCCTGTTTGTCCCATGCCTATGAATGGGTACAGCGATTTTTCGGCCGGATTATACCCGATTAAAATCTTCTCCTCAGTGATCTGTTTGCCGTTTAAAGTGAACTGAATAGGCACTTTGCCATCTTTCAACTCTTGAAACATGACCGTGCAGCGGATCAGATCTCCTCTGTAAGCTATGGCGCCTACACAAAAAGAAATGTTCGACAGTCAAGTTGCTGTTACGATAGTTATGACACTTATATAGATGGCGTTTACTCACGTGGTCAGCAACCATGTGAATTTATTGGAACAAAAGAATGTGTTTATGTAAAAATGAGTCATCCCCATCAGGATATGTCTCGAACACCAACATAGCCGCCATTTCATTGTTTTGGACAACCAATATGGCTACCGTGATGACGTCATGTAAGAAGATTTTATCGTGGCATCAAGTATATGGAAGCTTATTTAGAGAAAAACAACGAGTATTTGCTCCACTTCATGCAGTTGGGCACATGCGCTGGAGTGTGCAATGCGTGTACTGAAACGGAACTGTGACATGTACAGCTCTGACAAAATTGCTATTGTTTCGCATGTTAGCAGCTGCAATTGTTTTAGTGCTTGGTGCCTTGTTTCTGTTGTTTATTTAATTGTTCTATCAAGACATTCATCAAGTTCTATCAAGCCATTCATGTGGCACCTTACGGAGGGGGTGAAAAGGTTTTCGGATCGACGGATTGTGGATTTTTGCGGTGAATCGAGCGGATTGGTGGATTTTGAAAACACAGTGGATCATGGATCAGCTGTTATTTTTGACGCGGATTCCGGCTTGTGCCCGTCCTACGTTCGGATCTTGGGTCCTAAATGAAATTTGGATCATAAATCTTTCTTCAGGCTTAGTCGGTATGTTACTAAGTTCATCCAAATTATTTCTTTTTTCGCAAGAAGTTCATTTACACTTGGGTGTGAGACTGTTATTGGAATTGTACTGGGTTATAGTCATCAAGCATGTTGTCTTCTTTGTTAAATCCATTTTGAAATCACTGGTTATCCTTGCAATGTGATTGGCTCTAAGCGGTGCGATTTATTCACGAATCGCACTATCTTTTCCTCTAAATCGCATTTTTTCTCTCAGCCAATGAGAATGGAACAGTAAAACAAATCAACCAATCAGATTTTAAGGCTTACTTAAACTAATCAGCCACATTGCAAGAAAATGAAAGACAAAAATGCCATTGTTTGGCAAATTTGGCAACTTGGTTCGATAAATATTTGTACTGACCAAAATCTTGTAGTTCTTGTATTTACACTGTAGGCAATTAAATTGTGCGATTTTAAAATGGATTTAATAAAGTGGTGATTAAACTTCAGGTCGAGCAAGTTTGGTCTGAAATCATACTGAGCGCTCTTTCAATTTTGAAATCACACGTATGAAATCACTCGATTCTGATTGGATGAGAGCAGTGCAAGAAGTGTAACATCAGTGCAAATTACACATCAAAATTCAGCATCATGATTGGCATAGACAAAATGAGAAATTTTGTAGGCCAATTGTATCATGTGAAGCAATGACTGAAAAGTTTGTACGGAAACTCTGAAAAACGTTCTAGCTAATGCGAAAAGGATGGCTTCAAGAAACCTCTTCCGTAACTTTTCCGCACGAATTTTTTCATGTTTGTATTATTAATAAGTAATCATACGGTTTTTCTCGTTCAACTTAAAATTAATTTGCATTTGCGAGTTTTTTGCGTCTTGTGCAATTTCAGCTTTTTAAAAAACTCATTCGTGCAAATTAATTCCAAATTGAACTCAAAACCGTATGATTACCAATACTCCACTCAGTTCAATTACCATTATTTACTATTTGGGCGAAATTAACAGTGGCCTTCACATGTACCAGTTTACTTTTAAACCTTTCTACTCCTGTTTCTGGTTGTGGTTGAGGTTTCGGATTTGAGCGAAAATCTTGACGGATCGACGGATTTTGCGAAAAAGGGCACGGATCTGCGGATCTGCATACCCCTATTCACCCCCTCCTTACGAGAGCTGCTACCCGACCCATATGTAAACGCTGAGCACATGTAAGTTCCATGGCTTGGAGGTCGACAAACGTTTACCACTTAACAAATTGACGGCAGTCTTTCATACGTTTGTCTTGCTATTGTTAATGAATTTTGTCACAACATTGTCAAAGTAGCTCAGTGTCGATCCACAGACTACTTTGACAATGTTATGACAGAATTCCTTGTCAGTAACACGACATACGCAATAAAAACTGACGTCAATTTGTTCTTTACATTAAGAAATTGTCCGCTCTCGCTCTTTGAAGCATTGCATAAATTTTGCCATCGCATAAACAATAGAAATTAGCCAATGAACGAGTGAGAATTTATACAGTTGTCGTAAAATAGATTATTCCGTGTAGGTTTTACTAGCTCGTTTTTACTCACTTGGGTAACACCCATTGGTTGGAAAAAAACTTTTTATTGGTTTATTTTAGTAGTACATATAGTATATAAAGTGTATACTTACTTATGGTTTGCCACAGAATTTATTTATTCCTGTTTACCTTTATTTTCGGCTGTCTCGGCAAGGTTGGCGGGATTAGGTGGTCCCAATATTTTTCCTTCGTGGACAAGATACCCCACCGTTTGTTTTGTCTGTCCCGGCATGGCGTGGTTTTCATAATCCCTCCAAACTACTCCCACTCCGAGACTCCTTTTCTCTCCTGGTTCCTGAATAAGAACCTTAAACAAGTGGGTGAAGGGATAAAATTAATTATATCATGCAATTAAAATACGAAGTAGACAACGATGAGATGTATACTAAACGTCGCTGATGTCAAGGGGGCTGTTGTTTATGCTGATGATATGGTGGATGATAATGATTATCATCACTCATGCGACCCTGACCTCTTATTAACCGAGGAGGAGGAGGACTACATGGGAGTCTCTATTGACTCTATTCACGACCGAGGTCAAGATTCTCCTTTACTGACCAACTAAACTCGGTTAAGAAGAACCATGTAACTCTTTTAATGTAACTGTTTTGTACTAATGTAAATTTTGCTTGCGAGCGGCGATGAGCCGAATTAAAGTCTGCCATAGTTTGTTCGTCGTCTTTCTGCCGAAGCCTAAACCCCAGAAATATAATTTACGTCGCACGGTTTGCCTCCGCACAAATATTAACACCGAACGTTTCAAGAACACATTTGTAAATAGGCTCATTTTTGAACAAAACCTGTTGTAATTACATAATTTACTTTTAGCTACATTATTGTAAATTCGTACACAGTTCTCTTCTTATCTTATGGTTTATTAAAGACATCTATTTATTTACCTTTTGTTCGCTTCGGGATTTTGGATCTCCCAAAAACAAGCAGAATATAATTGATTTTTTTGAGCCACGAAAGCCTTAGAAACAAGGGAAAAAGATGTAAATCACGTACTAGTGGCTTACTTACGTGTGTCGAAAGCCACTAGTAAGTGACTTACATGGCTCAAAAAAGATCAGTTATATTCTGTTTAGAGTTTTTGTTTACTACCCTGATATGTCGGGGAAGAGCCATGATACAAACAAATGTCTCGAAGGAAAAAATGTCCCTTGGATTGGCCGCGTTTGATCTATTCGCATCAATTAAGTTGCCACATACCTAGTATTTGCGGGAAGACGCGGGTTCGAATTCTCCTTGGAATAGGAATTTTTTTTCATTTCAGAGATGTGTGTCAAAAGCCACTAGTAAGTGATTTACATCTTTCTTTCCTCATAAATAAACAATGTTAGATGAAAATAGCCAATGATTATGCGTTTTGGTTTGCAACTTTTTCGCTGCAAGCCGTTACCCATCTAGATGGGAAAATCTAGACGGTTTTCAATAAAGATTTCAGCCAATTAAATTCGTAAATTTGGTTGTTCCCAGTCCTTGTGAGACAGAGCCATACAATAATAGACCTTCAACCTTGTTCCCAGGGCCTTTTTTTCTGGGAACGAGCTTGATAGACCTTGTCACGGCTTTTGAAGCCATCTTGACGAATAGGCGAAGTTGTCAGAAATTACAGTGTTTATATGGGAATCCGATGACATATAACCTTTCCAAAATTAAATTTTACGCAATTTGTGAATGAAACGTTAAAATACAGGTAAAACATTGTATTCTCGAAGTTTCAAGGATATGGCTTGGCTTATGCTCTTGTATATCCATTTTTAACGTATTGTGCAGTAGCTTGGTCAATACTTATCAAACTTCTTGGCAAGCTCTTTTTGTATTACAAAAGAAAGCCATTAGAATCATAACTTTCTCTGGTTTCTTTAACCATACAAGCCCATTATTTAATAAAGTAACTGTTCACATTGCTGTTTTTATGTAGAAATTTAAAAATCAACTTCTCCCTACTAATTTTAATTTTTTTTTTCACTTCGATAAAAGAAACCCAGAATTACAGCAAAAGGCTTTCCTCTAGAACGACTTATGCTCTGCCCAAAACAAGAACAAACTATGAAATTTTTGATATTAGATATCAAGGTGCTAAGATATAAAATGCTTCTTTATTTTCCTGCTTTTTTCCCCTAAATTTTACTTTTAGTTTTAAACTAGCTTTTGTCTGTATGTTTGCGCGTTGTTGTATTTGTTACCTTAATAAGTCATAAGTACCTGACACCGTTAAAAATTACTGCATTTAAAACGCGAAGGACTGTCCAATTTTACTAGCCTGGTGGTTATTTCAGGCAGCCATGCACTTTATCTTATTTGTTTTATTACTCTTTGTAATGTAAATTAAATTTAATTCAGGGTGCAAATAAAGCTGTTGTTGTTGTTGTTGTTGTTCTCAGGTACAATAAATTTCAACAAAATGTCTAAGATCCTAACATTGGAGTCCTAATATTATGTTAACTTACAACAATATTCTACTCATAAACCGCTGATTTCCATGAATTCCGTGTGTTTAAAAATTTTGAAAGAAAAAGTGTTTAGAGTGTACATGACACAAAAAATAATTTCTCCTTATTTGGGTCTTTCAAAATACAGAAGAATGGCGTTTTTCTTTTTAAAATATCTTTTTTCGTTTTAGAGACATTGACGTTGTTCTATTGTGCAAATTACATCAGTGATGATGTCATAATACTGCAACTGAAAAGTTGTAAAAACTGAAAAAACGATCGGAAAATATTAAAGCAGTGTTCTTGAAACTTGGCACCAACACAATGACACCCTTATGCTGTTGCCACGACAACAGTTTTGCGGCTGGTGCTGTCTTAATAAACACTGAAATTCCCAGTTTTTGTCTTAACCCAGAACCATCTACCCCACAAAATCTATTGATGGGAGCTACGAAAACATGGCAACTATGTCTGTTCCAAGTAGGACCCTTTGTCTCACTTTGGAGGTTGTAAATGGGGATATTTAGTTTTTGGACGGAAAGAGACTGGAGTTAAAAGAGTTACTATGGCAACACACTAAAGATGTAACTGGTTTCTTTTGTGATGGGCATTTATGGTGCCAAATTTCCAGAACACCGCTTTAATATATCCAGAGATATCGTTTATTCAGTTTTTACAACTTTACAGTTGCAGTATTATGACATCATCACTGATGTAATTTGTCATTATCTCTAAAACGAAGCAAGACGTTTCAATAAAGAAAGTTTGAATAAAGAAAAACGCCATTCTTCTGTATTTTCAAATAAGAAGAAAATATTTTGTTTGTGTCATATACACTTTAAATTGATTAAATGAATCAGACTCTAATGTCAGACGTCTAAAGGCGGTTCGCGGGAAAAATATCGGGTCGAGTGAAGGGTTTTCTATAAAATGAAGTCAGTGTCTGTATTAGAGGGGCATCTCATCAAAAACGGTTTAATCTTACAAATAATAGTAAGCAAGATGTAATAGCTTGGGTTACAAGGCACTTGTAAAAGAGATTTCACTCATACGCACCTCGAGATGGGGAAATTCTGGATTGAAGGGCACGAGATATCTTGCGCCATGGCATTCGTCCGATTCACACTGACAGGTGTCGCAGAACTTTCCACCTTCACAAACCAGGAGTGAGCCTTCTATTCTAATGCCTTGACTCTGCCATGCCTTAAGAAAAGAAAGGTTTTACCCACTTGCCTCTACCAATACAAGATTAAGTTTGGTCCTCTGGGAGCGATGGGGAATTTTAAGATGATCACTCATTCAGGTATTAAGGCTATGACTGAATTAAACTTATATAATTTATACCACAGCCACGAACATTTTCTTTTATTTTCAGTTCATAATACGGAATTATATTAGACGTAGTAATTATCCCATTTTAAAGACTCCATCAGAATCAAATCACCAAACAGACTCAAAAATAGCCAAAAATAAAAATTAATATTTTTATCGAGGTAGAAACATGAAAAATGCACTTTCGCTTGACCTTTTGACCGGTAGGTAAAATCCCTTGATCAGGGGCACTCGTTGTGAAGATCTTGTGAGCAATCTTATTGAACATTTCCCGGTTCCTATCGGTTTCTTGAATGAGTTGGTCCATCTTTTCGTCATCTGAAGATAAAATGAAAAAAAAAGCTTGCTGTTGTAGCTCAAGGTACAACTCTTAGATGTGACTTAAAGTGTCTCAGTAAGGAAAGGAAACTGAGAGGAACCTTTAAGTTTGCGAGGTAAATTTTTGTGTTGATTCCAGTAAAACTAAAAGCTGATTAACTAGTTTCGCATGAAAGGCGAAGCAAAAGGAAAGTAAATCCAAAGGGAAGAAACAAACTTGCGTCAAGCGCGTGTCAGTTTCCTTGTGCGATAAAACTGTTATACATCTTTAAGGTAGTTTTTTTTTATAAATCTCAAAAGCAAACTATGCATATTTTAAACTTCCAATAAACAGTCTTACCAGTAAGAGGAAAAGAATTCCCATAAGTTTCAAAATATGTTTGCTGAAGATTTTGAATAACCACATTCAGAGATTTATTCTGTTGAGTAAAATAAACCAAGATCACAAACAAAAAACATTGTCTGGGTTTCTACAATTAAGTAATATGAATTGCCACGCTTCCGGTTAATCGTCTGATGCAAGCACGAGAATCGCAAGGGAGCAATCAAAACTTTACGTTCGTACAACTGTAAGAAGGTTACCCTTATTTTTGCATTAGTTTATGTAGAGAGGAAGCGTTTGCAATTGCCGGCTTTCATTTATAAAATGCAAAAAAGCAAACAAAGCGATAGAAAACGACTGCAGACAACGTGACTGGATTTTAAAAACATGAATACACAATTAACATACACGGGCCTCTGCATCATTGCCATCTTCTTGTTCTTTACAGCAAGCCATAACGCAAAGATTTGAGATCAGATTAAGAGGAACTGGGATTAGATGATAGCTGCTGTATGTCTGTATCGTGATAGCTTTCTTGAACGACCATTCCTTGTAAGCGTTGTCCTGAGCAAACAAAAGGAGCCAAAAAAAAACAACAACAAAACAAAGCAAAACACAAGCTTAGTAGAATGTAGTTGCCCGCAATAAGAATTAACACATATTTCGCTATGCATGTATCTCAATCGAGCACTGACGACTACTCGAAGCAACACTCATGCAGATATATATATACATATATATATATGTATATATATGCATATATATATATAATATATATATATATATGTATAATATAGAATATGAGAGAAACCCTAACCCTGCACACCCCAAATAATCATATTGACTGAATAAATGTTTGAAAGAAAATTCGCCCTGAGCGGGATTTGA